>CM038218.1:179834690-180568668 GCA_021442155.1 Cymbidium sinense
AGAATTGATATATATATATTGACTGAATTTCTTAGTGAAAAATTTAAATTAAAATCATTTAATCAATTTAAAATTTATTTAAAAATTCCTAAATTATCCCCCATGCTCAACCGTTCCTCCTCATTTTATTTTTCAGTTTTTTTGATCAACTAAAAAAAGAGAAAAAAAAAAAAAGGAACGTTTCTCTCTCCCCTCCCCATTATTCCCACATTTCTTCTCTCTCCTGCAATCCCATGTTTAAAAAAAACTCCTCCTACACACAAGTAATTTTCCTCTCGGAATTTCCCTCTCCCCTCTCAATTTTCCCGCGTCCTGCCGGCGCAATCCCAAAAAAACCGCACATGTCGCTACGGTGCAACCCACTGCCGAACGACGTCCGACCCCCACCTCTGGCCCACGTGTTCCACACAACGACCGCACGCTCCGCCAGCCCGTCGGCCCGCTTCGTCGCAGCCCGCATTCGTGTTTCCGGTTCGCCGGCCCACTCCGTCACAGTCGTGCACTCCGCGCTTCAAAGTCGCCATCCCGCATGCGCCTCCTGCGTTTGGCCCGGCCCACTCCGCCATCTCGTGCGTCCCACGCAATGAGCCCGCGCACTCCGCACCTCAAATCCGCCAGCTATCAGGCGCCTCCTGCGTCCGGCCCAGCCCATTCCTCTAGCTTACAAGCACCCTTCCTATAGCCCACCTGCCCGCCGGCCCGTCCCGCATCCTCCAGTCCGCATCCCGCTCTGGCCCACTGCCCGCAGCAAGATGTTTCAGCATCCGTCCCGTTTTACCCTGGAGAAGAGCATTATCAGACCAACTTGATTTTCGATAATGCACTCCTTTCCCACTTTCCAAAATCGGGGAAGAACGTCATCAACAGAATCTTTCGGTTTAATATCACCTCCGCATTACATTCCTAATTCATACCTAACCCATTCTTTGAATTCGTCGAAAAATACATCAAAATAATATGTTATTATATATGAATGTGGATATATATATATATATATATATATATATATATATATATATATATATATATATATATGTATTTCTTTATATTTGAAAATATAGTTTATTATATGGATGATGGATGAAAAAAAAGCTATTTGTGATGTCATAAGACACTCTATGTAAACAAAGTAAACATTAGATGTCGCTCCCCTAGACGAAATGATACCAAAATTTTATCTAATTTCTATACTTAGAGAAAAAGGGGAGAAAGTAAACTAACATACAACAAACATATAAGTAAAATAAAATAAAAAGAAGTGTGAAAAGCACTTACGAAAATTATCTAAGCAGAGTTGAAAGCCCACTAAAGTTCCTAACCGCTCCCTTTTAAATATCCTAACTCCAACCCTTCAAACAAATGGAATAGAATAGGAGACTCCCTTTTAGCCTTATTTATAGAAATTAGAAGAGGTAGTGAGTGAGTTATTTTCAAAAGAAAAAGAGGGGGGAAAATGAATGTAGGAAAGTTTGAATAAAAAGAGGGGGAAAAATGAATGCGGTAAAGTTTGAATAAAAGAGAGGGAAAATAAGAATTACTCCGAGGAGTAAATCTTCTTAAATTAACAAACTAAGTCATTCTTTGAACCTGTAGCTTCAAAACAAAAAAAATCGACACAAGATCTGCAACTCTTTGTACAAGCAGATAGAAGGTGATACTAAATCAAAATCAATAAAAATTAAAGAATTTCATTCTAATTATGATTTTTAAAATCAACAAAATCACTAATTAAGTGAAATTATCTAAGCTGGAACACTAATTAAGTGAAATTATCTAAGATATAAACACCTGCATGTGTTCGGACATAGAGATTTCAAGTACAAATTTTAATGTTTGAAAAGGCTGCGCAGACTAAATTGGAATATATTAAATATTAATCTGAAAAATCTAATAAGATATTAAATCAATTTACAATCTTCTTTTGCTCATAATAACTCTTTATAAAAGAAAATTATATAAAATCATGGAGCTTTCCTTCAATCCAAAAATTAAGGAATTTCATTCTAATTATGATTTTCAAAATCAATGAAATCATAAATTAAGTGAAATTATCTAAGCTAAAATCGCTAATTAAGTAAAATTATTTAATATAACACACAATGCATAAAGATTTCAAGTAAATTTTAATGTAAAGAAAAAAAATTTTAATTAAATGATTAAAAATCTAAAATCAATCTCATAATTCAATAAAATTAACTAAAATTACTATACACTCATGAGCCGACACTATCTTTGAATGCTTAAATTCAAGTGTCAGGATCTTTTGCGGTTGTTTCTGGTTTAGTCTTAGGATTAGGGTTAACAAAACCTAAAACTAATAAGAGTTTCAAATCGGTGAAATATCTATGAAAGATGACGGTAGATCTATTCCTCCGTTAATAGCTAAACATAGTTGACAGGATCTATAGCTCTCAAACATATTCAAATTAAGTAGCAATATGAAACTACTTAAATGGAATTCTATTATTAAAAACTTAAATCAAACTCAATCTATCCACCTTCCGTAACTATTTTTCGGGGGTGACAAATTAAGAAAACTCTAGCTCACAAAAGAGCCAATGTTAAATCAAGTGTTTTATTATGTTCACTCTCAATTAATCTCTTGTCAATAAGGATGTGGTGCATCCTCCCATGTTGGATGGGCTCCACATGAAGCTCACGAGTTTTCGGGTGGTTTGTCTCGGGCTCCATTATATTGATCACGCAGTGGCGTATCTTCCCAATGGCTATGCCCTTTGAGTTGTGAATCATAGGATATACTTGATAAGACAAACAGCCCTCTGTCAGCTATGGTAGACTTAAGCCTGTCTCCTTAGACAAACACCACCCCAAATTCTATTTGACGATGTAACCCATGTGTGTTCGATGAGGATCCTTACGTGATGGGTGACTACCTCCTCGACTAAGTAGACTAAGGATTGCGGGATGACAAAACCATAGATCTAGATCGACGCGTCATCATTCCCCAACCATCGGTTTAGCTAAATGATGAATTTTATAATCTAAATTCACTCCATATGTCTTTACGTTATGCTTTTAGCGTCTAGTAGCCTTAATCGAAAGTTCTCTCTCACTTATTGGGAGGGATAATTAACTATAGGGCTTGAGGGTAATCTACGTAAATGAGGGTGAAATCTCGGTAGTGTCTTATCTACTATCATCCATAAATTACAGACACTTTCAATCACTCATCAAATTCAAATATTTGAGAGATTGGTGATTTTAGCCCATTAATTTGGCGACTCAGTTGGGGACATGATTCTCTTTCCATCTTTGGCTTATATATATATAGTAATAAAATTTTTTGAAAATTCAAAAACAAAATGATGATTTAAGTGTGTAATAAATTCAATATGAGGCTCATATATGAATCATTCCTAGAGTATATCTTTATCACACCATTATTTGTTCAACAGTACCTATACATCTTGAAAGTATGGGGTGAAATAATAATTACTAATTTCTAATCCCCATCTTTCACTTTTGCAGAAATGGATATACAAAGCACTCCTTTCATAGTTCATAGGTGTGTGAACATCACACTTTGGCCAAGTCATCAACACAGAGATGTGGGGCTACCATTCAATTTGGTAGCTTAAATTTCTCATCTATTTGTAACTCGAAGTACCCACATGGTACATTCGTCCGAGGCCATCTAAGGCCTCAAGTTCTTTAAGCTCCTCTAGCCATGTCAACTAGTTCAACGTCAACCCTATCGAGTTCTTGACAGAGAACTTCAATTTTCAAGAGGCTAGGTCAATCTAAAGCTCCCATGATGAAAAGAATCATGAAGGAGATCTTTAATTCCTGGTATACATGCATTGAACCTTTACAGAAAGCATGATCATGAAGCTTCCTCATCTGGAAGCAAATTAACCATAAGATAAAGAAGAAGGTGAAACGTCGAGTTGAGGGCTTAGCAGATCCTCTTTGAACGACCTAGCGAATAAGCAATACTACCACCGGAAGTGAGTATTCCTACCCATAACAACTTTGACAATCTAAAGTGGGAAAAGAGGAATAGCTCTACTGGTAAATTAAAGTAGTCCTTCTGGAACCAACCACGTCAAGCTCAACCACCACAGAGGAAATAGCCTGAAACACTATCTACCAGGATATATAAAGTTCTCAAAGTAGCCAAGGAGAGAGGCCTAATGAAAAGAATATTTCAGAGACCTGTGGTGATGGAAAATACCAAGGCTCCACCAAGAAAGTTTCCATCTCTTTTGGTAACTGGCCAACGAGCCCAGTACACTTAGCATGGTGAGCATCGGGGCATGACACTTGGACTGCGTGTCCAAGAATCCGCTGTCAAAAGGTCCCGACGAAAGGGTAAGCTAATATGGAGGCCAAGGCCCCGTAATGAAACTTTGAGTAATAGAAGAGGTGTGACATCTGATATATATACTCAAAAATCTGCCTCAAAATCAACTCATCAGAAGTGGATACCCAAAAAAAAGGATATCACTGATGAAAGATATGATGGTCGACACCCTAGAGAATCCTCTAGGTGATCCCATCATCGAAATATTTCGCCCCTACAAGAGAAGGTTGACGTTGATCATGGTCCTTCAATAGAAGAAGTGGTTATTCCCCACATTGAACCAGAGATCCTCTAGAAATGTCGATCAGAAATTTGTGTGCAAGAAGAAAATAATGAAGAAGATTCTATGGAAGTGAAAGTTGTTTATATGGTCAGAGATATAGATGAACTCCCTGCCCAGCACCATCAGCAGTAATGTAAATCTAGGGAATCTGAACCTGAATTTGATGCTTATAAAGAAGAGTCTTCACAGAAGCAAATAGAGGATGGATCTTTGATCTTTGTTGAAGATGAAGAAGAAGAAGACCAGAATAAGAAAGATTTCATGGGTGTTGAAGCTGTCTATATGGTTGAGCTAGGAAATGATTAGCCTGGTATATGCTTTTATAATCAGCTTCATCATACAACCCCAACAATAACTATCTCTGCAAATGCACAAGGAGAAGGGCAGTCAAGTTCTCCTCTTGAAAATGAGCAAGGACTAGAATAACAATAATAAATAGAAGAAGAGGAAGAGCCTGTACTGATTGACGTCATGACATTAGCTAGAAAGCAAAGAGAAATGCAGCGTCAAATGGAGGTCAAAAATAATGAGATTGTACAGCTTAGAACCAAAATGAATGATATAATGGTACAAATGAACATCATGATGGAGATGTTATAGAAGAATATCACATCAAGTGCATCACCTGTCTTGTATGTTAATCAACAGATAGCTAATAATGCAACTTCTATACAACCAGCCACTGTGGTACCTCAAGCTCCTACAATATATGCTATGCATGAAGCAGTTAACCCTACCTCTCCAATTGATAATTCAAAATCTAGCACACTGACTAATAACGCTCTAGAAATGATAATCAATGAAAGATAAAGCGTCATAGCCTGAGGCTGAGGTGAGTAAGGTTGCCTTATGAATATGATCAAGTGTCATACCCAAAGGTTACTCAATCAAATTTAATACTTTGGGCTTGGTAATCCAAAGCTACATCTGGTCCAATTTAAGGCTACTTGTGGTAACACATGAGGAGCATACACTTTCTATTCATCGGTAGCGACCTCAATGGTATAGAATTGCCAAATGCCGGTTAAAATAATTTCTGAATTAGAGACTATATTTGTGAAGAGGTTCACCAATGCAACCAAGAAAATCATAATCGCTGACCTTGCCTTGCTGAAAAGGAGGAAAGATGAGTCAGTGAAAAAATTCATAAGTCGTTGGCGCAACCTAAGTATGAAGTGCGAGCAATAATTAGAAGCAGACATGCGATCCAATTATTAATGGGCAATATGGATGATAAAATGGCACCATTTCTATGCATGACATCGATGGTAACATTGTAGGACTTGCTCGATAGGGTGGCTAAATTTGAAAAGTTGAATCGCCATAATTCTGAAGTCTATGCAGATAAAGCAAAGAGAAACAAACCTTCAGACTCAAGACGAAATGAAATTCATGCCGCTTCTTATAGCTCAAATGATGAAAAGTGGGTGATATATAATGCGGATAAAGGAAAGCAGCTAATGTATAATGATGATAAGGGAAAGAAGAAGCAATCTCAAAAAATTGGTATTAAGAGGTAATGCAAACCTCAAACTTTTTTAAGTGGTGGGAGCATCCAAAGCAACAAGAGATGATGGCGAATGCATCTCTTAAGAAAAGATGAACAAAGAATATTCCTTTAGAAGGGACGTGGCTAATTATTTAGCGGTCAAAGTCGGTCTACAGTTACTAGAAATTAAAAGGCCTGAAGAAGCTGATCAAGTTAATAATCCAAACTACTATCCCTAACATCGGATGATCGGTCATCCTTGAAGATTATGTCTTCAAAGATTAGAAAGGAAGTATCGGAGGTGAATTTACACTATCGTTCTAGTCAACCCAAAAAGAGTCTACAAGGATGATTACGTCCTCTTACGTATCATCAACAAAGACAAATAGAGGAGAAATCGGTTGGATGGAAGAATGACAAAGTCTCAAAATACCTTAAAATGCGGAAACAACTAAAAAGTCCCTAGTGTTAAGTAAAATCACCACTTGAACCTATATTGGACTTAAGAGAGATGCCTAAACCAAGTATTTGGGCTTCTCAGTGGCATTCTAATAAGGCTACTTCATCATAGCATGAGAAGCAGTCTACTAAACGCGAGTCTCATAAATCAAAGAAGCTGGCTAAGAAAAAGAAGATCAAGAAGAACACTTTAACTCAAAAGATCATTAACAATCTAGAGTATCACAAAACAACATCCATTTAGGCTTGCAGGCTTCATGCCTAAACTGCACATTGATGAATCAGATGAAGAAAATAATGGTGAATCTTGCCCAATAGATACATGTCGAATCATCTGCGTGATGTCAGATATTCTTCATCATCGGTTACTCCGAGATGACAAGGGTAGTCAGACAAACTCGACTAACTCGTCAAAATTTTTATCAGGAAAGAAAGAAGAGCCTGAGGAACTAATGTCTAAATTTTTTTTAATGACTCAACAAGACAATAACAGTTCAGATGAAGATCTATGTTTTCCCAACGGAGAAGAGTCAGACTCATCGATATCATCATATAAGGAATGTATGTCGTTGAAATATGAGTCTAACCCTTTTGGCCAATCTTCCAGAATAAGAATAAAATTTGAAGAAACTACCTCTTGAAGAATGCAAGATAAGGTGATTCAAGTTGAGAAGTGGTAAAGTCTTACCACCTTCATCAAGAAGGAAACACAAATAAAGACAAAGGCAAACAATTGAAGTCAACGAGGATATTATTCCCAAAATCTAGGATAAAGCCTAAATCGAGAAGATGATAGATTATAATATTCTATCACATCGAGAAAATCCTGCACTGGGTGTATGAGGCTCTCTTGATGTTAAAAGACCTCCGAGAAACTTTGATACAGACTCTCAAAGATTCGGAGAGTTATGAAGCTTACTTTGTTGAAAAATGCATGACTGAAGCATTGCAAACTCAAGTCTCCTAATAATCATATTTTCTGAAGAAGATCTTATGTTGGGAATAGCAGATCACAACCTTCCTCTTTATGTTACTGCAGAGAGTGATGGCATATCGATCAGCTGAATATTGATTCATCCAGGTTCTTCTATCAATCTTATGAGTCTAAAGGTATAAGAAGATTATCGCTTGATATCCAATATCTTGGGAGAGATAAGTTGATGGTTCATGGATTCAATGAAAAGGGGCAAAAAACTTTGGGTTCTTTTATTCTCCCGCTCAAGTTCAACAATTTATATAAATAAGCGAAGTTTTATGTAATCAATGTTGATGCATCATTTAGAGCTCTCTTGGCTACATGAGTATGGTGTGGTCCCATCAACTATGCATGTATGAAATATCGAAAGATGGAAAAGAATTCAAAATTTTTGCAACCATTCTCTCATTAATGAAGCAAAGATCTATGAAGATGCAAAAATATTTCATCCTCAAAGAGCCTAAGCTACAGAGCCTCTTGAAGTAGCATCCACTTTAGGGCTAAAAGTAATTTCACAAAGTGAAAAGAGCAAGAAAAGAAAGAAGGCAATGCCGACTCTCCCTAAAGCACTTGATTCTACACCTAAGTTAGGAAAATCAATTCCTCATTTGGGAAGTGACATAGAAGAAGGAGAAGATATTCCTGTCAAATCTAAGGGAACTTATAAGCTTTCAAGAAAGGCAGAGTATGAAATAATTGATTCTGATTTAAGCAATGATTTTGAATCTACTTATGAAAATAGAGTTTAGATGACTGCATCAAGGAGGATAACTCACTTGGCAGAGTCAGTGACTCACTCAAAATTATACCCATCCCTCAGCAGTGCTTCAAAGAAATCATTCCACTAGAGGTTCATAATATTGAAGAATTGATAACTTAATGTCTATTGATTGAGTGAGTGGTGAAACAAGAACTCTTTATATTACAAATCGAAGAGTCTGACCTCAATTTTGAGACCCTCAACATGAAAATCATGATGAGATAGTGCCAACAAGAATACCAATATACTATCCACAGAAATTATGAAGAATGATGCATAAGCTTGGAATTCATATTGGGACTACTAAATATATAACTCAAATCTTTAATAAGATGTGGAGCCAAAGAAGTCCTCAAGCATCACGAAGAAGTGATAAGTTTATCACTAAAGGTCTTGGGTTCATCCACAAATCTCATCAAAATAGAGCTTGTTATAATATAATAGAAGGAGATAGAAACTCATAGAGAAGAGATGATTCCATGAAATTCTTCTTAAAAATGATGAAGAAGTAGAAGACAAGCCCGCACCTGAAGAACTTGAAGATGGTGGACAAATAGCTACTATGGATGAACTTAAAGAATCAACCTAGGAGCTGAGGATGATCCCCATCCAACTTTCGTCAGTGCCCTTCTACGAGAAAGTTGAAGAGCTAAAATGCTACTTTGTTAATTCTTATTGCTTTATATATATTTTGAAATGCGTATACGATGTAGCGTTCATAAACTAGCTATTAAACTAGATGCGAAATGCATTAAAAGCTAGAATGAGATTGGAGATTGAAGAATAGATAATTGCAGAAACTAAAAAAATAATCAAAGCAGGCTTCATCTGGGAGGAGAAGTATGCGGCTTAGATAGCTAACATTATCCCAATTAGGAAGAAGAATGGTCAAATCCATCTCTGCATTGACTTCCGGGACCTAAATAAGGCATGCCCAAAAGATGACTTTCCGCTTCCAATATCAAAACTATTGGTGGACAAAACTTTCAACTATGACATGTTCTCATTTCTGGATGGATTGTCGAGATAAACCAAATCAAAATGAAACCTGAGGATGAAAAACATACATCGTTCATAACACCTATTGACATCTATTGCTACATGGTCATGCCTTTGGCTTAAAATGCTAGAGCTACATACCAAAGAGCCATGACATATTTTTGATGAGTTGATTCATCAAAGGTGGAATGTTATGTTGATGATTTGGTGGTGAAAGCTTAAACCGTGAAAACCACTTTGAAGACTTGAGAATTATTGGAGAGAATCAAAAATATGATCTCAAGATGAATCCTCTAAAATGTGCATTGGGTATCCTCAAAAAATTTCTGGGTATATTGTACTTCTGAGATTAAATAAATCTACTAAAATCAAGGCAATGTGGAGATGCCTCCAGAAGAGTTTCTCATTCGTTCTTTACAAGGACAGCTCGCATTCATCTATCAATTTATATCAAACTTATTAGGACGTTGTTAATCATTTGCAAGGTTAATGAAGAAGGATGCTCCATTCAAGTGGGACAAGGAGTGTCAAGAAGCCTTCAATAGCATTAAAAGCTACATTAAATTCAATCCTACCTTGCATTAGAAGAGTCCTTGGAGCATTATTGGCACAACACAATGAAGAAAGCAAAGAGAATATCTTTCTATTAGTCGAGGTGATTAAATGAAAATATACCTCCATGAAGAAGCACTTTAGCATTGATCTTTGTAGTCAAAGCTTCATCACATTATATGTTATCTCACAAGATTACCTCATCTCAAGGATCGATCCTGAAGTACTTGATGATGACAGTGTTGAAGTTATTTGCAGATGGCGATTGCTTTTACAATTTGATATCACATACGTTCAAGCGTGAAGGGACAAGTCTTAGTAAATTTTCTTCGCACATCCCATCCACATGGACTCTTCTCTTAATGATTTTGATGAGCAAATTATGCTCATTCATGAAAGAGAAAAATCGCAAATTTGGAAAATGTACTTTGATGGGGCCTCATCGATCAAACAAGCCCAATATCTAGATTTTCAAGAGCAAGAGCAGGAATTGGCATCATTTTCATAACACCAGAAGAAGGGATAATGAGATGATCATATGAACCGACCGAGCCAAGAACTAATAATGAAGCTAAATATGAAGCATTGGTAGCAGGTCTGGAAGAAGCTATTTTCATATGCATTCAAAACTGCATTTTGGTGATTCTCATTATAAATCAAGTACTTGGCATCATAAATTAAGCAAGTTAGCTTTCTATCAAGTGAGTTCTCAGCTTACGGATACCAAATATCACACTAACTCGAGTCTCTCGATCCGAGAATAACAAAGGATTGCTTGGCAAAAACTAAGAAAATGACAAGTATGAATGTGATTATGTCATGATCGCATATTTATCGATGAGTTCTAGAGCGTAAAGTATCAATCCCCAGTAGAGGGGTTACCAAATCGAGGCGGATGCTCGTTGCCCTCATACTCTCCAAAATCAATAAGTTGTACCAAGAAGAGCTAAGAATGACATTGCCTCAAAAAGCGTGAAGCCTTTGTTGTAGAAGAGTCACGTGATTGAGGCAAGCCTTCATCATTAAAAAATTACCAAAGTAATAAATCAAGCTCAAATCGAAAAGAATGCTATTATGCTTTCACAACACTTTATATCATAGATCCTTTTTTGAACAAATGTTGATGCCTGTATATGAAACTAGCAAAGTGATGGTTGAAGTTCATGAAGGACTTTGTGGTGCATCATGTCAAGATGATCAAAGAGGATGGGTTATTATTGGCCATCTATGGTGAGAGACTGTATTAATCAAGCAAAGAAGTGTCATGAGTGTCAAGTATATGGGAATCTAATCCATCAACCTCTAAATCTATTACACACAATAATAACATCCTAGCCATTCGAATGTTGGGGTGTAGATATAATTGGACCAATTGATCCACCGTCGTTGGCGACCTTCCTTCATAGCAACGGACTATTTCTCTAAGTGGTAAAGTTACCCCATTTAAAGAAGTTACGGCCAGTGATTAACTTCTTCACACATAATGTGGTATATAGATTTGAGTTCCATGAATAATTTTGATAATGGCTTTCAAAAGTGCAAAGATTTATATATTCATCGACAAAATTGATTACACTCTTCAATCAAGAGGAAAATAGTTTGGAGGCCTTCAATAAGACATTAGTCAAAGCGCTCAAGAAGATTCTCACTAAAATAAGAGAAATGGCATACCAAGCTAGTAGAGGCTCATATCCTACAAGATGTCTAAGTAACTCCCTATTCATTGGTATTTGGAACTAAGTAGTTCTTCCTTAAAGTTGAGTTGCCTTCACTTTGAGTAGCCATCAATAATCAAGATCAAAATGCTTATGGAGGAACTCGAGCTTGATGAAGTTAGATTACAAGCTCATCAAAATTTGAAAGTCTATCGAGCAAAGATGTCCGGGCTTTTGACCAGTGACCTCGAACATTCCAAAAGGAGAATTGGTCCGTCGAGAGACCAATTATCCATAAAAAATTTGGTGGAAAATTTGAGAATGGAAGGCCCTTTGTCATTGAAAAGTATATACCATGAGGGGCATACCAACTCATCAACCTAAAGGTGAAAGATGCCAATTAATTGTCGATACTTGAACAAATACTATACTTGACTACCACATTCTTGAGGTATAATAAAAATCTCCCTACAATACAGGGGGCATTTTTTTAGTATATATATTTAGGTCGACATCATGCTTCATGTCGAGATCCCTAAATAAACATACTCTAGATGAAGAACTTTTCTGTGAAAATTTCCTTATTATACGGGGAGTATTTTTAGATTTTTATATACAGATGAAATCAATATTATATGTTAAAATCCCCTTTAGAGTATATCAATTCAAATATTGATGTGTTTGTGTATTTTCATCTTGAAAATTCTCCTAAATGTACTTTAAAATTTCTCTTGTAAGACAGGGGGCATTTTTTTTAGTTTATGTTAAGTTTATTTGAGTTGACGTCGTACTATAGGATGAGATTCTCAACTATATTTTTATTCAAGTTGACATCGAGCTTTGAAATCCTAATATATCATAATTATTCATTGTTAAGTTAGTCTTGTAAAAAGAATTTATTTCTATGCATGAAAGGACAACCCTAAATGTTAAGAAATTTATCTCTCAGATTTGCCAAAATTCTAGAGATCAAGTCAAAAGAACTCCCAATTTTGGAAGCTTCAATCAATTAAGTTGGAGAAACATCAACCTCTACATCCTAAACTCTCAGACACGAATAGGTTCTAAAGGTCAAACTCAACAAGCCCAAAATGGTGAGTTCGACACTCTCCTCACTCAAGGCAAGAAAGGCCATGAAAGAGCCCCGTTCATCATGACAAAAGCACCAACCCACTATAGCTTAAGTCAAAGACTGGTTCTAAAGGTAGAACTCAACAAGCCCAAATATGGTCGATGCTCTCCTCTCAACAAGCCATAAGAAAATGTAATGAAAGAGCTGTTATGATGATGATATGCTTCAATCTCAAACTAGATCCGACTTAGTGATTACAAGCACCAAGATCAGAGATCTCTCTACTTGATCGATGATCAAGCAAGTGAGAAAGCCAATTCGGCTACCTCAAATCAATCTATATATCACGCAGGAGATATCTCAATTTATTCTCAAATGATCTGATCAAGCTCTAAGCACAAATTAAAGCCAATCTCCTCATCAAGTCTGTCAAAGCAAAAAGCACAGGACCGAGGAAGCAATTTCATAGTTCATACAAAGTCGATGGTCAAATTAAAGGAATTTTATAGTTATTCAGTCTATTAAAGCACACATTGCTAGACTAATAACTCAACATTGACCCTATATAAGCGGAAAGGCTGGGTCATATGTATGTACCCTTCAATGAATCTATCAAAGTAGCAATCACAGGATTCATGGAGTATATACACTTCGACAAGTCAATATGACAAATGGTTAGTTTCAAGTCCATCAAGCTTCAGATAGAAGGAATTTCAAATCGACCAAGCGGATAAACTAATTCCCCAGCAGAATCATTTATCAAAATAAATAAACCAATTCCTCCATCAAAACCAAGAACGAAACTAGGGGAAAACTCAAATCTGACATAAAAAAGAGATCTTCAGTAAAGTCATTAAAGTAGAAAGTAGATGGTGTAAGAACTTTTTTCTATCCGACAAGTCGATTCTGACAAATTGGTCAATCCCTTCATTTAGTATGTCCTAAATAAGACATCATACTAATGACAAATCATATTAAAATCTCCGTAAGCTATTGCAATCAAAGCTGGAATGATCCAAGTTCTACGGCCATCCCAAAGGGTCAACCAGTTTTCAACAAGCGCGACTCGCTTCATGCATGAATCACATTTGTTGGGGAGCATTTGTTGACCTCCATATGTGTGTCATGAGTCAAATTCAAGCCTACAATCAAATTGACTTGAAGGTGACGTGTTGAGGCTCAAAATGCACTGGACATCACCAAAAATGATCAAAACGACCTTCGATCGATGAACAGGCTTCTCCGTCACATTCAAAACATAAAAATTGATTAGAATATAAATATTACAAAATCTAACGAGCAATTGATTAAGTGCTCGAGCTATCAATTTGTCGATGCGCATATCAGAGTCGAGAAGCTGTGATGATGACCAAACGACCTCCGTTCATAAAATTGATCATGTCGTTAGCTTCAAAATATCAAATGAGGTTGTTCACGCTTAATTCGGACAAGTCTATGCCAATGTCAAATAATCGGCAGTTGCAGCATGCAAATCGAGGCTAAAATGCACTGGACGTTTCTGAAAATAGTCGAAATGATCTCCGATCGACGAACAAACTTTATCGTCACATTCAGAACATCAAAATTTGTCAATATATAAATATTACACAACTTAATAATTAACTGATCAAGCGCTCAAGTCGTCAACATGCTTGCACGCATATCGAAGTCAAGAGGCACCGACATAAGCTAAATGATCCCCGTTCATGAAATTGATTGCACTGTTAGCTTTGAAACATCAAAATCTATCAAATGATTGTTTGCGCATAATTCAGAAGACTCTGTGCAAATGTCAAATGATTTGAAATGGCAGCACATAAATCGAGGCTAAAATGCACAGGACGTCACCAAAATCAACTCAAATGACCTCTAATTGTGGACTTTGTCATCGTGAACATCAAAATTGGTCAGTATATAAATATTGTACAACTTGGTGATCAACCGAGCAAGCGCTTGAGTCGTCAACGCGCCTACCGCATTTTGAGATCAAGACGAGCTGACAAATATCAAACGACCTCCGTTCGTGAAATTGATCACGCCATTAGCTTCAAAATGACAAAATCTATCAAGTAAGATTTTTTGCACTCAATTCGGACGAGTCTGTATGAAAATCGAGCGATCGAAAGCGATGATGCGCATTTGACAAACTCTAAATGGCCTAATAGCAGGCGTCATTCGTGCTTAAATTACCTTAAATTAATATATATTGACTATGTGAATTTACCAGCGCAAAATTCAAATTAAAACCATTTAATTTATTTAAAATTTATTTAAAATTCTCTAAATTATATGCTCAGCTTCTAATTATTTTTTTTTTTTATCAACCAAAAAAAAGAGAAAAAAGAAATGTTTCCTCTCTCCCTCCCCATTATTCCCACGTTTCTTCTCTCTCCTACATTCCCATGTTCAAAAAAAACTCCTAAACACAAGTAATTTTCCTCTTGAAATTTCCTCCCTCTCATTTCACCGCTGGCGCACAATCCCAAAAAAACCACACCCGTTATCGACCACTACCAGCCATCCGACCAGACCCCATTGATGCACTCTGCGAGTCCGTAGGCCCATGCATCCGCATCCAGACCTCGTACAGAAACCGGAAAAAAACATCGTCAATGGGTGAATTCTTCTTCGATTTCTGGCGTCGCTCGCTTCCTATTTTCGCATAAGGAAGAACATCGTAATCACAATTGAATTCTTCTTTTTGCATCATCCTTTCATTACATTCCCAATTGCATACCTAACCCCGTTCCTTCGTCGAGCATTGCAGCGCGCCAAAAATGCATCAAAATATGTGTGATCTGTGAATGTGGATATATATATATATATATATATATATATATATATATATATATATATATATATATATATATATATATATATATATATATATATATATATATATATATATATATATATATATATATATATTCCGGTTTGAAGATCGGTCCGATCAGATGAAAAAAACTGATGTCGCAAAGACACCTCGCATTCATAGTGCACATGAGGAGAGAAATGAAATTAATCAGTTGGCTTCCTAGCCAACTCCTCAAAACTTGCCTAGTACATCAGAGCACGTGACAGCTGCTCAGTTGAAAGAAATTTTAAATAAGAAGATTAAAGCTGTTATTGCTGCAGAGCAAGTAGAAAGTTAGTGAATAAAGGCCTCTCATATCCAGCCGAGTATGAACAGGTGCCATACCCAATGGAGAAGTTTTCTGACTCCGCCCATATTGAGGAAGCCACCACCGCCAATGATGGCAGCGGCGGAGGAGGGGAGTGAGAGAGTGAGGTGGACGTCGATGACCTTTGAACATCTTCCTTAGCAACTTGATTAATTCATATCTTATCTTTAGTAAGGCTTGCTGCAAATTTTTTAATGGCCTTTGAACATCTTCTTGAACTTATCAAATATGGTAATCATCTTGATCAAGAAATGAGAGAATCATTTGAGGTGACTCATTAAAACTAATCGACAATAACATACATTTCAAAGCATCATTAATATCTAGTAAAGAAGATCAGATTTGAATGAGAAGTTCTACCAATGGTTAAAATGAGTATAAGATGAATCTGATGAGTTCAAGATTAATTAATTATGTTGACATTAAGATTTTAAGTTTTTTAATAAATATTTAATGATCAATGGCTATTAACATAAATTATTTGATATAACATTTTAAATTTTTATCAAATTCATTATAAATTAAATAAGCACCTGCACTCATCTAAAATGTTTTATCATATAATAAGCTTGCAACTTTATGACTCTATTAGTCGATAAAAGTAGATCATTTGTTATTGTCTACTTGTACTACCTGTTGTGGAAAGATCCACGATAAAAAATATTATTTTCCATCATTATAACTTCAAATCATATATAAAACCCGTTATTTATTTTTTTGGTTTGTACGTGTAAAGTTAAAGATATAATTTTATATTCAAATTTTAATAATATATTATCATATGACACTTATCAATACATACTTGTTATATATATATATTAGTTATAATCTATTATGTATTATTATGTGATGATATATATATATATATATATATATATATATATATATATATATATATATATATATATATATATATATATATATATATATATATATATATATATATGAGAAATTTATTTACATAGCACACAATTCTTATGCATTTACATATCTAACACTTAATGTTTGATATTTATAAATATAGCGTCTCTATCTCAAAATTGAATTTAACTTCAAAAGTAGGAAAAGTGTTATTTTGTTGTAATAATAAAGATTTATGTTATGTATGTAAATGCTTATATATATATATATATATATATATATATATATATATATATATATATATATGCTATATATATATATATATATATATATATATATATATATATATATATATATATATATATATATATATATATATATATATATATATTGACATAAAATACTACTATAAACACAATCTTGATGCTAAAAGCAAGTGAAGTTGGGGTGGAATGCTTAAAATATCCTCAAAACTCTGGATGTCGGTTAAATCCCTAAATAACTCTCAAACATGGAGTGTTTATATAAATCGGCGTCTGACGAGAGGATCTATAGCCCAAGATCTCATAATTGATCATTTGAGCTTTCAAATACTTAAAATACATCAAATGATCAAAGGAATCGTTTGAGCCGTCGATGGAGAGTGATTCGATTTTAATATTTACAGACACCTCCAATCATAAATAGCCTCATTCTCTTCATAGGGGAGGCCAACAAGAGAGGAGAGCTCAAAACGAAAATCTTCCGAGCATAATCGTTACCACTGGCGGTCGGACCAGTTGGTTTCAACCACCGCGCCGGCCGCCGTCGCCACCACTGATCCTCGCCGTCGTCAATCTCCGTCGGTCTCCATCAGGATGACCTTCATCGTCAGTGGTTGTTCCCCGCCGTTCACCATCATTTACTACCGCTAGCTACAACGACTATATGGTTTGTTGTTCTCGATTTTGGGATTCCCATTTATCGCCTTATACAATTATCTAATCCGTTATTGGAAAACTTGTCAAAATAAATATAGTTGAAACTTTTTTCTTTTGGGCTGGTTTTCCCTATTCGAGATTTTTCACGTAAAAATTTTGGAGTTTTCTTATTCACTCTTTAAATACATGTGTGTGTATTAGATTTCACAACAAGGCTAAGGCGTAAACTTTCACTCTACCATGCGATTTCTAACACGCTAACACACACACACATACACACACACACACACACACACACACAACATATATATATATATATATATATATATATATATATATATATATATATATATATATATATATATAATTAATAATATATATCAATGTAATAAATAATAGTTAATCATATATATATTGATCGAGCATCACATGAGATTATGCTATTGAAGTCTAAATATAAAATTACATTCGGACTTCACACGTAATAATTTCTCTAGTAATTTGCTTTCTTTAAACTAAATAATAAGCAGCAAATATATCTCTGTTTTCTTCAAAACTGAAAAGAAAATGCAAACAACAATAAAATAAAAATTATTAAATGATACATGGATACTGACCTTTGTTATTGTTAAATCAATAGATATAACGCTTCGCCAATAAATTATTTTGTTTCTATATTATTCTATGATAATTAAACTCTTCGTTATCTTCAATTTACTTAATAAAAATATTAATAAATCGAATAAATAAATAAATTAATTAATTCTTTCACACATGAATCATGCAAACCATCTGGGCTCCCAAAACCTAAATAACAGCCTCCGATATTTTTTTTAAAAAATATAAAATAAAAAAAAGAAAAGAAATTAAAAATTAAAAAGAAAACAGCCACTAATTTGTCATTTCAAACAATTTGATGTAAAATTTTCAAATTTTATCGTCAGTTGAGTTCTCTTGTTTTAATAAGTCCTAATCTTTAGGTAGGCAGGCAAAGTCATACAGTTACAGACCCTCAAGAAATGAATATCAACTAATCCAAACCATTTATAGTAATTATATCACATGCTTCATTGAATACAATATGATTTTGTTAGAGATATATCATTTTTTGAGGAAGATGCATGCTTTAATTGCTCACAAGTTAGGTTATAATTAATTGTATTTCCTTTCATTAATGTGATGGGAAAAATAAATAAATAAATGAATATCCAGTGAAGGAACGACGTAAAAGATAATTAGGTTGAAGATTAGACAATGAAACACGTGTACACTTTGCATGGTAGACACGTGTGGGACTTTTTTTTTTTACTTATAAAGTTCTGGTGATTTGATGATGGAAGTGGGCATGTTGCCCATGCTTTGAAGCCTAACAAGTAATTGGCGAATTGGAGTTTGTTTTATCTTTTAAGAACTTTCTCTCTCTCTCTCTCTCTACCAACTAATCTGTGAATTGTTTCTATATAATTCAGGGTTTTCCTTATTCAGAGACACTGGAAATGTTAATTAAAATTTATATCTGACCTTCGTGATAAAATTTATACATATGTTTATTAGTATTAAAGATAAGTCCTAGATATTACCAGTTTGTTTGTGATGAATAAAATTATCTGTAGATTTCGTCAGCGGGCTGTAATTATTGATGATATAGATTTGTTTTATTATTTTCAGGAAATAAATAAATTTTTTCTTAAAATTATCATGAGAAATTATTATGTGTGGAATTCAGTTATAGTTTTATATGTGGATTTCAATAATATAATAATATATGACACTCAGATAAAATATAATTATTATGTATTGACTGAGAACTGTTGTGTATTACTGTGTATTGATGAAATATTAATTACACGATAATACACAATATATATACTCATCAATACACGAAAATACATAGCAGTTCACAATCAATGCTTAGTAACTCATTAATAAGCGTCGCACATTATGTTATTGGAGTCACATAAAGTTACATTTAAACTTCACATGTAATAATTTCTCAACTATCATATCGTAACATACATGATTGTGAAAATCTGTATGTGGTTCATGTAAATAAATTTTCTTATAATAATTATAAATAAAAAACAAAACAGCTAAAAAGTTATCTCAAACTCATTGATGAAAATCAAAACATCTTTTTAAACTAATTAAATGGCACAAATAAGCATGAAGATGTGATGGGGAGGCCACAACATCTTACTTGGTGGAGGTAAAAAGTCTGGTGTGTATATTTAATAATGAAAATATAATTTTAATCATGTTTTTAAAATATAAATAAATTATTACTCAAAATTATTAATTATGTTGTTTGCATCATTTAAAATTAACCTAAAAATTTATTTGTTGGGACTGGTGCCATAATTGGATAACTAATTTAGACCTTCAACATAAAATTAACAAAAATATTTTCAAAATAATTTTTCTTTCATATTATAAAAAAATTGAATGATATATGTTTTTTTTTTGGAAACCCCACATAGGGGAATTTTATTGCACAGAAAAAGGTTACAAGATCCTTAAGATGGGATAAACTTAGAGTCTCTCTCAAAGAGCTATAGTCATCCTAAAGAGTAAATCCCATGACTAAGTACAACTCACACAGTAAAAGAAAATACAATACCCAAAAGACACAAAGGAGCAAACCGTAGCCTTCCAACATGTAGATGATGAGTGAAGAAGAGTTTACTTCAAAAGAAATGCCATGATGCATGAAAGAAAAAAAAACGCAAACTAGATGACAGTTAGAATAAAAAAAAGGAGTTAAATCTAAGGAGTAAACATAAAAGGAAAGAAATAGTAGAATTTTAGGGAGCACCAAAAGATCACACCAACTTGGGGAAGCCACATACATGTGCATCCATCAGTAAGGAGGGATACAACACACATACTACTACACACCAGAAGGGAAGTAATCTGCCACCCATCACAGAAAACAAACCTGTGGAAACAGTCTAACCATAGGGAGATCATGTAGCCCAACAAAAAAATATAACCAATGAGAAGAAATCCACAAACTTTCAACAATGGGCGAGTCCACATTCCTTTATCAACAGTAGAGCCTATATAGTGGCAACGGCTATTAAATAAAAAGTCTACACCAATCCACCCAAGTTCCATAATACAATTAAAATGTAACAAGCTCAGCAAGGTAAGAAATAACATCTAGTTTCAGAGAAGCTTAAATAATACCACCAGATATAAATAGATCTAGAAGAAAATAGCATAACAGAGTGAGTGGATATATCCATATAATAAGTTCAAGAAGGCATGAAAGTATAAAGATTGAAAGGCCTAATACCCGATGTAACATACCCACAATAGGGGTGCTAAAAAATAGAAACTTTTTTGATCCAACCTATAGGCAGCCGCAATACACCAAACCAAAAGAACAACATACAAAACTCCTAGGTCTTACAAATCGCAAACCATATAAAATACTTCAATCCAGTAAGGCATGATAACATAATGATTGAAAAACCCAATAACCCGCTATAACACACCCACAGCAGGGGTGCTAAAAAAAGACTGCAGGCAACCAATACACCAAACCAAAAGAAAACATACAGAACTCTCAGTTCGAACAGACCACAGTCCATACAGGTTAGAAAAAAAATGGAATGGCCTGACAACAAGCAGCTCACATCTGATTAAGAAAAAAGGGAAACATTCCCAGATAATCAAAGAAGAACATCTGGCCAAACCAGTATGCAGACCATTTAAATAAATAACAAGGTAAACATTGCAGAAGTTAGGGAAATAGGCAAAAATAGCCTTGGAAAATAGCCCTAACATCTGCCAAGGAGTATTTAATAAGCGCACATGAAAATAATACAACATATCATCATATCCCATATAAAAGACTTCAATCGCGGTTATAGCATCCAAGAGCTAATGGTTTTCCGATCAGCAATAAGTTCCAGACGTTCCTAAAGGTGGAGGAAAGAACTCATCCAACCAATAGATTAAAACAAAAAAGCAACATAAAAGTTTACATGTTCCTGATATAAGGAAAACCACTTTTATCTAAATTCACAAGCCCCCGTAATAAGGGAGGGATATTATCGTAAGAGAATATATTCATCATAGAGAATTTTGCACCCCAATTAGCAAGAAAATCAGCACACGAATTCCCTTCCCGATAGATATGAGAAATATGATAGTCAAGAGAAGCAAGAAGCCTCCTCGTGTGGTTAAGAATATAGTAAACTTCGACATTGCCATGAGCTCTCGAATTTGATAAATTCAAAAGAAGGAGAGCATCAATTTCAAACCAGATTTTTTTAAGTCCCTTTTGAATGCATAAAGATATACCATAGTGCAAACCATAAAGTTCAGCAAAAAGAACAGAATAGGATCATAAAGGAATAGCAAATGCAGCAATCATCTTACCTTTAAAGTTTCTTAAAATACCCTCATAGCCATATAGCACATTAACAATAGATCCATCAGTATTAACCTTAATAACATGATAATTGGGCTTTATCCAATAAATAGTCTTACAGGTAAAATCAACCTCAGAGGATAGGAGGGAAATCCCAAAATAAGGGGCCAGATACTTGACACCTTTGAAACTAGAAGGAGGAAGAAGGTTAGCTTTGAAAAGGAGGCAATTTTACATTTGGTTCTAGCAATATCGGTGAAAGTTCATAAGAATATCATTGTGTTTAGCATCATTTCTTTTCCACCAGATATACCACAGTAAAGTAATAGCCAGCACACATTTGACATGTCCTTTCGAGGAAGTGGATAGGTAATTATTTAAAAGGCGCAATACAGAAGGAGTTCCATCAAACATAAAAGTATTAAACATACTATCATACCTATGCCAGACTCTAGCAGCAATTGGGCCATTAACGAAGACATGATCCACAGTTTCAATGTGGAAACAACATCAACATTTGGATGGAAGATGCAGGTCTTTAATCAGGAGAATGGCATCCACATGAATGTAGTGTTTAAGGATACACCAAGTAAGAATCGAAAGTGAGGAAGGAATAGAATTACTCCAGCTTTTAGGAAAAGCCAGAGAATCTTGAATTTTAAATCTAATAGCTTGCCACACATCCTTAAAAATAAAATCTCCAGAGGAGGAATTATTAAATAGGATTTGGTCACTCTATTGGATGTTGGATTAATGTTAAGGATTTTGTTACGATCACATTGGGAACATAAGAATTTAAATGAGCAAATGGGATTTTGTTGACTATCACCCTATATCTTTTTTTTTTACGAGCCTTTTGCCTCCAATAGGTTTCCTCCATGTCTTGATAGATGTTAACCTAACTTTGGCTTGGTTTAATAAGATATTTTTGGAGGCATCATGAATAGCAGCTTCTTCTAAAGCTATAACTTCTTGTTCTAAATGTTTAATGTTTGTAAAAAGATTTTTGAAGTAGTATTTGTTCCACCATTTAAGAAATTGTTTAAGCCTTTTTAATTTAAGCCGTAATCTCTTCATCCCAATAATAGAATCATCAGAATAGAGAGAGTCCCCCCAATTAGTAGCAACCACCTCCGAGTATCTGTCATCCATAAGCCACATATTTTGAAAACAGAAAGGAATATGAGAAGAGGGGAGTCCATTTTAAAAGAGATTAGCAAAATGGAATTATCATATAAGGTTCAAGGTGTTCAATAGAAGTAATCAGGAAGGAGTTGATCCATAGATCATTAAACAGAATCCTATCAAGTCTTTGCCAAAGTCTATGATTATTCTAGGTGAATTGAGAGCCAATAAAACCTAGACCGGTAAGGTGACAATCTAGAATCATATTATTAAAGTCCTCCATGGAGAATAGGTTAAGAGCATTTCCACCAACTCATTCCAAAGAGGAAGAGATGGTGTTAAAATCCCACCCACAAACCGGGAGCATTAATGAGAAATTAACCAAATCTTCCCACAGGGTCCTTCTACCATACCTATTGCAGGAAGTATAAACAAAAGATCCAAAATAGCACCAATTACCAAAAGTGATTTTAACATTCACTACATGGTGAAGATCTTGTATAATATGAACAACAAAATGATTATTTCAAAAGATCTAAATTTTATTACTCGAATTTGCGAAAAAAACTCTAAAAGCTGATCATTTTAGCAATAGATTGAATGCCAGAAGGAAGGATGAAGGGTTCCAAGATTGACAGGAAAGAAATGTTATGGGTGCGAACTAAGTTGCTAAGTCTATAAGGAATAGAGAGGGAACCTATACCTCTTGCATTCTAGATCAAGAAAGAGACTATTTACTTTGGGTGAGAGGAGCCAGATCTAGTTACTCTGGCAGAGCTAGGAAATTTAGATTTAGCTGATTTGTTTCTCTTATTTATAACTGTATGGAAATCATTGGCCCATCCTACAGCCTCACCATCAGATAGCGAGTGTTCAGTTAAGTGTTTATTGCCAAGAGGAGCCTAGAGGTTTAAAGTCATTTCTCCTTCTTCCAAATCAGTGTTGATGACCTGATGAAGCTTAGGCTTTGGATTTAGATCAGGGTTAGAAGAGGAAACACAGGAAGGATTAGAATTAGGAAAAACACAAATACCTAAATCAGGAGTAGAAGTTAATTCTAAATACTACACATCCTCCATTCCTACAATAGTATTCATTTGACTTTTAGCTAAAGGAGATACAGAAGTAGGGATATTTGTATTAGTGAGGGAATCATCAACTAAGGGGGAGCCAGAGCTGCTATTAGAGGCATTAATGTTAATATTGGAATTTAGAGCATGGGTTCCAACATAAGAAACATGTTCCTTAATAGGAAGTGGGCCAACTGGTAAATGCTTAGTCATATCCATCTTAGATTCAAGTTGGTGGCTTTGGACCGGGGGATCATTTCTATCAAGTATTGGGGCGGTTGTATTCATGGCCATATCATTTTGAGGTTCATTAAAGTGGCCTTAGTGGATGGAGCAGTTTTGGATAACACATATTTTTTCTTTAAATGCGGATGAGCTACAAAACAATCAACAAATCCATGCCCATGAATTTTACAATGGGAGCAAAAAATAGGGAAGCTTTCAAATTCTACCTTTTGTAAATCGCCATATTTTTATGACCCAAACCAGATTTCCTTGGGATATTTTTTAGTTATATATAATTCCACAAGTATCCGAGCAACAGAGGGTCTAGAACTAGAAGCAATAGTTTGGTCCAATTGGAGAGGACGACCGAACAGACTAGCCACATCATAGAGAAATTCGGGATTAAAGAAATGCACACGAACGTTAGGAATGGATAACCAAACTGGAACGATAGGAGATTTCTCCTTAATGTCAAAAAAAGGAGTCCATTTCAATAACTGCATATGGCAATTAAAAACAAAATACGATCGTCTTGCAAAAATACAGGAATAATCCAAATCATTAGACAGTTCAATCAATACATGTCGTGAGTCAATCAGACCTACTGTAAAAACTCCCAATAATTTTAGATTATGAAAAAAGACACGAACATTTTCCATAGAAGGGCGACGCAGAGCAAATTTACCAACCAAAGCAAATTGAAGGTTTATAAGCTTTTCAACTATTGAATCCTAACACATGATCGCGGGTACACCCCAAGTAGAAACAAATTCGAAAGACTCACCGGAATTTTTAGCCTTACCCGCAAGCACATCCTTGAAAGATTTAGAAGCCATCGGAGGATTTGGGCTAGGGTTACCGAGGGGATCAGTACCTGTAACCGCTGCTTGCGATGATGTGGGGTTCCCCCAAGGGGGAGCCGAAGTCGTATCCATATTCAGCAGTGTAGCATTGCACAAGAATCCAAAGTGACGGATTTACCAAGATCAAATGCAATTAGGGAACCGCACACAACAGGGGGGAGGAAAATCGCAGAGTAGGGACGCCGGCTAGGGCAAGAGAGCGAATGTTTAAATTGAATGATATATGTGACATAATATTAGAAAAAAAATTCTTCGAAGTTGAGTCATGTAGATGCATAACCACCACATCAATGCTTCGATGCAAAATAGACTCTTTTGTTAAACCTTAAAAAATCACAAGTTTCTCCCAAGATGTTCAAACAGCATATTTTCTAAATATTATTCCTATGGCTAATAAGAGTGATAATTACTGTTATGTCTTAAAGATCTTGTTTTTTTATTAGGACTTTGGTAAATAAGATAGCAAATCTCATTTAAAATAGACTTTAAGTAAGAATTCTCCATTCAGCGTTTATTTACGTAAAATAGTTAAATGCACGGCGTTAAGCTAAGTACATAAGTAATGGCACGGATATAAGCACATAAGTAGATGTTTGATTAGCTCTATCCTACGAAGTGGTATTTGATTAATGTTAGAAAAAATTTAAACAATTTAAACACGTTTCAAAACACTAATCTGATGGCCTAAGAAATATTGCTGATCGGAGATCCTCACGTTTCAATCTCTTAGAAACTATTTGTCTTCTCTCTAAATACACATCCTCGTATTATGAGAAGAACAATGGCACATTGCCATACCTCAGCTTTCTATATATATATCTCTTCATCAAGGCATGGTTAATTATTCTCTAGATGTTAGCAAACCACTGTGATATCTATAGCGATTTTCTTCTATACTGAGTCTCTCTTTTGTACATCTTAATATAGCTAGAAAATGATTCTCTTCTTCTCTTTGCTGGTTTTGTCCTTAGAAAGCTACTCCTGCGTTGCCAGCTTCCATCGAGCTGTGGGCTCCTTAGAAGCATTCTCGAGGCGTGGAATGAGAGGTATTCCTTCTTATTATGAGGAGTTGGGAGGAGATGAAAGGAGACTTCTGTACAGACCTGAGGGTTTGCCCATGGAAAGGAGGTTCGATCAAATAAGCAACTTTCGAGGTTCAAACATGGGGGTGACCAGTGTAGAAGACTACGGTGCGAAGGGTGGTGGAGTTGATGATACTATGGTGAGGACAAGTTTGTTATTTTCTGCATCTTTACATGTTTTTCATTTTTAATCTTATTAGTAAAAATACTCATGCATTATTTATAAAATTTATTTTTTTAAAATATTTATATAATATTATAGCTTTTTTAAATTATCATTTAATATGAAAGCATATTTTAATGCATATATATATATATATATATATATATATATATATATGCATTAAAATAGAGAGAGAGAGAATAAGAGAGAAAAGATATAATATATATATATATATAGAGATGAGTATATGTATATTATTAATCTTATTTAAGATAACTATAAATATTCCTTTAGTCACAAAATTTTAAATGTACTATTTGTCAAATATTTTAAATAAAATGATATAAATATCATTGCAAATGGATAAAATATAATTTTTTTTTCTGACAGAAATATTAAAACATATAAAAAATACTCTGTATATGTGCACCACATTATCTAAATTAATCAAATTCGTTTGTAAGACTAGAAGTTATATGTGCCAATATCTTAATAAAAATAGAAGCATTCTTAATTATAATTTAAGCACATTTAAATGACATTACTTTACAAATAGAAGCAATTTCTCTTATCTAAATTTAATTACCATATATTTTTTAGGCATTTGGAAAGGCATGGAGTGCAGCTTGCTCCTCTAACAGCCCAGTCTCTCTCATGATACCCAAGGGAAACATATACTTATTAAAGCCTATCACATTTTCTGGCCCCTGCAAATCAGATATTTCAGTGATGGTGAGGCCATAACATTCATCATAAATGAATACAATTAAGTTATATAAGCTCTACATTATATAGTTTTCTTGCTATTAATATATTAAATTTCATATATTTATATATGTATAAATATAATTTTCAGATCATGGGGACAGTTGAAGCTTCTTCAAACCCATCAGATTGGAAGGGAGCAAATCAAAGAACATGGATTCTCTTCAGTAATGTAAATAATCTTGCGATTATGGGAGGTGGAACCATCAGTGGCAATGGAGAGGTTTGGTGGCAAAAATCATGCAAAGTAGATAAATCACAAGTGAGCATTTTTCTTATTTAGTTAGTAGAATTTAATCAACGTTTATGTGCATTTAATTAATTGTCCTAACACTGGTTTCTTTCTTTTTCTTTAAACTGCCGTTTCAGCCATGCAAAGACGCACCTACGGTATGTGATCATTAGATACATATAATTATTATTAATATGTAAAATCTTCATAAAATTACAATCATTGATGTATAAATAAATAGCTTTTCTTTTTTTGTGTTGGATTGTAGGCCTTAACTTTTAATGCGTGCAATGGGTTGAGAGTAGAGAGCCTGAATGTGATAAATAGCCAACAGATACACGTAGAGTTCTTAAACAGCAAGAATGTCTTGGCTTCAAGTCTCACCATAACTGCACCAAGCAGTAGCCCTAACACAGATGGAATTCATATCGCAAGAACACAAAATATTACTGTCAATAGTTGCACCATTGCTACTGGTATGTATAATATTATATAACAACTATAAATATATTTTTACTAGTCTACACCCATACATGTATGTGTGTGTATGTATAGAGAGAGAGAGAGAGAGAGAGAGAGAGAGCTCAAAGAAATGAATGGATCAAATTGATTTTATTGTATGCCTTCAACATGTTTAGTTTTATTGTATGATTTCTCTACTGGGGTAGTGCTAGTGCTATTAGCAAGCTGGATGCAATATACCCATATATATCACCATAAAAATAAAGGATGCATATATTTAGATGAATATTTACCTCTCTTCAGTAAAAAATGTGCAAAAATTTTGAATTATTATCGTAATTTACAGGAGATGATTGTATCCCAATAGTCAGTGGATCTCAGGATATGCACGCCAGTAACATAATTTGTGGTCATGGTCAGGTGCGCATATAAACACATTTTAAGTCTCTATGTGTGCCTATACCTTACTTTTGTCTAGTTAATTTAAATGAATTCGACATATATTATCAACAAAGAGTATGGAAACTAGAGTTGTACATTACTTTAAGCTATGGTTAAATATTACATTACTTAATTTGTATTTTAACATTCCTAAATTATTTATGTTATGCAGTATTGGAAGCCTTGCAGCAATGGGATCCAGTGACATGGTCTCAGATGTGATGGTGGATTCTGCACAATTGAGTGGTACTTTAAATGGGATTCGTATTAAGACATGGACAGGTAAATTACTAATATATATATATATATATATATATATATATATATATATATATATATATATATATACACATAAATGGTTTAATTTCCCTGGGCTTACTTCAATAATGGCTTTTTTGTAGGGTGGCAGCGGTTATGCCAAAAACTTAGTATTCAAAAACATTAAAATGAACAATGTCCAAAATCCAATAATCATAGATCAAAACTACTGCGACTCCACTATGCCTTGTGCGCAACAGGTTAATCAACATAAATTCTTAATTAAGCTTCGTTTGAGATAGTTATTTAATTATTATTTTTTTTTGTATCAAAGCAATCAATAAAAAAATTAGCATTTGTTGAGAAAAAATTATACATATATTTCTTTTTAAAATTAATTTTTGAAAGAACTGAATTGAAATCATGATCAGAACAATAATTTTTTAGTAAATTTGTTATTATATGTAGAAATCTGCAGTGCAAGTGAGCAATGTACAATACAGCAACATCAAGGGAACAAGTGCTTCAAATTTTGCAGTAAATTTCAACTGCAGCAAAGCCTTTCCATGCAGTGGGATAATATTACAGGACATCAATTTGGTTAAAAACTGGTGGTGGTTCTACTAAAAGCTTCTTAGAAAATGCCAAGTTGACCGAGGAAGGGATGGTCATCCCTCCAACCTAAGCTTGAAGATGCATGGGCAGACATATTTCATTACAGTTGTCGTAAACTTTATGGATACTATTGTTTTATTCATGTATACATAGTTGATGGATGAATAAAATCTCAGATAGAACAAAAATTACTTTTATATAAAACTTTAGATGCACAGTTGGCTTGATTCTTTGGGACTGCTTTTCTCTTGTTATATAAAATTTCATACTCTTCTATGCAGGATAATTTTTTTCGTATGAGTACTGTCTCTCTTCAATGCTCTTAAATTCTTGATGATATCAATCTTTATATTTTTTTGAACTCGTCTTGCAACGGACATCTATAACTGCATCTTAATTTTCTTGAAACTACATATAATTTAATCTCTGATGGTTAGAATATATAAATAATAATAAGTTATTTGAATCATTGCACACTTGGGCTATAAAAGTAGGTGGAATATACATGATTTGATCTTTTATATTATCTAAAATTAATCTAATAAAACTTTGTAAGTATATCTTTATAGAATACTTTAATCTAAAAATGACTTTTATATGTATATATATATCGGCCGCTACTGCTAACTTGACTGTCGGACACTCACCATTAGCAGCCTCTACCGTCACCCACAACCCCAAAAATACTTTACATTATATTTATTCTATCAAACATAAAAAATTAAACTAATGTATTTATAGAGATTTCAACCAAATGCATTACATTCACTTTACGTTGTATTTCTTTTTCAGGCAACCAAATAGCCCTAAAAGATGTTGCCTTTAGAATCTCTAGATTATAATAATATGTGACATCAACTAATAGGTACATAACACAAATATTTAATTAAAAATTAAGAATTGTATGACCTTATGTAGGAACTAATTAGAGCTGAAAAAACATGCCCCATTTTGATAATAAGAGTCTATTTGGTTGGATGTATTTTGAGTATAAATTAAATCAAATGTAGAGATTTTAACTTTTTGAGTGTTTGGTATGATACAAAATTAAATTCCAAGGAATTTGTAGTGTATTTGGTGCATTGAAAATGTGATTTGTAGTGTATTTGGAATTCACCCAAATTTGGTGAGTTTCAGATAAACTTATAGGTGTAAAGTGACAGCAGCCGCATCGCTTGTTGTTTTCCACCGTCGGCTGCCCAACGCCGGCACCCTACAATGGACACCACTACTGGCCTGTTGCCGGCCTCCCACCACCATCGCCCCTAGCTGGCCACCCACCTCCTCCGGTGACAAACCCTACTGCAAAAAAAAAAAAAAAAAGAACTTTATGTTACATTCATTTTAACAAACAAGAAAAAACAAGCTCATGTATTTGTAGAGTTTCCAACCAAGAAAGCTAGAGTAATCCAAATACATTATATTCATTTTACACTACATTCCTTTTATAATACACTCCTTTTCAAGCACTCAAATGGCCCCTTTAAATTTTATATATGTTCATGGTTTAAAGAAGGAAAATATATAATAGAGCTATGCATATTAAAGAAGTGTTGTACATATTAAATAAAGACATATACAAGGAATAAGGCTAGCTACTATGAAATTTCATAAGAAATAATACAACTACAATATCTTTAAGGCATGAAAAAAATTTGTAATTGTGGGCTTCGAAAATTCGGCCATCGACCTCTTCGATGAAAAGAGTGGCTTAAAGTGTCGGTGTAATTTTTAGAGATGAGATAGTAGATAAGACCCCTAGAGATTTCCCCTCATTTGGTGAGGACTTTAGATATGGTTCGGTTTCCTAAAAAAGCCTCATAGTTAATTAGCCCTCTCAATAAGTGAGAGAGAACTTTCGATTAAGGCTAATTTAGATCGCTAATCGCGTAGCGTGGGCGTGTAGAGTTTTAGAATTTAGATCATGAAATTTATCATTTCGTTAAACCGGATGGTTGGGAATGATGACACGATCTAGATCCCATGGTTCCATTATCGATCCGGCCCTAGTCTAGTGAGGTAGTGACCCAACGAAGGATCCTCATCGAACACACATGGGTTACGTCAAAAAATCCTTGTAGACTGGGGTGGTGTTTGTCAAGGAGACAATCTTAAGTCCAGCTAACGAGGGTTGTTTGTCTATCAAGTATACCATGATTCACAACTCAAAGGGTAGAGCCATTGGGAGCATACAGCTGGCCGTGATCATAATATAATGGATGGGAGGCCAAACCACCCAATCGAGGACTGGTCATAAGCCATCTCGTGGAGCTAGCCAAACAGGTGAGGACACGGTCATGTCTCATGCAGAGATTGATTGAGAGTGAATAAGCAGAACTTGATTTGACATTGCTTTTGTGATTATTTTCTTAATTTATCACACAAACAAGGAAGGTGGATAGCTTGATTTGATTTAAGTTTTAAATGATATAATTTCATTTAAGCACTTCGATTGCTATTTGAAAATTGATTAATTAGAATATGTTTAAGAGCTTTAGATCTTGTCAACTCTGTTAAGAGATTAGATCTACTATCACCTGACATAATCAATTTTTTAGATGTTTCACTGATTTGAAATTCTTATTATAGATTTTATTAGGTTTTGTTAATCCAGACCCAGTTTTAAGACTAAACTGGGAAACAACCCACACAATATCCTCAGACACTTGAATTTAAGCATTTAGCATAGTGTCGGGGCACATGCGGGTGTATTTAAGAATTTGGGCAGTTTTTATTTCTGAGTTATGAGATTGAGATTTTTCATTTAATTTGATTTGAAAAATTAAATAATTTGAATATATTTAAGAGCTTTAGATCCTGTCAACTCTATTTAGTCGCAGAGGATTAGATCTACTATCACAGAATCAATTTTTAGATATTTAACTAATTTGAAACTCTTATATAGGTTTTATTTTGTTAACCCAACTAGTCTAAGACTAAACCGAAGCAACAAACGCAAAGATCTCATTACACTGAACTTAAGCATTCAGTGTGGCCCATGTGGATCTATTTAAGACCTTGTAGTTTTTATTTTGAGTTATGATCAATTTCAAATTACTATTTAAAAATTGATTAATTAGAATATGTTTAAGAGCTTTAGATCCTGTCAACTATGTTTAGCTTCTAACAGAGGATTAGATCTACTGTCACATGACAGAATCAATTTCTCAGATATTTCACTGATTTGAAACTCTTATTATAGGTTTTGGGTAATTTGGGAATTTTAAATTAATTCAATGAGTTTTAATTTGGGTTTCGCGCCGATAAATGAATATAGTCAATGTATATCAATTTAGGATAATTTCATTATTCTGAACGCAATGTACGTTCACAATCAGGTCGTTGGTTGAGTGCCAAATTGAGTCAATTTCGCTGAAATACACGCCGCCGCTACGCTTCAATTTTCAGATTCATCAATTGAGTGCGAATAGTCTTATTTGATAGATTTCGATTTGAACAACATAATCAATTTCATGAACGGAGGTCGCTCGACATTATCAGCTTCGACTCGCGCGTGTCGACATATTGATAGCTCGCGCTTAATTGATTGATCGCAAATTTTGTGATATTTATAATTTTCAACATTTCAACGAACGTAAAAGTCCATTCATCGATCGAAGGTCATTTCGATTTTGGTGACGCCGTGCATTTTGAACCTGCACTTTCACTTATGAAGTCCATCAAATTTAACTGGGCTTGTCTTGATTTATGACACATATGTGGTGGTCAACAAATGCCCCAAAAAAAGTGATTCACGCATGGAGTGAGTCACGTTTGTTGAAAACTAGTTGACCTTTTGGGCTGGCCATAGAACTTGGATCATTTTAGCTTCGACTGAAATAACTTACGAAGCTTTGACAGGATTTATCATTAGTATACTGCCTTATTCAGGACATGCTAAATGACAGGATTAATCGATTTATTTGAATCGACTTGTCGGATAGATAAGAGTTCTTACACCATGTACTATTTGCTTCAATGGTTTTGTTGAAGATCTCTTTCTTTTATGTTATTGCATATTTGAGTCTCCTTCAACCCTAGCTTCATGCCTGGTTGGGTTTGACGGAGGAATTGGTATGCTTGTTTTGATGAATGATCCCACTGGGGAATCAGTTTATCCGTGCTTGAACGGATTTGAAATTGCTTCTGTCCTAGCTTTGAGCTTGATGGAAGGATTGACCTGATTTGTCAATATTGACTTGTCAGGAAGTGTATGCACTCCATGAACCCTGTGCTTGCTGCTTTGATGGATTCGTTGAAGGATACATATAGATGACCCGCTTTATAGGGTCAATGTTGAGTTATTATTCGCAACGCGTGTGCTTTAACATCGAATAACCATAAAAATTCTTTTAGTTCATTAACTTTATAGAACTATGGAATTACTTCCTTGGTCTATGCGCTTTCTTAACTTGATGAGGAGATAGGCTTTGCGTTTTGAGCTTGATCGGATCATTTGAGAATAATTGAAATATCACCTTACGTAATATGAAGATTGATTTGAGGTATCAATTGAGTGTTTCCTCGATTGCTGATCTCGATCAAGTAGAAAATATCTTAGACTTGCTTGTAATCACTAAGCTAGATCTGAGACAAACATCTATCATCATTGACCGACGAGGGCTTTTTCACCGCGGTCCTTTCGCTTATGAGTGAGAGAGCGATCAACGCCCATATGGGCTTGTTGAGTTCAACCTTTAAAACCTACTCAGTCTTACTGCGTATTTGGTATGATTCATCATCATCCGACAAGGGATCTTTCACTGCACCTTTTCTTGCTTGTTGAGTGAGGAGAGCGCCAACTCAACCATGTATGGGCTTGTCCGACCTTTAGAACCCATCTGTGTCCTAGACTTTAGGATATAGAGGTTGATGTTTCTCCAACTTAATTGATTGAAGCTTCCGAAATCGGGAGTTCTTTTGACTTCATCTCCAGAATTTGGCAAATCTAAGAGATAAATTTATGACATTTTTGTCATGGATGAGATAGATTATTTTTTTTAAAGACTGCAACTTAACAAGATAATTATGGATATATCTCGGATTTTGGCATAAAGCTCAATGTCAACCTGAATAAGAATATATTTGAGGATCTCATCTTATGGCACAATGTCAACTCAAATAGACTTGATATAAACTAAAAAATAATACCCCCTGTCTTACAGGGGAAATTCTAAAGTACATTTAGGCGAATTTTCAAGATGAAAGTATATAAATACATCAATATTTGAATCAATATATTCTAAAGGGATTTTAACATACAACATTGATTTCATGTGTGTATATAAAAAATCTAAAAATGCCCCTATGTAATAGAGAATTTTCACGAAAAAATTCTTCATCTAGAGTATGTTTATTTAGGGATCTCGACATGAAGCACGATGCCGACCTAAATAGATATACTAAAAAAAATGCCCCCTATCTTGTAGGGGGATTTCTATTGTACCTCGAGAATGTGATCATCAAGTATAGTGCTTTTTCAAGTATCGACCATTAATTGGCGGCATTGGTCTTTCACCCTTTAGGTTGACAAGTTGGTATGCCCTCCTTGGTACACTTTTCAATGACAAAAGGGCCTCCAATTAGGCTCAAATTTACCACCAAATTTTGATTGGGGATAATTGGTCTTCTCAACACCAGGACCAATTCTCCTTTTTGGAATGTTCAAGGCTGCACCGTATGGTCAAAAGCCCTGGACATCTTTGCTCGATAGATTTCCGTGATTTTGATGAGCTTGTAATCTAACTTCATCAAGCGCGTCGAAGTTCCTCCATTCTCGATGAGCATTTTGATCTTCATATTAGGATATCTACAAGTGAAGGTAACTCAACTTCAAGCGAAGAACTTTCGCCAAATACCAATGAATAAGGAGTGGCTTTAGTCGGCCTTATAGGTAGTTTGATATGCCCATAGCCTCTACTAGCTTGGTATGCCATTCTTTTATTTTTAGTGAGAATCTTCTAAGTTGACTAATGTCTTGTTGAAGGCCTCCACCAAACCATTTGCTCTTGGATTATATATTGAAGAGTATCGCCAATCAATTTTGTTGATCGATGAATCTATAAATCTTTGCACTTTTGAAAGTGCCATTATCGAAATTACGTGACACTCCAAATCTATAGATTACATTATGCATGAAGAAGTTGATCACTCGACGAACTTCTTTAAATGGGGTATTTCAACCCACTTAGAGAAATAATCGGCCGCTAGATGAAGCGATGTCCAGCTGACGATGGTGGATCAATTGGTCTAATTACATCTATGCCTCAACATTCAATGGCCAGGATGCTATTGCTGGGTGTAATGGATTTGGAGGTTGATGGATGAGATTCCCATGTACTTGACATTCATGATACTTCTTAGCATGATTAATACATTCTCTCACCATAGATGGCCAATAATAACCCATCCTTTTGATCTTTACTGCCATCTTGGGACTGACTGATGTTCACCACAAAGTCCTTCATGAACTTCAACCATCACTTTGCTAGCTTCATCTACATTTAGGCATCGTAGCCACATTTGTTCAAAGGATCTACGATATAAAGTATGATGAAAGCATAGCGTCATTCTCTCGATTTGAGCGCGATTTATTATTTGGTAATTTTCCTTCTTTAAAGTAGTTAATGAAGGGTTGCCTCCAATCACATGACTCTTCACAACAAAAGGCTTCATGCTTTTGAGGCAATGTCATTCTTAGCTCTTCTTGGTACAACTTTTGATTTTGGGAGTATGAGGAGCAACAGTTGCATCCTACTAGGTCATTTGGTAACCCTCTACCTGCGGGATTGATATTTTATCTCTAAGACTAGTAATATGCCGATCATGACATAATCACCATTCATACTTGCCATTTCTTAGCTAATTTTGCTAAGCAAACTTTACTATTCTGGATTGAGAGACTTAATGTGATATTTGGTATTTTATAAGCTCGAGAACTCACTTGTGATAGAAAGCTAACTCAAGCTTGTTGATATAGATGCCAAGTACTTGATTTATAATAAGTTGAGAATCGCCGAAAAATGCAAGTTTTGAATGCCTATGAAAATAGCTTCTTCAAGACCGCCACTAATGCTTCATATTCGCTTCATTATTAGTCGCTCGGTCAATCCATATGATCATCTCATTATCCCTCCTTCGTGTTATGAAGATGATGTTGATTCTCGCTTGCTCTTGGAAATTTAGATGTTGGACTTGTTTGATCGATGAGGCTCCATCAAAGTACATTTCCCAAATTTGTGATTTTCTCTTTCATGAATGAGCATAATTTGCTCATCGCAAATTGTCATTAAGAGAGAGTCCAGATGGGATGTGCAAGAAAAATCTAAGACTTGTCCTTTCACTACTTTATGTGGAACATATGTGATATCAAATTGTAAAGCAATACTGCCCATCTTGCCAAGTGACTTGCCAATCTTATCAATAATCGATCCTTGAGATGAGGGTAATCTTGTGAGATAACATATAATGACAAAGCTTTGGACAATGCAGTGCTTTCTATGAGAGTATCTCAGAGTACTCATATTAATCTTGATATAATAAAGAGCATTCTCTTTGCTTCTTCATTGTGTTGTGCCAATAATGCTCGAGGACTCTTCTAATGCTGTATAGAATGAGGGCTTCCGATTATGAGATTGGTGGATTTAACAAGTAGTTTTTAATGCTATTGATGACTTCTTGGCACTCCTTGTCCCACTTGAATGGAGCATCCTTCTTCATTAACAAATGGTTGATAGTGTCGATAGATTTGATATAATCGGATGAATGCAGCTATCCTTGTAAGAATGAGCGACACAAACTCTTGGAGGCATCTCCACAATTGCCTTGATTTTAGCAGGATCAATTTCAATACCTCTATGACGTACAATGTACCCGAATTTTCAGAGGATACCCCAAATGCACATTTTAGAGGATTCATCTTGAGATCATATTTTTAATTCTCTATACATTCTCAAGTCTTCAAAGTGGTTTTCATGGTTTAAGCTCTTCACCACCAAATCATCGACATAACATTCCACCTTTTGATGAATCAACTCATCAAAATATGTCATGGCTCTTTGGTATGTAGCTCTAGCATTTTCAAGCCAAAGAACATGACGAGTAGCAATAGATGCCAATATATTCAACGATGTATGTTTTCATCTTCAGCCATTTTGATTTGGTTGTATCACGATCCATCCATGAATGAGAACATGTCATAGTTGAAGTGTTGTCCACTAATAGTTCGATAAGCGAAAGTCATTTTTTGGGCATGCCTTATTTAGGTCCCGGAAGTCAATGCAAAGACGGATTTGACCATTCTTCTTTCTAACTGGAACAATGTTGGCTATCCAATCTGCATACTTCTCCTCCCGGATGAAGCCTGCTTCGATTAGCTTTTTTAGTTTCTGTAATTACCTATTCTTCAATCTATAATCTCATTCGCTTAGGAGCTTGCTTAACAAGCATTGCATCTGGTTTGATAGTTAGTTTGAACTTACATCGGATAAGCGACATTTGAATATGTCGTAAAGCAATCCTAATTCACAAGTAGTATTTTAGCTCTTCAACTTTCTCATCGTGAAAGGCACACGAGTTGGACGGGGATCATCCTCGCCTAGGTTGACTTCTTTAAGTTCATCCATAGTAGCTATTTGTCCACCATCTTCAAGTTCTTTGGCTTGGCTTCTACTTCTTCATCATTTTTAAGAAGAATTTCATGGGAATCATCTTCTTCATCACTAAGACTCTCAATACCACCTTCTATTATATTATAATCACTCATAATGCTTAGGACTTCTTTGGCTCCACATCTTGTTAAAGATTTGATTCCTATGTTTAGTAGTTCCAATATGAATTCCAAGCTTATGCATCATTCTTTGCAATTTTTGTGGATAGTATATTAGTATTTTTGTTAGTACTATCTCATCAACTTTTCATGTTGAGTATTTCAAAATCTTGAGGTGAGACTCTGATTTGTAAAATAGAGTTCTATTCCGCCACTCTCACTCAATGAGGCACATAGAATGTTATCAACTCTTCAATATTATGAACCTCAGTGATTTCTTTGAAGCACTTGAGGGATGGGTATAATTTTGAGTGAGTCATCATCTCGCCAAGTGAGCTATCCTTCTTGATGCCATATGACTCTATTTTCATAAGTAGATTCAAAATCATAGTCCAATCGAATCACTTATTTCATACCGCTTTTCTTGAGAGCTTATAAGTTCTTAGTTTGACAGAATATCTTCTTCTTCTGTGTCACTCCCAAATGAGGAACTAATTTTCTTGATTTAGGTGCAAAATCAAGTGTTTTGGGAGAGTCACATTGCCTTCTTCTTCCTCCTTTTATGCTCTTTCACTTTGTGAAATTGTTTTTTAGTGAAGTGGATGCTACCGCTTCAAGAGGCTCTTTTTAGGCTCTTTGAGGATGAAGTACTTTGCATCTTCATAGATTTTGCTTCATTGATGGAGAATGGTTGTAGGTTACCAAGAATTCTGAATTCTTCTCCATCTTTCAGATACTTCACATTGATGCATAGTTGATGGGACCATGCCATACTCACGCACAAGAGAGCTTTAAATGATGTATCACATCAATTACATGAAACTTGGCTTATGTATATAAAATCCTTGAAATTGAGTGGAGAATAAAAGAACCTAGAGTTTTCTGCCCCTTTTTATTGAATCCATGAACCGTTAATTTATCTCTCCCAAGATGTTGGATATCGAGTGATAATCCTCTCAGTACTTTAGACTCATAAGATTGATAGAAGAACCAGGATCAATCAATATTCTGCTAATAGAGATGTCATCACTCTTTACAGTAACATAAAGAGGATGATTGTGATCCGTTGTTTCCAACATAAGATCCTCTTTAGAAAATGTGATCATTGGGAGATCTTGAGTTTGTAGTGCTTCAATCATATATTTTTCAGCAAAATAAGCTTCATAACTCTCCAGATCTTTGAGAACCTGTATCAAAGTTTCTCGGAGGTCTTTTGACATCAAGAGAGCCTCGCATACACTCGTGTGGATCTTTCTCAAGTGTGATAGAATATTATAATCTATCTTCTCGCTTGATTTAGGCTTTGTCTAGATTTTGAAATATATCTTCATTGACTTCAATTTGTATGTCTTTGTCTTTATTTGTATTTCCCTTCTTTGATGAAGGTGGTAAGACTTTACCACTTCTCAACTGAACTTGAATAACTTTGTCTTGCTCAGATTCTTCTGAAGAGGTAGTTTCTTCACATTCCCTTCTTATTCTGGAAGATTGGCCAAAAGGGCTAGACTCATTTTTCAACGTCATATTTCATATGATGATATGGAGTCTAATTTCTCCATCGGAAAACATAGATCTTCATCTAAACTATTTTTATTGTTGAGTCATTAAACAAAATTCACATTAGCTCCTCGTGCTCTTCTTGCTTTCGACAAAAAAATTTTGATGGGTCGAGTTTGTCGACTATCATTATCATCTCAGTAACGATGTTGAAGAATATCCGACATAGATGATTCGACATGTCTCTACCGGACAAGACTCATCATTATCTTCTTCATCTGATTCAGCAATACAAAGTTTAGGCATGAAGTCCGCAAAGCCTAAATGGCTTGCCGTGATACTCTAGATTGTTAATGATCTTTTGAGTTGTAGTTCTCTTCTTGATCTTTTTTTCTTAGCCGCTTCTTTGATTTATTAGGCTATGTTAGTAGACTACTTCACACTAGGTGAAGTAGCCTTATCAGAATGCCGCTAAGAAGCCCAAATACTTGGTTTAGGCATCTCTCTTAAGTCCAATATAGGTTCAAGTGGTGATTTCCACTTAACACTAGGGACGTCTTTTAGCTGCTTTAGCATCTTCATGCTCTTTTTGGAAACTATTATTTGCCATTCTTCAGTATGAACTGATTTCTCCTTCTGTTTATCTTTGTTGGATGATACTGAAGAGGATGTAATCATTCTAGTAGACTCTCATTTTGGGTTGATTAGAACACTATCGGATAATGTAAATTCACCTTGTCGATACTTCCTTTCTAGCCAATCTTTGAAGACATACAATCTTCGATGGGGTGACTGATCATTCAATGATGGATAGGATTTGATTATGACTTGACTTTCTTCGCCTTTTGAGTAACTGACTTTTGCTGTCAAATAATTTAGCCACACTATCCTTCTAAAGAATATTCTTTGTTCATCTTTCTTAAGAGATGACCACATTTGCTCATCATCTCTTGTTTGATGTTTTCCCCACCACTTGGAAAAATTCAAGGTTTGTCATTACCTTATAATACCAATTTTAGCTGTGGATTAGAATAAACAGGCTTTTTACCCTTATCATCATTATGCATTACGCTTTCCTTTATCCACATTATATATCGCCACCATTTGAGCTATAAGGAAGGCATGAGTTTCATTTCTTGAGTCAAGGTTTATTTCTCTTTGCTTTATCTGCATAGACTTCAGACTTAGGGCGTTTTAACTTTTCGAATTTAGCTACCCTATCAAGCAAGTCCTGAAATGTTGCAATCGACGCCATGCGTAAAAATGGTACCATTTTATCATCCATATTGCCCATTAGAAACTGGATCGCATGTTCTTCTTCCAATTGTTTCTCCAACTTCTTACTTAGGTTATGCCAACGACTTATGAATTTTGTCACTAACTCATCTTTCCTTCTCTTTCAGAAGGCAAGGTCAGACAGATTTTTCTTGCACGAACCTCTTCACAAATATAGTTTCTAATTCAAATATTTTAATGAATCATTTGATTTTGTGTACCATTCAAAAGTTAAGTCGCTACCGAGGCTGAAAAAAAAAAAGTAGTGCATCATTCCTCGTGTTACCACAAGTAGCCTTAAATTGGGCCAAATGTTGCTTTGGATTACCAAGCTCACGAAAGTATTAATTTAAGTAACCTTTCGAGTAACCTGACACTTGTATTCAATTGGATAAGGGAGACATTTACTCACCAGCTTTTCAGCCTGCTCTGAGGCTATGACCGCTTTTATCTTTTCATTGATTATTATTTCTGAGCTTATATCGGTGTTAGCCAATTTTGAATTGTCTAGGAGAGGTGTTTGGTTAACTTCATCCTCGCTTCATGCATTAGTAGAGCTTGAGGTACCACAAAGGTGGTATAGAAGTTGATTGTTAACTATCTGTTGATTAGCAAAAATAGGTGATATGATATTCTTTTGTAACATCTCCATCATGATGTTCATTTGTACCATCATATCATTCATTTTGGTACCAAGTCTAATCTCCTTTCTTTGACCTCCATTTGACGTGATTTCTCTTTGCTCTAGCTAGCCATGACATCAATCAAGAGCTCTTCTTCTTCTTCTTCTTCTTCTATTTCTTGTTGTTGTTCTCGCCTTGCTCATTTTCAGAAGAACTTGATTGCCTTCTCCTTGTGCATTTGTAGAGATAAGTTGTATCGACATTCGATTATAAAATGTACTGTCATTTCTGTTCAACCATTTATGACAGCTTTGACACATGATTCTTTCTCATTTTGTTCTTCTTCTCTTCTTCTTCAAGAAAGATCAAGATCCATCCTTTATTTCTTTGTGAAGATTCTTCTTCATAAGTGTCAAATTCAGTTCGATTCCGATTTCGTTGCCGATGGTGATGGTGAGAGTTCATCATATATATAGATGACTTCTATATTTAGAATCTTCTTCATTATTTTCTTCTGCACATGAATTTTGATCAACGTTTCCGGATCTCTGGAAATAAGTACTTCTTCTATTAAAGGACCACGATCAACATCAACCTTCTCTTGTAGGGTGAAACTGATCGATGATGGGATCCCCCAGAGGATTCTCAGGGTGTCACCTCATATCTTTCATCATGATATCCCTTCTTTGGGTATCCACGATGAGTTGATTTTGAGGTGGATGAGTATATGTATCGATGTCACACCTATTATTCAAAGTTTCATTATGGGGCCTTGGCCTCCATATATTTTCTTACCCTTTCGGGACCTTCGAGGATTCTTGGACAGGTCCAAGTGTCACGCTCGATGCTCACCATGGGATGGGCTCATTGGCCAGTACGAAGAGATGCAACTTTCTTGGAGCTCGATATTTTCCATCAGCCTAAATCTTCTTTTCATTAGGCCTTTGTCCTTGGCTACTTTTAGAACTTTATGTATCCTGACAGATAGTATTTTAGGCTATTTTCTCTATGGTGGTGGAGCTTGATGTGGTTGGTTCTTCTAGAAGTACTGCTTTATTTCGCCAGTGGAGCTATTCCTCTTTACCCACTTCAGATTGTCAAAGTTATTATGGGTAGGATTACTCACTGAGGGCGATTGCTTGTTCACTAGGTCATTCAGGGCTGAGCCTCACTCGATTCTCCTTCTTTTCTCTTCTTTAATTTACTCGATGAGGAAGCTTCATGATCATGCTTTCTGTACAGGTTCAAGAGGGGCATACAGAATTAACGAGGAATTAAAGACATAGTTTGTCCCTTGATGATTCTTTTCATCACGAGAGCTTCAGATTGACCTAGTCTTTTGAAAACTGAAGTTCTCTGTCGGGAGAACTCCTTGACAGTGGTTGTTGATTTGTTGGCACACATGGCTAGGAGTTTCAACTTGAGGCCTTCTAAAGATGGCCTCGACGAATGTACCACGTGGGTACTGAGTTGCATGATACCAAAAAATTTAAGCTACCAAATTGAATGGTAGCCTCACATCTCCTGTTGATGACGACGTTGGCTAGCAGATGTTCGCACATGACCTAGTTGAACGGTGAAAGGAGTGCTTTGTAGATCCATTCTGCAAAAGTGAAAGATGAGGATTAGTAATTAGCAATTATTATTTCACCCCATACTTTCAAGATGCAGATGTACTACAGAACAAAATAATGGTGTAATAAAGATATACTCTATAATGATTCATTCTAAAGCCTCATATTGAATTTATTACACACTTAAATCATCATTTTGTTTTTAAAATTTTTTTAAAAGTTTTATTGCTATTATAACACATATATATGACTAGCCAAAGATGTAAAGAGATATCCCCATGAGTCGCCTTGTGGCTCAAAATTGCCACCAACCTCTCGGAAAAGAGTGAAAGTCCTGTAATTTTTAAGGCGTAATGGAATAGTAGATAAGACACTACCCAGATTTCATCCTCATTTGGTGAGGACTTTAGATATGGTTCCGTGTTTCCTATAGCAAGCCCTATAGTTAATTACCCCTCTCAATAAGTGAGAGAACTTTCGACAAGCGTTGGGATCTCTTAATGCAGTGTAGTAGAAGTATGTAGAGTTTTAGAATTTAGATATGAAATTTATCATTTCATTAAACCGATGGTTGGGGAATGATGATGCCATCTAGATCCCATTTCATCATCCCTCGTCCCTACCTACTTAGTCAAAGGAGGTAATGACCCAACCCGACAAAAGATCCTCATCAAGAACATGGGTTACGCCATCCAAGAAATCCTTGCGACTGGGTGGTATTTGTCTAAGGAGACAATCTTAAGTCCACCGAGAGGTGCCTATCAAGTATACCCTATGATTCACAACTCAAAGGGCAAAAGCCATTGGGGAGCATAGCTGATGATCGATAATATAATGGAGTTGGCCAAACCACCCGACAGAGGACTCTCACATCTTCATCGTGGAGCCCATCGCAAGCCACGAAGTGGAGGACAGTTACAAAGGTGGATAGATTAATTGAGAGTGAACATACACTTGATTTGACATTGGCTTTTGTGAGCTAGTTTTCTTAATTTGATAAATAGTAAAGGTGGATAGATTGATTTGATTTAAGTTTTAAATGATATAATTTCATTTAAGCTTATTGCTATTTGAAAATTTATTAATTAGAATATGTTTAAGAGCTTTATATCTTGTCAACTCGCTAGTCGCAATGAGGATTAGATCTACTATCACCTGACATAATCAATTTTTTAATGTTTCACCGATTTGAAATTCTTATTATAGTTTTAGTTTTGTTAACAACCGCCTTTAAGACTAAACCGTAAAACAACCAGCATAGTGTCGGGGCATATGCAGGTATATTTAAGAATTTAGGCAGTTTTTATTTCATAGTTATGAGATTTATTTCATATTTTTCATTTAATTTGATTTGAAAAATTGATTAATTTGAATATATTTAAGAGCTTTAGATCCTGTCAACTTTATTTAGCTACGAACAGAGAATTATATCTATCACATTAGTTTTTTAGACATTTCGATTTGAAACTCTTATTATAGGTTTTAGGTTTTGTTAACTTTGGACTAGTCTAAAACTAAAGCTGAAGCAACACATGACATCTACTTGAATTTAAGCATTGACATAGTGTGAATGTATATTTAAGACCTTATGTAGTTTCTATTTCTAAGTTATGAGATCGATTTCAAATTGCTATTTAAAATTTGATTAATTAGAATATATTTAAGAGCTTTAGATCATCCCATTATTTTAGCTAGAGGATTATATCTCTTGTCACGACATAATCAATTTCTCAGATATTTCACTGATTTGAAACTCTTATTATAGGTTTTGGGTTTTGTTAACCCAAACCAAGTCATAAGACTAAACCGGAAAAACAACCCGCGCAACATCCTTAGACACTTGAATTTAAGCATTTAACATAGTGTCGGTGCACATGCGGGTGTTGATAGCTCAGCTAATTTCATTTAATTATTAAAATCATTCATTTTGAAAATCATAATTGGAATGAAATTCCTTAATTTTTGATTTAAGGAAGCCCTATGATTTCTGTAGATTTTGATTTAGTATCGCCTTCTATTTCCATAGATTTTGATTTAGTATCACCTTCTGTATGCTTATAAGAAGAATTGCAGATTTGGTGACAAAGCAAGCATTTTGGAGCTATATGTTCAAGGGATAATTTAATTTATTATTTTAAAGATGAGATTTCCTCCTAGAAGTAGTTCTCCTTTTACCATTCTTTTATTCAAATTTATCTTCACTCTCTTTGTTTGGATTTGATTTTCTCTCTCTTTTGTTTAACTTTGATTTTCCCCCTTCTTTTGTTTGATTTCCCCCCCTCTTTTGTTTGATTTCCCCCCTCTTTTTGATCTCCCAATTTCTATAAATAAGGCAAAAGGGGGTGTTGCCTATTCTATCCCATTTATTTGAAAGGTTAGAGTTAAGGCAATTGAAAGGAAGTGATTAGGAACTTCAGTTGCTTTTTAATCCTACTTCGATAAATTTTGTAAGTGAGTTTTACCCTTCTTTTATTTTGTTTTGTTTATATATATGTCGTATGTCATTTTAATTTTCCTCTCATTTTCTTATTTGACACTTTTTTTTAGTTTAAGATTAGCTGCAAATTTTCCTATTTAGCGCCCCTTAAGTTAGCCCATTTTATTTTCCCATTTTTCTAAGTCAAAAGAATTGATGAAATTTGAACCTCGACATCATCCCATATGGAGGCGATCGAGTGGCACTGATTCCCTCTCGAAGGCTGTATGTGTCTGACACCAGTCTTTTTTTTCATCTCGTCGTGCCCTGCTGAGCACAACGAGGCCTTCAAACCTGCAAAGAATACATACAATGCATTATATAATCATCCTCCCCTTTTTTTAAGTCTAGAAATTATACAAAATTTTGGCAGCATATTGCCTAGGGGGAGCGACATCTAACAAGATGATTTTACTGGTACGCCTTTGAAGGTAATGAAGGTCTAACACCACACCTTTTTTTTTATCTCAGTACTTGAGCACAATGAGGTATTCAAACCTCTCTTTTTTTCTTTCTTCATTCCGACGGGAGAGAGAGAGCAGGAGGGAGAAACGTGGGAGGCCAGAATGATAGGGAATAGGGAAGAATGAGGAGGGAGTTGAGGGAAATGGGGGGAGTGGTTTTAATTTTTTTTTTTGAATTATTCTTTTTTTTATTTTTCAAAAAAACTGAAAATGGGAGGGAATGGTTGAGAGGGGGTAATTTGGGAAATTTAAATTAATTCAATCAGTTTTAATTTGGATTTACTAAATGCACATATATATATATATATATATATATATATATATATATATATATATATATATATATATATATATATATATATATATATATATATAAATGGAACTTTTCAGCTCATGATTATATCCTCATCTTTTGACAAACTCAATAACATAAACATTACATCCAATAAAAAAGATCAGATTCTTTTTAAACTCTCTCACAATGGCGAATTCAGTTTTAAAAATGTTTGGCTTATGATCAAAGAACCTCGAGATTATTCCAAAGTATATGCTCGACTTTGGCATAATAATATTCCCACCTCATATTCCATACTCACTTGATCTTAAAAGCTTTGTCCCTATTGATTCCTTGATGGGGTAAAGGTTTTACCTCCCATCAAAATGTCATTGTTGCTCATATTGAAAATGTAAATCACCAATTTGTGAGTGAGATTGCATCTAAACTTTGGATTTGGTATGATAATCTTTTTCCATTGACAAATATACGCTCGCTTATTTATCAACTTGAGATATATTTTGAAAACAATATAAAAGGTCATATTAAAATTATTCCGCGATCATTATTCTGGTTCATTTGGATGGCTAGAAATGATGCTAAGCATAACGATATTTCTATGAATCATTCCAAAATAATTGCCAAAACTAAATTCAAAATCCGTGATCTATTTAAAGCCAACCTTATTAAATATAAACACTTAAAAGGGTGTAAATTTGTCGCCTCTAAATTGGGTTTGCGATACAAACACCTCTAATCAAGCCAAAATACTTTATTGGGCCAAACCACATGATAACGTTATCAAAATTAACACCGGAGTGTATCCCCTAATGCTTCGTTGTGGTGGCATCTTTAGAAATTTCAAGGGTGATGTTCTCATGGCCTTTGCTAATCCTATTATTACTAACTCGCCTTTCAACTAATGGCGTATAATGCTCTTAACATTGCACAGAAGGTTGGCTTAATATGGCCGGAAGTGGATGCCTTACTACTAATTGATCTCGCAAAAAAAATTGGCAATGTGGAATTATATTATTTAATCAAGCAAACTAAAATTTGCTCAATCAATTTTGTTACAAAATCACTCATATGGAGGGAAGGAAATGCTTGTCCGATTACCTTGCTAACTTAGGGACTGGAATGAGCCCATTAATTTTGATAACCATTCTATTCTAAACACTTAAAGGATTGGTTAACTGGACAAGGCGGTTTGCCTTACATCGATCATGACATATTAAATTTGCATCTTGTCTTCATTTTTTTTTAATCAAGCACCCTTCGCTTTATGTTATTGTTGATTTGATTGGTCCCCATTAAGCATTGTTGCCTCTTTTCATTGAGGATCTGCTGGCTATTTTGGCGGAATATCTCGATTTATGGAAATTTTTTTGTTTGATGTTATTGTCGGCGGGAATATCGTATTCTGGTTAATTTTGATATGGATTTGTCGCACTATGCCGCTTGGAACTACTCTAAGCGATATTTACGGATAATTTTTTGGGTTGTTTGTTACAAATGGATGCATAGGCCTTGCGACCTTTTCTATCTTACGATTGATTTTTTATTACTTTCATCATGCATGGGTTTTTGTTTTCTAATCCCACATTTGGAAAAGTTTCTGAGTAATTGTTATCGGTCGCTTGAGGATGCAATTCTTCTTTGGTGCTTATAGTGCTTATATTGTCCTTTTATCTCGATCGATTTCTGATATGAATTATCTGGAAATTTATTTTGCTTATGGTCGAATGCTTGAACCTGATCTATCAATTTTAAACTTGTAGTTTCCTACTAGTTCATATGAATTTCAATTTTATGGTATATCGTGTTATTACATTTAGTTGCACATATTACCTTCTTAATTTGGTAGCATGATTCCGGGTTGAGTTGGGTTTTCATTTTTGCTTATGGTAATCGGCTTAAGCAGACAAAAATTTTTTCGTATCTGTGCTGTTACTCGAATATTCATATGGGAATTGCTCCTCTGTGCATTACGGGTTTATACTTTTAGTTGGGTTAATACTTTGGTTAGTTGTTACATTTGGCTGTTGCTTACAATACCTTGTTGCATTTTGTCACTGCGCATGATTGCTGGGTTAAATTGGGCTTTTATTTCTTTAATATGTTGATTATGCTGCCTTCTCATCTTTCGGTTGGAAAAAGCCATCCTGGCCGTGAATAGCTCTTTCCCTGTTTGCTGCTTGTGGTTGATGATATCATCAACTGATGATGATATTCTCACTGGATTAATAACTGCTCTCCTATCTGGTTCGTTTCATGACCTGAATTACCTATATGGAACCCATGAATGCTCTTATTGGTATTGCTGCTCTATATGCATTTATTGGATGCGTATTTTGGATGTTTGTATTACATACCCGGTGCTGAAATACAATGCTTTAATTTACCACTGCTATCCCAAGATCATTTATAAGGGGAGGGTTTCGGGGATTTTGTGCTAATATATTCTATTGGGATGGTGTTAATCTCGATGAGCTTGACAGTTTGCGGGTTATAAAGCTCACTTATCTACCAACAACTGGATGTCAGTTTTTATGATGCGGACGATCTCCTTCCTATTGGTTCTAGTTGCTGATGTAACCCTTCTCAAGTTGGATGCTCATACTTATCGCCAACAGGATGTGATTGTGAGCCTATTTATCACATTTCCTTAATATCATTATCACTTTATGGTGTTTTCCTCCACTTATTGTGCATTACCTTAATGCTATATCTTTTGTCTTTCTTATTGTTTTGTTTGCTCCTATTTTATTTTTAATTGTTTTAATGCTTTCTTGATTTTGGATGTATTTAGATTGGGGTTTTTCAAATTGTAGCTCTGAGTAGTCAGTGTAACCTTTAAATCTTGTAACCTTATTTTTGTGGTAATAAAATACCCCATAATGGGTTTTAAATATATATATATATATATATATATATATATATATATATATATATATATATATATATATATATATATATATATATATCGATTTTGGGTAATTACATTATTACAATGACATAGTTTTGATGGAGCCATTTGTGAGTCGCAAATTGAGTCAATTTAAAATCGCATCACCGCTTTCGACACCGATTTTCAATAGATAATTGAAATAGTCTTATTCATGATGTTTTGAAGCTAACAACGCAATCAATTTCATGAACGGAGATTGTTCAGATATTGCCGCAGCTTCTCGACTCCGATATGCGTGTCGACACATTGATAGCTCAGCGCTTAATTGATTGAACGTTAAATTTTGCGATATTTAAATTTTGATCAATTTCAACATTTTGAACGGAACAAAAGTCGTCGAGGAGGTCGTTTTATTTTCTATGACGAGATTTTGAACCTCGATTTGCATGACTTGTCCATCAATTTAACTTGTGGGCTTGTCTTGATTTATGACACATATGTGGAGATCAATAGTAAATATACAAATATAATTGATTTGATCCTATTTCTAATTGATGCAAAAGAGTGCATACGTTATACATAATTATTTAAATAAAAAGAACTAGAAAATAAATAAAAGTAGATCATTACACATATACAAGGAATAAGCAGGCTAACTGCTATGAAATTCGATAAGAAAAAAAAATACAACTACAATATCTTTAGGGCATGAGAAAATTTGTCATTATTCAAATTTGTTTGATTTGATCATATTCGTAATTGAGGCAAAAGGGTGCATAAATTGTACATAGTTATTAAAATTTTTTTTAAAAAAACTAGAAAATATATAATAGCTGGTCAATTCATTCTAGCATTACAAGCAAGTCAAGTGTATTCAACTAGATTGGCTAGTAGTCATGAAAACTAAACTAAGAGGTAGAGTTGAAGACAAAAACATAATAGATATATGCATAAGTCTGGCAAGTGACCCTTTTGAATTAGGGAGAGGATTTGGACAAATTTATGCATAGGTAATCTTGAATATGCTCAAAGAAAGAACATAATAAATAAAACTGAGCTCGATTGATGACAACTTTTACTAGCTCAACAAGCTTGTGCAATCAAGTCAAGAGGTTCAAATTCTACATCAATATTAAGGACAACACAAGCTACCATATGGGAGAAATTACCTAACTGTAGTTTCATCGACCTAAGCTCTAACAAGTTATCAATATAAGCTAAAGCGTCGACTAAATACTGATGCAAGATGCTAACTGGTGCAAGCTAGGAGTGCAATTCATCATTTGCATCAACATCCATAAAGGTTCATAAAGATTTGTAAATAGAAACCCCATGTATGACATCCTAATGAACATTTGGTGATCTACTAAATCAGTTAGCTTGCAACAAATATGTTCCATTTTAGTAAGCACTATATTTGTGGGGTATTTGTCCATTATAATCTTCCTTTTGAGTCGATTTGAAGTGTTGAGCATAATGAACAACAAGTGTAATATCATAGAATTGTAGTCGATGCTTTGATCTCAAAACTTTCCAAACACTATTTATTCATGAAATGTGCTATGTTGATGTGTTATGAATCATAACTTATCAATGGAAGCCTATTGCAATCGATCAAATTAAAACAAAATGACAACGATAGGCTACAAACAAGCATTACATAAATTGTGCTAGAATCACCTCAATCGTCACCGAACCTGCTTGCACATCGTATGTTCGAAAAATGAATTGCATCGGTGCATCAAAAATATCAAAATTTCTAAGAGAAGCTTCCAATAATCAATTTGTTTTGAACATAAAATGAATCCTAAGTTATGTAAGTGAAGCCATGTGAAACTGAATTTGCTTCATTCGATTGACGTCGACTTAGTTCCAACAACCTCCAACTACAAATCAAAGAACACCGATGAATTTGAAACGTCCAATTCACTTAAATCAACATCTAATTTGCTTAAATAGTCAAATAAGTATATATATAATTTGCAAGATCTACGATACATAATCGAAAGAAAAAAAATATTCAATGAAGTTTTCGAAAATAAAATCAATATGTATAAATTCGAAGAAAATAACAAGATAAGCAAAATGAATATAAAATCAAATGGTGATCATAAATGTGAAACTACAGTGAAATTAGTTGCTTGCATTTAGATCTCCTCAGGTCACCTTATGATATTTATTTGGGCACATTATATGGGATAAACTTCAATATTATTAAAGAAGAAAAATTATTTTATTAGCTGCACAATCATGTTGACCGTGCATTTAATCCGAGACTCAAGTTAAGTGAACATGACCAAACCGATGAGCTATAAATGAGATATCATACGAATTAAGTTAATAGTAACTTGAATATTTTTAAATTTGCTGGAATATTTTTTACATATAAAACAAACATTGCAAATTAATTCAAAATTTCAAATTCATCCAAAAAAAATAAACACTAATAATATTATTTGAGTCATGGCATAAAACAAAATTAAAAAAAAATATTTAGACAAAGATGTGAATTCTATTGAGTGACTAACAAAAAATAATGAGTGGGAATTAAAATGCATGTTATTCATCCTGAAATTTGAGATCATATTGAAAATAATATATATATATATATATATATATATATATATATATATATATATATATATATATATATATATATATTGTTACAAAAGAAAAGAGTTTCATCTAAATGAGATAACAAATTGCATTTTAGTTCATGATATCACCCAAAGAAAATTATATTTGTAATTTTGCTTCATCTCTTTTAATAAAATCAAGCAACAAAAAAAAATGATGATAATGACCTAATTTGAACTCATTCAAATATTTCTCCCAATCAATTATGTTAAGCATTTTATCATTAAAAAAATAATAATTTAAAGATATAAGTAATTTATTTAAAATTATGTAAATACATATGTTTTTTAAAAAATAAAAAATCATATGATAAATATTAGCAAGTTTGTATGTATTAAATACATACTTATATAAGTACAAAGTTAATAAATAAACCCATTTGATATCATCATCCGCCCAATTTTTATTAAAATAAAAGATAAAAAAAAGTTTTTTTTCTTCTCATCCCTCCTAAACAGTTAATGCCCACACCTCTAACCTCCTCCTCACCCAAAAAAAAAGCTCCATACCTCTTCTCACATACTTCCTTCACGTGAGGATTATAAGAAAAAATAATTATAATCTATAAAATAATAATTTTAATCTATTCTAAATCGGTCAGCTGAAACAAATTCTTGTAAAGGAGAACCTATCCGTCTCTTCGGGCCGTCATTTTTTTTTTCTTTCTTTGTGCTCTCGACCGAACGAGAAAATATTACGTCGAGTCCACAAGTACGTATGACCCAATCCATGGCGACATGTCGATTTTTTCCCGTTTTAGCACTTAACGAGCGAATGGCGGACGATCGAAGGAAGGCATATTCACGACGCCGCGCTTCCCGACCCTACCCTGCTCAAAAAAGCGAGAAGAAGAACGATGATAATGTCGTTCGACATTCCTCGTCACGAACGCTTTAGAGCTTTCTTTCGAAAGATTTTTCTCAGCTCCGCCTCGACGCGACGTCCCCTTCGGATATAAAATCAAAATTGAGGTATTGTAGGGGACTACATGAGATATTTACACATGCATTCCCAACTTGAATAAATTTAGGGTTTACTATTCTTCTCAGTCCAAAGGAAAGATTGGTTGTTTTTATATGTTATTTTGATTCACTCTTTGATTCCTCTCTCGAGGTACATAGCATTTGTTTTTTTCCAGCTTTTTTAGTCGATTTTGAGATTATGTTCATTACATTCCAATGAAGCATTTGGAGTGTTTGGATGATTTCTGGGGTTGCATCGATCTCATTTCTCTTGAGGTACATATCATTTATGACCTTTTTTTCACGCTTTATTTTGCCTGCTTTCTTGATTATGTTCATTACATTCAAATGTAAGCAATTTGGAGGATGTTTGGATGGTTGGGTTTTTTTGGCATATACTCTGCACCTCTCTGAGGGCATGATCATTTTGGCCTACTTTTTTACTTTATCTTGCCTTCTTCTTGAGATTATATTTGGCATTCCAATGGAAGCATTTGGATGTTGGATGGTTTCGGGAGATATTTTGCATCTGTACTCACCTATCCCGAGGTACGATAATTTAGGTTGACTTTTTCGCTTTTTTGGCCTAATTATTGAGATTATATTTAGGGCATTCCAATGAAAGTAATTTGAAGGCTGTTTGGATGGTTTCTGGGGGGTATTTTGCATCTGTACTCTTTGTACCTCTCTCGAGGGTACAGAGCATTTAGGCACTTCTTTTTCCAGTTTATTTTTCCTGTTTCATGAGATTATATTTAGGGCATTCCAATGGAAGCAATATGAAGGCTGCTTGGATGGTTTTTGGGGGATTTTTTTTGCATTCAGATTGCACCTCGAGGGTACATCATTTAGGGCATACTTTTTCGCTTTATCTTGCATTCTTCTTGAGATTGTATTTCCAATGGAGGTAATTTGGTCGCTTTGGATGGTTTCTGGTTTTCTGTCAGATCACCTTCTGAGGTAGACATTTAGGCCTTTTTCCGCTTTATTTTGCCTATTTATTGAGATTATATTTAAGGCATTCCAATGGAAGCAATTTGAAGGTTTGATGATTTTGAGGGTATTTTTTTATTCAGATTCTCCTGACCTCTCGAGGTACAGAGCATTTAGGCATACTTTTTTTTATCTTGCCTTCTTGAGATTATATTTAGGGCATTCCAATGGAAGCAATATGAAGGTCTGATGGTTTCTTATTTTGCATCTGACTCTATACCTCTGAGGGTACGATCATTTATGGCCTTTTTTTCCGCTTTATTTTGTTTGCTTTATTGAGATTATATTTGTTTCTAAATGGAAGAAATTGATGGTCGCAATGGTTTATTGGGGTATTTTGCATCTCTCAACTTTGAGGGTACAGCATTTAGGACTTTTTTTCTAGTTTATTTTGCATGTTTCTTGAGATTATATTTGGCATTACAATGGAAGTAATTTGGAAGTCGCTTGGATGGTTTGGGGGGGTATTTTGCACTGCATTCCTCTCGAGGCAGATCATTTATGCCTTTTTCCAATTTATTTTGCGATTTGAGATAATGTTCATTACATTACATGGAAATAATTTGGAAGTCGCTGGATTGGTTTGGGGAGTATTTTGCATCAGACTCTCAGACCTCCCAAGGGTACATAATCTTTTTCCGCTTTATTTTGCTGATTCTAGAGATAATGTTCATTACATTACAATGGAAGCAATTTGAAAGTCGCTTGATGGTTTCTGGGGGTATTTTGTTTATACCTCTCACTTTAAGGGTACGATCATTTAGCGATGTTTTCCAGTTTATTTTGGGTTCTTGAGATTATGTTCATTACATTCCAATGGAAGCATTTGGAGGTCGTTTGGATAGTTTCGGTATTTTGCATCTCAGATTTGTACCTCTGAGGGTACATATCATTTACTGACTACTTTTTTTTGGCCTAATTATTGAGATTATATTTAGGCATTCCAATGGAAGCAATTTGAGGTCGCTTTGGATGGTTTTGAGGGTTTTTGCATCATATATTCTATTAGGAACAATTTGGAAGTCGCTCACTTGGTTTTAATGATTTGCATCTGTACTCATTACCTACTTTTTTTGAAGTTTACCATGTATGGGAAAAGGATAACTTCGAGATGCAGGCCTACCACCGTAAGAACTGTGTTCGATAATATTACAGACTTTACTGATGAAGCCACTGACATTTTAAAGAGGCTTCATCTCCATCAATTCATTAGACTCACTAATTAAGCAAGACTGGTTCCATTACATCGATCCCTTGTTGGGACATAGAAAAGCAAGCTTTCTTGTTGGTGGGTAATGCATTCCTTTCACCCCATGAAGTTGCAAGATGATAGGGATGCCAAACAGAGGGAGAAGGTCTTATGGCGTAAATCTCCGTCGCAGCTCACCATCTGACTACAAGAATCAACTTGAGCATTCAGATGGCTCGTTGCCTATAGCATAATTATTGTACATACATTTTCTCATTGCCAAATCTATTTTTGTATACCATAATTACAGGTGGCATAAATTGATTGCTACGCCGATGACATAGAGATTTCAATACAATCAAGTGAGGCCATTTGGGACTTTCTAGTTTCCCAATTTGATGTTATTACATTAAAGATAGACAGGCACCGGTTACATGAGTGGCTTTGTCACTCTTCTGATAGTATGTTCTATATCTCCAGGAATGTGTAATTTAATGCGTTGAAATTTACTGTTTAAAATATTCATTGTAGATATGGGCGGCTGGGCATAAGCATCATAAGCCCGTCATTTCTATCTGCAAAGCCACGTATGCTACGATGGGAAAAAATAGAGTTTCCAAATAATGCCTTCACTTTGGGAGGACAGGTGACATCTAATAATATCACTTAGTTCATAAAAATGTCTTTATTTATGTTGTATGTCTTCACATTTTCTTATCGGTTTATCACAGGTCTGTCTTTCATTCGAGGACATATTAGAAGAGAGACTGCTCCTTAAATCGGTCCCCCGCCAACAATCTACACATGTCGGTCGACAGCCCCATTTTAAGTCCAATGAGTGCCAATCGACTCTCCATATGTCTCTCCTCGATATTCTCCTCCTAGTGTATTTAGCCTTCGCTACTACCCCCACAGCAGGCTTTGCGGTGGAGAGGATACTTGCAGGTTTCAAGGACTTGAAAGATACAGTATCATATTTTCATGCAACAATGATGGATATGATAGATGGGCTTGATTTGTGGGTTGCTGCTATCAAGAAAGTTCTTGCCAGGCAGCGGGGTCCTACCACCCCAAGTGTGGGGGAGGTTCCTGTGGGGTTCACCACAGGGGAAACTCTTGAGGAGGCTACCAGAGCTTCCTGGAGGGTACCGGGAGGCTACCACTTGGAAAGCCCTGGAGGGTACCATGAGGAAGCTCTGGAGGCTACCACGAGCTTCCATGGAGTTGGATACTCCAACGGGAAGCCCATGTGGAGTCATGTGGGTGAAGTTCTTGGAGGCGCCACTACACATGACGATGTCATTCGTAATCGGCAAAGATTGAACGCGTGAAGGCTCAGATGAGGAAGAGGAAAGCTTGTTCTTCACACACTTATAGAAGTCACGAGCAAGAATAAGATGTGGTGGCCTCCATTCAAGATGACAAGCCGACAAGAAGGTATTTAGTTACTTTCTTTAAATTTGAGATAAAAGAAATAGATTTCACCAAATTTTTTATAGTTCGATGAGCTAAGAAAGGTCGATTACCCACGATTGCTATCGCTTGTGGTGGAGGAGCATCAATCGAGGTATGAATCATCTCGAGATCGATCCTTAATTCATAGTGAATTTAGCTCTTCATCACTAACTTTCATCATCGCAATTTCATGTAGAGGCACTTCATGTTGTTGAGTTCTCATCCGAGCTATTTTGCTCCGATGCTCGATCTTATCGACACGCCATGCTCCGACTGAGGACAAGTAAGTCAATCCTCAATCGCCTCTTCATACATAAAATAACCTATTCGCTTAATTAAGATCACTTTAAAATATTTATCACTGGGTGATACAAGATTCACTATGGGAATATCATTATCATTAGCGGATCGATGAGTTGTGATCAATATCTCTCGATGCACACATTGATGCCTTCGCTTCTTACCCGAGAAGTATTCTTTATCCGGCTATATGTCCCCTATTTGTACATTTCATGCTTGCATTGGGTATACCCCACAAGAATGTTGGGTATTATGATTTAATTCTTGTTTAGATAAAAGCTAGAATCTATAATCATTCTCTTCTTTTCCTCAGAGTTATGCGTAAAACTAAAAGACGAAAGCAAATGTTCATCCAAAGATGTCACCGCATGGTGTCGAATCGAAGTTAATCTTACGCCAATAGATAATCAAGACGGACACTCCCGTTGGCATAAGTCAAGTTGGCATTTTATGACTCATTACCCAAACCAACCCATAAGAGCATTCTTCCCGAGATTGTAAGAACAAGCTTTCAAATTTGGTTCCTCTTAACTATTTTTTTTCTCGCCAACTTATCGAGATTATTCGCTATTCGATCAAATTACTTGTTGAAGATGCTTCTTTATGAAGCATCCTTAAAATGGCCAATCAAATGGTGATACCGCCAAGAAAATAAGATCAAGGATGTTTATCCAAGTATACATGGAGGCAAAGAATTCACAAACTCCCAAGGACTAATTACCATGATTGGCCAAAGAAGCATTTAATATATTTAGGCCGAAGTCGCTTACACTATATTTTGTTTGAAAAATCCAAATTGAGAATAATAGGATTTAGTTTGTATAGATTTTGTATAATGGTTTGGTGGCTAACGCTATTTTGTTGAAGTGAATTGATCGTTTATAGATCTGGGATGGTATTTTACTCTGCTTTTTGTAACTTCTTTTCTCTCATTTCATATAGTTTGATTTTGCTATTATTGTTATCATTTGTTTATTTTATGGTATCATCTTTTTATCTTATGGATTTGGTTTTTTGGGGGCTATATTCTTGAAAGAAATTTGCATTTAAAATCATTTTTTATGGTATGGTCATTTTGTTATGAGCATAATGCATAAAATTAATGTAGTCGAATGCATAAAATAAATGTTATGCAGCATAATGCATAAAATTAATGCATAAAATTAAATTAGGGATTACTGGCCATTTTATCTCCTTAACCGATTAATGGTATGGTCAATAATTCGTTCATCAGGTGCCGGGTTGAATTGTTATTGTGTAGTTTCTACCGATTTAGGGTTTGTTTGGGGTGATTATCTTTTTTTTTTAAATATTGATTGTAAAATTATTTGGTGTAAGTAAATTTTGATTGTAAAATTATGATATTTTAACAGCTTTTAATTTTAACTCATATGTATTAAAATAATGATTGTTGTTAGCTATTTTTTATTATGAAAATAAAGCAGTTAAAAAAATTAACTCATATGTATTCTTAGTATGCTCATGCTCGAGTGAAATGAAGTTCAATATTAACTTGAACCTTATCAGACTGACTTGTCTATTTATTTAGATGAAACAAAAACAAAATAAGTTAATCTATTATAAAAAATAGTATTTTTTTGTCTCATTTCAATATGAAAAATTTAATTCTTTTATAACTATAATGAAACTAGTGCGAAAGAGATAACTTATAACATTTAATTATATAATAATTATTTTCAATTAGTGAATAGTGTAAATACAATAGATTAAGAGGCTTTTTAAATTTGCCACCACATTATAAGATTAAATTTGCCAACTAACTTAATACTAATAAAAAATTAATTCTAGATATCCATTCTTATAGATATCTGACTTAATACAATTAAATTTAGGTTAACTTATGCGTTAATTATACATATGTATACTTTACTTCCATTGGAATGCCCTAAACATAATCTCAAGAAACAAGCAAAATAAACTGGAAAAAGAAGTCCCTAAATGCTCTGTACCCTCCAAAGAGGTACAGAGAGTATAGATGCAAAATACTCCCAATAAACCATCCAAGCAGCTTTCAAATTACTTCCATTTGAATGCCCTAAACATAATCTCAAGAAACAGACAAAATAAACCAGAAAAAGAAGTTCCTAAATGCTCTGTACCTTCCAAAGAGGTACAGAGAGTACAGATGTAAAATACCCCCAATAAACCATCAAAGCAGCTTTCAAATTACTTCCATTGGAATGCCCTAAACATGATCTCAAGAAACAGACAAAATAAATTGGAAAAAGAAGTCCCTAAATGCTTTGTACCCTCCAAAGAGGTACAGAGAGTACAGATGCAAAATACCCCCAATAAACCATCCAAGCAGCTTTCAAATTACTTCCATTTGAATGCCCTAAACATAATCTCAAGAAACAGGCAAAATAAACCGAAAAAAGAAGTCCCTAAATGCTCTGTACCCTCCAAAGAGGTACAGAGAGTACATATGCAAAATACCCCCAATAAACCATCCAAGCAGCTTTCAAATTACTTCCATTGGAATGCCCTAAACATTATCTCAAGAAATAGGCAAAATAAACTGGAAAAAAGTCCTATTAAACCTCCAAAGAGGTACGAGAGTAATGATGCAAAATACCCCAATAAATCATCCAAGCAGCTTTCAAATTACTTCCATTTGAATGCCCTAAATATAATCTCAAGAAACAGGCAAAATAAACTGGAAAAAGAAGTCCCTAAATGCTATATACCCTCCAAAGAGATACAGAGAGTACAGATGCAAAATACCCCCAATAAACCATCCAAGAAGCTTTCAAATTACTTCCATTGGAATGCCCTAAACATAATCTCAATAAACAGGCAAAATAAACTGGAAAAAAGGCCATAAATGATCTGTACCCTCATGAGAGGTACAGAGAGTACAGATGCAAAATATCCCCCATAAACCATCCAAAGAGCTTTCAAATTGCCTGAACTGGAATGTAATGAACATTATCTCTAGAATCAAGCAAAATAAACTGGAAAAAAGGCCATAAATGATTTGTACCCTCAGGAGAGGTACAGAAAGTACAGATGCCAAAAAACACCCAGAAACTATCCAAATAGCTTTCAAATTGCCTGAACTGGAATGTAATGAACATTATCTCTAGAATCAGGCAAAATAAACTAGGAAAAAGGCCATAAATGATCTACCCTCAGAGAGGTACATGTATGCAAAACACCTATCCCAAAACCATCCAACAAACAAATTACTTCCATTGGAATGCCCTAAACTTCCTCAAAGAGTATTAAAAAACCTATAAAAATAACACCCTCCAAACTGCTTCCATTGGTAATGTACTATACATATTTATTACTACAGTCCAATGATTACAAGGTCCTCAGCAGGGGATTAACTCAATCACTACTGCTTAAAGAGCTACAAAGTGAGAAAATCCCTAGCTAAATACCTAAACATCTTGGTTCATGGTTAAGTTAAAGAGAGTCATCTTAGGGACTCTAAAGCATTACAGAAAAGATTGTATAGTCGAAGAACACAAAACTAGATGATGTCATGCACCAAAATATTTTCCTGAAATAATATCCATCATCAGCTTAGTGTACCCTTCAGCCGACTGATTGATTATGGAGCTCGAGTTAAATTCCTGCATGTAGAACATCATATTAGTTGATGATTTCTTATAGCATCAATGTGTGATATTCTGTGCGTACCTCTAAAAAATACTCTGGCATAATAGAGAAAGGTGGTGGAACTTGTGACAAAATACGTTCAGCAACACTATCAGACTGTACTTTGGTTTCTGCAACAACAAAAGTAGAAGGGTTTGAAGATTAACAACAATATTTAAAATACTAAAAACTAATATGCAAATAGAAAATTACTCTTGAATTTCTTGGATCTCTCCCAATATCCCTTAAGCCTTGAGTTGGAAACACCCATTGACGCTTAACCGGATCCTTTAAGATATCTTTTCCTCGTGTGGTTGACTTCTTCTTAATCGCTATCCTGAGGAGAATTCCACTTATTATAGAGTCGACATCATCATATAGTTTTTTTAAGGATCCAAGCATAGCCCTCGCCTCTTATTCGGCTTATGCTTATTTGATATGCATATCGACTTATGTGATTCTGAAAAATAATACCAGTAGCATTTCCATCCGTGCTTTCCACATCTCTTAATTTTTTGTATGCACTATCAATGTAAATATCCCTCTTTGCTCTGGTAGGCCATCGTATGAGAAGATACTTGTCCGGAATGCGCACAACATCTTCCTGACTAAGAACTCGATGTACAAAGTAATCCCATCATTTCAAATTTTTTGTAAGTATAAGTTACTTCTAGGGTAGTCCATCAAAAATGCATAGTCCATGTTTTGGATGCATTTTTATTCTCTAAGTTTCTCACCAAATACTATGGTGTCATTATCCGACTTAGTTCGATAGGCCTCCAACTCCATGCAAAAATTCCTCCTCAAACATAGTATAAACCTTTCTTGTATAAAACATAGCAGCTTATTTTAGAATTAGACTGGTCTTAATAACAAGAACAATCGATGACTAGCTACACTTGAAGTCTTCGTCATGTTCATTCCGGTGTCATGCCTCCATAACCTTTTCCAACCCCAAGAAATAATCTGTGAGCGAACTTGTTGGTTTAGATATTCGGACATATTTGCTGGACTACATGCATTGACAAGATGCCCATGCAGAATGAGTCCTCAGAATGCAAGGTGGACCACTTGGATCTAATCTTATAAAGCTCGCGCCAAGCATGATCATGCAAATTGCCTTCTTCTAGCATGACAACAAGCTTCTTCAAACTCTTCCTCCGAGTCACACTTACTCATGCATGTATAAAAATACTTGTACTCTTATTACTATTAAAGCAATGAACCTTGGAAGGAGCTTTCTTTGAAATATATTGACATAACCTATGATGAGTATGCAAATACAATTTGATAGCTCACCATAGCTACCGATCTTGATTGAATATTGTTATAGGATGTCACTCATCAACCGAAGAATGCTTAAATAGAATGACTCAATTGTCCCTTCTGATAAAAAGGCTACTCCAAATAATACATTTTGCCAGTGATGATTCACTCCAACAAGAGGGGCACAAACAAGATTATATTTATTGAGTCGATAGTTTGCATCAAAAATTATCACATCCCCAAAACAATCATATTCTATCCTAGACATGCCATTGCTCCAAAAAAAGCTTACTAAGCAATCCGACTCATCAACTTATACATCCCATGCAAACATCCCATCTGTTGCTTGCCTTTCCTTAAACATATGTATTAATGCATTATCTAATTATTCCTCGATCTTTTCTTCTCAATAAAATTGAAAGCATCTCTTTGAACCCAATATTCTCTACACGCAACTTTCGATGATTGAATGCATGCGCTTCAAATTCTCTTATTGTCTTCAACACGACGCCTTCTCATCGCTAATGCATCTGGTGATATGAGAAGATGTAGTCAGGTTTCTACCAAAGAATGATTATGATTTCAGATATTTTTTAATCGCCCAATTCCCTCTAAATCAACAGAGAATCTAATCATGGCGGACAACCCTTGTATCAACTTTCTGAATTTTGTTATTTAGACTGACTTCTTCCCACCAGCTTTTGCACATAGAAAATCTTTGATTTCAATTTCTTGAGTTTGGCCAATAACTAGTATGGTCCTTCCAACACCGAAGCCAATTTGATGTGCATAGTCAAGACAGTACACGCCTCGCTTTCATTCTCAATGGTGCCAAGGAGTTTCCCAAATCATTAGACATCACTTCCATCGAGATAGTCATTGACCGCATTCATCTGGCCAAACAGATACAAAAATATGTAACATAATACAGATACAAAAAACCACCTAGAAATCATCCAAACAGCCATCAAATTGCTTTCATTGGAATGTAATGAACATAATCAAAAGAAGTAAAAAATAAACAAAAAAGAAGTCCTAAATGCTCATTCCCAGAGGTACAGAGCACATGCAAAATAACACCCATAAATCATCCAAGCAGCCATCAAATTGCTTCCATTGGAATGCCCTAAACATAAACTCAGTAAACAGGCAAAATAAACTGGAAAAAAAGGCCTTAAATGATTTGTACCCTCGAGAGAGGTACATAGAGTACAGATGCAAAATACCCCTAGAAATCATCCAAACAGCCTTCAAATTGCTTCCATTGGAATGCCCTAAACATAAACTTAGGAACCATGCCAAAGAAATTATGAAAAAATGTCATAAATGATCTCAGACTCTCAAGAGAGGAGAGTAAAAGATGCAAAACCCCACGTAAACCATCCAAACATCCTCCAAATGCTTCCATTGGAATGTAATGAACATAATTCAAGAACCAAAATAAACTGGAAAAGTCACTTAAATGATTTGCACCTCAAGAGAGGAACAGAGGCATATAAAATACCCCCTTAAACCATCCAAACAACCTCCAGATTGCTTCCATTATAATGCCTTAAATATAACCTCAAGATAAAGAAAAAAGTAGGTTCAAATGATCTGTACCCTCAAGAGAGGTACAGAGAGTACAGATGCCAAAACAACCCCCAGAAACCATCCTAACAACCTCCAAATTCCTTCCATTGGAATGTAATGAACATAATCTAAAGAAGCAGGCAAAATAAACAGAAAAAAGAAGTCCCTAAATGCTCACACCGAGAGGTGCAAAAAAACCACCCGTAAATCATCTAAATAACCATCAAATTGCTTCCATTGAAATGAACATAACATAATCAAAGAAGTAATAAATAAAAAAGTCCTAAATGCTCAGACTCCAAAGAGGTACAGAGAGTACAAATGCAAAAAAAACTCAGAACTAATCTCAAGAAACAGACAAAATAAACTGGAAAAAGAAGTCCCTAAATGCTCTGTACCCTCCAAAGAGGTACAGAGAGTACAGATGCAAAAAAATACCCAAAATTATCCAAGCTCCATCAAATTTCCATTGGAATCATAAACATAATCTCAAGAATAGAAAATAAACTCGAAAAGAAGTCCTTAAATGCTCAGACTAAGAGAGTGCAGAGTACATGCAAAATAACACTAAAAAAGTAAAATTCAACAAAAGCATCCAAATTGTTTAATGGAATGTAATGAACATATTCTCTTCAATCAGACCAAGAATACCACTAACAAACCGTAGAAAAATTGCACGAGAAATATTACCTATGAATTTTTATTTAATACATCATCAGCTAAATTGGTCGCTATTTACTCAACATCTTCCATCTTCTTTTAAAAAGGAAATGAGATTTTCTATTTCTCTTCGAGCTCATTTTCAAAAAAATACACCATAAACCCTAAATGCCTATATATTCTTTTAAATTTCTCCGAGATTCCAATTGCTTACAGTCGGCTGGCCAGAGCGTGAACGGTAACATGTATATCCTTTACATCGCCATTCAAGCATCGCTTAAGCTAAAACGGGGAAAAAATAATCTGACGCGCGTTGGATTGTCCAAAGTGCTGCATACTGGATGTAATATTTTCTTCGATCGAACACAGGCATTTCCCTTTTTTTTCTTTTTCTTCTTTCGCTCGTTTTTCTCCAGCTCTCCCCCGCGACACTTCCGTCCTTACACACGAAGCAACTCATAAGCACTGAACTCTCCCTCCCCCATTTCGGTTTTGCTTTTTACTCTCCTAAACTGAAATACCTTGCTCTTCTCTCCCTCTTCGGCTCGCAGGCTTCACCCTTTACAGCAGTTCCTTCTATCTTCCCTCTTATGTATAACGAGTCTGACCCACTATCCTAATAGCAGCATGTCTCACGTCCCTCAACACCACTCAACCTGCATTCCTCTTTCCTACTTAGCACAATTAACATCAATCTTCTAAGTTCCCAGCTCTTTCTCTTCGTAATCTACAGGAAACAAAAAAAAAGAAAAGAAAAGAAGCTGGCCGCCCCGCTCTCCAGCTCTCTCTCTCTCTCTCTCTCTCTCTCTCTTTGTGATTTACAGGAAACAAAAAAAAAGTTGATGTCTCTCTCCCCCTCTCTCTCTCTCTCTCTCTCTCTCTCTCTTTGTGATTTACAGAAAGCCGAAAAAAGAAAAGAAAAAAAAGTTGTTGTCTTTCTCTCCCTCTCTCTTTCTCTTTATCTCACTCTCTCTCTTTGTGATTTACAGGAAACAAAAAAAGAAAAAAAAGTTGTTGTCTCTCTCTCTCTCTCTTTGTGATTTACAGGAAACAAAAAAAAGAAAAAAAAGTTGACAGTGGACTTGTGCGTGGAACGGGAGAGCAGGCCGTGAAACGTGGGCTGGCAGGAGCGGGTCGGGCTGCGGGACGCATGGGAGAAGAGAGTGGGCTAGACCGCGGGTCAGAGTGGGTGCAGCGGAGGCAGGAGAGCGCGCTGCGGTGCTCTACAGGCTGTGGGTGCGGGTCGGTGAGACGCGCGGGATGGTGCGGCGAGCCGCGAAATTGTGCCGGAGCACGGGACAGCTTGCGGCTGAGGAGATTGCGAGGGAGAGACTGAGTTTGAAAAAGAAAAATTACCGTGCCGAAAACTTTTTTCACCAGAGAGGGAATGCATGAGTGAGAGGAGAAACTGTCAGAAATGGGAATAATGGCGAGGGAACTATTTTTTTTGTTTTTGTTTTAATCAGAAAAAAAAACTGAAAAAAACAAAAATGGTGGAGCGGTTGAGCATAAGGGATAATTTAGAAATTTTTTTAAAAATTAATTTTAAATTGATTAAATTTTAAATGATTTTACAGAATAGACATATATATATATATATATATATATATATATATATATATATATATATATATATATATATATATATATATATATATATATATATCGATCAAGGTAATTTCGAATGCACGGTAAATCGCTTTGTGACGGATAGGTTTGACCAAATTGAGTTCATTTCAGCTCAAAATGCACATCGTCACTTTCGATCACTCGATTTTTATGCAGACTCGTAGGAATTGAGTACGAATAATCTCATTTTATAAATTTTGACATTTCAAAGCTAATGCTGATCAATTTTTGAACGGGGTCGCTTTGATCCTTATGTCTTGACCTCAATATACGCATGCACGCTAACACTCGAGCTTGATGCTTGATCATCATATGATATTTATATCGTAACCAATTTTAACATTCTAAATGTAATAGCGAAGTTCGTTCATCAATTGGAGATCATTTGAGTTGATTTTGGCAACGTCTAGTGTATTTCATCCTCGATTTGCGTGCTATCACTTTTGATTATTTGACATTTACACAGACTCATCCGAATTGAGCACAGACAGTCTCATTTGATAGTTTTTGATGTTTTGAAGCCAACGACATAATCAATTTCATGAACGGGGTTGTTTGACTTCCGTGCTCTAACTTTGATATATGCGCAAACATACAATTTGAGACTTGATCATTAAGTTATTCTATATTTATATCCTGACAAATTTCGATATTCTGAATGTGATGGTGAATTCTGTTCATCGATCAAAGATCATTTCGACCATTTTCGGAGACATACAGTGCATTCTAGCCTCGATTTGCGTGCTACCACTGTTGATTATTTGACATTAGCATAGACTCATCTGAATTAAGAATAAATAGTCTCATTTGATCATTTTTGATGTTTTGAAGCTAACGACGTAATCAATTTCATGAACTGAGATCATTCGGACATCGCAACTTCCTCGATATATGCCGACTTGATAGCTCGAATCGATTGATCGTTAGATTTTTTAATATTTATATTCTGATCAATTTTGATGTTTTGAACACAATGATGAAGTCCGTTCACTGATCGGAAGTCATTTTGATCATTTTCAGTGACGTCCAGTGCATTTTAAGCCCCGATTTGTGCAGTGTCACTCGGTAGTGTCTTATCTATTATTCCATCTGCCTTCTGAAAATTTCACCGACACTTAAATTATGCTCTCTTCATCGAGAGGTCAATTTTTGGAGCCCATAGATTTCAGGCGACTCTGCTGGGAATAAGTTTCTCTTTCAATCTTTGGCTAGTCGAATATGAGCTATAGTAATGGTGAGTTAAATTTTTTTTTGATTTTTCTAAAATTAAAAAGGAACCAATTGTAAATGAAATTAAATTTAAATCAATCATATTCTTATGATTAATTTGTTTGTTCTGTATATCGATGAATCTTCAGAACAATGTTCATCATGCAGCTAGATCACGAAGCCAACATTCGTTTGGTTGATGGTATAATCAATACTGGGGATGTTTGAGCTACCATTCAATTTGATAGTGTAGCCTTCCTAGCCATCCCTGCTATAAATAATCCTCTACCTGAAATACCTGCATATTGTACGCACTAACTTCTGTAGGGGGGAGGACAACTAGAATGACCACTACTAGTACTAAGATTTCTCGAAAGAGAGCCTTTGTATTTGAAAGATTGGGTTATTTTAAGGCGTCAGTCATGAAAAGAACCATCAATAGGTAGAAAGTTTCAGTCATATCTATGAATATGCTACTTTGCCAGTTGAATCTTTCACACTAGGAAGGCATAATGCTGAAGTCTCCTATTCTAGAGAAAAATTAAGTGGAAGGTAAACAAGGAGAAGAAATGTTGAACTGCGGAGCTTAAGTCTCTCAATCACTAGCCATGCGTGACTTGAAGTAGAGTGTTCCCACTCACAATGATTTTGAAAATCTAAAATGGGTGAAAAGGAATAGCCCTACTGGTGATGTTAAGCAGTCTTTTTGGGCTCAACATCAGTCAGCTCCAACTCTTCAGAAGAAACAACTTGAAACTTTATCTTCTCGAATACATAGAGTCCTGAAGGTTGTCAAGAAAAAGGCCTTATGAAGATGAGATATCAAAAGCCAATTATCAGAGAAGCCAAGAATGCTCCACTACAGAAACTACCATCAGTGGTAATAAGAACTCAAGATCATTCTAAACAAGTTTTTCACGGTGAGCATCGGAGCGTGACACTTGGACAGTGCATCCAGGAATCAGCTACCGAAAGGTCTCAGTAGAAAGAAAAATAAATCTGGAGAGCGATGCCTTGAGAAGAAGTCCTGCACGGTGAACATCAGGACGTGACACCTGAACCGCTTGTTCGGGAATCCGCTACCGAAAGGTCCCGGTAAAAAATAAATAAATATGGAGGTCGAAGCTTCAAGAAGAAGTGGCAACACAAAAGCTTCCTCATTTGGAAGCAAGCTAACAGAGAGAGAAGAGAATCAAGCGATCAACAATCATTATTAAAATAAAAAAAAACTAATCAGAAAGTGGTTTAGTATTCCAACCCATAATAAGTTGATAGCTTATGACGGGTAAAGTATAACAACTCTATTGGTCAAATCAAATAGTCCTTCGGGACTTGATAATGTCAAGTACCAGCTTCTCTAGTGAGGAAACTCTAAAATGTATATGCAAGAGTGTATCGAATCCTTAAAGTTGCTAAGGAGAAATGATTGATGAAAAGAAAATATCAAAGTCCTATTATCAAGGAGCTAGAGTTGCTTCTCCAAGGAGACCTTCTCCTACAACCCTGCCAAAATGTCAACCAATTCAAGTCCCGCACGGTGAGCATCGAGGCATGACACTTGGACCACATGTATAATAATCCGTTGTTGAAAGGTCCCGATAAAAAGTAAGCAAATTTGGAGGCCAAAATTGAAACTGCCTTGAAGAAGGACAACGACGTGACATCCAGACTGTACTCCCATAAAATTCACTCTTGATGCACTAGTATTTAGAGCTAAAGTAGTCTTGCCACTTGAAGTTGAACTACCTTCACTCTGAGTAGCCATTCAACACAATCTCACTCAAGATGAGAATGTCCGTCTATGAATATAACAGCTTGATGTGCATGACAAAGCTAGGCTCCAAGCTCAATGAAATTTAGAAGTCTACCGAGCAAGGACATCCAAAGCATTCAATTATACATTACATCCTCGAGCTTTTCAAGAAGGAGAATTGGTCATGGTACAAGAAGACTAATTATTCCTCACTATCATTACATGTACAAGGGGAATTTTTAAATTTTACAGCAAAATATCAAGCTCTCCCTGTGAAACAGGGGACTTTTCTATTATATTTGGGTTGACATCATGCCTAAGACCGAGATCTTCATATACATATTCAAATTATGTATTCAAAGTTCATAAGTCTCAAAATCGACCAAAAAGAAAAATTTTCAAGTCTGTAAAATACAATAAATCAAGTTGGAAATACATCTTCAATTCATACACCAAATATAGGGCTCAAGTGGGTGCATAAGGTCAGACTCAATAAGCCCAAATATGGCTGAGTCACTGACAGGTCTGCTTACTCAACATGTCACAAAGGCCGCAATAAGTGATCCCCCATCTCATTAATCTGATGAAGAAATCTTCCATCAATTGCTCAAGTCCAAGACTCAAGTAAGTGCATAAGGTCGACTCAACATGCTCAAATATGGCCGAGTCGCTAATAGGCCCGCTTACTCAATACGCCACAAAAGCTGTAGTAAGGGATCCCCTACTTTGTTAGTTCAAAGATAAGAGCATCCAAATCTCCAAATCTCTCCAACTTGGTGAGTTCAAGTGGCCCAGATTGGGAGTTCATCTCTAATGGTGGTATGGTCATCTCCAAAATTCAACAAAATATCCTTACTCGAGAAGGAACTAAGCTGAGTTTGGTATCAATAAAAATTATGAAAATTTAATTCTTTCAATAAGTCTGTCAAAGAAAAAAGCAAAGATCGAAGGAAATTCTTCTTCAGCAAGTCCAAACAAGCAGAAAGCAAAGGACCGAAGAAGTCATCCCAATGCTCATACAAAGCCAAAGGCTGAATTGAGGGAGTTATGTCATCAACATGTCTGTTACATGTAAAGCATTGGACTGATGACTCTTCGTCATTGACCCAACACAAGATCTGAGAGTTAGGTCATCGGCAGACATCCTTCTATAAGTCTGTGAAAGTAGAAAGCTTGGGCATATGGTAATTTCATATCGCCAGACAAGTCTTTAAGATAATTTAGGACCTTCCTCCATCAAATCTGTCAAGGCATGAAGCCAGGAAAAAAGGAGACACAATATACGAATCCTCGAGATGAAATCTTCAACAAGTCTGTCAAAGCATGAAGCATAGGACCGAAGACATTCTCATCTCATCAACTCCATCAAGTCCATTGAGGCACGAAGCCAGGATAGGAGAAAAATATAAATTCCAAATTTTGAGATTGAATCTTCAATTAAGTCTGGCACAAAGCATATGATCGAAGATGTTCTCATCTCAACAAAAAACCATCAACTCCATTATGTCCACAAAGGCACAAAGCTAGGACAAGAGGAAAATACAAATTTCAAACTCTCAAGAGAAAGTCTTCAACAAGTCTGAAAGTACAAAGCATAGGACCAATGACATTCCAAATTCTCTCAGTATCATAAAGCCCCGACAAGGTATTTTATATATATATCTAAGTCCACATTATGCTTTAAGCCGAGATCCTTAGATAGATACATATTATGATTAAAAGGCAAATGATGTTTATTTTGCAGGAAAGGAAATCAAGCTTTGTAATGTATTCCTAAACTAATCTGCCATCCCCTATTAGATAGGAGCCTTTTTTATGATCAAGATTGTTCAACCTTCTCCTGTAAAATAGGAGGTCTTCTTGTATATATATTCAGGTTGACATCGAGCTTTATGATGAGATCCCTAAATATATCCATAACTATTATGGTCAAAGTTGCAGGCTCTTGCGAACCAAAAGAATTTATTTCTATGTATGAAAAGATAGCCCTAAATCTCAAAAGTTTCTCTCCAAGATTCATCAAAATTTGAAGATCAAGCTAGAAGAATTCCCATTTTTGGAAGCATCAATCAACTAAGTTAGAATAACATCAACCCCTACGTCTTCAAGTCTAGGACATGAATGGGTTCTAAAGGTCAAACTTGACAAGTTCACAAATGGCTGAGTTGTTGACACTCTCTTCACTCAACAAGCTGCAAGAAAAGGTCTCAGTGAAAGAGTCCCCGTTCATTAGTCTAATAACAAGACAACCAAGCCATCACAGCTTAAGTTGAAGACCCGAGTAGGTTCTAAAGGTCAGACTCAACAAGCCCATAAATGGTCGAGTCGCTGACGTTCTTTTCACTCAACAAGCCACAAGAAAAGGCAGTGAAAGAGCCCCTGCTTGTCAGCTCAATGATGATAGATGTTCAATCTCAAACTAGATCCAACTTAGTGACTACAAGTAACCAAAATTCAAGAGATATTTCCACTTGATCGATAGACCAGACAATATAAGGAAACTCAATTTAGAGTTGTCTCAAATCAATCCCTATATTACTTTTCAAGCAGTATGATGAAGCACAAAGCATATACCAAAGCCAATTTTCTCATCAAGTCTGCCAAAGCATAAAGCATAGGACCAAGGAAGTGATTCTATAGTTCAGCACAAAGGCAATGGCCGAACTACAGGAATTTCATGGTTATTGAGTCTGTAAAAGCACACAATGCTAAACTGATAACACAATATTGACCTAATATGAGCCGGAAGGCTGGGTCATCTGTATGCACTCTTCAACGAGTCCATTAAAGCAGCAAGCATAAGACTTAAGGCATATATACACTTCCTAATAAGTCAATGTGGACAAATCAGGTCAATCCTTCATCAAGTCCGTCAAGCCTAAAGCAAGGATAGAAGGAATTTCAAATCTGACCAAGCACGGATAAATTAACTCCCCATTGGAGTCCTTCATTAAAACAAATAAACTAATTCCTCCAACGAACCCAACCAAGCATGAAGCTAGGATTGGAGGAAACTCAAATCTACAATGACATAAAAGAAAGAGATCTTCAGCAAAGCTATCGAAGAAGAGAGTAGATGGTTGAAGAAATTTTATCAATCTGACAAGTCAATTCTGACAAATCGGTCAAGCCCGTCATTTAACATGTCCTAAATAAGGCATCATATTAATGACAAATCCTATCAAAGCTCTGTAAGCTATTACAATCAAAGCTGAAAGGATCCAAGTTCAAGAGCTGCCAAAGCTGCCAATTTTTCAACAAACGACTCGCCCATGGAATCACATTTGTTGGGGGGGCATTTGTTGACCTCCATATATGTGTTATAAGTCGAGTCAAGCCCACAAATCAATTTGTGACTTTGGTGACTGCAAAATTAGGGTTCAAAACAACAACGCCATCAAAAATAGATGATCTCCAATCGATGAACGGGCTTCGCCGTCGTATTCAGAATGTTGAAACTGGTCATAATATAAATATTTCACAACTTAATGATCAACTGATCAAGCGGTTGAGTCATCAATGTGCTTGCATGTATATCGAGGTCTAGAGACACCGACACAAACCAAATGACTCCGTTCATAAAATTGATTATGTCGTTAGCTTTCAAATATCAAAATCTATCAAGCAAGACTGTTCACACTCAATTCGGATGAGTCAACATAAATGTTGAGTGGTCGAAAGCGGCGATGCGCATTCTGAGCTGAAATTGACTCAATTTGACGCATACTCGAACCAAATGGCCTCCGATTACGAAGGACTATGCCATTGTGTCTAGAATGCCAAAATTACTTAGAATAGACATCCAATTTGATTGAGGTTGTTGCATAAAATTTTATCAAAATTAACATGTATTTCTAGATAAATTTACCTAATTATTTCTTAATCACATCCTGTTAGTACCTTCGAACTCGCAGCCACCCACTCCCATGCCTCCAGCTCCCATCTGTTTAATAAGGAGCTGCCACATCATCTCTCCAATAACAACCCACTTAAAGGCCTTATCATATCCTTGTTGCAAAGAGAATGGACAAAAAAAGAAGAGCACAAAACCTTCCCTCACTCATGCTCTCTTCCTGCATGGGACCGCAAGTAATTATATTCCCTCTCTCTGCTCTGCTTACTTTCTTCTTCCTGCATGCACTTCAGAAGCCAAAGAAACTATGCAAATCACTCTCATCTATTCTGAAACTCACTCAAATCCCTACATGCCACCACACCAACCCTCTCCTCAGCATATCCAAATTTATTGATGGCCATGCCTATGCACTATTATCTATTTCACCCTCATCTCTATTAAACTCCATATGTGTGCGAGGAGTCAAATTCAAGCCTACAAATCAAATTCGACAGACTTCAGAGGTGACAGTGCACAAATTGAAGCTTAAAATGCAGTAGACGTCATAAAAAATGGTCAAAAGACCTACGATCGTTAAACGGACTTTGCCGTCGCGTTCAAAATGTCATAATTAATTAGAATATAAATTTTTCAAAATCTAATGAGCAATTGATTAAGCGCTCGAGCTATCAATGTGTCAACGTGCATATTGAAAAGCTGTGACGATGACCAAACAACCCCCATTCATGAAATTGATCATGTCGTTAGCTTCAAAACATCGAAAACTATCAAATGAGACTTTTTACGCTTAATTCGGATGAGTCTCTACAAATGTCGAATAATCAGTAGTGGCAACACATAAATCGAGGCTGAAATGCACTAAATGTCTATGAAAATGGTCAAAATGACCTCTGATCGATAAACAGACTTCGCCATCATGTTCAAAATATTGAAATTGGTTAGGATATAAATATTGGACAACTTAATGATCAACTGATCAAGCGCTCTAGTCGTCAACATGCTTGCATGCATATCAAAGTCAAGAGACACTACATAAGCTAAACAACCCCTGTTCACAAAATTGATTGCATTGTTAGCTTCAAAATATTGAAATCTATCAAATGAGACTATCCACGCCAATTCGCATAACTCGTAAATGTCGAATGATGAAGTAAAATCATAAAATGCACATGACATCACCAAAATCAACTCAAATGACCTCTGATTCACAAACGGACTTTGTCATCATGTTCAAACTGTCGAAATTGGTCAATATATAAATATTACATAACTTGATCAACAACTGAGCAAGCGCTCAAGTCGTCAACACGCCTGCATGTATATCGAGGCTAGGAGACACCAACGAGGATCAAACAACCTCCGTTCATGAACTTGATCATCGTTGGTTTAAAATATAGAAATCTATCAAGTAAGATTGTTCGCAGTCAATTCGGATGAGTTTGTGCGAAAATTGAAAAATAAAGCACACATTTTGAGAAAAATGACTAATTTAACCAAAATGACTTAAATCAAACGGACTTCCAATTGTAAAATAATAATTATCATTATATAATATATATATATATATATATAATATATATATATATATATATATATATATATATATATATATATATATATATATATTAAAAATGAATTTAATCATAAAATTTAAATTAAAACCGTTTAATCAATTTAAAATTTATTTAAAAATTTCTAAATTATCCCCCATGCTCAACCGTTCCCCCTCATATTATTTTTCAGCTTTTCTGATCAACCAAAAAAAAAGAGAAAAAATGAATGTTTCCTCTCCCCCTCCCCATTATTCCCCATGTTTCTTCTCTCTCCTGCATTCCCACATTTAAACAAAACTCCTCCTACACACATAATTTTCCTCTCTGAATTTCTCTCTCCCATCGGTAATTAAAAAAAACCACACCTGTCGTTCTGGTGCAGCCCACTGCCATGTCGACTTACCTCTGCCTCCCCACCTGTTCTGCGCAACGAGCCTGCATTGTTCCAGCTGCCTCCTCCACCACAGCCTGCCTGCGCTTCGGCCTGCTGGCTGCTCCTGTGCTGTGCAGCTCGGCCTCAAACTTGCCAGCCCGCACATGCCTCCTGCGTCCGGCCCGGCCCACTTCGCCAGCCCATGCGTCCCGCATAACGAGCCCGCTGCTCCCGCTGGCCCATCCCGCCCGCCCGCTCCATCGCAGCCACGCACTCCGCGCCTCAAATCCGCCAGCACGCAGGCGCCTCCCGAGTCCGGCCGGCCCACTCTGGCCCATTCCTCCAGCCTGCAAGCACCCTTCCTATAGCCCACATGCCCGCCGGCCCATCCCGCATCCCTCCAGCCCAAATCCCACTCTGGCCCACTGCTCGCAGTAAGATGTTCCGGCCCATCCCGTCCCTTTTTTCGCTTCACAGAACCGAGAACATGCCATCGAATTCTTTCGATTTCCACACACTCGCTTAAATTTCCCATTTTTGTTTCACTGAACTGGAAAGAACATCACAGCAAATTCTTCTTCTTTTCGGCGCGACTCCTTCCATTACATTCTAATCACATAATTAAACCCCATTTCTTTCCTTAGATATAAAAAATATATATATATATATATATATATATATATATATATATATATATATATATATATATATATATATATATATATATATATATATATATATATGAGATGAAAAATTGTTATGGTGTCGCAAGATAATTTATATGCTCAAGCGGGCGTACAAAACAAGACCATTAGATGTCACTCCCCCTAGACGAAATGTTACCAAAATTTTGTCTAATTTCTAGACTTAGAGAAAAAGTGGAGAAAGTAAAATAACATACAACAAACATATAAGTAAAACAAAATAAAAAGAAGGGTGAAAAGCACTTACAAAATTTATCTATGCAGAGTTGAAAGCCCACTAAAGTTCCTAACTTCTCCCTTTCAAATGTCCTAACTCCAACCATTCAAACAAATGGAATAGAATAGGAGACTCCCTCTTGGCCTTATTTATAGAAATTAAAAGAGGTAGTGAGTGAGTTGTTTTCAAAAGAAAAAGAGGGGGAAAATGAATGTAGGAAAGTTTGAATAAAAAGAGGGGAGAAAATGAATGTAGGAAAGTTTGAATAAAAGAGGGGGAAAGTGAGAATTATTTCGGAGTAAATCTTCTTCTTAAAATAACTAACTAAGTCATTCTTTGGACCTGTAGCTTCAAAACAAAAAGAATCACCACGGGATCTGCAACTCTTTGTACAAGTAGACAGAATGAGATACTAAACCAAAATCTACAAAAATTAAGAAATTTCATTCTAATTATGATTTTTAAAATTAATGAAATCACTAATTAAGTGAAATTATCTAATCTGAAATCACTAATTAAATGAAATTATCTAAGATATAAACACATGCATGTGCTCAGACATAGAGATTTCAAGTGCAAATTTTAATGTTTGGAAAGGCTGTGCAGGCTAAATTGGATTATATTAAATACTAATTTGAAAAATCTAATAAGATATTAAATCAATTTACAATGCCTTCTTCACCACCAGATCTGTAACTCTTTGTACAAGCATCAAAATTATCTGGAAAATCATGGAGCTTTCCTTCAATATAAAAATTAAGGAATTTCAGTCTAATTATGATTTTCAAAATCAATGAAATCACAAATTAAGTGAAATTATCTAAGCCGGAATCACTAATTAAGTAAAATTATCTAAGCTATAAACACCTGCATGTACTCGGACATAGAGATTTCAAGTGTGAATTTTAATGTCTGAAAATGCTGCAAAGACTAAAGCTAGAATTAAATACAAATTTTGAAATCAATCTCATAATTCAAACATAAAATTAACTAAAATTACTATACACCCACATGGGCCCCGACACTATGCTGAATGCTTAAATTCAAGTGTCTAAGGATGCTGCGCGGGTTGTTTCCCGATTTACTCTTGGGACTGCGGTTAACAAAACCTAAAAACCTATAATAAGAGTTTCAAATTAGTGAAATATTTTGAAAACTGATTCTTTCAGGTGACAGTAGATCTAATCCTCTGTTAACAGCTAAACATAGTTGACATGATCTAAAGCTCTCAAACATATTCAAATTAATCAATTTTTCAAATCAAATTAAGTAGCAATATGAAACTGCTTAAATGAAATTATATTATTAAAAACTTAAATCATATTCAATCTATCCACCTTCCGTAACTATTTGTCAGGGGTGACAAATTAAGAAAACTCTAGCTCATAAAAGAGCCAATGTTAAATCAAGTGTTCTATTGTGTTCACTCTCAATTAATCTCTTCGTCGAAAGACGCGTGGCCTTTGTCCTTTCGTCGCTTAGCCAAGAAGGCTACAAAATGAAGTACAACTTGAGTCCTCGACGTGGTTTGCTAGTCGGACTATTCATTATATTACGATCTTGACTGTAGCCCGTATGCTCCCCAATGGCTCCACCCTTTGAGTTGTCAATCATAGGGTATACTTGATAGGACAACCAACCCTCTATGAGCTAAGGTAGACTTAAGCTTGTCTCCTTAAACAAATACCACACTAGGTCTACAAGAATTTCTTGGATGACATAACCCATGTGTTGTTGATGAGGATCCTTTATCAGGTTGGGTCGACTACCTCCTCTGACTAAGTAGACTAGGGACCGCGACTGCCCGGGATGACAAAGTTATGGGATCTAGATAGGGGGTCATCATTCCCCTAACCATCCGGTTTAAGCTAAAATGATGAATTTTATTGCTTAAATTCTAAAACTCTACATGATGCTACTATTTACTATGCATTCAACGATCTAATGACTAGCCTTTATTGAAAGTTCTCTCTCACTTATTGAGAGGGGTAATTAACTATAGAGGCTTGCGCTTAGAAGAAACCTAGAACCATATCTAAAGTTCTCACCAAATGAGGGCAAAATCTCTGGGTAGTTTCATATCTACTATCTCATCTGCCTTCAGAAAATTACACCGACACTTCAAATCATACTTTCTTCAATTTAAATAAATTATCGAGAGGTCAATGATGAATTTTTAGAGCCCACAGATTTTTGGTGACTCCGCTGGGGACAGAGTTCTCTGTCCATCTTTGGTTAGTCATATATGTGCTTTAATAGCAATAAAATCTTTTAAAAAATTTAAAATAATAAAATGGTGATTTAAGTGTGTAATAAATTCAATATGAGGCTCTATATAGAATGAATCATTACGTATAGTATATCTTTATTACACCATTATTTTGTTCTACAGCGCTTCTGCATCTTGAAAGTATGGGGTGAAATAATAATTGCTAATTACTAATCCCCATCTTTCACTTTTACAAATGGATCTACAAAGCACTCCTTTCACCGCTCAGGTAGTGGAGAACATCCGCTAGAGCCATCAACACAAGAGATGTCAGGGCTACCATTTAATTCGGTAGCTTAAATTTCCCGACTATCGTAGTTGCAACTCCTAAAGTACCCACTCATGGTACATTCGTCTGTTGCCATGCTGTAAGGCCTCAAGTTATTGAAGCTCATACTAGCCATGTGAGCCAACCAGTTCAACAACCAACCACTATCTAGGAGTTCTCCCGACAGAGAACTTCAGTTTTTAAAAGGCTAGGTCAATCTGAAGCTCTAATGATAAAAAGAATCAAGGGTAAACCGTCTTTAATTCCTCGCAGCATGCCGTGAAACCTTTGTACCCAAAAGCATGATCATGAAGCTTCCTTATCGAAGCAAATTAGAAAGAGAAGAAAGAAACCGAGTGAGGGCTTAGATCTGAACAAGTGAACAAGCAATACTACCACCGAATGATCATACCCACAACAACTTTGATAATCTAAAGTGGGTAAAGAGGAATACCTCTACTGGTGAAATAAAGCTTCCGAGCCAACCATGTCTCCACCACCAGAGGAGAGACAAGATGAAACATGTACCGGATACATAAAGTTCTCAAAGTAGCCAAGGATGGAGGCCTAATAAAAAGAAGATTTCAAAGGCCTATGGTGATGGATAATACTGAAGCTCCACCAAAAAAGTTGCCATCTCTTTTGGTAATTGGGAAGCGAGCCCAGTACGCTTTGCATGGTGAGCATTGGAGCGTGACACTTGGAATGCATGTCAAAGAATCCATTGTCGGAAGGTCCCAAAAGGATAAGCAAATATGGAGGCCAAGGCCTAGTAATGAAACTTTGTGTAATATAAGAGGTGAGACATCTAATACATATACTCAGAAATCCACCTCAAAATCAACTCATCAAAAGTGGATACCCAAAAGAAAGGATATCACTGATGAAAGATATGATGGTTGACATCCTGGAGAATCCTCTAGGGGATCCCATCATCAATCAGTTTCACCCCTACGAGAGAAGGTTGACATTGATTGTGGTTCTTTATTAGAAGAAGTGGTTGTTTCGCACATTGAACCAGAGATCCACTGGAAATGTCGATCATAAATTTGTGTGCAAGAAGAAAATAATGATGAAGATTCTATGGAAGTGAAAGTTGTCTATTTGATTAGAGATATAAATGAACCCTACTACACCATCGGAATGCAAATCTTGGGAATCAACTCAATTTGATAAGAAGAAGAGTCTTCACAGAAGCAAATAGAGGATGGATCTTCGATCTTTGCTGAAGATGAAGAAGAAGAAGACCGGAATGAGAAAGATTTCATGGGTGTTGAAGCTGTCTATATGGTTGAGCCAGGAAATGATCAACCTGGTACACGCTTTTATAATCAATGTCATCATACAACCCCAATAACAACTCTCGAAATGCAGGAGAAGGCAAAGTTCTCCTTGAAAATGAGCAAGGACCAGAACAACAACAATAAATAGAAGAAGAGGAAGAGCCTATACTGATTGATGCTATGTCACTAGCTAGAGAGCAAAGAGAAATGTAGTGTCAAATGGACGTCAAAGACAATGAGATTGTATAGCTTGGTACCAAAATGAATGATATGATGGTACAAATGAACATCATGATGGAGACTTTGCAGAAGAATATCACATCAAGTGCAGCACCTGTCTTGTCTGTTAATCAACAGACAATTAATAATGCAACTTTTATACCACCATGTCCTCAAGCCTACATGCTATGCGGTAGGAATGAAGTTAACCCACTACCTATCCTTCCGAAAAAACAAAATTTGGCTAGCACACTGGAAACTGTAACAACTGCTCAACTAGAAATGATAATCAATGAAAAGATAAAGGCAGTCATAGCCTTAGAACAGGCTGAAAAGCTGGTGAGTAAGGGTCGCCCTTACCCAGCTAAATATGATCAAGTGTCATACCTGAAAGGTTACTCAATAATACTTTCAGTGGGCTTGGTAATCCAAAGCAACATCTAGCCTAATTTAAGGCTACTTGTGGTAACACAAGAGGGAACGCTGCTATGCTTTTCTATCAATTCATTAGTAGCCTGACCTCAATTGCTTTCGATTGGTATGCAGAATTGCCAAATGATTCAGTTGAAATAATTACTGAATTAGAGACTATATTTGTGAAGAGATTCACTAATGCAATTGAGAAAATCACAATCGCTGACATTGCCTTACTGAAAAGAAGAAAAGATGAATTAGTGACAAAATTCATAAGTCATTGGCGCAACCTAAGTATGAAGTGCGAGCAATAATTGGAAGAAGAACGTATGATCCAATTACTAATGGGCAATATGGATGATAAAATGATACCATTTCTATGCATGGCATCGATTGCAACATTCCAGGACTTGCTCGATAGGGTGGCTAAATTTGAAAAGTTGAATCGCCCTAATTCTAAAGTCTATGCAAATAAAGCAAAGAGAATCAACCTTCAGACTCAAGAAGAAATGAAATTCATGCCACTTCCTATAGCTCAAATGGTGAAAAGCAGGTGTTATATAATGTGGATTAAGGAAAGCAGCCAATGTATAATGATGATAAGGAAAAGAAGCCTGTCTATTCTAATCCACAACCCAGCCAAAGCGGTCCACCATCCCGCTACCACATCTAAACTGCACATTCTACCGCTATTCCGCCCACCTTCTGCTATCCCAAGACCATTTGTTCTAGCCCAATAACCTGCCAGCCTGGACTTCCTACCTTTCATGGAGCCAGCAATCCATCCACTTTTCACTTCGCCGCATACCAGGGAAGAACATCGTCAAGAGGCGAATTCTTCTTTCGATTATCGCACATTCCTCACTTTAGCCTTCCAACCTTCACTTCGCAGCAAACCGAGGAAGAACATCATCAAGAGGTGAATTCTTCTTTCGATTTCTAACGTCGCACGCCCCATAACCCTTCCAATTTTTGCTTCACCGCAATCAGGGGAAGAACATCATCAAGATGTGAATTCTTCTTTCGATTTTTGGTGTCGCACTCCTCACTTTAGCCTTCCAATTTTTGCTTTGCCGCAATCGGGGGAAGAACATCGTTAAAAGGCGAATTCTTCTTTTGGTTTTCACGTGCACTTACCTTGCATTCCTGATTGCATACCAACATTGTTCCCTTGTCGAGCATTGAAGCGCACCGAAAAATGCATCAAAACATGTGGGATCTGTGAATGTGAATATATATACATACTTGTGTTTCTTTGCAAGTTTGAAGATCTCGTTGTGCTCAAGAGGGTGAGATAAAAAATAGGTTGTGGTGTCGCAAGACACCGGTCTCTATGCTCAAGAGGGCGTACCGAGTAGGCCAACACCCGTTAGATGTCGCTCCCCCTAGACGAAATGCTGCTGAAATTTCATCTAATTTTAGACTTAGAAAAAAAAGGAGGGATGAATATATATTGCATTATATGTATTCTTTCAAGTCTGAAGATCTCGTTGTGTTCAAGAGGGCACGATGAGATAAAAATCAGCTACGATATCGCAATACACCACTCACTACGCTCAAGGGGCATACCAAGTAAGCCAAAACACCCCCGATGTAGCCCCCTACACGGGGATGACATTGGGAGGCTGCCGAAATGGCATCAAATCTTTTGACTTAGAAAAAAGGGAGAGTGAAATGAACTGACTTAAGAATGCTAAGGAAACCTGCAACTAATTTTAAATTAAATGACTCAAACAAAAAAAGAGGGGGAAAATGAAAGCTACTCTGAGGGATAAATCTTCTTTTAAAACAACAAATCAAACAACCTTTTGGAATCTAAATCAAAATGCCTTCTTCGCCATCGGATCTGCAACTTTTTGTCCAAGCAGACAGAAGGCGATACTAAATCAAAATCGATAAAAATCATAAGACTTCCTTCAACCAAAATTAAGGAATTTCATCATAATTATGATTTTTCAAATCAATTATTTCATTAATTAGATGAAATTATCTTAGCTATAAGCACCTACACGTGCTCGGACATAGAGATTTCAAGTGAAAAATTTTAATGTCTGAAAGGCTGTGTAGGCTAAATTGGAATTAAATGAAAATATAAAATCAATCTCATAATTCAAACATAAAATTACCTAAAATTACTATACACCCGCATGAGCCCCGACACTATGCTGAATGCTTAAATTCAAGTGTTTGAGGATGCTGTGGGGGTTGCTTCTCGGTTTAGTCTTAGGATTGGGTCCGGGTTAATAAAACCTAAAAACTTATAATCAGAGTTTCAAATCAGTGAAAATTTTGAGAAATTGATTCTATCAGGTGACAATAGATCTAATCCTCTCTTAGCAGCAAAACAGAGTTGACAGGATCTAAAGCTCTTAAATATATTCAAATTAATCAATTTTTCAAATCAAATTAAGTATCAATCTGAAACTACTTAAATGAAACTCTATCACTAAAAGCTTAAATCAAAACTCAATCTATCCACCTTTCGTAACTATTTATTAAGGGTGATAAATTAAGAAAACTCTAGCTCACAAAGGAGCTAATGTTAAATCAAGTGTTCTACTATGTTCACTCTCAATCAATCTCTTGCTAGTTAGGAAATGACCCGTGTCCTCTGACTGCATGGCTTGGCCAGTAGACTCCACATATGAAGCAATTATGACCAGAGTCCTTTGATCGAGTGGTTTGGCTAGTTTGACTCCATTATATTACAATCATGACCATAGCCCGTATGCTCCCCAAAGGCTTTGCCCTTTGAGTTATTAATCATAAGATATACTTGATAGGGCAAACATCCCTCTTTAAGGTAGACTTCTCGCTCACAAACACCGCCTGTGTCTACAAGCATTTCTTGGATGATATAACCCATGTATTGCTGATGAGGATCCTTCTGTCAGGCTGGGTTGACTACCTCCTCTCACTAAGTAGACTAGGGACCACGACTGCCCGAGATGACGGAACTATAGGATCTAGATCGGGCACATCATCATTCCCCCAACCATCCGGTTTAAGCTGAAATGATGAATTTTATAATCTAAATTATGAAGTTCCATATGCTGCTACTATACGCTACTGATTTAATGACTAGCCTTAATTGAAAGTTCTCTCTCACTTATTGGGATGGGTAATTAATTATAAGGGCTTGTGCCTATTGGAAACCTGGAACTAGATCTAAAGTCCTTGCAAAATGAGGGTGAAATATCTGGGTAGTGTCTTATCTACTATCTCATCTACCTTCTAAAGTTACACTGGCACTTTCAATCACTCTCATCAAATTCAAACATTTGTTAAGAGGTCGGTGGTGAATTTTTGGAGCCAACTGATTTTTGGCGACTCCGTTGGGGACATGATTCTCTTCCATCTTTGGCTAGTCATATATGTGTTATAGTAGCAATAATTTTTTTTGAAAATTCAAAATAAAAATGATGATTTAAGTGTGTAATAAATTTAATATGAGGCTCTATGTAGAATGAATCATTCCGTAGAGTATATCTTTATTACACCATTATTTATTCTGTAGTACCTCTACATCTTGAAAGTATGGGGTTAAATAATAATTACTAATTACTAATCCCCATCTTTCACTTTTGCAAAAATGGATCTACAAAGCACTCCTTTCACCGTTTAGCTAGGTTACGACGTGAACATCTACTTAGCCAACGTCATCATCAACACAGGAGATGTCGGGGCTACCATTCAATTTGGTAGCTTAAATTTCCCGACTATCGTAGCTGCAACTCCTAAAGTACCCACCCGTGGTACATTCGTCCGAGGCCATGATGGAAGGCCTCAAGTTATTGAAGATCCTACTGGCCATGTGCCAACCAGCCAATAAATAACCGTTGCCAAAGAGTTCTCCAAAGAGAACTTCGCCAAGAGGTTAATCTAAAGCTCCCGTGACGAAAAGAATCATCAAGGGACAAACTGTGTCTTTAATTCCTCGTGGTACAGCTGCTGCACCGACTGAACATCTAATACCTGGAAAGCATGATCATTAGGCTTCCTCATCAAGAAGCAAATTAACCAGAAGATAGAGAAAAAGGAGAAACACCGAGCTGAGGGCTCAACAGATCCCATTTGAATCGACCTAGCGAACAAGCAATACTGCCACCGGAAGCGAGTATTCCCACCCATAACAACTTTGACAATCTGAAGTAGGGAAAGAGGAATAGCTCTACTGGCAAAATAAAGTAGTCCATCTGGAACCAACCACGTCAAGCTCAACCACCATAGAGGAGATAGCTAAAACACTGTTTGCCAGGATATATAAAGTTCTCAAAGTAGCTAAGGAGAGAGGCCTAATGAAAAGAATATTTCAGAGGCCTGTGGTGATGGAAAATACCAAGGCTCCACCAAGAAAATTTTTATTTCTTCTAGTAACTGGCTAGTGAGCCCAGCACACTTTGCATGGTGAGCATCGGGGCATGACACTTGGACCGCATGTCCAAGAATCTGCTGTCGAAAGGTCCCGTGAAAAAGATAAGAAAATATGGAGTCCAATGCCCCATAATGAAACTTTGAGTAATAGAAGAGGCGTGACATCCGATACATATACTCAAAAATCTACCTCAAAATCAACTCATAAGAAGTGGATACCCAAAAGAAAGGATATCACTGATGAAAGATATGATGGTCGACACCCTGGAGAATCCTCTAGGAAATCCCATCATCGAACAGTTTCACTCCTATAAGAGAAGGTTGACGTTGATCATGGTCCTTCAATAGAATAAGTGGTTGTTCCGCACATTGAACCAGCGATCCACTAGAAATGTCGATCAGAAATTCATGTGCAAGAAGAAAATAATGAAGAAGATTCTATGGAAGTAAAAGTTGTCTATATGGTCAGAGATATAGATGAACTCCCCGCCCAACACCATCAACAACAACGCAAATCTAGGGAATCTGAACTTGAATTTGACGATTATGAAGAAGAGTCTTCATAGAAGTAAATAGAGGATGGATCTTTGATCTTTGCTAAAGATGAGGATGAAGAAGAAGAAGACCAGAATGAGAAAGATTTCATGGGTGTTGAAGTTGTCTATATGGTTGAGCCAGGAAATGATCAGCCTAGTATATGCTTTTATAATCAGCGTCATCGTATAACCCCAACAACAATTGTCTCTACAAATGCATAAGGAGAAGGGCAGTGAAGTTCTCCCCTTGAAAATGGCAAGGATCAAAAATACTACAATAAATAGAATAAGAGGAAGAGCCTGTACTGATTGACGCCATGGCGCTAGCTAGAGAGCAAAGAGAAATGCAGCATCAAATGGATGTCAAAGACAATGAGATTGTATAGCTTGGTACCAAAATGAATGATATGATGGTACAAATGAACATCATGATGGAGATGTTGCAGAAGAATATCACATCAAGTGCAGCACATGTCTTATATGTTAATCAACATACAGCTAATAATGTAACTTCTATACCACCAGCCACTATGATTGAGATGTTGCAGAAGAATATCACATCAAGTGCAGCTCCTACAGTACATGATATGCATGAAGCGAGGAATGAAGTTACCCATTACCTCTCCAGCTGACAATTCAAAATTTGGCTAGCACACTGAGAACTTTAACAACTTCTCAACTAAAAATGATAATTAATGAAAAGATAAAGGTAGTCATAGCCTCAGAGCAGGCTAAAAAGCTGAGTAAGGGTCTCCCTTACCCAACCTAATATGATCAAGTTTCATACCCGAAAGGTTACTCAATGTCAAAATTTAATACTTTTCGTGGGCTTGGTAATCCAAAGCAACATCTAGCCCAATTTAAGGCTACTTGTGATAACATGTGAGGGAATGCCACACTGCTTTTGCATCAATTCGTCAGTAGCCTAACCTCAACCTCTTTCAAAAGGTATGCAGAATTGCTAAATGATTCGGTTAAAATAATTGCTGAATTAGAGACTATATTTGTGAAGAGGTTCACCAATGCAACCGAGAAAATCACAATCGCTGACCTTGCCTTGCTGAAAAGGAGGAAAGATGAGTCAGTGATAAAATTCATAAGTCATTGGCGCAACCTAAGTATGAAGTGTGAGCAATAATTGGAAGAAGAACATGCGATCCAATTGCTAATGGGTAATATGGATGATAAAATGACACTATTTCTATGCATGACATCGATTACAGCATTCCAGGACTTGCTCGATAGGGTGGCTAAATTCAAAAAGTTGAATTGCCCTAATTCTAAAGTCTATGAAGATAAAACAAAGAGAATCAAACCTTCAGACTCAAGAAGAAATGAAATTCATGCCACATCCTATAGCTCAAATGGTGAAAAGCGGGTGATATATAACATGGATAAAGGAAAGCAGCCAATATATAATGATGATAAGGGAAAGAAGTCTGTCTATTCTAATTCACAGCCAAAATTGGTATTAAGAGGTAATGTTAAACCTTAAACTTTTCCAAGTGGTGGGGAGCGTCCAAAACAAGCAACAAGATATGATGATGAATACGGCCATCTCTTAAGGAGTATATTAACAAAGAATATTCCTTTAGAAGGGACAGTTGTTTTGGCAAGCAATCAAAGCCGGTCTATAGTTACCATAAATTAAAAGTCCTGAAGAAGCTGATCAAGTCAATATTCCAAACTACTGTCCCTATCATCGGATGATCAGTCATCCTATTAAAGATTGTTATGTCTTCAAAGATTGGTTAGAAAGGAAATATCAGCGAGGTGAATTTACACTATCCGACATTATTCTATTCAATTCAAAAAGAGAGTCTACTAGGATGATTACATCCTCTTTCGTATCATCCAGCAAAGACAAATAGAAGAAGAAATCAGTTCAGATGGAAGAATGACAAACAATAGTCTCCAAAAAGACCGTGAAGATGCTGAAGCAACTAAAAGATGTCCCTAGTTTTAATTGGAAATCACCACTTGAACCTATATTAGACTTAAGAGAGATGCCTAAACCAAGTATTTGGGCTTCTCAGTGGCATTTTAATAAGGCAACTTTGTCATAGCATGAGAAGCAGCATACTAAACGCAGGCCTCATAAATCAAAGAAGCTAGCTAAGAAAAGAAAGATCAAGAAGATAACTACAACTCAAAAGATCATTAACAATCTAGAGGAGTATCACCAGCCGTCAAGAAAACCATTTAGGCTTGCAGACTTCATGCCTAAACTTCACATTACTGAATCAGATGAAGAAGATAATGATGAATCTTGCCCAGTAGAGACATCTCGAATCATCTGTGTGATGTCATATATTCTTCAACATAGGTTACTTCGAGATGGCAAGGGTAGTCAGACAAACTCGACAAACTCATCAAAATTTTTATCAGGAAAGCAAGAAGAGCCTGAGGAACTAATGTCTAAATTTTGTTTAATGACTCAACAAGATAATAAAAGTTCAGATGAAGATCTATATTTTCCTAACGGAGAAGAGTCAGACTCATCAATATCATCACGTATGGAACGTATATCGTTGAACAATGAGTCGAACCCTTTTGGCCAATCTTCCAGAATAAGAAGGAAATTTGAAGAAACTACCTCTTTAGAAGAATCTGAGCAAGATAAGGTGGTTCAAGTTCAGTTGAGAAGTGATAAAGTCTTACCACCTTCATCAAAGAAGGGAAATACAAATAAAGACAAAGGCAAATAATTGAAGTCAACGAGGATATTATTCCCAGAATACTAGGATAAAGCCTAAATCAAGCGAGAAGATAGATTATAATATTCTATCACATCTGAGAAAGATCTCTGCACAACTGAGTGTGTACGAGGCTCTCTTGATGTCAAAAGACCTCCGAGAAATATTGATACAGGCTCTCAAAGATTCAGAGAGTTATGAAGCTTACTTTATTGAAAAATGCATGACTGAAGCATTATAAACTCAAGATCTCCTAGTAATCATATTTTCTGAAGAAGATTTTATGTTGGGAACGGAAGATCACAACCGTCCTCTTTATGTTACTGCAAAGAGTGATGACATCTCGATTAGCCGAATATCGATTGATCCAGGTTCTTCTATCAATCTTATGAGTCTACAAATATTAAGAGGATTACTGCTTGATATCAAATATCTTGGGAGAGATAAGTTGATGGTTCATGGATTCAATGAAAAGAGGTAGAAAACTCTAGGTTCTTTTATTCTCCCGCTCAAGTTCAGCGATTTATATACATAAGCCATACGGTGTAGCCAAACATTCCAAAAAGGAGAATTGATCCTGGTGCTGAGAAGACCAATTATCCCCAATCAAAAATTTGGTGGCAAATTTGAGCCTAACTGGGAAGGCCCTTTTGTCATTGAAAAAGTATACCAAGGAGGGGCATACCAACTCATCAACATAAAAAGTGAAAGACCAATGCCGCCAATTAATGGTCGATACTTGAACAAGTACTATACTTCATGACCACATTCTCGAGGTACAATAAAAATCTCCCTGCAAGACAGGGGGCATTTTTTTAGTATATATATTTAGGTTGACATCGTGCTTCATGCTGAGATCCCTAAATAAACATACTCTATATGAACAACTTTTATGTGAAAAATCCCCTATTACATGGGGAGCATTTTTAGATTTTTATATATAGATGAAATCAATGTTTTATGTTAAAAACCCCTTTAGAGTATATCAAGTAAAATTTTGATGTATTTGTATATTTTTATATTAAAAATTCTCCTAAATATACTTTAGAATTTTCCCTGCAAGATAGGGAGCATTTTTTTAAGTTTATGTTAAGTTTATTTGAGTTGACGTCGTGCTATAAGATAATATTCTCAAATATATTCTTATTCAGTTTGACATCGAGCTTACACTGAAATCCCTGAATATATCCATAATTATTACTGCTAAGTTGCAAAGCCTTGCAGAAACAAAAAGAATCTATTTCTATGCATGAAAGGACAACCCTAAATGTCAAGAAATTTATCTCTCAGATTTTCCAAAATTCTGGAGATCAAGTCAAAAGAACTTTTGATTTCAGAAGCTTCAATCAATTAAGTTGGAGAAACATCAACCTCTACATCCTAAAGTCTCAGACACGAATAGGTTCTAAAGGTCGAACTCAACAAGCCCATAAATGGCAGAGTTGCTGGTGCTCTACTCACTCAACAAGCCGCAAGAGAAAGGCCACTGTGAAAGAGCCCCCGTTCGTCAGTCTGATGACAAAAACACCAACCCACTATAACTTAAGTCGAAGACTCGAGTAGGTTCTAAAGGTTTAACTCAACAAGCCCAAATATGGTCGAGTTGCTGATGATGTCTCTCCTCACTCAACAAGCCACAAGAAGAGGCTGTAGTGAAAGAGCCCCCGCTCATCAGTCCAATGATGATAGCTGTTCAATCTAAAACTAGATCCAGCTTAGTGATTGCAAGCAACTAGGATCCAAGAGATCTCTCTACTTGATTGATAGATCAAGGCAAGAGGAGGAAATACTCAATTCAAGGCTACCTCAAATCAATCTATATATCACCCGTAGGGTGATATCTCAATTTATTCTCAAATGATCTGATCAAGCTCTAAGCACAGATCAAAGCCAATCTCCTCATCAAGTCCGTCAAAGCAAAAAATCACAGGACCGAGGAAGCAATTCCATAGTTCATACAAAGCCGATGGCGGAACTAAAGGAATTTTATGGTTATTCAGTCTGTTAAAGCACACATTGCTAGACTAATAACTCAACATTGAACATATATAAGCCGAAAGGCTGGGTCATCTGTATGTACCCTTCAATGAAACTGCCAAAGTAGCAAGCACAAGATTCATGGCATATATACAATTCCTGACAAGTCAATATGGACAAATCAGGTCAGTTCTTCATCAAGTCCATCAAGATCAAAGCTAGGACAGAAGGAATTTCAAATCCGACCAAGCACGGATAAACTAATTCCCTAGTGGAATCATTCATAAAAATAAATAAACTAATTCCTCCATCAAACCCAACCAAGCACGAAACTAGGGTTAGAGGAAACTCAAATCTACAATGACATAAAAGAAAGAGATCTTCAGCAAAGACATTGAAGTAGAAAGTATATGGTGTAAGAACTCTTTTCTATCTGATAAGTCAATTCTGACAAATCGGTCAATCTCGTCATTTAGTATGTCTTAAATAAGACATCATACTAATGACAAATAATATCAAAAGCTCCGTAAGCTATTGCAATCGAAGCTGAAATGATCCAAGTTCTACGGCCAACCCAAAGGGTCAACCAATTTTCAAAAAGCGTGACTCGCTTCATGCATGAATCACATTTGTTAGAGAGTATTTGTTGACCTCCATATGTGTGCCATGAGTCAAAGTCAAGCCTACAAATCAAATTTGACGGACTTCGGAGGTGACAGTGTGAAAATTGAGGCTCAAAATGTACTGTACATCACCAAAAATGATCGAAATGACCCCCGATCGATGAACGGACTTCGTCGTCACGTTCAAAATGTTGAAATTGATCAAAATATAAATATTATAAAATCTAATGAGCAATTGATTAAGTGCTCAAGCTATAAATGTGTTGACACGCATATCAGAGTCAGGAAGCTACGACGATGACCAAACAACCTCCGTTCATAAAATTGATCATGCCGTTAGCTTCAAAATATCAAAAAAATATCAAATAAGGTTGTTCACACTTAATTCAAACAATTCTATGCTAATGTCGAATAATCAGCAGTGGAAGCATGCAAATCAAAGCTGAAATGCACTGGACGTCTCTAAAAATAGTTGAAATGACTTCCGATCGATGAACAAACTTTGTTGTCACATTCAGAATGTCAAAATTGGTCAGTATATAAATATTACACAACTTAATGATCAACTGATCAACCACTCGAGTAATCAACATGCTTGCATGCATATCAAAGTCAGGAGGCACCAACACAAGCTAAATGATCGTTCTTGAAATTGATTACACCGTTAGCTTTGAAACATCAAAATCTATCAAATGAGTATCCGCACTTAATTCGGACGACTCTTTGCAAATGTCGCGATTTTAAGTGACAGCACATAAATCGAGGTTGAAATACACAGAACGTCACAAAAATCAACTCAAATGACCTCCAATTGATGAACGGACTTTGCCATCGCATTCAGAACGTCGAAAGTATATAAATATTGTATAACTTGATGATTAATCGAGCAAGCGCTCGAGTCGTCAATGCGCTATGCATATCGAGATCAGGAGGCATAGACAAGGATCAAACGACCTCCATTTGTGAAATTGATCATTCCATTGGCTTCGAAACATCAAAATCTATCAAGAAAGATTATTTGCACTCAATTTGGACGAGTCTGCACAAAAATTGAGCGATCAAAAGCGGCGATGCGCATTTGACACCGACTAAACTAAATACCGATCGTAAAACAGAATTCACGCCATTCATTTAACAAATGAATTACCTTAAATTGATATATATATATATATATATATATATATATATATATATATATATATATATATATATATATATATATATATATATGTAATTTAATGGTGCAAAAATTCAAATTAAAGCCATTTAATTTATTTAAAATTTAAAAATTATTATCCCCATGCTCAACCGTTCCTCCCCCATTTTATTTTTCAATTTTTTTGATCAACCAAAAAAAAGAGAAAAAAGAAATATTTCCTCTCTCCCTTCCCATTATTCCCATGTTTCTTCTCTCTCCTGCATTCCCATGTTAAAAAAAAAACTCCTCCTTAACACAGGTAATTTCCCTCTCGAAATTTCCATCCCCTCTCAATTTCTACCATGTCCTGCCAGCACAATCCCAAAATAACCACACCTGTCACTCCGGCACAGCCCACTACCACGCTCCATTCGACCCCTACCTCCGGCGTCCGAGCCTGCACTGCATCCTGCCATCCTGCTCTGCTGCAGCATCCACGCCTTCGGCCCACCGGCCCGCTCCGTCGCAACCGCGCACTTCACACCTCAAACCCGCCAACCCGCATGCGCCTCCCGCAATTAGCCCAGCTTTCTTTGATAGCCCGCGCATCCTGTACAATGAGCTCGCTACTCCTGTCGGCCTGCTCCATCGCTGTCGCGCACTCCGCGCCTCGAACCCACTAGCCCGCACACGCCTCCTACGTCCGACCCGTTCCTCCAGCCCGCAAGCACCTTTCCTATAGCCCATCAGCCCGCCGGCCCATCCTGCATCCCTCCAGCCAGCATCCCACTCCGGCCCACTGCCCGCAGCAAGTTGTTCCGATCCCATCCCGTTTTTGCTTCACCGCAAACCGACGAAGAATATCATCAATGGTAATTCTTCTTTCGATTTATCGTCGCACTCTCTTTACTCTTCCCATTTTGTGTAAATCGGGGAAGAACATCGTCAACCAAATTCTTCGGTTCGTCGATTCTCAGATTACATTCTCAATTGCAAAACCTAACCCGCCTTTGCCGAGCATTGCAAGAAAAAATGAAACACGATCTATGAATATGATATATATATATATATATATATATATATATATGCTTGTATTTCTTTGCAGGTTTGAAGACCTTGTTATGCTAATCAGGGCGCGACGAGATGAAAAAACTGGCTGTGGTGTCGCAAGACATCGCTCGCTACACTCATAGTGCTCATGAGGAGAGAAATAAAATTAATCAGTTGGCTTCACAGCCAACGCCTCAAAACATGCCTAGCACATCAGAGCACGAGACAGCTGCTCAGTTGAAAGCAATTTTAAATGAAAAGATTAAAGCTGTTATTGCTGCAGAGTAAGTAGAAAGTTAGTGAATAAAGGTCGCTCGTACCCTGCCGAGTATGATCAGGTGTCATACCCAATGGAGAAGTTTTCTGACTCCGCCCATTTTGAGGAAGCCACCACCACCAATGATGGTAGCGGTGGAGGAGGGGAGTGAGAGAGTGAGGTGGACGTTGACGACCTCGTCCTTGAGCTCCTCAAAATTTTTGAGACGATGCGGTCCTTTCTTGACTACCGCCGCACACAAAGGAAAGAGTGTTATAACCTCATCCGCCGGATGAAGCTCGTCGTGCCATTGCTCGAGGAGATCCTTGATTTGGAGATCCCTGTGCCGGATGAGCTTCGCGCCAAGCTCTACAGTGTCCGGACGGCCTTCATCGCCGCCAAGAAGCTTCTCAGATGCTTCCACGATGGAAGCAAGATCTATTTGGCATTGTAAAGCGAAGCAGTTATGAATAGATTTCACTTTGTTAATGAGAAGTTGACTCAAGCGGTGGAAGGTATGCCATATGAAGGACTTTGTATTTCAGATGAAGCTAAGGAGCAGGAGGAGCTGGTGACTGCAGTTCACATATGGGTGTGATGGTGGAGCTTGCTCGTAGAATATCTCAATGTGCTCATGGATTTAGGAATGGTGTCATTTTCTTATTTAACACTGGAGAAGAAGAGGGTCTTAATGGTGCACAAAATTTTATCACGCAGCATCCATGGAGGAACACTATATGCTTTGCTATTGATTTGGAGGCCATGGGTGTTGGAGGGAAATCTAGCATTTTTCAGACTAATCTGCCATGGGGTGTTAAAACGTATGCCAATGTGGCAAAATACCCATCTGGTCAAATAGTTTCCCAGGATCTATTTCTTTCTGGAGCAATTAAGTCAGCTATAGACTTTCAAATTTACAAAAAAATTGCTAGCCTTCTTGGCCTTGATCTTGTATTTATTTATTCTAGTGTTGTATATCACATGAAGGTGTTTGAAGACCCTATTATGCTCAGTAGAGCTAACGGGTAGAAGACCATGACCGTAGTGTCGTAAGATATTGACCATTATGCTCAGTTGAGCTGATGGGAAGGTCTAATAGCCTCCCGATACAGCCCCCTATGCAGGGAAGATGTCAGGAGGCTGCTAAATTTTGGACTAACGGGAGACCTAAACAAGAACAAATAAAAGTGTTGATGAGTTTAAGTTGAACCTATTTAAAAATGATAAATTAAAGAATAAACCAACATATATGCTCTTTTTATACAGGTGCTTGAAGACCCCGTTATGCTCAATAAAGCTAATGGGCGAAGAAGAAGTGGTCACAAGACACGCCCATTATGCTCAAGAGAAATTTAATAGCTCCCTAGATGTAGCCCCTATGTGGAGAAGACGCCGGGGGGCTACTGAAATCCAAACTGACAGAGGACTTAAATAATTTAATACAAAATGAACTTAAAGCTCAAAATTATAATCTGAGCTAAAATTACAGGTGTTTGAAGACCCATTATGCTCAGTAAAGCTAACGGGTAGAATACCACGACCATAGTGTCCCAAGCTAACGGGTAGAAGGCCAAATAGACTCTCGATGTAGCCCCTATACGGGGACGATGCCGGGAGGCTGCTGAATTTTGGATTGATGGGTGACTTAGACAAGAACAAATAAAAGTGTTGGCAAGCTTAACTTGAGCTTATTTGAAAATGATAAATCAGAAAATAAACCTACATATAAAATTCTAAAAGTCTTTAAATAAGAATGATCTTAGAGGGGACTCAACGACTTATTGACAATCATAAATAAGACTTTTTAATGAACTTAAGGGTTTGTCTCCTAACAATAACAAAATTCAAGTAAAGCATCTGGTGATCTTGATAGTTCCCTACAAGCACAAACAAAACTTATAGTGGATTTGAAAGCTCATCTTTTAATTAGAACAAGAATTAGATAAAATATTCATAGAACTTGCAAAGAGTCCAACAATTACCTACAAGCTTAAAGGGAATTTAATGACTATTCTACAACCAAGAATAAATATCATACGTGATGAATTTATAAAGTTTTAAAGGCTCATAATAACGATAATTTAAGTATTGTATACGTCATTAATCCGATCCTTTGTAGAACTACCCGTAATAACGAACTTACAAAAGGGATCCATTTATCATAAAGAGATTTGTTGTTCCTGACCCTGCTTCACCTTCATTGTTATTTGAACAAAAGGATCACAAGTAACTTTTGGTCAAAGTGATGTCTTGGTCCGAGTGGGGATAGCATTTCTCTTCCGCATGTCTATAGAGTTTTCAAAAATCCAAACATCTTAGAGATAGATATCAATGACCATAAATCATATTTCTTGTTGAACAATCAAATTATGTTACGATACATACTAAACAATTGGGTTGCGCTATATACCACTTCAAAATCATTTAGAGCAAAAAGAATTTGAATGAGACTTGTGATGAGCCTATGAGCTTCTCAACGATCACGAGCTAAATTTAATTGAAACTTAAAGAACTCAATCAGCTATGAACTAAATGCAAACAAATGAATATTAATCTAAATAATTGAACAAGAGCTGAAATACCTTACGTCACCAAATCTGCAACACAAAATTAGAAGCAGACAAAAGGCGTTGGCTTTAATTCTAAATAAACAACAAATATATTAATTTTGCATAAATTATTGAGCGATTATCACTCAATTCAAGTGCTTCAAAACTTATGCAATCATTTAAAAGAGAGGAATTCTTGTACAAAAAATAAAATAATCTTCAATTCAATATGATCTTTTCAAATTAGTGCAAGTATTTTAAATGACCACCCGCATGGGCCCCGACATTATGTTGAATGCTTAAACTTAGTGTCTGAGGATGCTGCGTGGGCTGATTCCCTGTTTGGTCTTAGGATTGGGTTCGGGTTAACAAAGCCTAAAAAATTCAATAATTAAATTATAATATTTTTAATCTAATAAAATCTCTAAGAAGGTAATTCTATTATATGATAATAGATTTGATTCTCTATTATTAAATTAATAGAGTTGACAGGATCTGAAATAATAAATTAAGTGATAAATTACCGTGATAATGGCCATGTTGATTGAATATTTCAACATGAGGGATTTTCATAATAATAATAATAATAATCTGTTCAAATTCTAATGTCAAATAATTATTAAACGATTAAATATTCAAACAAAAAATATATAAATTAAATGAAATTAATTATTAAATTTAAAGTAAAATCCATCCACTCATTCACAACCGTTTGTCGGGGGTGACAAATTAAGAAAATCTTTGCTCACAAAGAGCCAATGTCAAATCAAATACATAACTATTTTCACACTCAAATAATCTTAAGCCCGTAAGGACATGGCCCGTGTCCTCTGTCCGCATGGGTGTGCCGCAAAATGACACCACATAAATGGCGGTTAATGAACGAGCCCTCCACCTGGTTCGCGATATGACACCACTAATTAAATCCGCAGTAGTATGTTCCCTAGCGGCTTTGCTCCTTGAGCTGTGAATTATAGAATATGTTTGATTGGGCATAAAGCCCTCTATTAGCTAAGGTAGACTTAAGCTTGTCTCCTTAGATAAACTCCACCCCAAGTCTATAAGGACACTTGGACGACGTAACCCATGTGTTGCTGACAAGGATCCATTGGTCAGGTTGGGTCAACTACCTTCTCTGAGTAAGTAGACTAGGGACCGTGACAGCCCGAGATGATGGAACCATGGGATCTAGATCGGGCACGTCATCGTTCCCACAACCATCCGCTTTAAGTTAAATATAATGAATTTCATAAATCTAAATTCTAAAACTCCATATGCTGCAATTATATGCTACACACTAAGCGACCTAATGACTAGCTTTAATCAAAAGTTCTCTCTCAGTATTGAGAGGGGTAATTAACTATAGGGGCTTGCGCCTATAGGAAACCTGGAACAGATCTAAAGTACTCACAAAATGAGGGCAAAATCTCTGGGTAGTGTCTTATCTACTATTCAATCTGCCTTCTGAAAATTTCTTCGACACTTAAATCATACTCTCTTCATCAAGAGGTCGGTGGCGAACTTTTGGAGCCCACATGCATCGCTCGTTGTTCTCCACCGTGCTTCCCACCGCTGGCACCCTACAATGGCCACCACTACTAGCCTCCTGCCAGCCTCCCACCACCATCGCCCCTAGCTGGCAACTCACCTCCTCCAATGACAACCCCTACTGCCGGTAGCCATGACCGCTACTTTTAATACCAAACAAAAAATAGAACTTTACATTACATTCATTCTAACAAATAAGAAAAAACAAGCCCATATATTTGTAGAGTTTCCAACCAAAAAACTAGAGTAATCCAAATACATTATATTCATTTTATACTACATTCCTTTTATAATACACTCCTTTTCAAGCACTCAAATGGCCCCTAAATGAATTTAAATTCATATAAGTTCATGGTTTAAAGAAAAAAAATATATAATAGAGCTATGCTGTTGACCCTCGTATATGATTCACGAGTCTAATCAAGCGAGTATAATAACAACGATAGATTATAAACTAATATCACATGAGTCAGATCGAAAAGGATTTAGTTCTCGTCGAAGCCTATCAGACGACGTCCACTCGCAAAATAAATGACACCAATGAGCTCAAAATATTTAAATTATTCTTAAGAGTCGATTAAATTGCTAAAAGTTATTACAAATAAGAATTAATATAATCTGTTGATATGCAAGTGCAGTGACACATAATTCAAGGTGAATACCAATGTTTAATCCATTGAAAGTGTAACATCCATAAAATAAAAAAAAGAGAATTATCATATAAATCAATTTAGAGAAATTAAGTCAAATTAAAATTAATCTAGATTAAAGTATATGTGTGTGTGTGTGTGTGTGTGTGTGTGAGGGAGACAGGATATATATATTTACTAATTTGATTTGTTCTCTTGAAAAAATTACTTTATTTTCGAAATTCAAAATGAGATTAACAAAAAGGGGAGAGTCATGTTAATTTTTACTGATATTGAAATATATTATATCTCTTCTATTTCATATTTTCAAAAAACTGAGAAAAGTTATCTCTTTTGAATTAAAAAATAAATCTGCTACATTTAAAAAATAGAGCAGGAGTCAATGGGAGGCCTTATTGTGTGTAAGATATTATACATCTATATGTATATATATATATATATATATATATATATATATATATATATATATATATATATATATATATATATATATATATATATATATATATATATATATATATATATATATATATATGATGTTGTTGATTTGATCTTTTTCAAAATACCTTTAAAGATAATATTCATTGAGCTTTCTATATCAATTATGATGTTGTTGATTTGATCATTCACAATTAAGGTGGTGACCATAATGACATTATTGTAAGGGTATCCTATTCTCCTCAATAAATATAATAGGTATCACTTTTACAATTGGAACTTTTGATATAGAAGCTAAGCTCACCTCTTATGATTGAAATCATTTTGAGGCTAGCCCATTGAGAAACTTTTTTTGTTATCTCAACAAGGATAATGAGTACAACATTAGTAATGTGAATAATGTATGTTTGGCAAGGTTTTTTTCTCTGCTTTTCTATGGACACCTTTTTGCCTCTTTCCAAGACCTACAAGAATAAATTTTTTTATTTTTTATTTTTTGTTTTTATAAATTCCACTAGATTATCAAGATACATGTAATCCTTTATATCATTATCTATAAGCTTTATGGAAGGCATAGTACTTTGTGAGGTCTCTTGCATGGGGCTCGCTCTTATGTTAGTCACTTGAAGAAGTTTTTGTTCTAAATGGCTTCCACTAATTTAAGCATTGCAACACGAAGTGATGTAATAGTTGGATACTAGTGAGTAGGGGTGACAACTTCTCTCTCCTTTTATTATCATTATGATTTGCACTTTTTACTTGCCCATCATGTTGATGTGGCTATTGATGTTGAGAATTTTATGTGTAAACGTGAATTATTCTCCACTTTCGAGTTCTTTGGGTGGCTTCGATAGTAGAGAAATTACTGAGTTTTTTTTTTTTTTTACTTTTGAAGTTTTTTTGGCTAGCTTGAAGTTGATGAAATGAACTCATAGTTGTATTTTTCATTTTTAATATGGCTATTGACGAGTTTTAGTAATTCAACCAGTCTTTAGCTACTAAAGGTTGAGAGTATAATGAAAAGATTTTTCAAATATTGAGTTAGTACAGCTTTAGCTACTAAAATGAGTATAAGATGAATCTGACGAGTTCAAGATTAATTAATTATATTCACATTAAGATTTTAAGTTTTTTAATAAATATTTAATGATCAATGGTTATCAACATAAATTATTTGATATAACATTTTAAATTTTTATCAAATTTATTATAATACTCTCTTCATTATAAATTTATAAATAAGCACCTGCACTCATCTATAAATGTTTATCATATAAATAAGCTTGCAACTTTATGACTCTATTAGTCGATAAAAATAGATCATTTGTTATTGTCTACTTGTACTACCTGTTGTGAAACGATCCACGATAAAAAATATTATTTTCCATCATTATAGCTTCAAATCACGTATAAAACCCGTTATTTCTTTTTGGTTTTTGTACGTGTAAAGTTCAGATATAATTTTTATATTCAAATTTTAATAGTATATTATCATATGATGCTTATTAATACATACTTGTTATGTATTAATTATGATCTATTATGTATTATTATGTATTGATATATATATATATATGAGAAATTTATTTACATAGCACACAATTCTTATGCATTTACATATCTAACACTTAATATTTGATATTTATAAATATAGCATCTTCTCTATCTCAAAAGGTGAATTTAACTTCAAAAAGTAAGAAAAGTGTTATTTTTGTGATAATAATAAAGATTTATGTGTTATATATGTAAATATTTATGTTTGAGTGTTAGATATGTAAACATATAAGAATTGTTTGTTATGTATGTAAAAGCATATATATATATATATATTAGTGTATAATTAATATTATATCAATACGTAATAATAAATAATAGTTCATAATCAATACACAATAGTTATATATTGATCGAGCATCACATGAGATTATGCTATTGAAGTCTAAATATAAAATTACATTCGGACTTCACACGTTATAATTTCTCTAGTAATTTGCTTTCATTAAAGTAAATAATAAGCAGCAAATATATCTCTGTTTTCTTCAAAACTGAAAAGAAAATGCAAACAACAATAAAATAAAAATTATTAAATGATACATGAATACTGATCCTTTGTTATTGTTAAATCAATAGATATAACGCTTCGCCAATAAATTATTTTGTTTCTATATTATTCTATGATAATTAAACTCTTCGTTATCTTCAATTTACTTGATAAAAATATTAATAAATCGAATAAATAAAAAAATAAATTAATTCTTCACACATGAATCATGCAAACCATCTGGGCTCCCAAAACCTAAATAACAGCCTCCGAATTTTTTTTTAAATATAAAATAAAAAAAGAAAAGAAATTAAAGATTAAAAAGAAAACAGCCACCAATTTGTCATTTCAAACAATTTGATGTAAAATTTTCAAATTTTATCGTCAGTTGAGTTCTCTTGTTTTAATAAGTCCTAATCTTTAGGTAGGCAGGCAAAGTCATACAGTTACAGACCCTCAAGAAATGAATATCAACTAATCCAAACCATTTCTAGTAATTATATCACATGCTTCATTGAATACAATATGATTTTGTTAGAGATATATCATTTTTTGAGGAAGATGCATGCTTTAATTGCTCACAAGATGCATTATCTGGGTGAAAGAAAAGGCGCACGTGTTCGGGGTTGCCAGGGGAGATTATATGCTCACACGCCACAATATGAATGGGATTAGGGGTGGACACCTCGTTATCAAAAAAAAAAAAAAAGTTCAGGTGATTTGATGATGGAAGTGGGCATGTTGCCCATGCTTTGAGACCTAACAAGTAATTGGCGAATTGGAGTTTGTTTTATCTTTTAAGAACTTTCTCTCTCTCTCTCTCTCTCTCTCTCTCTCTCTACCAACTAATCTGTGAATTGTTTCTATATAATTCAGGGTTTTCCTTATTCAGAGACACTGGAAATGTTAATTAAAATTTATATCTGACCTTCGTGATAAAATTATATACATATGTTTATTAGTATTAAAGATAAGTCCTAGATATTACCAGTTTGTTTGTGATGAATAAAATTATCTGTAGATTTCGTCAGCGGGCTGTAATTATTGATGATATAGATTTGTTTTATTATTTTCAGGAAATAAATAAATTTTTTCTTAAAATTATCATGAGAAATTATTATGTGTGGAGTTCAGTTATAGTTTTATATGCGGATTTCAATAATATAATAATATGTGACACTCAGATAAAATATAATTATTATGTATTGACTGAGAACTGTTGTGTATTACTGTGTATTGATGAAATATTAATTACACGATAATACACAATATATATACTCATCAATACATGAAAATACATAGCAGTTCACAATCAATGCTTAGTAACTCTGTATTAATAAGCGTCACATGACATTATGTTATTGGAGTCCAGACATAAAAGTTACATTTGAACTTCACATGTAATAATTTCTCAACTATCATATCATAACATACATGATTGTGAAAATCTATATGTGGTTCATGTAAATAAATTTTCTTATAATAATTATAAATAAAAAACAAAACAGCTAAAAAGTTATCTCAAACTCATTGATGAAAGTCAAAACATCTTTTTAAACTAATTAAATGGCATAAATAAGCATGAAGATGTGATGGGGAGGCCACAACATCTTACTTGGTGGAGGTAAAAAGTCTGGTGTGTATATTTAATAATGAAAATATAATTTTAATCATGTTTTTTAAAATATAAATAAATTATTACTCAAAATTATTAATTATGTTGTTTGCATCAGTTATTTAAAATTAACCTAAAAATTTATTTGTTGGCACTGGTGCCATAATTGGATAACTAATTTAGACCTTCAACATAAAATTAACAAAAATATTTTCAAAATAATTTTTCTTTCATATTATAAAAAAATTGAATGATATATGTTTTTTTTTGAGAAACCCCACATAGGGGAATTTTATTGCACACAGAAAAAGGGTTACAAGATCCTTAAGATGGGATAAACTCAGAGTCTATCGCTCAAAGAGCTATAGTCATCCTAAAGAGTAAATCCCATGACTAAGTACAACTCACACAGTAAAAGAAAATACAATACCCAAAAGACACAAAGGAGCAAACCGTAACGCTCGCCAACAGCAGTAGATGATGAGTGAAGAAGAGTTTACTTCCAAAAGAAATGCCTGCATGATACCTGCATGAAAAGAAAAAAAGACTCGCAAAATGATGAAGCTTAGAATAAAAAAAAAAGGAGTTAAATCTAAGGAGTAAACATAAAGCTGGAAAGAAATAGTAGAATTTTAGAGGGAGCACCAAAAAGATCACACCAACTTGGGGCAGCCACATACATGTGCATCCATCAGTAAGGAGGGATACAACACACATACTACTACACACCAGAAGGGAAGTAATCTGCCACCCATCACAGAAAACAAACGTGGAAACATAACCATAGGGAGATCATGTAGCCCAACAAAAAAATATAACCAATGAGAAGAAATCCACAAACTTTCAACGAATGGAGCTAAGTCCACATTCCTTTATCAGAGAGCATATAGTGGCAACGGCTATCAAAAAAAGTCTACACCAATCCACCCAAGTTCCATAATACAATTAAAATGTAACAAGCTCGGCAAGGTAGGAAATAACGTCTAGAGAAGCTTAAATAATACCACCAGATATAAATAGATCTAGAAGAAAATAGCATAACAGAGTGAGTGGATATATCCATATAATAAGTTCAAGAAGGCATGAAAGTATAAAGATTGAAAGGCCCAATACCCGATGTAACACACCCACAACAGGGGTGCTAAAAAATAGAAACTTTTTTTGATCCAACCTATAGGCAGCCGCAATACACCAAACCAAAAGAACAACATACAAAACTCCTAGGTCTTACAAATCGCAAACCATATAAAATACTTCAATGTAAGGCATGATAATATAATGATTGAAAACCCAATAACCCGCTGTAACACACCACGAAAAAAAAGATGCAGTAACCGCAATACACCAAACCAAAAGAAAACATCTGAACTCTCGCCAACGACTACCCCAGGTTAGAAAAAAAATGGAATGGCCTGACAACAAGCAGCTCACATCTGATTAATAAAAAAGGGAAACATTCCCAGATAATCAAAGAAGAACATCTGGCCAAACCAGTATGCAAACCATTTAAATAAATAACAAGGTAAACATTGCAGTAGGGAAATAGGCAAAAATAGCCTTGGAAAATAGCCCTAACATCTGCGAAGGAGTATATAATAAGCAATAACAAAAAAATACAACATATCATCATATCCCATATAAAAGACTTCAATCAAAGGGTTATAGCATCCAAGAGCTAATGGTTTTCGATCGACAATAAGTTCAGAGCGTTCTAAAGGTGGAGGAAAGACTCATCCAACCAATAGATTAAAACAAAAAAGCAACATAAAAAGTTTACATGTTCCTGATATAAGGAAAACCACTTTTATCTAAATTCACAAGGCCCCGTAATAAGGGAGGGATATTATCGTAAGAGAATATATTCATCATAGAGAATTTTGCACCCCAATTAGCAAGAAAATCAGCACACGAATTCCCTTCCCGATAGATATGAGAAATATGATAGTCAAGAGAAGCAAGAAGCCTCCTCGTGTGGTTAAGAATATAGTAAACTTCGACATTGCCATGAGCTCTCGAATTTGATAAATTCAAAAGAAGGAGAGCATCAATTTCAAACAAGATTTTTTTTAAGTCCCTTCTGAATGCATAAAGATATACCATAATGCAAACCATAAAGTTCAGCAAAAAGAATAGAACAGGATCTTAAAGGAATAACAAATGCAGCAATCATCTTACCTTTAAAGTCTCTTAAAATACCCCCATAGTCATATAGCACATTAGCAATAGATCCATCAGTATTAACCTTAATAACATGATAATTGGGCTTTATCTAATAAATAGTCTTATAGGTAAAATCAACCTCAGAGGATGGGAGGGAAATCCCAAAATAAGGGGCCAGATACTTGACACCTTTGAAACTAGGAGGAAGAAGGTTAGCTTTGAAAAAGGAGGCAATTTTACATTTGGTTCTAGCAATAATACGGTGAAAGTTCATAGGAATATAATTATGTTTAGCATCATTTCTTTCCCACCAAATATACCACAGTAAAGTAATAGCTAGCACACATTTGACATGCCCTTTCGAGCAAGTGGATAGGAAATTATTTAAAAGGTGCAATACAGAAGGAGTTCCATCAAACAAAAAGTATTAAATATACTATCATACCAATTCCAGACTCTAGCAGCAATGGGGCCATTAACGAAGACATGATCCACAGTTTCAATGTGGAAACAACATTGGTCTTTTTTCAGGAGAATGACATCCACAAAAATGTAGTGTTTAAGGATACACCAAGTAAGAACCAAAAATGAGGAAGGAATAGAATTACTCCAAATTTTAGGAAAAACTAGAGAATCTTGACTTTTAAATCTAATAGCTTGCCACACATCCTTAAAAATAAAATCTCCAGAGGAGGAACTGTTAAATAGGATTTGGTCAGCTCTATTGGATGTTGGATTAATGTTAAGGATTTTGTTAACGATCACATTGGGAACATAAGAATTTAAATGAGCAAAGGGGATTTTGTTAACTATCACCCTCCGATATCTTTTTCACGGAAGCCTGTTGCCTCCAATAGGTTTCCTCCATGTCTTGATAGCATGTTAACCTAGCTTTGGCTTGGTTTAATAAGATATTTTTGGAGGTATCATGAATAGCAGCTTCTTCTAAAGCTATGACTTCTTGTTCTAAATATTTAATATTTGTAAAAAGATTTTTGAAGCAGTGTTTGTTCCACCATTTAAGGAATTGTTTAAGCCTTTTTAATTTAAGCCATAATCTCTTCATCCCAATAATAGAATCATCAGGATAGAGAGAGTCCCCCCAATTAGTAGTAACCACCTCCGAAAATCTGTCATCCATAAGCCACATATTTTGAAAATGAAAAGGAATATGAGAAGAGTGGGAGTCCGTACTAACCTTAATAGAGATTAGCAAAAGGGAATGATCAAATAAGGTTCTACTGAGGTGTTCAACGAAATTAATCGGAAAGGAGTTGATCCATAGATCATTAAATAGAATCCTATCAATTCTTTGCCAAAGTCTGTGATTATTCCAGGTGAATTGAGAGCCAATAAAACCTAGATCGGTAAGGTGACAATCTAGAATCATATTATTAAAGTCCTCCATGGAGAATAGGTTAGGAGCATTTCCACCAACTCGTTCCGAAGAGAAAGAGATGGTGTTAAAATCCTCACCCACGAACTAGGGAGCACTAACCGAGGATGAGAAATTAACCAAATCTTCCCACAGGGTCCTTCTACCATACCTAATGCATGAAGCATAAACAAAAGATCCAAAACAACACCAATTACCAAAAGTGATTTTAGCATTCACTACTTGGTGAAGATCCTAGTTAATATGAACAACAAAAGGATTTTTTTTAAAAGATCCAAATTTTATTACTCGAATTAGCGAAAAAACTTTGAAAATCGATCATTCTAGCAATAGATTGAATGCTAGAAGGAAGGATGAAGGGCTCCAAGATTTCCAGGAAAGAGATGTTATGGGTGCGAACTAAGTTGCTAAGTCTATAACGAACAGAGAGGGAACCTATCCCTCTGCAATCTAGATCAAGAAAGAGACCATTTACTTTGGGTGAGAGGAGCCAGATCTAGTTATCTGGCAGAGCTAGGAAATTTAGATATAACTGATTTGTTTCTCTTATATATAACTATATGAAAATCATTGGCCAAACCTATAGCCTCACCATCAGATAGCGAGTGTTCAGTTAAGTGTTTGTTGCCAAGAGGAGCCTGGAGGTTTAAAGTCATTTATCCTTCTTCCAAATCAGTGTTGATGACCTGATCAAGCTTAGGCTTTGGATTTAGATCAGGGTTAGAAGAGGAAACACAAGAAGGATTAAAATTAGGCAAAACACAAATACCTAAATCAGGAGTAGAAGTTATCTCTAAATACTGCACATCCTCCATTCCTACAATAGTATTCATTTGACTTTTAGCTAAAGGAGATATAGAAGTAGGGATATTTGTGAGGGAATCATCAACTAAGGGGGAGCCAGAGCTGCTATTAGAGGCATTAATGTCAATATTGGTATTTAGAGCATGGGTTCCAACATGATAAACCTGTTCCTTAATAGGAAGTGAGCCAACTAGTAAATGCTCAGTCGTATCCATCTTAGATTCAAGTTGGTGGTTTCGGATTGGGGGATCATTTCTATCAAGTATTGGGGCAGTTATATTCGTGGCCATATCATTTTGAGGTTCATTCAAAGTGGCCTTAGTGGATGGAGCAATTTTGGATACACAGGTTTTTTCTTTAAATGTAGATGAGCTACAAAACAATCAGCAAATCCATGTCCATGAATTTTACAATGGGAGCAAAAAATAGAGAAGTTTTCAAATTCTACTTTTTGTAAATAGCCATATTTTTCTAACCCTAACCAGATTTTTTTGGGATATTTTTTAGTTATATCTAAATCCATAAGTATCCGAGCAACAGAGGGTCTAGAACTAGAAGCTTTTGGTCCAACCGGAGAGGACGACAGAGACCACAAATTAGAAGGGATTAAAGAAATACACACGAAGGTTAGGAATGGACAACCAAACTGGAACGATAGGAGATTCCTCCTTAATGTCGAAAAAATGAGTCCATTTCAATAACCGCAAATGGCAATTAAAAAAAAATATGATCATCTTGCAAAAACACGGGAATAATCCAAATCATTAGACAGTTGAATCAATACATGTCGTGAGTCAATCAAACCTACTGTAAAAACTCCCAATAATTTTAGATTATGAAAAAAGACACGAACAATTTCCATAGAAGGGAGACGTAGAGAAATTTACCAACCAAAGCAAATTTGAAAGGTTTCACAAGCTTTTCAACCATTGAATCTGAACACATGATAACGGGTACACCCCAGAAGGAAGCAGAAACAAATTTGAAAGACTCACCGGAATTTTTAGCCTTACCCGCAAGCACATCCTTGAAAGATTTAGAGGCCATCAGAGGATTTGGGCCAGCGTTACCGAGGGGATTAGTACCTGTAACCGCCACATGCGATGATGTGGGGTTCCCCCAAGGGGGAGCCGAAGCCATATCCATATTCAGCAGTGTAGCATTGCACAAGAATCCGAAGCGACCGATTTATCGAGATCAGCAATTAGGGAACCGCACACAACAGGGGGGAGGAAAATCAGAGCAAGGACGTCGGCTAGGGCAAGAGGGCGAGAGTTTAAATTGAATGATATATGTGACATAATATTAGAAAAAAATTTCTTCGAAGTTGAGTCATGCAGATGCATAACCACCGCATCAATGCTTCGATGCAAAATAGACTCTTTTGTTAAACCTTAAATAATCACAAGTTTCTCTCAAGATGTTCAAACAGTATATTTTCTAAATATTATTACTATGGCTAATAAGAGTGATAATTATTGTTATTTCTTAAAGATTTTGTTTTTTTATTAGGACTTTTGTAAATAAGATAGCAAATCTCATTTAAAATAGACTTTAAGTAAGAATTCTCCATTCAGCATTTATTTACGTAAAATAGTTAAATGCACGGCGTTAAGCTAAGTACATAAGTAATGGCACGGATATAAGCACATAAGTAGATGTTTGATTAGCTCTATCCTACGAAGTGGTATTTGATTAATGTTAGAAAAAATTTAAACAATTTAAACACGTGTCAAACACTGATCTGATGGCATAAGAAATATTGCTGATCGGAGATCCTCACGTTTCAATCTCTTAGAAACTATTTGTCTTCTCTCTAAATACACATCCTCGTATTATGAGAAGAACAATGGCACATTGCCATACGTCAGCTTTCTATATATATATCTCTTCATCAAGGCATGGTTAATTATTCTCTAGATGTTAGCAAACCACTGTGATATCTATAGCGATTTTCTTCTATACTGAGTCTCTCTTTTGTCCATCTTAATATAGCTAGAAAATGATTCTCTTCTTCTCTTTGCTGGTTTTGTCCTTAGAAAGCTACTCCTGCGTTGCCAGCTTCCATCGAGCTGTGGGATCCTTAGAAGCATTCTCGAGGCGTGGAATGAGAGGTATTCCTTCTTATTATGAGGAGTTGGGAGGAGATGAAAGGAGACTTCTGTTCAGACCTGAGGGTTTGGCCATGGAAAGGAGGTTCGATCAAATAAGCAACTTTCGAGGTTCTAACATGGGGGTGATCAGTGTAGAAGACTACGGTGCGAAGGGTGGTGGAGTTGATGATACTATTGTTTTATTCATGTATGCATAGGTGATGGATGAATAAAATCTCAGATAGAACAAAAATTACTTTTATATAAAACTTTAGATGCATAGTTGGCTTGATTCTTTGGAGAAAATATTATCCGAGTCCCACGTTTTACGCGGACTCCAATCTCGGCGTGTCGGTGGTTTTTTTTTAGCGCTTAAGATGGATGGACAACGACGCTTATCCCGTTTATCTGCCGGCCCGCCCGCCCGTCAAACATGAGAGGAAGATCAGAATGAGGAATTTAAAAGAAATATATATATCTAGATTTAGGGTTTAAGGGTGTATTTTTTTCTTACAAACCGAGCTCAGAGAGAGAAAGAGAAAATCTCATTACTTTTTTACGAAAAAATCATGAAGATAGAAATAATTTGATAAATAAATAGAGGATGTATTAAATAAAAATTCATCGGTAATTTTTCTCAACCGTTGTATACGTACAATTTTTTTACGGTTTGTTAGAGTTAATCCTTAAAATTCTTTTATTTAGTGTATATTTCATACACTGTTTGGAGTTATTTGCAAGAGAACTTTGCTTATTTTGAGTATCTTTTGGTATACTCTGTACTCTCATGAGACCAATTCATATTATTTTACATGAGTTTCTAGCTGTCTTGAGAGAATATTTCATTACATTCCATTAAAGTAACTTGGAGGTGTTTAGGTTGGTTTTAGAGAGTTTTTTTCTCTCAGTACTCACAGAGTACATTATAAAGTATTTTGAGCATTTTTTCCAGTTTCTATGAGAAGGTTTGGAGGAAATATGTTCATTATAATCCATCAGGAATAATTTGGAGGCTGTTTGGTTAGTTTTTTAGTGTTATTTTGCATCTGTACTCTTTGTACTCTCTTGAGAGTACAGATGATTTTGTAGACATTTTTTTCTAATTTTTTTGGCCTGGTTGCTCAGATTATGTTCATTATATTCCAGTGGAAGAAATTTGGTAGCTGTTTGGATAGTTTCTAGAGGATTTTTGCATCTATACTCTTTGTACTCTCAGTATTTAGCTCATTTCTTTCACTTTCTTTGGCCTATTTGGAGGGAATATATTTATTTGTGGAAATATTTTACATGTCACATTTATGTGGAGCTGTCTGAGCAGGTGAATGCAGTCATGAGCAATGCGATGACGAAGTCGTGATGTCTAATAACCAAATTTGGGGAGACTCTTTGGCACCACCGCTCGAACAAAAGAGTATGCATTGTGACTACACATCAAATTGACTGTGTTGGAAGGACCATATTAGCCAAAAACTTCAAGAAATTAAAATCAAAAGATTTTTTATGTGTCGGAAGAAATCGCTAAACGGCTTAGCAAAATTTCAAAAAATTGATACAAGGACTTGTCAGGCCATGATTAGATTCTCTGTTGACTTGGAGGAACTGGATGGTTAAAAAATATATAGAAAGTCATAATCATTCATTGGCAAAGCCTGCTGACCTACATCTTCTTAGATCACATAGATGCATTAGCGATGAAAAGGCTTCCATGTTGAAGACAATGACAGAGACTGGAATTAAAGCAACTGATGCATTCAGCTATCTAAGTGAGGAAGTTGGTGGCGTAGAGAATATTGGATCCACAAAAAGGGATGCTTTCAATTTTATTCAGAAAGAAAAAAGATCGAGGATTGCGATTGGTGACAGTAATGCATTAATATAACTGTTCAAGGAAAGATAAGCAGCGGACGAGATGTTTGCATGAGATGTACAAGTTGATGAGTCGGATTGCTTAGTAAGTTTTTTTTTTAGCAATGACATGTAGGATAGAATATGACTGTTTTGGTGATATGATAATTTTTTATACAAGCTATCGACTCAATAAATATAATCTTGTTTGTGCCCCTCTTGTTGGAGTGAATCATCACTGGAAAAATATGAGTAGCCTTTTATCAGAAGAGACGATTGAGTTATTCTCATGGCTATTCTAGACATTTCTTCGGTTGATGAGTGACAGACATCCTACAAAAATATTCATTGATCAAGATCAGGTTATGATGAGAGCTATCAAAATTGTACTACCGCATACTCATCATAAGTTGCGCCAATGACATATTTCGAAGAAAGCTCCTTCAAGGTTCACTACTTTAATAGTAATAAGAGGGTACGAGGGCTATTTTATGCATACATGAGCAAATGTGACTCAGAGAAAGAGTTTGAAGAACTTGGTCCGCCAAGAAGGTAATTTTGCATGATCGTGTCATGCGAGCTTTATAAAATTAGATCCAAGTGGTCCACTGCATTCAACAAAGACTCATTCTGCATGGGCATCTTGTCAACACAACATAGTGAGTCAATGAATAATATATGTCACAGAATCTCTAAACCAACAAGTTCGCTCACAGATTATTTCTTGGGGTTGGAGAAGGATATGAAGACATGGCACCGGAATGAACATGACGAAGACTTCAAGTGTAGCCAATCATCGATTGTTCATGTAGTTAAGACCAGTCCAATTCTAAAATAAGCAGCTATATTTTATACAAGAAAGTTTTATACTATGTTTGAGGAAGAATTTTTGCATGGAGTTGGAGGTCTATCGAATCGGTCGATGACCCCATGAGAGTATTTGGTGAGAAACTTAGAGAATAAAAATTCATCCAAAACATGGTGTCCATTTCAATGGGACTACCCTAGATGTAACTTATACTTGTAAGAAATTTGAAATGATGGGATTACTTTGTTATCGAAGTTCTTAGTCAAGAAGATGTAGTGCGCATTCCGGATAAGTATCTTCTCATGCGATGGTCTACTAGAGCAAAGAGGGATATTTACATCGATAGTGCATATAAAAAATTAAGAGATGTGGAAGGCACAGATGGAAATGCTACTGGCATTATTTTTCGAAATCACATTAGTAGATATGCATATCAAATAAGAATCAGGGCATGGGGTAATAATAGAACTGAGGATTATATGCTTCAATCCTTAAAAAAACTATACGACAATCTTGACTCTATAATAAGTGGGAATTCTCTTCCAGCTAATAGAGCAGTTAAGAAGAAGAAGTCAACAACAGCAGACAAGGGAAAAGACATCTTAAAGGATCCAGTTAAGCAACGTCCAAAAGGTGTTTCCAACGCAAAGCTTAAGGGATATTGCGAGAGATCCAAGAAAGCCAAGAGTAATTCTCTATTTGCCTCTTAATTTTTAGTATTTAAAATATTGCTGCTAATCTTCAAACCATCCTGTTTTTATTGTTACAAAAACCAAAGTACAAACTGATAGTGTCGCAGAATGTGTTTCGTCACCCATTGCAACACCTTTCTCCGCTATGCCAGAGTATTTTTCAGAGGTACACATAGAATAGCACATATCGATGTAAAAAATCATTAACTGATATGATGTTCTACCTCAGGAATTCAACTCGAGCTCAACAATCAGTCAGTCGGCTGAAGGGTACATTAAGTTGATGATGGATATTATTACAGGAAAATATTTCAATGCATGATATCATTTAGTTATGTATTCTTCGATTGTGTAATCATTTCTGCATAGAGTACAGAGAGTAGAGAGAATACATAACTTGCTTGAAACCAGGAAGGTCCAAATGGACTTTAATATGAGTCAATTATTTTCTGCTTGGTTTTTTTCCTCACTACGCTGTTTGTTGCTCTTAAAGCAAAGAAGGTTTACCCCCTATTAAGGACTTTGTAATCCTTAGACTGTGACAATAAAATTTTTCATATTTTACCAATTTGTAGCTTCTGATTGATGAGTCTACCTTGTTTACGAGGATGAGCTGATTTTCATTATAGGCATTACATAGTTGATATATACTCTATAAAGTACTCAACATTTTATGAAATAATTTTTATTGCATGCATTACATTTTTTGATAAGCCCGTATGTTCCTATCAATAAGTTTAGTAGAAGCCAAAGAAAAAAAAATCTGTGATGAAGATGATACTAGTATTGATGATATTAGTTTAGTAATTATTTATAAATTTATCAATAATATTAATTTAATTCAGATGATACTTTCAGTTATTACATTATTTGAAAATAAAGATCTTAAAATTATGTCTACAAGACATTGGTAAGCCTCATCATCGACAGTTTATTTATCTATTTTATGCACATATTTCAATAGAAAGTAGGTTTTAAGAAGCATGATTTTGACTGATAGAAAGTAATTTTATGCATTCACAAAATTCTACCACATTTTTAAAGATCATAATTTTTTTTATTAAAGAGTTAAGTACAGAGAGTATAGAGAGGTTCACATAAAAAAACTGCTCAAAAAACTCATAAAAAAGCAACCCAGGAGCATCCAACTTGCTTTAAGGTTATAGTGAACAATTTCTCTCCGTCCTGCAAAGCAAAAGTGGAAATGGGAAAAAATAAGCAAATAATCTATACCATGAGGAGAATACAAAGAGTTAAGCTACAGAACACCTCAAATATTCTTATAGTCAGCCTTCAAACTACCTGCAATGGAATAAAGATTATAAGAGTATATCTGAGAGAATTGAAAGTATAGAGTGAGAGTACAGAGAGTATAGAGAGGGTTCACATGCAAAACTGCTCAGAAAACTCATAAAAAAGCAACTTAGAAGCATCCAACTTGCTTTAAGGTTATAGTGAACAATTCCTCTCCATCCTGCAAAGCAAAGTAGAAATGGAAAAAAAATAAGCAAATAATTTGTACCATGAGGAGAATACAAAGAGTTAAGCTACAGAACACCTCAAATATTTTTATATAATTGACCTTACTACGTAATGGAATAAAGAGTATAAAGAGTACAAGAAGTATAGAGGGTACAGAGAGTACAGAGAGTACAAAGAGTACATGAGAGTATAGAGAGTACAAAGGGTACAGAGAGTATAGAGAGGGTTCACATGTAAAACTACTCAGAAAACTCATAAAAAAGCAACCCAGGAGCATTCAAAACTGCCAAGAAAAATTGAAGAAAAATAGATGAAATACTCTGTATACTCCCATGAGAGTACAGATGAAACACATCACAGTAAAGCATTTTAGCATCAACCAAATTATTGTAGGTGTTCTCTCCTAATAATAAAAGATCCAAACTGCCCAAAGATATTGAAAAAAAATAAAAGAAATACCCTGTACAATTATTTCCTACTTATCAAACTTTAAATGTACAGTTCTTAGCATGGCTTTTTCATTCCCAAATAAAAGATAGCGTAAGCAAACTCGGACCTAAAGTAATTCATCTTCTTCGACCAATCTTGGTGGTCAGCCCAGTTAAGTGGGGATTTCTTAATTGCTGCCTCCATATACTTGCAGACAAACATCTGGTCAAACTATTATCTTTGGGTACTCACCATTTTGATTGGCCATTTTGTGGGATCACTCACAAAAGATTAGTAACATCTTCAACAAGTAATTTGATCTAAAAAGCAAGAAGTATAATCAATAAGGGGGTCCAAAAAAAAATAGTTTACGGAAACCAAATTGGAAACAATTGTTACAATCTCAGGAAGAATGGCCTTATGGGTTGGTTTTGGTAATGATTCATAAACATACTAAGCCCTTAGCTTAATATATGACCAGAGTGTCAGTGTTGATTATATATAATTGGAAGTAAGAGCCCTTGACACCTTGTCTGCGGTGGATGAACATTTTGATTTCCTTGTGTAGGCCATATTTCGCATAGCTTTGTAAGAAAAGAAGAGAATGTTTATAAATTGTAGTTTCCATCCATACAAACAAGGATTGAATCATAAACACTGCATATATGTATACGGTATGAGATGTACAAATAGGGGACATATTGACCGGACGGCGGTACCCGAAAGGAAAGGCATCGATGTGCATCGAGAGATAAATTCAAGAACTCATCGATCGTATGAATAATGATATTCCCAGCTGCGAATATTGTATCACCACTATAAGTGAGAAATATTTTAAAGCGAGCTTAATTAAATGAATAAGTTATTTTATGTATGAAGGATTTGATTGAAGATTGACTTACTTGTCCTTGAATCGGGAGCATGACGTGTCAATAAGATAGAGCATCGGCTTAGGCAGAACAGCTCTGGATGAGAAGTCAATAAAATGATGTGTCTTTGCTGCCTACAATGAAATTACTAACGACAAAAGTTAGTGATGAATTAATGATCGATCTACTGAGATGATGCATACCTCCGACTGATGCTCCTCCACCATAACGATAGCAGTTTGTGGGTCATCGACCTTTATTGGCTCATCTTTGCGAACATTTTAAAAAAGTTAATGAAATCTATTTCTATTATCTCAAATTTAAAATAAAGTAACTTAATACCTCTGATGTCGGCTTCTCATCTTAAGTGGAGGTCACCACATCACTTATTGTTGCTCGTGACTTCCTATAAGTGTGTGTGAAGGGGGAACAAATAACTCTTCCTTCTCTGTAGAGCCTTCACTTCTCAATCTTGATTAAAGTCTTGAGCATCTTCATGTGCAATGGAGGCCTCAATATTGGTGGACTCAACAGGGCTTCCCAATGGAGGCTACCTGGGGCTTCCCAAGTATCCAGAGGCGGACTTCCCAAGTGGAAGTATCCATGAGGCGGCCTAAGACTCTCCTTAGCCTCCCACAGAGAAGCTCCTCACGTAGCCTCCTGAGCATAGTAGGGATGGTATTGCAAGAACCTCCTTGATAGTAGTAACCCGCAAATCAATCACATCCATTCTTTTTATCATTGTTGCTTGAAAATCAAATATTATATCTCTCAAGTCCCTAAAACACAGTATCATCTCCACCCATAAAACCTTACGTGGGGTAGTAGCGAGGTAGGCTAGATACACTGGATGGGGGATAATATCGAGGAGAGACATATGGAGATTCAATGGGGGCTGAACTCAGTGGACTTAGAATGAGATTACTATCGGGTTCAATATGTATTACATGTTAGGCAGGGGAAAATGATTCAAGGAGCCATGTCTCCTCTTCTAATATGTCCTCGAATGAAAGGCAGACCTTTGTTAAACCAATAAGAAAATGTGATGACTATAGCATAAATAAATACATTCTTATATGAACTAAGTGATATTATTATATGTCACCTGGTGTCCTCCTAAACCAGTGAAGGCTTCATATGGAAACTTTATTTTCTATACATTGGCTTTACAAATGGATGGCCTCATGATGCTTATGTGCTCAGCGGCCCAGATCTACAATTAATATTTATATAAGTTAACTTCAATGCATCAAATAATACATAATCGAAGATATAAAATATACCATAAGAAGAGTGACAAAGCCACTCATGAACCTGGGTGTCTTCTGGGTATGAATCTTTGATGTAATACTATCAAATTGTGAAACTAGGAAGGCCCAAATGGCCTCTGCCCAATTGTATTCAGCAAATTTATCTATGTCATCAGCGTAGGCAATCAATTTCGATGTCACCCTATAGTTGTGATATATAAAAAAAGATTTGACAGCAGAAAACGTATGTACAACTGCACAAACGTGCATGCAGCAATGAGCTATCACCGTAGTCTTATAAGACCTTCTCCTTCTATACTGCAACTTCATGGGGTGAAAGGAATGCCGCAGGAAAGAAAGCTTGCTTCTCTATCTCCCAACAAGATAGAATTAAGGTAATGACTATTGAGTCTTCACTCATGGAGTTTGATGAATTGATGCAGATGAACCCTCTTTAAAATGTCAATGACTTCATCAGTAAATCGTGCTGCAATATTATCGAACACCGTTCTAACGATGGTAGGCATGCATCTCGAAGTTATCCTTTTCCCAGACATGGTAAACTTCAAAATGAAAAGTCAGTTAATGAAAGTACAGATGCAAATCACCCATAAAAAACAACTAATCAGCCCCCAAATTATTTCCAATAAATTTGTAATGAATATATTTCCTCCAAACAGGCCAAAAAAACTAGAAAATAATATCTACAAAATCATCTATACTCTCAAGAGAGTACAGAGAGTACAAATATAAAATAATACTAAAAAAATAACCAAACAGCCTCCAAATTATTCCTTATGGATTGTAATGAACATATTTCCTCCAAGCATGCCAAAGAAACAAGAAAAAAATGACCAAAATGCTCTGTATTCTCATGAGTCTGAGAGTATAGATAATCTCCAGAAATCTAAGCGAGTATAGATGCAAAAAACTAAAATAGCCTCCAAATTATTTAATGGATTGTAATTAACATATTTCCTCTTGCAAAGAAATAGAAAAGAATGACCAAAATACTTTGTACTATCATGAGAAGTCTGATCGAAATCCCCAAAACCATCCAAATAGAGTATAGATACAAAATAACACTAAAAAAGTAACCAACACCTCCAAATTATTCACGATGGATTGTGATGAATATATTTCCTCCAAAGCAGGCCAAAGAAATAGGAAAAAAATGACAAAATGCTCTGTACTCTCATGAGAGTGCAGAGAGTACAGATGCAAAATCACCCAGAAACTATCCAAACAACCACTAAATTGCTTCCACTAGAATGTAATGAACATAATCTGAATAACCAGGCTAAAAAAACTAGAAAAAAAAGTTCACAAAATCATCTGTACTCTCAAGAGAGTACATAGAGTACAGATGCAAAATAACACTAAAAAAAATCAATCAAACAGCCTCCAAATTGTTCCTCATGGATTGTAATGAACATATTTCCTTCAAACATGCTAAAGAAACAAGAAAATAATGACCAAAATGCTCACTACTCATGAGAATCTGAGTCTGCAAAAATCTCCAGAACCAAAAGAAACCACCACCATTACTATGTAATGTGAACAATGAAAAAGAAACTAGAAAAAAATATCCACAAAATCATATGTACTCTCATGAGAGAACAGATGCAAAATAACACTAAAAAACTAACCAAATAGCCTCCAAATTATTTCTAATGGATTATAATGAACATATTAACTCCGAACATGCCAAAGAAATTGGAAAAAAATGACAAAATACTACTCTCATGAGTATAAATCTGATCCCCGAATCCAAACAACCACCAAATTACTTCCGAATGTAATGAACATAATCTACAGAAAATGTAAAATCATATGTACTCTTAAGAATTCTGAGGAGAGTACAAATACAAAATAACACTAAAAAATCAACTAAACAGCCTCCAAACTATTCCTAATGGATTGTAATGAACATATTTCCTCCGAATAGGCCAAAGAAACTGGAAAAAAATGATAAAATACTTCTCATGAGGGTGCAATGAGTCTGTCAGCCATAGAATTTTAATGCCACCAACTAAACATACTATCATCCATAATCAGGCCACAGAATTCATTTTGAAACATGACCAAACATCCTACCATGTGATATACTAAATATTTCACAAGGCTAATCAGTACAAAAATAAGAAAATAACGGCATGTACCATCTTGAGAGTACAGAGAGTACACATGCAAAATATCTTCAAAAACTACTAAAATACATCCCGTTTATTTAAAGAACTCAAATATTCTAAAATGTTCACATACTGGATGGTGAGAAGAACAAAAAAAAACCCTAAATTCATTAAAGTTTGGGAACACAGGTGTAAATACCTCATGTAATCACTACAGTACCTCAATGGAAGTTATTCGCAAGATTTGCTAAACCAGCGTCGGTAGGACGTTCATCGAGTGGGAGTCGAGCTAGAGAAAACCCCTATCATGCGTGGGAGGAATGTCGAGCGGCGATCGTTTTCTTCTCCCACTTGTTTGAGCAGGAGGCGGGCGGATAAAGCGGCGGTCGCCGTTCGTTCGATTCGGCGTTAAGCGCTAAAACAGGAAAAAAACCACTGGACACGTGTCGGGCCAGGATTGGAGTCCGCACGTAAAGTTACATGCGGACTACGGACGTAATATTTTCTCGATTCTTTGGGACTGCTTTTCTCTTGTTATATAAAATTTCATACTCTTCTATGCAGGATAATTTTTTTCGTATGAGTACTTTCTCTCTTCAATGCTCTTAAAATCTTGATGATATCAATCATTATGATCTTTTATATTTTTTGAACTCGTCTTGCAACGGACATCTATAACTGCATCTTAATTTTCTTGAAACTACATATAATTTAATCTCTGATGGTCATAATATATAAATAATTATAAGTTATTTGAGTCATTGCACACTTGGGCTATAAAAGAAGGTGGAATATACATGATTTGATCTTTTATATTATCTAAAATTAATCTAATAAAACTTTGTAAGTATATATTTATATAATACTTTAATCTAAAAAAGACTTTTATATATATATATATATATATATATATATATATATATATATATATATATATATATATATATATATATATATATTATTACCCAAAATAAAAAATAATAAACAAATAAAAAAATTTCAACATTATAGTTATTATCCATAAAAAATTAAACTCTTATAGAGATTTCAATCAAATGCATTTTCACTTTACGTTGTATTTCTTTTATAACCAAATAGCCCTAAATGATGTTGCTTTTATAATCTCTAGATTATAATAGTATGTGACATCAACTAATTGGTACATAACACAAATATTTAATTAAAAATTAAGAATTGTATGACCTTATTTAGGAACTAATCAGAGCTGAAAAGACATGCCCCATTTTTATAATAAAGAGTCTATTTGGTTGGATGTATTTTGAGTATAAATTAAATCAAATGTAGAGATTTTAACTTTTTGAGTGTTTGGTATGATACAAAATAAAATTCCAAGGAATTTGTAGTGTATTTGGAATGCATTGAAAATGTGATTTGTAATGTATTTGGAATTCGCCCAAATTTGATGTGTTTTAGATAACTTACGGGTGTAAAGTGACAGCGGCCGCATCGCTTGTTGTTTGTCATCGTCAACTACCCAACGCCGACACCCTACAATGGCCACCACTACTGGCCTGTTGCCGGCCTCCCACCACCATCACCCCTAGCTGGCCACCCACCTCCTCCGGTGACAACCCATACTGCCAAAAAATAAAAAGAACTTTATATTATATTCATTTTAACAAACAAGAAAAAACAAGCTCATGTATTTGTAGAGTTTCCAATCAAAAAAGTTAGAGTAATCCAAATACATTATATTCATTTTACACTACATTCCTTTTATAATACACTCCTTTTCAAGCACTCAGATGACCCCTAAATGAATTTAAATTTCATATAAGTTCATGGTTTAAAGAAAGAAAATATATAATAGAGCTATGCAAATTAAAGAAGTGTTGTACATATTAAATAAAGACATATACAAGGAATAAGGCTAGCTACTATGAAATTTCATAAGAAATAATACAACTACAATATCTTTAAGGCATGAAAAAAATTTGTAATTATACAAATATAATTGATTTGATCCTATTTCTAATTGATGCAGAAGAGTGCATAAGTTGTACATAATTATTTAAATAAAAAGAACTAGAAAATAAATAAAAGTAGATCATTACACATATACAAGGAATAAGCAGGCTAACTGCTATGAAATTCGATAAGAAAAAAAATACAACTACAATATCTTTAGGGCATGAGAAAATTTGTCATTATTCAAATTTGTTTGATTTGATCATATTCCTAATTGAGGCAAAAGGGTGCATAAATTGTACATAGTTATTAAAATTTAAAAAAAAAAAACTAGAAAATATATAATAGTTGGTCAGTTCATTCTAGCATTACAAGCAAGTCAAGTGTATTCAACTAGATTGGCTAGTAGTCATGAAAACTAAACTAAGAGGTAGAGTTGAAGACAAAACATAATAGATATATGCATAAGTCTGGCAAGTGACCCTTTTGAATTAGGGAGAGGATTTGGACAAATTTATGCATAAGTAATCTTGAATATGCTCAAAGAAAGAACATAATAAATAAAATTGAGCTCGATTGATGACAACTTTTACTAGCTCAACAAGCTTGTGCAATCAAGTCTAGAGGTTCAAATTTTACATCAATATTAAGGACAACACAAGCTACCATATGGGAGAAATTACCTAACTGTAGTTTCATCGACCTAAGCTCTAACAAGTTATCAGTATAAGCTAAAACGTCGACTAAATACTGATGCAAAATGCTAACTGGTGCAAGCTAGGAGTGCAATTCATCATTTGCATCAACATCCATAAAGGTTCATAAAGATTTGTAAATAGAAATCCCATGTATGACATCCAAATGAATGTACCTTATTTGTTGGGGGGTATTTGTTGACCTCCATTATAATCTCCCTTTTGAGTCGATTTGAAGTGTTGAGCATAATGAACAACGAGTGCAATATCATAGAATTGGAGTCGAGATGCTTTGATCTCCTCTGAAACTTTCCAAACACTATTTATTCATAAAACGTGCTATGTTGATGTGTTCAAAGAATCATAACTTATCAATGGAAGCCTATCGCAATCGATGAAATTAAAACAAAATGACAACAACAGGCTACAGACGAGCATTACATAAATTGTGCTAGAATCACCTCAATCGTCATCGAACCTGCTTGAACATCGTATGTTCGAAAAATGAATTGCATCAGTGCATCAAAAATATCGAAATTGCTAACAGAAGCTTCGAATAATCAATTTGTTTTGAACATAAAATGAATACCAAGTTATGTAAGTGAAGCCATGTGAAACTGAATCCACTTCATTCGATTGACATCGACTTTGTTCAACAACCTCCAACTATAAATCAAAGAACACCGATGAATTTGAAACGTCCAATTCACTTAAAATCGACATCTAATTTGCTTAAATAGTCAAATGACTGCATATATATATATATATATATATATATATATATATATAATTTGCAAGATCTACGATACATAATCAAAAGAAAAAAATATTCAACGAAGTTTGCGAAAAGTAAAATCAGTATGTATAAATTCGAAGAAAATAACAAGATAAGCAAAATGAATATAAAATCAAATGGTGATCATAAATGTGAAACTACAATGAAATTAGTTGCTTGCATTTAGATCTCCTCAGGTCACTTATGATATTTATTTGGGCACATTATATGGGGTAAACTTAAAAATTATTTTATTTGCTGCACAATCATGTTGGCCGTGCATTTAATCCAAGACTCAAGTTAAGTGAACATGACCAAATCGATGAACTATAAATGAGATATCATTCGAATTAAGTTAATAGCAACTTAGATACTTTTAAATTTGCTCGAATATTATTTTCGTATAAAACAAACATTACAAATTAATTCAAAATTTCAAATTCATCCAAAAAATAAAAACTAATAATATTATTTTAGTCGTGGCATAAAATAAAATTAAAAAAAATATTTAGACATAGATGTGAATTTGATTGAGTGACCAACAAAAAATAATGAGTGGAGATTAAAATGCATGTTATTCATCCTGAAGTTTGAGATCATATTGAAAATAATTATATATATCTATATATATATATATATATATATATATATATATATATATATACATATATATATATATATATATATATTAAGAGAGTTTCATCTAAATGAGATAACAAATTTTATTTTGGTTCGTGATATCACCCAAAGGAAAATTATATTTGTAATTTTTGCTTCATCTCTTTTAATAAAATCAAGCAACAAAAAACAATGATGATAATGACCTAATTTGAACTCATTCAAATATTTCTCCCAGTCAATTAGGTTAAGCATTTTATCATTAAAAAAATAATAATTTAAAGATATAAGTAATTTATTTAAAATTATGTAAATACATATGTTTTAAAATAAAAAAAATCATACGATAAATATTAGCAAGTTTGTATATATTAAATACATATTTATATAAGTACAAAGTTAATAAATAAACCCATTTGATATCATCATCCGCCCAAATTTTATTAAAATAAAAGATAAAAAAAAGTTTTTTTTTCTTCCCATCCTTCCTAAACAATTAATACCCACACCTCTAACCTCCTCCTTACCCAAAAAAAAAAAAAGCTCCATACCTCTTCTCTCATACTTCCTTCACGTGAGGATTATAAGAAAAAATAATTATAATTTATAAAATAATAATTTAATCTATTCTAAATCGGTCAGCTGAAACAAATTTTTGTAAAGGAGAAGCTATTTCGAGATTATTTTTAAAATAGGCTTAGTGTTAATCTTAATTAGACGTTTAGACATAAAAAAAAAAAAATTTTTTTTTTAGCAAAATAGGCCTAGTCGTCCGTTTGACGGACGATGGCTACTACGAGCGGTCGTCGTCAAACGGACGGCCGTGGCACATCTGCCGGTCGTCCGTTTGATGGACGGCTCATCCTATGCAAAACCGTGAGCTCCGATCTACTTTCCTTTTCTTTCTATTCCGTTGCTCATTTGCTCAGTTCCTCCCAGCTCCGTGCGAGATCTCGACAAGCACCACCGACGAGGAGCTCATCGCCGACCAAGGAGGTCATACCGACTATTTGCAAACAAAGCCAAGTAAGCCGATTTTATTTGTCTTTTCCTCCCAACCGTCGGCTACTCCGCTCCTCAGCGGTTTACAAGCCGAAATGCTGCAAAGGGAGGTCGTTCTTGGCTAAGGGAGAAACTCAGCCATCCGTCGAGTGCGCCACTGCCGGAAACGGGATATTTCTTCGTTCGTGTGCCGATTAAGGTAATTTTTTCTGCAACTTGTGATAGATCTTGCTTTGTGATAGATCTAGCAAAATCCCTTGAGTTATTTAGCTACATTTGTATTTCCCCGAATGCGACTTATCTTTTTTATCATTTTGAAGCGTTATATATATTTAAAAGAATAATAATAATAGTTGTGTAAATGAGTTGTGCTGTAAAAATTTGTGAAATTTGTGAATTGAAATTTGACCTTTAAAATTATTAGAAAATTTATTATTCATGTTTAGCTTGTATAGTTCACAATGAACTTGTTCAATTTTTTCTCGAATTGGATAATTTCATATAATATATAGATGAGATATATATATATTTAACCATATATATATATATATATATATATATATATATATATATATATAAAGCTAAAACAAGCCACAAAAATAATTCAAATTAATTTTAAGAAGGTTAAATAATAAAAAAAGTTAACATTTGAATTAAAGAGTAAATTAATTGAATATTATATTAAATATAAATAAAATCTTTATTTGAAATTCAATCAAGAGACCTAATCAATTCTAAACTTCATGAAATTATTTCTTAAGATCAGGAAGGACCTTAAGGAAATTTCATGAAATTTTGGAGAATTTTTAGAATTAATTATTATTTGGTATATTTTAGTTAATTATTTTCTAAGAAATAATTAAAATTAATTTCAAAATAATTATAATAATGACTAAATATTTCATCTAAGGATAGTAAGGAAAACATTATAGATATTTTTACAAAATTTATTTTTTATATGATTTAGTATTTTTTTAATTAAAAATAATAATAATTATTTTTATTTTAAAATATATACCAATGTAATTAATATTTTATGAAAATTTTCCCAAGGGTTACTATTGCCTGTAGAAGTATCTATTAAATTTATGAGTTATTTGGATATAATTTAAATTTTATATATTTTATTTTTATAATAAAGATGATTTAATTATGGTAATTAAAGTATTAATTATTTAATTTTAATTTTATATTTTCTTGATTGTAGATTTTAATTTGGTTCTCGGAATTTTAGTTTTTATTTTATGCTTTGATTTGAATTATTTGTGGATTTTACACCGTAAGATGAATAATTATGTATTTTATGATTTAACTATCAATAAATCTCTAGTTACTAAAAATAGTAGGTAAATTAAGGAGAATTATGAGTTTGCAAAATATACAACTACAATGCAATTGTATTATATCTTGAAATATTTTTCTCCTGCGAACAGGGGAGAGGAAGAATTCTTGCTGGTTGGAGTTGTTGTTAGTTGAATATGAGTTCAGAAAATGTCTGCATAGTTCTTTATTATGATGGCGAACTGAATATTGTTGATAATTTCTTTCCAACCTACATTGGTGGAAAAAATCGACCAATGCAGATCCCACGAAGGACTAACCTGTTGGGGTTACAAAAGCGAATCATGAGATCATTGAAGTTGTAATGTGAAGTCATGCAATCTTATAGTTATTTCTATTGGTGCTCGGGAAGCGCACGTAATGTGCGGTACAAGTTCGCAATTAGCGATGTTGAGGCTGACGTAGTGATGGGTATGAAACTATGCCTTATGCAACAAGAAAATGATGAGGGGGGGCGATAGTGATGCAGATGAATCTTCTTTAAGGGGCAAATATCCATCTAGTAGTGTCAGAGAGCTTATTAGGGACTACTCAGTTAGAACAAGCCAAACAGAGGAGTACTTGCTATCTAACAATGAGTATATGCATCATGCTCAAACAACCAGAGAATGGGATGAAGAGCAAACATTTGATGGCCTTCGATGAGTCAACTTTGTACTTGAAAGTTATATTCCGATGAAGCATGAAGGAATGTGCTTTTGATAAGAAGTTTGTTTTTGCGGTCAGTTTGGTCTTCTTCATAAACAACGTCAGTATGTGATCTATGCCTCAAATAAATCCAAGTTCACCATATTGTGCACTCAATATAACCGCTACACCTTGCAGGTGGCACTTACATGCAAGTTCAAGTAAGAGATTAAGAGGTGCATGGAGAATTGGCACTTTAAATACACGACATACATGTAGTCATTCAGTTCTTAGTGCCGGACACAGGCAATGTACAGCACAGTTTATCAGTTATTTCATTCAACCTGCCATTAGGCGTCATCTGGATTTAAAGCCCAGGGAGATTATTGGCCGTATTGAGTCAAAATTTAACATACGAGTGTCGTACATGAAAGCTTGGGATGCACGTCGCAAGGCACTAAAGGTTATTTTCAAAAATTGGGAGGAATCTTACCGATCGTTGGAGATATTCATGTTTATATGCTCGAATGCCGGATCGGTCTATAAATACCATCGAGTCATACCGATTTCAACGATTATTCGGTCCTTGAGCCTTCAATTCGGTTGGCATTACTATCGCCGCTTTATGTCCGGATGGGACTTTCCTCCTAGTTGGGGACTCTACTAACCGCAATAAATTGATGCCAACAACGGATTATTTCCACTTGCCTGCAGTAGTAGAATCAGAAAGTATTGAGTCGTGGTGTTGGTTTATACGGACACTACAAGAGATGGTTCCACCGATGCATAAGAGGTGATTTGTGCATCATTTCGACCGCACGCTTGGTTGGTCGCAGGGAGCTATTACCGTGTACATCGCTTTGCTAAGACATTTGCGAGAAAACTTCAAAAAAACAGTTAGACAACTTGGGATCAGAGACGTTGAATTCATATGCCAAAAAATGTACGTGGCGGGTAATACTGATGATATACGCATTTTTAAAAGGTGTATGACTGATATCAAGAACATCAGACAGGAGGCCTACGATTGGCTCATAGCAAGAGATGTACATCAGTGGTCTCTAACCCACGATGATGGGTACAGGTATGACACCATGACTACAAATGCAGCTGAATGTTTCAACAGTGTACTTAAGAGAGCATGTGGCTTGCCAATTCGTGAATCGGTCTGCAATATATTATAACATAGTCGCTACTCATGAAATGCGCCGACGCAACATCGTGAAATAACCCACGACTCCATGTTCTCTCCCCGTACTAAGGCAAATTTGCAGAGTAGTGAACACGAGGCAAGGAGATTTCCTGATCCGATACGATTTAACAATAATGAGTATCAAGTTTTTGCTTCCAACAACAGAACATACAAGGTGGAGCTGTATGAGAATCATATGTCTCGATGTACATGTAGACGACCACAAGCTTATCACATGCCATGTCCTCACGTCATTTCTGTGCTAGGGCAGCGACATATAAGCCACGTTCCGTATGTATCGGCCTACTACACCTTGGACTACTACTGCAAAACATACGGAAACGTTTCATGTCATCCCGACGCGATGAGTGGCGAACACATCACTGCTGGGAACTTCCCAGAGTACACCCCACCAGATATCAAGAGGAAGTCAAGTCGACCACGCTCATTCGATTAAATACTATGGATGAAAATAAGAAGTAATCGAACTTGTAGTTTATGTAAAAATAGTGGTCATAATAAAGCAACGTGCAAGAAGCCAGTGTGAGCTAATTGTGCATTATGGATAAATTGTTCTGTCACTATATCTATGTAATCCTAAGTTTCGACATTATAATTAATGCAATATATCTTAGCCAAGGGTCTCTAATGCTAATATGTAGTTTAATGGATAAAATTAGGTCCCCAACGTTAGTTTTACTTGCATTTACCACACCTAAACCATTTAAATTTAATTGTCTTCCATAACTTTTTATCATATTTAAAAGCATCTTTATTCACAATTTTTAAATATTTTATGGTAAACTTCAAATTGTGCTACTCCATGCACTATATGTTAAGATTTCACAAGACCTTTGTGCTATGATGCAATATTCACCATTATTTATTATGAACAACACATTAGTTCATTGGTTAAGGAATAAATCCCCTCATAACATGCTTTCAGTCACTACTAGATGATGATGCTATTAACTTTGATATGAGGATGGAGCTTTACATGAGTATGAGCAGAATGAGCTATGATGATGATGCTATTAGCTTTGTTAGTCCCTATTGGAAATAGGTGCTTGTGACTGTTGTTGTCAGGTCTCATATTGTGAGGCTATCAATCAATTATCAGCTGATTTTGCCTAAAGATGGCTTTGTCGGGTATCTGGTAAATTCCTGCCACCACGTGTATCTCTATGGGCATTTTACCGTTGTTTGTTCTTTATTCTTTATTTATCGCAATATTGTCCCGCATGTGCTTTTCATATTTATTTATTTTTGCACAAGTGTTATTTATTTATTATAATTTTGGCCATACCTCAAAATTCGAAGGAGTAGTTTTTGTAAGTATTTAGGATACCTCAAATTTTCATATTTTAAATGCCTTTGTAAATTACATATATATTTTAATTTCTTGAGATTGATTGGTTGATTATAAAACAAATACATAAAATTCAAATTTTTTTATTTTTTTGTGTTTGATTGGCTATAAATGGAAATCGGTTCTACGGCTTAGACATACCGAGTTGTTGCAGGTAAGTCCCAAACACTAGGTAGGTCCGGGTTGTTGCAGGCATGGAGGAATGTGCATGGGGCAGTCTTTCATAGCGGTCTCATGGAGCATCGACGAGGCCACCCACCCATTATACACCCGGTAGTGATCGCCAGTAAATCATCGGAGATAGTCAGATACTATTATATTCATCCATGAAAGATTACATTTTGTTGTATGTGTACCGTGGTTATTATATGAAACAAGTAAACCTTCGTTTTTTGTTATTTTCTTTGAAATAATTTATTCATTTTTTATGTATATTTCATTTATCATGTGGAAGGCAATTTGGTGTTAATCTCCAGGTGCGATGCTATTGTCGTTCTTAGCTTTAGAGTACCTTGCGCTTGAACCTTCTAACTTTATTATTTCTAACTTGCATCATAGAAGGACTTTATTAGGTTGTCTTTCATGTATGCTAAAACATCAGTGTTCAGCCTAAATATAGCATCCTAGATACTTTCTGTAGTTTGAACTGAGCAGTTCCGTTTTGTTTATTGAAAGCATATAGATCATCTTCTTTCTCATAATATCATGAATCAATAAAGCATAAACAATATATGCCAGGTTATATTTATTTATAGTAGGAGGCTTGAATGTCTTTGAATGAGTATATGCGTTTTAAAGTGTCCTTCCGGAAATTTTCATAATGCTATTCCTGTTTTGAGATTGCTACACATTTTTTAAAAAAAAATTTAAGCGGCGTTACTAGTCGTCCGTCTCTCTTGCGTCGATCGCGTCATTGTGACGACTAGCCTATTTACTAAAAAAAAAATTTGTGTCTAAACGTTAAATTAAGATTAACACTAAGCCTATTTTAAAAATAATCCCTCCGTCTCTTCCGGTCGTCGTTTTTTTTTTCTTTCTTTCTGCTCTCGACCGAACACAGGTATTTCCTTTTTTCTTTTCTTCTTTCGCTCGTTTTGCTCCTGCTCTCCCCTCGCGACACTTCCGTCCTTACACACGAAGCAACTCCTAAGCACCGAACTCTCCCTCCTCCATTTCGGTTTTGCTTTCTTCTCTCCTAAACTGAAATACCTTGCTCTTCTCTCACTCTTCGGCTCGCAGGCTTCACCCTTTACAGCAGCTCCTTCTATCTTCCCTCTTATGTATAACGAGTCCGACCCACTATCATAATAGCAGCAGGTCTCACGTCCCTCAACACCACTCAACCTGCATTCCTCCTTCCTACTTAACACAATTAACATTAATCTTCTAAGTTCCCAGCTCTCTCTCTTCGTAATCTACAGGAAAAAAAAAAAAGAAGCTGGCCGTCCCTCTCTCCAGCTCTCTCTCCTTCTCTTTGTCTCTCTCTCTCTCTCTCTCTCTCTCTCTCTCTCTCTCTCTCTCTTTCTTTGTGATTTACAGGAAACAAAAAAAGTTGCTGTCTCTCTCTCTCTCTCTTTTGATTTACAGAAAGCCGAAAAAAGAAAAGAAAAAAAGTTGTTGTCTCTCTCTGCCTCTCTCTTTCTCTTTATCTCACTCTCTCTTTGTGATTTACAGGAAACAAAAAAAGAAAAAGAGTTGTTGTCTCTCTCCCTCTCTCTCTTTCTCTTTCTCTTTCTCTCTCTCTCTCTCTCTCTCTCTCTCTCTTTGTGATTTACAGGAAACAAAAGAAGAAAAAAAGTTGTCCCTCTCTCTCTTTCTCTCTCTACCCGAGCCACTTCTACAAATCCCAAATTTTTTTTTATTTAAATCTATTCAAAAAGAGACTTGTCATATTCCAGTGTCTTGTGTTACCCTTTGGAAAAGTATAATATGATGTGTATATACATAAGTATGTGTTGGGCTGAGAAATTTACCCGAAGATCGTGGCTCGATCGTGGCTCGCTCGAAAGTCGACTCGAATTTGGGCTCGAATCGAGATCGAGTCGAAGAAAACGAGCTAATTTTCGAGCCAGAAATTTGGCTCGCGATCGGATCGAAATAATTGGGCTATTGGCCGGACCGCCTATCTGTAAAACCCGTTATAATTACCCGAATGCAGGTTGCCGCCTGATCGAGGGAATCGTTAAATCAACGGGGGAGATGAATTTACTTTTTCTCTAATATGTCGTCCCGGCCTCGGCTCGAGTCCTCGACACTCGAACGAAAGACTCCCGACTCTCGACTCTCCGTGGCCCTTCTTCTCTTCTTTCTGTTCTTCTTGGCTTCTCGTGCAGCTCATGCCCTAATTTTCGAAAGCCGATAGTGTCGCTCACGATATCGTCGATCAGCGACTTCGATTTCGATCTCTATTGGTTGAGGTGTTTCTTTGTCACTATCATCTTCATTCAACCTAGCTTGTTTGATATGTACGTGCTCAGTTTGCTTCTTTGCTCCAGAATTACTACCTACTTGTTTCATTTCATGATTCTGTAAGTATTTCATGCTATGAGCCTATGGCTATGAGATGTCGGTTCTTTCAATTATTTCCATTATTCCATTATTTGAGGTTAGCCTACTAGGGATTTCTTCAATTGTTTGAGTTCAGAGATTTCGTTAAGTTTCTTTTGTTTTTATTACCTAACTAAGTGTCCAAGGGACCAAGCTCAATTCAGATGGTTTGTTGTCTTGTGTCATGTGTATCTCTATTTTTTGCGATTTTGCGATCATGCGGATGAAGTTATATTTTTTTTTACCATGTTAGAGCCGAGAGGTTAGCCACTTAGCCTTCTATTCGGTTTTGATTTACGAGCGTTTCACACTTCTATAGTTGTAATGCGTGAGAAATTATTTTAATGCTATGTGCGGTGAGGTTTTAATGTGCTAATGATATGCCCATTACACTATCCACGATGAACATTTGGATTTCGAGCCTCATTTCACTTTCGAGGCGGATCCTAATCGATCATCGACTCGACTCTAAATCGAAATCTTGAGAACTCGATTTTGAGCGACTATATTTCGTGGATCATCATATATGTGTGTATGTATTTCATATTGTGCAAGTATATTTAAAGACTCTATTGTGCTTAGAAGAGTATAGTGAGATTGAAGACTATGACCGTGGTATTGCAAGACACCGATCAGTGTGCTTAGAAGAGTGTGGCGGGTAGGTCAAGCGGTCGATACGACGGGCACGAGAGGCTGAAATTCAAACTTGTCATGAAACTTAAATTAGATTTAAACTGGACATAAATTTGAACTAAATGTTAAATAAAAAGTTAAAGCAAAATATAAGTAGTTTGAGTATATAAAAATATATATAAAGTAAAATTGCACTGAACGTCTTCAAAAATGGTCGAAACGACTTCTGATCGACGAACGGACTTCACCGTTGCATTCAAAATGTTGAAACGGGTCATAATATAAATATTTCATAACTTGATGATCAACTGATCAAGCGGTCGAGTCATCAATGCGTTTACACGCATATCGAGATCAGGAGATGCCGATACAAACCAAATGACCTCCGTTTATAAAATTAATTATAAACATCGAAATCAAACAGAGCTCGCAACTTAATTATGGCGCACGAATGTCGAGATGTCAAAAGTGGGGACACGCATTTTGAGCTGAAATTAACTCAATTTGACATCACTAAGCTATCCGAAACGGACGCATTATGTAAAATTACTTAGAATAGATGTCCAATTTGATTGAGATTATTGCACTTAAAATTTTGTTAAAATTAACACGTATTTCGAGATAAATCTACCTAATTATTTCTTAATCACATCATGTTAGCACCTTGCCTTCCCACTCATGCCACCTCCCTCCATCCAATAAGGAGCTGCCACATCATCTCTCCCATATCACCCCACTTAAAAGGCCTTATCCTATCCATGCTGTAAGGAGAATGGACAAAAAAACAAATGAGCACGAAACCTTCCCTCCCTCACGCTCTCTTGGTCTGCCACAGACCGGGAAAAGGGGCAGAATTATTCTCCTCTCTCTCGCTCTGTTCCTGCACTCCCTTTCTTCTTCCCGCACGCACTTCAGAAGCCAAAGAAACTGCACAAATCGCTCTCATCTGCTCTGAAACTCACTCAAATCCCTACATGCCACGACACCACCCCTCTCCTCGGCATATCCAAATTCATTGATGGCCATGCCTATGTGCTATTATCTATTTTTCCCTCATCTCCATCCCATCTTGAAAGCGAACCGTTTCCCAAATCCTCCTAACCTCTCCAATGGAGAAGTTTTCCGACTCCGCCCATTCTAAGGAAGCCACCACCACCAATGATGGTAGCGACGAAGGAGGGGAGCAAGAGAGTGAGGTGGACGTCGACGACCTCGTCCTTGAGCTCCTCAAAATTATCGAGACAGTGCGGTCCTTTCCCAACTACCGCCGCATACAGAGGAAAGAGTGTTATAACCTCATCCGCCGGATGAAGCTCGTCGTGCCATTACTCGAGGAGATCCGTGATTTGGACATCCCTGTGTCGGATGAGCTTCGCGCCAAGTTCTACAGTCTCCGGACGGCCTTCATCGCCGCCAAGAAGCTTCTCAGATGCTGCCATGATGGAAGAAAGATCTATTTGGCATTGGAAAGCGAAGCAGTTATGAATAGATTTCACTTTGTTAATGAGAAGTTGACTCAAGAGGTGGAAGGCATGCCGTATGAAGGACTTTGTATTTCAGATGAAGCTAAGGAACAGGAGGAGCTGGTGACTGCAGTTCATGTATGGGTGTGATGCTGGAGCTTGCTCGTAGAATATCTCAATGGGCTCATGGATTTAGGAACGATGTCATTTTCTTATTTAACACTGGAGAAGAAGAGGGTCTTAATGGTGCACAAAATTTTATCACGCAGCATCCATGGAGGAACACTATACGCTTTGTTATTGATTTGGAGGCCATGGGTGTTGGAGGGAAATCTAGCATTTTTCAGACTAATCTGCCATGGGGTGTTGAAACGTATGCTAATGTGGAAAAATACCCATCTGGTCAAATAGTTTCCAGGATCTGTTTCTTTCTGGAGCAATTAAGTCAGCTACAGACTTTCAAATTTACAAAGAAATTGCCAGCCTTCCTGGCCTTGATCTTGCATTTAATTATTCCAGTGTTGTATATCACATGAAGGTGTTTGAAGACCTATTATTATGCTAGCAGGCGGAAGAACTGATCGTAGTGTTAAGACACTAACGATTATCTTCGAGAAATTTAAGGGAGGTTTAATACTCACTCCTATCAGAAGAGGCGAAAAGTAGCTGAATTTTGGATTGACGGGAGACCTAAACAAGAACAAATAAAAGTGTTAATGAGTCTAAATTGAACTTATTTAAAAATGATAAATTGAAGAATAAACCAACATATATGTCTTTTTATATAGGTGCTTGAAGACCCCGTTATGCTCAGTAGAGCTAACGGGTAGAAGATGTGCTTTCATTATGCTGGGTAAGTGCCGGGAATGCCTAATAGCCCCTCGATGTAGCCCCCTATGTGGGAAAGACACCGGGAGGTCTGCCGAAATCTAAATTGACAGAGGACTTGATTAATTTAATATCAAATGAACTCGAAGCTCAAAATTAAAATATGAACTAAAATTACAGGTGTTTGAAGACCCCATTATGCTCATTAAGCTAGCAGTAGAAAATCACATGGTGTCATGACGCAGATTATGCTCATTGCGGCAGAGAATGCCAAATAGACTCCCAATCACCCATGTGGACGGCAGGAGACTCTTTTGGATTGATAGGTGACTTAGACAAGAACAAATAAAAGTGTTGACAAGCTTAAATTGAGCTTGTTTGAAAATGATAAATTAAAAAATAAACCTACATATAAAGTTCTAAAAGTCTTTAAATAAGAATGTTCTTAGAGGAGACTCGATGACTTGTTGACGATCATAAATAAGACTTTTAATGAACTTGAGGGTTTGTCTCCTAACAATAACAAAATTCAAGTAAAGCTTCTGGTGATCTTGATAGTTCCCTATGAGCACAAACAAGACTTATAGTAGATTTGAAAGGTCATCTTTTAATCAGAACAAGAATTAGATAAAATCTTCATAGAACTTGCAAAGAATCCAACAATTACCTAGAAGCTTAAAGGGAATTTAATGACTATTCTACAACCAAGAATAAATATCATATGTGATGAATTTATAAAGTTTTAAAGGCTCGTCAATGAGCATAAATCATATTTCTTGTTGAACAGTCAAATTATGTTACGATTCATACTAATCAATTGGGTTGCGCTATATACCACTTCAAAATCGTTCATAGCAAAAAGAATTTGAATGAGACTTGTGATGAGCCTATGAGCTTCTCAACGATCATGAGCTAAGTTTTATTGAAACTTAAAGAACTCAATCAGCTATGAACTAAATGCAAACAAATAAATATTAATCTAAATAATAGAACAAGAGTTGAGATACCTTACGCCACCAAATCTGCAACACAAAATTAGAAGCAGACAGAAGGCATTGGCTTAAATTCTAAATAGACTTCAATTATATTAGTTTTGCATAAATTATAGAGCAACTATCACTCAATTCAAGTGTTTCAAAACTTGTGCAATCATTTAAAAAAGACGAATTATTGTATAAAATATAAAAAAATCTTCAATTCAATTTGATCTTTCCAAATTAGTGCAAGTATTTTAAATGACCACCCGCATTGGCTCCGATACTATGTTGAATGCTTAAACTTAGTGTCTGAGGATGCTTTGCGGGCTGATTTCTGATTTGGTCTTAGGACCAGGTCTGAGTTAACAAAACCTAAAAAATTCTATAATTATATTATAATATTTTTAATCTAATAAAATCTCTAAGAATGTAATTTTGTCATATGACAGTAGATCTAATCCTCTATTGTTAAATTAATAGAGTCGACAGGATCTAAAATAATAAATTAAGTGATAAACTACCCCGATGATGGCTGTGTTGACTAAATATTTCAACCGGAGGGTTTTATAATAATAATAATAATAATCTATTCAAATTTTAATATAAAATAATTATTAAACGATCAAATATTCAAATAAAATATATATAAATTAAATGAAATTAATTATTTAAATTTAAAGTAAAATCCATCCACCCATTCGCAACCATTTATCGAGGGTGACAAATTAAGAAAACTTTTGCTCACAAAGAGCAATGTCAAATCAAATACATAACTATTTTCACACACAAATAATTTTAAGCCCGTAAGGACGTGGCTCGTGTCCTCTGTCTGCATGGGTTTATCGTAAAATGGCACCACATAAATGGCGGTTATGACCAAAGCCCTCTAACCGGGTGGTTCGCCGCGATATGGCACTACTAAATTACTGTGGGCTCCAAAAATTCGCCACCAACCTCTCGACAAATATTTGAATTTGATGAGAGTGATTGAAAGTGTCGGTGTAATTTTCAGAAGGCAAATGAGATAGTAGATAAGACACTACCTAGAGATTTGGCCCTCATTTTGTGAGGACATTAGATCTGGTTCCATGTTTCCTATAGGCGCAAGCCCCTATAGTTAATTACCTCTCCTAATAAGTGAGAGAGAACTTTCGATTAAGGCTAGTCATTAGATCGTTGAAAGCATGGCGTATAGTGATAGCATATGGAGCTTCAGAAATTAGATTATAAAATTCATAAGTTTAGCTTAAACCGGATGGTTGGGGGAATGATGACATGCCCGATCTAGATCCCATAGTTCCATCATCCCGGGCAGTCACGGTCCTAATCTACTTAGTCAGAGGAGGTAGTCGACCCAACCTAACAAAAGGATCCTCATCAGTAATACATGGGTTATGTCGTCCAAGAAATCTTTGTAGACCTGTGGTAGTGTTCGTCAAAGAAGACAGGCTTAAGTACCTTCACTGACAGAGGGTTGTTTGTCTTATCAAGTATACCCTATGATCCACAACTCAAAAGCCAGAGTCATTGGGGAGCATACGGGTTATGGTCGTATCATAATATAATGGAGCTGAATTGGCCAAACCACCCGATAAAGAGGACTCTGGTCATAACTGCTTCATCTGTGGAGCCTACTGGCCAAGCCACGCAGTTAGAAGACACGGGTCATGTCCTTACTGGCAAGAGATTGATTGAGAGTGAACATAGTAGAACACTTGATTTAACATTAGCTCCTTTGTGAGCTAGAGTTTTCTTAATTTGTCACCCCCGACAAATAGTTGCGGAAGGTGGATAGATTGAGTTTTGATTTAAGCTTTTATTGATAGAGTTTCATTTAAGTAGTTTCAGATTGATACTTAATTGATTTGAAAAATTGATTAATTTGAATATGTTTAAGAGCGTTAGATCCTGTCAACTCTATTTAGTCACTAATAGAGGATTAGATCTACTGTCACCTGACAGAATCAATTTCTCAAATTTTTCACTGATTTGAAACTCTTATTATAAGTTTTTAGGTTTTGTTAACCCGGACCCAATCCTAAGACTAAACCGAAGCAACTGTGAGATCCTCGAGACTTGAATTTAAGCATTCAGGTAAGCTCATGGTGTATAGTAATTTTAGGTAATTTTATGTTTGAATTATGAGATTGATTTTGTATTTTCATTTAATTCTAATTTAGCCTGCGCAACCTCTTCAGACATTAAAATTTGCACTTGAAATCTCTATGTCGAAGCACGTGCAAGTGCTTATAACTTAGATAATTTCATCTAATTAATGAAATAATTGATTTAGAAAATATAATTAGGATGAAATTCTTTAATTTTTGGTTGAAGGAAGCCCTATGAACTTTATAGATTTTGATTTAGAATCGCCTTTTGTCTACTTGTACAAAGAGTTGCAGATCCGATGGCGAAGAAAGTATTTTGATTTAGATTCCAAAATACAGTTTAATTTGTTATTTTAAAAGAAGATTTATCCCTTAGAGTAGCTTTTATTTTCCCCCTCTTTTTTTGTTTGATACTTTTAGTTTAAAATTAGCTACAGGTTTTCTTACTTAGCATTCTTAGGTCAGTTCATTTCACTCTCCCTTTTTACTAAGTCAAAAGATTTGATGTCATTTCGGTAGCCTCCGGGCATCATTTTCGTGTAAGTCATCGGTATTTTGGCTTACTGATGCGCCTCTTGAGTGTGGTGTCTCTTCATATCGCGATTTTTAATCTTGTCATGCCCTCTTGAGCACAACGAGGTCTTCAGACCTAAAAGAATATATACAATGCAATATATATTCATCCCCCCTTTTTTTCTAAGTCTAGAAATTAGATAAAATTTCAGTAGCATTTCGTCTAGGGGGAGCAACATCTAACAGGTGTTGGCTTACTCGGTACGCCCTCTTGAGCATAGCGAGTGGTGTCTTGTGACACCATAACATGTATTTTCATTTCGTCGCGCCCTCTTGAGCACAATGAGGTCTTCAAACCTGCAAAGAAGCACAAGCATGTATATATGTTCACATTCACAGATCTCACATGTTCTAATGCATTTTTCAGCGCGCTACAATGCTCGGCAATGGAACAATATTGGGTATGCAATCGAGAATGCAAGGCAAAGAGTGTGACGCTAGAAACCAAAAGAAGAATTCGCCTCTTGATGATGTTCTTCTCCCGATTGCGGCGAAATGAAAATTGGAAGGCTAAAGCGACGAGTGTGACGCCGGAAATCGAAAGAAGAATTCTTCTCTTAACGATGTTCTTCCTCCGATTTCGGCGAAGCCAAAATTAGAGGGGTTACGGGGCGTGCGATGCGAGAAATCGAAAGAAGACTTTGTCTCTTGATGATGATCTTTCTTGGTTTGCGGTGAAGGGAAGGTTGGAAGGTTAAAGTGAGAAATGTGCCTGAAACTGAAAGAAGAATTTGACTCTTGACGATGTTCTTTCTTGGTTTGGTGGATGGGTTGCGGGCTGCATGAAAGGGAGGAAGTGCAGCTTGGTGGGCTGGTGGGCTGAAACAGCGGGCAGGGACAGCGGGCTGGCTGTGGGTTAGAACAGCGGGCTGACAGAGTGGGTTGGGCTGTAGTTTTGCGGGCCGGTAGCGGAATGGGCCGGCGGGCGGATGTCGGGCCGTGCTGCGGCTCGCGGCAGTAGGCTTGTGCGTGGAAAGGAGAGCAGGCCGCGAAACGCGGGCTGGCGGGAGCGGGTCGAGCTGCGGGTCGGAGCGCGGGACGTGCGGGAGGCGAGAGCGGGCCAGGCCGCGGGATTATGCCAGAGCGTAGGACAGCTTGCGGGCGAGGAGATTGAGAGGGAGAGACTTAGTTTGGAAAAGAAAAATTACCGTGCGAAAAACTTTTTTCACCAGAGAGGGAATGCAGGAGTAAGAGGAGAAACTCTCAGAAATGGGAATAATGGTGAGGGAACCGTTTTTTTTTTTTTTTTTTTAATCAGAAAAAAAAACTGAAAAAAATAAAAATGGAGCATAGGGGATAATTTAGGAAGTTTTTAAAAAATTAATTTTAAATTAATTAAATAATTTTAATGTAGATTTAAATGATAATCTATATATATATATATATATATATATATATATATATATATATATATATATATATATATATTTTATATATTCGAATATTAGGTTTATTCGCGTCAAATTGAGTCATTTAACTCAAAATGTTCATCGTCTTTCGGCGCTCAATGCGCTTCATTATGAGAGCTGGACAATCTTTGATAAATTTTTGACGTTTCGAAGCCAATGGAGTAATCAATTTTACAAACAGAGGTCGTTTGATCCTCATCGGTACCACTTAACCTCGATATACGTGCAGGCACGTTGACGACTCGAGTGCTTAATCAGTTGCTCATCAAGTCATATGATATTTATATCCTAACCAATTTCAACATTTTGAATGCAATGGCGAAGTCTGTTCATCGATCGGAGATCATTTGAGTTGATTTTGGTGACGTCTACTGTATTTCATCCTCGATTTGCGTGCTACCACTTTTGATTATTCGACATTTGCATAGTCTTATTTGATAGTTTTCAATATTTTGAAGCTAACGACATAATCAATTTCACGAACAAGGTTGTTTGGCTTCCATCAGTGTCTCCTAACTTTGATATGCGTGCAAGCATATTGACGACTCGAGCGCTTGATCAGTTGATCATTAAGTTGTGTCATATTTATATCCTGACAAATTTTGATGTTCTGAATGCGACGGCGAAGTCTATTCATCGATCGGAGGTTATTTCGACCATTTTTGGAGACGCCCAGTGCATTTCAACCTCGATTTGCGCACTGCCACTGCTAATTATTCGACATTAGCACAGACTCGTCTGAATTAAGTATAAATAGTCTCATTTGTTCATTTTTGATGTTTTGAAACTAACGGCGCAATCAATTTCATGAACTGAGGTCGTTCGGACATCGTCGCAACTTCTCAGCTCCGATATGTGTGTCGACACATTGATAGCTCGAGCGCTTAATCGATTGATCGTTAGATTTTGCAATATTTATATTCTGATCAATTTCGATATTTTGAATGCAACGACGAAGTCCATTCGCCGAACGAAAGTCGTTTCAACCATTTTCAGTGACGTCCAGTGCATTTTGAGCCCTGATTTACGTAGTATCACTGGGTAGTGTCTTATCTATTATTCCATCCGCCTTCTGAAAATTTCACCAACACTTAAATTATACTCTCTTCATCGAGAGTTCGGTGGCGGATTTTTGGAGCCCATAGATTTCTGGCAACTCCACTGGGAATAGGTTTCAATCTTTGGCTAGTCGAATATGAGCTATAGTAATAATGGAGTTAAAAAAAACTTTTTTTTCTAAAATAAAAAGGAACCAATTATAAATGAAAAATCAATCATATTCTTATGACTAGGGCTGTCAAAAAAGCTCGTTGTTCGCGAAGAGCTCGTGTTCTCGTTTAGTTAACACGAACAAACATTTCAAGCTCGATATATAAACGAGCCGAACATGAACAATCATTTGTTCGATCGTGTTCGGCTCGATTTAGCTCGAAATAAAAAAATTATATTATATTATATTATATTATTATTATTATTATTACTATTATTTTATTTATTACTATTATTATTATTATTTTATTACTATTATTTTTATTTATTATTATTATTATTTATTACTATTATTATTATTATTATTATTATATATACATACGAACACATTTACATATCACAAATCCAAGCATGACTTAGTGGTTAAAACTTTTGATATGCAAAAGATTGGCCCAAGTTTGAATCCTCCCCTATCAAAAAAGCTTGTTGTTCGAGAACAGCTCGTGTTCGGCTCGTTAGCTAGTTTAGTTAAATGAGCCGAACACGAACAGACATTTCAAGCTCGATATATAAACGAGCCGAACACGAACAAAACAAATATCAAACGAGTCGAACACGAACAAGAGTCTGTTCGCTCAAGCTCGGCTCGTTTACACCCCTACTTATGACTAATTTGTTTGTTCTGTATATCGATAGATCTTCAGAATACTGTTCATCATGCAGCTAGTCGCGAAGCCAACATTTGTTTGGTTGATGGTATAAGATATACTGGGGATGTTCGCGCTACCATTCAATTTGATAGTGTAGCCTTCCCTAGCCATCCGCTACAAATAATCCTCTGAAATACACATATTGTACGCAACGTAGGGGGGGACAACTAGAATGACCACTACTAGTACTAAGATTCCTCGAAAGAGAGCCTTTGTATTCGAAAGATTAGGTTTTTTTAAGGCATCGATCATGAAAAGAACCGTCAATAGGTAGAAAGTTTTAGTCATATCTATGAATGTGACTACTTTGCTAGTTGAATATTTCGCACTAGGACGACATAATGCTGAAGTCTCTTATTTTAGAGAAAAATTAAGTGGAAGACAAAGAAGGAGAAGAAATGTTGAACTGAGCTCGATGATTTATGCAATCACATGCGATGACTTGATACCAGTGTTCCCACTCACAATAAGTTTGAAAATCTAAAATGGGTGAAAAAGAATAGCTCTACTGGTGATGTTAAGCAGTCTTTTTGGGCTCAACATTAGTCAGCTCCAACTCTTTAAAAGAAACAACTTGAAACTTTATCTCTTGAGTACACAGAGTCCTGAAGGTTGTCAAGGAAAAAGAGCTTATGAAGAAGAGACATCAAAGGCCAATTATGAGAAAAGCTAAGAATGCTCCACTACAAAAACTACCACCAGTGGTAATAAGAACTCAAGATCATTCTAAACAAGTTTTTCATTGTGAGCATTGGAGCGTGACACTTGGACAGCGCGTCCAGGAATCCACTACTGAAATGTTTCAGTAGAAAGAAAAAAAAATCTAGATAACGAAGCCTCGAGAGGAAGTCCTTCAAGGTGAATATATAAAGGGGTGACATGTTAGAATTTGCTAGAAGGTCCGTTAAAAAATAAATAAATATGGTGGCCGAAGCTTCAAGAAGAAGTGGCAACACAAAAGCTTCCTCATTTGGAAGTAAGCTAACCTAGAGGCAGTAGAGAAAGAGAAACTGAACTACGTACTCAATATTCATTATTAAAATAAAAAAGTTGTACAACCAACTGTGGAACCAGAAGCGAGTATTCCAACCCATAACAAGTTGATAGCTTACGACGAGTAAAGTAGAACAACTCTACTGGTCAAATCAAATAGTCCTTCTAGACTCGATAATGTCAAGTTCTAGCTTCTCCAATGAGGAAACTCTAAACTGTATATGCAAGAGTGTATCGGATCCTTAAAGTTGTTGAGGAGAAAGGACTGATGAAAAGAAAATATCAAAGTCCTATCATCAAAGAGGATAGAGTTGCCTCTCCAAGGAGACCTTCTTCTGCAACACTGCCAAAATGTCAACCAATTCAAGTCCCGTACGGTGAGCATCGAGGCGTGACACTTGGACCACATGTCCAATAATCCGCTGTTGAAAGGTCCTAGTAAAAAGTAAGCAAATTTGGAGGCCAAAATTGAAACTGTCTTGAAGAAGGACAACGACGTGACATCCGAACTGTACTCCCATAAAATTCACTCTTGATGCACTAGTATTTGGAGCTAAAGTAGTCTTGTCACTTGAAGTTGAATGACCTTCACTCCAAGTAGCCATTGAACATAATCTCACTCAAGATGAGAATGTCCGTCTACGGATAGAAGAGCTTGATGTGCTTGACAAAGCTAGGCTCCAAGCTCAATTTAGAAGTCTAGGCGGGGTCCAAAATTCAATTATACAACACATCCTCGAGCTTTTCAAGAAGGAGAATTGGTCATGGTACTGAGAAGACTAATTATTCCTCACTGTCATTACATGTACAAAAAGCATTTTTAAATTTTACAGCAAAATATCAAGCTCTCCCTGTTAAACAGGGACTTTTTTATTGTATTTGGGTTGACATCATGCCTAAGGCCGAGATCTTCATATACATATTCAAATTATGTATTCAAAGTTCATAAGTCTCAAAGTCTTATTGACTAAAAAGAGAAATTTTCAAGTATGTAAAATATAATAAATCAAGTTGGAAACACATCTTCAATTCATACACCAAATCTAGGGCTCAAATGGGTGCATAAGGTCAGACTTAATAAGCCCAAATATGGTTGAGTCGTTGACAGGTCTGCTTACTCAAGGTCGCAGTAAGTGATCCCCCATCTCATTAGCTCGATGAAGAAATCTCCCATCAATTTCTCAAGTCCAAGACTCAAGTAGATGCATAAAGTCAGACTCAACGCTCAATATGGTAGTCGCTAATGTCACTCATACAAAGGTCGTAGTAAGGGATCCCCCTACTTTGTTAGTTCAAAGATAAGAGAATCCAAATCTCCAAATCCCTCCTACTTGGTGAGTTCAAGTGGCCCAGATTGGGAGTTCATTTCTAATGGTCGTAAGGACATCTCCAAAATTCAACAAAATATCCTTACTCAAGAAGGCACTAAGTCGAGTTTGGTATCAATAAAAATTATGAAATTTTTATTCTTTCAATAAGTCTGTCAAAGCAAAAAAGCAAAGACCGAAGGAAATTCTTCTTCAGCAAGTCCAAACAAGCAAAAAGTAAATGACTGAAGAAGTCATCCCAATGTTCATACAAAGCTAAAGGCTGAACTGAGGGAGTTATGTCATCAACATGTCTGTTACGCGTAAAGTATTGGACTAATGACTCTTCGCCATTGACCCAACACAAGCTCTGAGGGCTAGGTCATTGGCATACATCCTTCTATAAGTCCGCAAAAGCAGAAAGCTTAGGCATATGGTAATTTCATATCGTTAGACAAGTCTTTAAGACAATTTAGGACTTTCCTCCATCAAATCCGTCAAGGAATGAAGCCAGGAAAAAAGGATACACAAGATACGAATCCTCGAGATGAAATCTTCAACAAGTCCGTTAAAGCATGAAGCATAGGACTGAAGACATTCTCATCTCATCAACTCCATCAAGTCCATTGAGGCATGAAGCCAGGATAGGAGGAAAATATAAATTTCAAATTTTGAGATTGAATCTTCAATAAGTCCGGCACAAAGCATGTGATTGAAGATATTCTCATCTCAACAAAAAACCATCAACTCCATTATGTCCACAAAGGCAAAAAGCTAGGACAGGAGTAAAATACAAGTTTCAAACTCTCAAGAGAAAGTCTTCAACAAATATGAAAGCACAAAGCATAGGATCAATGACATTCCAAATTCTCTCAACAGTTATTGCAAGCCCCCTGTTAGACAGGGGGCATTTTTATATATTAATCTAAGTCAACATCGTGCTTTAAGCCGAGATCCTTAAATAGATACATATTATGATTAAAAGGCAAATGATGTTTATTTTGCAGCAAAGGAAATCAAGCTTTGTAATGTATTCCTAAACTAATTTGCAATCCCCTTGTTAGACAGGAGCCTTTTTATGATCAAGATTGTTCAACCTTCTCCTGTAAAATAGGAGGTCTTCTTGTATATATATTCAAGTTGACATAGAGCTTTATGGTGAGATCCCTGAATATATACATAACTGTTATGGTCAAAGTTGCAGGCTCTTGCGTACCAAAAGAATTTATTTCTATGTATGAAAAGATAGCCATAAATCTCAAAAGTTTCTCTCCAAGATTCATAAAAATTTGAAAATCAAGCTAGAAGAACTTCCAATTTCGTAAGCTTCAATCAACTAAGTTGGAATAACATCAACCCCTACGTCTTCAAGTCTAGGACACGAATGGGTTTTAAAGGTCGAACTCAATAAGTCCACAAATGGCCGAGTTGCTGACACTCTCTTCACTCAACAAGCAGCAAGAAAAGGCTGCAGTGAAATAGTCCCCATTCGTTAGTCTAATAATAAGACAACCAAGCCATCACAGCTTAAGTCGAAGACCCGAGTTGGTTTTAAACGTCGAACTCAACAAGCCCATAAATGGTCGAGTCGCTGACGCTCTTCTCACTCAACAAGTCATAAGAAAAGGCTGCAGTGAAAAATCCCTTGCTCGTCAACCCAATGATGATAGCTATTCAATCTCAAACCAGATCCAACTTAGTGACTACAAGTAACCAAAATTCAAGAGATCTTTCCACTTGATCGATAGACCAAGATAATTTGAGAAAACTCTTAATTTAGAGTTGTCTCAAATCAATCAATATATTACTTTTCAAGCAGTCTGATGAAGCACAAAGAACAGATCAAAGCCAATTTCCTCATCAAGTCTGCCAAAGCAGAAAGAATAGGACCAAGGAAGATATTTTATAGTTACCATGTCTACTAACCAATCTAAGAAAATTTTAGGATCAAGTCGACCATCAAAAGTAGGTGGATCAATTTTAACCCTACTAATAACATCTCAGTTCTCTAAGTGTAATCGCGCAACAAAATTAGGTAATGGCTCTTTGTAATGGATAATGCTCATAAGGAGTTCGATGAGCATAACCTTCATCTCGCCTTAATTGTCTTCCTATTGATGAGGTGGGTGAGGAAGTACCTCATCAAACTGATATTCATTAAAGTTATTCCTGATGCTTGAGGTCTAATAGGAGAATGTGGGTGAGGTGGGAGGAAGAGAACGGATCAACATGATGACCTTCTCTCTAGTTGGTGTTAGATTGGGTTAGTTTGGTGAATGTGTTGTAAGCCCAACTTTTTTGTTCTAAGGCTTCAAATCTTTTGGAATTCATTAAAAGTTTGTTGTGCATAAGGGTAAGCTTTCTATTTTTTCTAGTAAAATTCATAGGAATCATGTTTTCATCTAAGGATTGATCTTGATATCTATGACCACTACGAGTTGACATGATAATATTCTTTCAAAATATTAATATAAGCAAATACTTAATTAATTTTAATTTTTTTTTTAAAAAAATACAATGTATGAAATCAAAGACACGATTAAAAGTAAGTAAATGCTTTAATTAGATAAAATTTTGTATGATTTTTTTTATTTTTTTATTTTAACAATGAATTGCAAGATTACTCTAATGCAAAAATAAAACTCAATACTAAACAAGATGTTAAAACATACTTTCGATACCAAATATGATGTAGACAGTGCTTTTATGGTATGATGTTTATTACCAGATAATTCTTAAATCCTCACAAAGAGTAATGATAAATGCACACTACTATTGAGCACATTCACAATATTATGAATTTAGTGAAGTTAAAAGATCTTAGTTAAAGTTATGTCAACTACACTAGAGATCCAATCTTATAAGTGCAAAGAAATAACAAAAGTTATGAACGATCTAACTAGCATTTAAAGTAACCTGCTGGGATAAGTTGAAGTCGACCTCTACAACATCATATTGTGGAGATCGCGTTCCTTCCTTAGTCCTTCTGGGGTTGTGAACTCACACACTCAAGTAGTCCGTCACTAAGAGAAAGCACACAAAAGAATAGTAAAGAAATTTAAGAAGATAACTTTCAAATTCAAATAAAAGCATTACAAGAGTCTCCCTATTTATAGAATGAAAGAGTTAAGAATACTCAAACCTAACTCCAAACTCAAACATAACACCATCATAACTACACCTACCACCATTATCAAACCTACCACCATTATACCACCATTATCAAACCTACCACTCATTCTACTACAATGACTCATGGGCCATGACATGAATACATATAAAGCCCAATAATAATGACTCATGGGCCATGACAAGAATAAGAATACATATAAACTCAAGACATATACAAAATATAAAAGCCCAATAATACATAACTTAAATTATAACAAAAGGCCAAATCATTCATTTAAGCTTTATGATGATGGCTCGACGACGGTCGATGATCTCGGTAGAATCAACATATAAAAGCCAATAATAATGACTCATGGGCCTGACATAAGAATAGCCAATACATATAAACTCAAGACATATACAAAATATAAAAGCCCATAATACATAACTTAAATTATAAAAGCCAAAATCATTCATTTAAGCTTTATGATGATCGTCACGACGGTCGATGATGCCCATCTGGACAAAAAAAGAAGAAAAACCTTACTCACGCTTCTTGGTCTGCACAGAAAGGCTATTTCTCTCGCCTATTCCACTCCCTTTCTTCTTCGCATGCACTTGAAAAGAAACCATGCAAATCACTCTCATTCTACAAACTCACTCAAATCCCCACATGCCACCACACCACCCCTCTCCTCGGCATATCCAAATTTGTTGATTGCCATGCCTATGCGTTATTATCTATTTCTCCCTCATCTCTATGTTGACCTCCATATGTGTGCCAGGAGTTAAAGTCAAGCCTACAAATCAAATTCGAAAGACTTCGGAGGCAACAGTGCATAAATTGAAGCTCAAAATGCTGTCATCGAAGATGGTCGAAAAGACCTTCGATCGATAAACAGACTTTGCCGTCACATTCAAAATGTCAAAATTGATTAGAATATAAATATTGCAAATTCTAATGAGCAATTGATTAAGCGCTCGAGCTATCAATGTGTCGACATGCATATCGGAGTCAGGAAGCTATGACGATGACTAAACGACATCCGTTCATGAAATTGATCACGCTGTTAGCTTCAAAATATCAAAAACTATCAAATGATTCTTTTTACACTTAATTCGGATGAGTCTGTGCCAATGTCGAATAATCAACAGTGGCATCACATAAATCGAGGCTAAAATGTATTTGACGTCTCTGAAATTGGTCGAAACAATCTCTGATCGACAAACGGACTTTGCCATCACGTTCAGAACATTAAAATTGGTCAGGATATAAATATTGAATAACTTAATGATCAACATCAAGCGTCATCAACGTCACGAATATTAAAGTCGAGACAGCAAAGCTACAACCCTTCATGATTGCATTGTTAGCTTTAAAATATTGAAATCTATCAAATGAGACTTCATCATTCAATGACTTCAGAAATGTCGAATGATTTAAAGTCGACGTAAATCAAAATGAAATGCGCATCCAAAATCAACTCAAATAACCTCCGATCGACAAATGGACTTCGCCATCAAGTTCAAAATGTCAAAATTGGTTAGGATATAAATATTACATAACTTGATCATCAACTGAGGAACCGCTCGAGTCATCAACACGTCTGCACGCATATCGAGATTAGGAGACACCGACGATGATCAAACGACCTCCGTTCGCAAACTTGATCACACCATTGGCTTTAAAATATCAAAATCCATCAAGTAAGATTATTCACAGTCAATTTGGATGAGTTTGTAAATCGATTAAAAGCGGCGAAATTTTGACGAAATGGTTCAATTTGTATCCAAATATCGATTGAAATGGATATGTCATTTATTTTAGAATTATCAATAAATTGATATATATATATATTGATTATGTGAATTTACTAGTGAAAAATTTAAATTAAAATCATTTAATCAATTTAAAATTTATTTAAAAATTCCTAAATTATTCCTCATGCTCAACCGTTCCTCCTCATTTTATTTTTCAGTTTTTTTGATCAACTAAAAGAAAAAAAAAAGACGTTTCTCTCTCATTATTCCCACATTTTTTTTCTCTCTCCTGCAATCCCATGTTTAAAAAAACTCCTCCTACACAAGTAATTTCCTCTCGATTTCCTCTCTCTCAATTTTCCCGCGTCCTGCGGCGCAATCAAAACCACATGTCCACAGTCCACTGCCGAACGACGTCACCTCTGGTACGTGTTCCATCTACGCTCATGGCCTCAGCTTCGTCGCAGCCGCATTCAAGGTTCGCCACTCATCATCGTTGCGCTCCGCGCACCGTCAATCGTCCCGCATGCGCCTCCTGCGTTTCTCCGCCATCTCGTGCGTCCCACGCAATGAGCCCCGCACTGCACCTCAAATCCGCCATTTATCAGGCGCCTCCTGCGTCCGGCAGCCCATTCCTCTACAAGCACCCTTCCTATACCTGCCGCCGCTCCGCCCCTTCCGCATCTCAGGCACTGCCCCTGCAAGATGTTTTCATCCGTCTTTTGCTTCATTCAAGAACATATTATCAAACAGATTCTTCTTTTGATTTTTCGCATTTTAGCCTTTCCTTTTTTCTTTGCCAAAATCGAAGACATCATCAACAGAATTTTTCTTTGTTTGACATCACACTCCTTGCATTACATTCCAATTTACATCTATTCTTCTTTGCCAGCATTCGAAAAAAACATCAAATATTGTGATATGTAATGTGGATATATATATACATACATATATATATATATATATATATATATATATATATATATATATATATATATATATATATATATATTTATATATATATATATATATGCTTCTGTTCTTGCTTTGAAAGACCTATTGTGTTACGTGATGAGATGAAAAATTATGATGTCATGACAACTCATTATTATGCTAAACAAGAGCGTCAGTGTACACCCAATGTATTCTCACTGGGCAATGATAAATTTTTATCTAATTTCTATACTTAGAGAAAAAGGGGAGAAAGTAAACTAACATACAACATATAAGTAAAATAAAATAAAAGAGTGAAAAGCACTTACAAAATTATCTAGCAGAGTTGACTAAAGTTCCAACACTCCCTTTTAAATGTCTAACCAACCCTTTAAACAAATGGAATAGAATAGGAGACTCCTTTTTTCTTATTTATAGAAATTAGAAGGATAGTGAGTTATTTTCAAAGAAAAAGAGAAAAAATGAATGTAAATTTTGAATAAAGGGGAAAATGAATGCGGTAAAGTTTGAATAAAAGAGAGGGAAAATAAGAATTACTCCGAGGAGTAAATCTTCTTCTTAAATTAACAAACTAAGTCATTCTTTAATCAAAAAACAAAAAAAATGACACAAGATCCAACTCTTTGTTTAAGCTGAAGGTACTAAATAAAATCAATAAAAATTAAAGAATTTCATTCATTATGATTTTAAAATCAACAAAATCTAATTAATGAAATTATCTAAGAACACTAATTAAGTGAAATTATAGATATAACACTCATGTGTTGGACTAGAATTTCAGTACAAATTTTAATGTTTGAAAAAGACTAAATTGGAATATATTAAATATTAATCAAAAAATCAATAAGATATTAAATCAATTTACTTGCCTTCTTTGCCAAGGATCATAACTCTTTTGTACAAGCGACAAAAAAATTATAAAATCATAGCTTTCCTTCAATCAAAAAATTAAGGAATTTCATTCTAATTATGATTTTCAAAATCAATAAAATTAAATTAAGTGATTATCTAAATAAAATATTATTAAGTAAAATTATTTAGATAAACACCATGTACTGTAAAATTTCAAGTCAATTTTAATGCAAAAGTCGAAGACAAAATTTGGAATTAAATGAAAAATCTAAAATCAATCTCATAATTCAAACATAAAATTAACTAAAATTACTATACACTCACATGAGCCCCGACACTATGCTGAATGCTTAAATTCAAGTGTCTGAGGATGCTGTGCGGGTTGTTTCCTGGTTTAGTCTTAGGACTGGGTCCGGGTTAACAAAACCTAAAACTTTCTAGAGTTTCAAATCGGTGAAATATCTAAAACCGATTAATTGGTGACAGATCTATTCCTCCGTTAATAGCTAACATAGTTGGATCATAGCTCTCAAACATATTCAAATTAAGTATTAATATGGCTTAAATGGAATTTATTATTAAAAAACTTAAATCAAACTCAATCTATCCACCTTGTAACTATTTTTGGTGACAAATTAAGAAAACTCTAGCTCACAAAGAGCCAATGTTAAATCAAGTATTTTTATATGTTCACTCAATTAATCTCTTAGGGGCGTGTGCGCATGTCTCGATGCTTGGCTAGACTACATATGAAGCGGTTTAACCAGTGCTCGACGGTGGTTTTTAATCGACTCCATTATATTATGACCGTAGCATTATCTGCAATGGCTACCCTTTGAGTTGTGAATCATAGGACTTGATAAGACAAACAACCCTCGTCATATGGTAGACTTAAGCTGTCTCCTTGACAAACACCACCCAGTCTACAATTTCTTGGGGATGTAACCCATGTGTTCTTGATGAGGATCCTTCGTGAGGATGGGTGACTACCTCCTCGACTAAGTAGACTAGGACAATTGCCCGGGATGACAAAACCATAGATCTAGATGGGTCATCATTCCCAACCATCAGGTTTAAGCTGAATGATGAGTTTTCATAATCTAAATTCAACTCCATATCTTTCTTCGCTACGTTATGCTTTAGATCTATGACTAGCCTTGTCGAAAGTTCTCTCTCTCACTATTGGGAGGGATAATTAACTAGGGCTATGAGGGTGAAATCTCCTGAGGTGAAATCTCAAGTGTCTTATCTACTATCTCATCTACCTTCTGAAAATTACACTGACACTTTCAATCACTCTCATCAAATTCAAATATTTGTCGAAAGGTCGATGGTTTTGGAGCCCATTAATTTCTGGCGACTCCGTTAGGGACATGATTCTCTTTCCATCTTTGGCTAGTCATATATATGCTATAGTAGTAATAAAATTTTTTGAAAATTCAAAACAAAAATGATGATTTAAGTGTGTAATAAATTCAATATGAGGCTCTATATAGAATGAATCATTCCGTAGAGTATATCTTTATCACACCATTATTTGTTCAATAGTACCTATACATCTTGAAAGTATGGGGTGAAATAATAATTACTAATTTCTAATCCCCATCTTTCACTTTTGCAGAAATGGATATACAAAGCACTCCTTTCATAGTTCAAGTTGTGTGAACATGCCTAGCCAATCAACCACGAGATGTGCTACCATTCAATTTGGTAGCTTAAATTTCTCAACTATCGTAGCTGTAACTCCTGAAGTACCCACCTATGGTACATTCATCCGAGGCCATGCTAGAAGGCCTCAAGTTACTAAAGCTCCTACTGGCCATGTGCGCCAACTAGTTCAACAGTCAACCGCTATCAAGGAGTTCTCGAAACAGAGAACTTCAATTTTCAAGAGGCTAGGTTAATCTAAAGCTCCCATGATGAAAAGAATCATGAAGGGACAAACTGTGTCTTTAATTCCTGGGTAATCGTGATCGAACCTTTGTACCCGGAAAGTATGATGAGCTTCCTCATCAGAAGCAAATTAACCATAAGATAAAGAAGAAGATGAAACGTCGAGTTGAGGGCTTAGCAGATCCTCTTTGAACGACCTAGCGAATAGCGATACCTGCGAAGAGTATTCTACCCATAACAACTTTGACAATCTAAAGTGGGTAAAGAGGAATAGCTCTCTTGGTAAATAAAGTAGTCCTTCCGGAACCAACCACAAGCTCCACCACCATGAGGAGAAATAGCTCAAACACTATCTACCAGGATATATAAAGTTCTCAAAGTAGCCAAGGAGAGAGGCCTAATGAAAAGAATATTTCAGAGACCTGTGGTGATGGAAAATACCAAGGCTCCACCAAGAAAGTTTCCATCTCTTTTAAGCAAAGCGAGCGATACACTTAGCATGGTGAGCATCGGGCATGACACTTGGACGCATGTCCAAGAATCCCATTATAAGGTCCAGAAAGGGGTAAGAATATATGAGGCCAGTGAAACTTTGAGTAATAGAAGAGGTGTGACATGTGATATATATACTCAAAAATCTGACTCAAAATCAACTCATTAGAAGTGGATACCCAAAAAAAAAGGATATCACTGATGAAAGATATGATGGTCGACACCCTAGAGAATCCTCTAGGTGATCCCATCATCATATTTACCCCTACAAGAGAAGGTTGACTTGATCATGGTCCTTAATAGAAAGTGGTTATTCCCCATTGAACCAGATCCTCTAGAAATGTGATCAAATTTGTGCAAGAAAATAATGAAGAAGATTCTATGGAAGTGAAAGTTGTTTATATGGTCGAGATATAGATGAACTCCCCGCACCATCAAGATGAATGCAAATCAGAATCAACGAATTTGATGCTTATGAAGAAGAGTCTTCTGAGCAAATAGAGGATGAATCTTTGATCTTTTGTTGAAGATGAAGAAGAAGAAGAATAAGAAAGATTTCATGGGTGTTGAAGCTGTATATGGTTGAACCGAAATGATTAAGGTATATGCTTTTATAATCGCTTCATCATACAACAATAATCTACAAATGCACAAGGAGAAGGATCAAGTTCTCCCCCTAAAATGAGCAAGGACTAGAACAAAAATAATAAATAGAAGAAGAGGAAGAGCTATCTTGATTGGCGTCATGGCTAGCTAGAAGCAAAGAGAAATGTCAAATGGAGGTCAAAGATAATGAGATTTGCGACTTGAACCAAAATGAATGATATGATGGTACAAATGAACATCATGATGGAGATGTTGTAGAAGAATATCACATCAAGTGCATCACCTGTCTTGTATGTTAATCAACAGATAGCTAATAATGCAACTTCTATACAACCAGCCACTGTGGTACCTCAAGCTCCTACAATATATGCTATGCATGAAGCGAGGAACGAAGTTAACCCACTACCTCTCCAATCGATAATTCAAAATTTACACATGGAGCTGTAACGCTCAATGAAATAATCAATGAAAGATAAAGCGGTCATAGCCTCAAAGCTGAAAAAGGTGAGTAAGGTTGCTTATTTGAATATGATCAAGTGTCATACCCAAAGGTTACTCATAAAATTTAATACTTTCGTGGGCTTGGTAATCCAAAGCAACATCTAGCCCAATTTAAGGCTACTTGTGGTAACACATGAGGGAGCATGCACTACGTGATTCATAGTAACTACCTCAAATGGTATCGAATTGCCAAATGATTGGTTAAAATATTTGAATTAGAGACTATATTTGTGAAGAGGTTCTGCAACCAAGAAAATCATCTGACCTTGCCTTGCTAAAAGGAGGAAAGATGAGTTAGATTCATAAGTTGGCGCTAAGTATGAGTGAAACAATAATTAAGAACATGATCCAATAATGGGCAATATGGATGATAAAATGGCACCATTTCTATGCATGACATCGATGGTAACATTGTAGGACTTGCTCGATAGGGTGGCTAAATTTGAAAAGTTGAATCGCCATAATTCAGTCTAGATAAAGCAAAGAAACAAACCTTGACTCAGAAGAAATGAAATTCATTCTTATAGCTCAAATGTGAAAAAAGTGGTGATATATAATGATGATAAAGCAGCTAATATAGCTAATTGGTATTGGGCATGAAACTTTTAAAGTGGTGGGGAGCATCCAAAATAAGCAACAAGAAATGATGAGAATGCGCCATCTCTTAAGAAAAAAAATGACAAAGAATATTCTTTAGAAGGTGTGGCTAAATTATTTGCAAGCGGTCAAAGTCGATTACGAAATTAAAAGGCAAGAAGGCGTCAAGTTAATAATCCAAATTACTATCCTAACATCGATGATCTCATATTGAAGATTGTTATGTCTTCAAAGATTGGCTAGAAAGGAAGTATCGACGAGGTGAATTTACACTGTCTGACAGTGTTCTAGTCAACCCAAAAAGAGAGTCTACAAGGGTGATTACGTCCTCTTCTGTATCATCTAACAAAGACAAATAGAAGGAGAAATCAGTTCAGATGGAAGAATGACAAACAGTAGTCTCTAAAAATACCTTAAAGATGCTGAAGCAACTAAAAGACGTCCCTAGTGTTAAGTAAAAATCACCACTTGAACCTATATTGGACTTAAGAGAGATGCCTAAACCAAGTATTTGGGCTTCTCAGCGGCATTATAATAAGGCGACTTCATCATAGCATGAGAAGCAGTCTACTAAACGCAGGCCTCATAAATCAAAGAAGCTGGCTAAGAAAAGGAAGATCAAGAAGAGAACTATAACTCAAAAGATCATTAACAATCTAGATGAGTATCTCTAGCCGACAAGACATCCATTTAGGCTTGCAGACTTCATGCCTAAACTGCACATTGATGAATCAGATGAAGAAAATAATGGTGAATCTTGCCCAATAGATACATGCCGAATCATCTGCGTGATGTCGATATTCTTCAATCATCGATTACTCAAAATGACAAGGGTAGTCGACAAACTCGACAACCCATCAAAATTTTTTTTATCGAAAGCAAGAAGAGCGAGCTAATGTCTAAATTTTGTTTAATGACTCAACAAGACAATAATTGATGAAGATCTATGTTTTCCCAGGAGAAGAGTCGACTCATCGATATCATCATATGAAAATGTATGTGTTGAAAAATGAGTCTAACCCTTTTGGCCAATCTTCCGAATAAGAATAAAATTTGAAGAAAACTACTTTAGAAGAATGAGCAAGATAAGGTGATTCAAGTTCAGTTGAGAAGTGGTAAAGTCTTACCACCTTCATCAAAGAAGGGAAACACAAATAAAGACAAAGGCAAACAATTAAGTCAACGAGGATATTATTCCCAGAAATACTAGGATAAAGCCTAAATCAAGCGAGAAGATAGATTATAATATTCTATCACATCTGAAAAAGTTCCCTGCACAACTGAGTGTGTACGAGGCTCTCTTGATGTTAAAAGACCTCCGAGAAACTTTGATACAAGCTCTCAAAGATCTGAGAGTTATGAAGCTTACTTTGTTGAAAATGCATGACTGAAGCATTGCAAACTCAAGATCTCCCAGTAATCACATTTTCTGAAGAAGATCTTATGTTGGGAATAGTAGATCACAACCTTCCTCTTTATGTTACTGCAGAGAGTGATGGCATATCGATCAGCTGAATATTGATTGATCCAGGTTCTTCTATCAATCTTATGAGTCTAAAGGTATTAAGAGGATTATCGCTTGATATCCAATATCTTGGGAGAGATAAGTTGATGGTTCATGGATTCAATGAAAAGGGGCAAAAAACTTTGGGTTCTTTTATTCTCCCGCTCAAGTTCAACAATTTATATAAATAAGCGAAGTTTTATGTAATCAATGTTGATGCATCATTTAGAGTTCCCTTGGGCCGGTCATGGCTACATGAGTATGGCGTGGTCCCATTAACTATGCATCAATGCATGAAATATCTGAAAGATGGAAAAGAATTCAAAATTTTCGGTAACCTACAACCATTCTCCGTTAATGAAGCAAAGATCTATGAAGATGCAAAATATTTCATCCTCAAAGAGCCTAAGCTAACAGAGCCTCTTGAAGCCGTAGCATCCACTTTAGGAACTAAAAGTAATTTCACAAAGTGAAAAACCAGAAACAGAGTGGGAGAAGAAAGGCAATGCCGACTCTCCCTAAAGCACTTGATTCTACACCTAAGTTAGGAAAATCAATTCCTCATTTGGGAAGTGACATAGAAGAAGGAGAAGATATTCTGTCAAACTAAGGAACTTATAAGCTTTCAAGAAAGGCAGTATGAAATAAGTGATTGATTTTATGATTTTGAATACTTATGAAAATAGAGTTTAGATGGCATCAAGGAGGATAGCTCACTTGGCAGTCGGATGACTCACTCAAAATTATACCCATCTCTGTGGTGCTTCAAAGAAATCATCCACTAGGTTCATAATATTGAAGAATTGATAACATTCTATGTCAGTTGAGTGAGAGTGACAAGAACTCTATTTTACAAATCAGCTTCCTCAATTTTGAGCACCACTCAACATGAAAATTTTGATAATGAGATAGAGAATACCAATATATTATCCACAAAATTATGAAGAATGATGCATAAGCTTGGAATTCATATTGAACTAAATATAACTCAAGTCTTTAGCAAGATGTGGAGCCAAAGAAGTGCTCAAGCATTGTGAAGAAGTGATGAGTTCACTAAAGGTCTTGGGTTCATCCATAAATCTCATCAGGATAGAGCCTGTTATAATATAATAGAAGCTGAGATAGAAACTCATAGTGGAAGAAGATGATTCCATGAAATTCTTCTTAAAAATGATGAAGAAGTAGAAGCAAGCCCACAAGAACTTGAAGATGGTGGACAAATAGCTACTATGGATGAACTTAAAGAAATCAACCTAGAGTGAGGATGATCCCATCCAACTTTTAATGTCTTCTACGATGAGAAAGTTGAAGAGCTAAAAATGCTACTTTGTGAATTAGGATTGCTTTGCTGGACATATTTTGCTTATGTAGCAGTTCATAAACTAGCTATTAAACTAGATGAAATGCCTATTAAGCAAGCTCCTAGGTGAATGAGATTGGAGATTGAAGAATAGGTAATTGCAGAAACTAAAAAAATAATCAAAGCAGGCTTCATCTGGGAGGAGAAGTATGCATTGGATAGAACATTATCCCATTAGAAGAAGAATGGCCAAATCCATCTGCATTGACTTAGGGACCTAAATAAGGCATGCCCAAAAGATGACTTTCTTTCCAATATCAAAACTATTGGTGGACAACACTTCAACTATGACATGTTCTCATTCATGGATGGATTGTCGATACAACCAAATCAAAATGACACGAGATGAAAAAAACATCGTTCATAACACTATTGACATCTATTGCTACGTCATGCCTTTGGCTTAAAATGCTAGCTACATAAGAGCCATGATACATATTTTTGATGAGTTGATTCATCAAAGGTGGAATGTTATGTTGATGATTTGGTGGTGAAAACTTAAACGTGAAAACCACTTTGAAGACTTGAGAATTGTATTGGAGAGAATCAAAATATGATCTCAAGATGAATCCTCTAAAATGTGCATTGGGTATCCTCAAAATTTCTGGGTATGTACATCAGAGGTATTGAAATATCTACTAAAATCAAGGCATGGAGATGCCTCCACGAAGAGTTTCGTCCTTTCTTTACATAGCATTCATCATCAATTTATATCAAACTTATTCTTGTCAACCATTTGCAAGGTTAATGAAGAAGGATGCTCCATTCAAATGGGACAAGGAGTGCCAAGAAGCCTTCAATAGCATTAAAAGCTACTGTTAAATCCACCAATCCTACCTCATTTTGCATTAGAAGAGTCCCTTGGAGCATTATTGGCACAACACAATGAAGAAAGCAAAAGAATGCTCTTTATTATATTAATGAGGTTGATTGGAGCAAAATGAGATACTCTCGATGAAGAAACTTGTTTAGCATTGATCTTTGTAGTCCAAAAGCTTCATCACTATGTGTTATCTCATAAGATTACCTTCATCTCAAGGATCGATCCACTGAAGTACTTGATGACAAGACCATGTTGTTCTTGGCAAGATGGCGGTATTGCTTTACAATTTGATATCACATGTTTCTGAAAGCGGTGAAGGGACAAGTCTTAGTAGATTTTCTTGCACATCCCATCCACGGACTCTTCTCTTAATGAGATTTTTTTGATGAGCAAATTATGCTCATTCATGAAAAGAAAAATCACAAATTTGGAAATGTACTTTGATGGAGCCTCATCGATCAAACAAGTCCAATATCTAAATTTTCAAGAGCAAGAAGCGACATCATCTTCATAACACCGAGAAGGAGGGATAATGAGATGATCATATGGATTAGAAGAACTAATAATGAAGTAAATATGAAGCATTGGTAGCAGTCTTGAAGAAGCTATTTTCATAGGCATTCAAAATCATATTTTTGGTGATTCTACTTATTATAAATCAAGTACTTGGCATCTAATCAACAAGCTTGAGTTAGCTTTCTATCACAAATGAGTCCTCGAGCTTATGAAGCAAATATCACGGATTATACTAACTCGAGTCTCTCGATCCGAGAATAGCAAAGCTGATTGCTTAGCAAAATTAGCTAAGAAAATGACAAGTATGAATGGTGATTATGTCATGATCGGCATATTTACTCGATGAGTTCTAGAGCCAATAAAGTATCAATCCCAGAGGGGGTTACCAAATCGACAGGATGCGACTCAAGTTGCTCCCAAAATCAACAAGAAGTTGTACCAAGAAGAGCTAAGAATGACATTGCCTCGAGCGGTGAAGCCTTTGTTGTAGAAGAGTCATGATTGGAGGCAAGCCTTCATCGACTACTTTAAAGAAGAAAATTACCAAGTAATAAATCACTAGCGCTCAAATCGAGAAAAGAATGTATACTATGCTTTCGTCAACAACACTTTATATCATAGATCCTTTGAACAAATATGGCTACGATGCCTGGTGTATATGAAACTAGCAAAGTGATGGTTGAAGTTCATGAAGGACTTTTGGTGCACATCGATCAGTCCCAAGATGGAGTAAAGATCAAAAGGATGGGTTATTATTGGCCATCTATGGTGAGAGCTATTAATCATGCTAAGAAGTGTCATGAGTGTCAAGTACATGGAATCTCATCCATCAACCTCCAAATCCATTACACCCAACAATAGCATCTAGCCATTGAATGTTGGGGGATATAATTGGACCAATTGATCCACGTCATTGGACATTCCTTCATCCTAGCGGCGATTATTTCTCTAAGTGGGCTGAAGTTACCCCATTTAAAGAAGTTACTACTGACCGAGTGATTAACTTCTTCACACATAATGTGGTCTATAGATTTGAGTTCCACGCCGAATAATTTCTGATAATAGCATGGCTTTCAAAAGTGCAAAGATTTATATATTCGTCGATAGATACAAAATTGATTGGCGACACTCTTCGATATACAATCCAAGGGAAAATAGTTTGGCGGAGGCCTTCAATAAGACATTAGTCAAACTGCTCAAAAGATTCTCACTAAAAATAAGAGAGAATGGCATACCAAGCTAGTAGAGGCTCTATGGGCATATCGAACTACCTACAAGATGTCGACTAAAGTAACTCCCTATTCATTAGTATTTGGAACTAAAGTAGTTCTTCCGCTTAAAGTTGAGTTGCCTTCACTTTGAGTAGCCATCCAATACAATCAAACTGAAGATCAAAATGCTTGTCTGAGAATGGAGGAACTCGACGTGCTTGATGAAGTTAGATTACAAGCTCATCAAAATTTGAAAGTCTATCGACCCAAGATGTCCAGGGCTTTTGACCATACGGTGCAGCCTCGAACATTCCAAAAAGGAGAATTGGTCCTGGTGCTGAGAAGACCAATTATCCCTGATAAAAAATTTGGTGGAAAATTTGAGCCTAACTGGGAAGGCCCTTTTGTCATTGAAAAAGTATACCAATGAGGGGCATACCAACTCATCAACCTAAAAGGTGAAAGATCAATGCCACCAATTAATTGTCGATACTTGAACAAATACTATACTTGACTACCACATTCTTGAGGTATAATAAAAATCTCCCTACAATACAGGGGGCATTTTTTTAGTATATATATTTAGGTCGACATCATGCTTCATGCCGAGATCCCTAAATAAACATACTCTAGATGAAGAACTTTTCTGTGAAAATTCCCTTATTATACGGGAAGTATTTTTAGATTTTTATATACAGATGAAATCAATATTGTATGTTAAAATCCCCTTTAGAGTATATCAATTCAAATATTGATGTATTTGTGTATTTTCATCTTGAAAATTCTCCTAAATGTACTTTAAAATTTCTTGTAAAGACAAGCATTTTTTAGTTTATGTTAAGTTTATTTGAGTTGACGTATAAGATGAGATCTCAAATATATTTTATTCGTTCATCGAAGCTTTACTGAAATCCCTAATATATTCATAAATTATCGTTAAGTTGGAGTCTTGTAAAAACAAAGAATTTATTTCTATGCATGACAACCCTAAATGTCAAGAAATTTATCTCAGATTTGCCAAATTCTAGAGATCAAGTCAAAAGAACTCCCAATTTTGGAAGCTTCAATCAATTAAGTTGGAGAAACATCAACCTCTACATCCTAAACTCTCAGACATGAATAGGTTCTAAAGGTCAAACTCAACAAGCCCACAAATGGCCGAGTTGCTGACACTCTCCTCACTCAACAAGCTGCAAGAGAAAGGCCATTGTGAAAGAGCCCCCGTTCGTCAGTCTGATGACAAAAGCACCAACCCACTATAGCTTAAGTCAAAGACTCGAGTTGGTTCTAAAGGTAGAACTCAACAAGCCCAAATATGGCCGAGTTGCTGATGCTCTCCTCACTCAACAAGCCATAAGAAAATGTTGTAATGAAAGAGCACCCATTCGTCAGCCCAATGATGATAGCTGTTCAATCTCAAACTAGATCCAGCTTAGTGATTACAAGCAACCAAGATCGAGAGATCTCTCTACTTGATCGATAGATCAAGGCAAGCTGAGGAAACGCTCAATTCATGGCTACCTCAAATCAATCTATATATCACCCGCAGGGAGATATCTCAATTTATTCTCAAATGATCTGATCAAGCTCTAAGCACAGATTAAAGCCAATCTCCTCATCAAGTCCATCAAAGCAAAAAGCACAGGACCGAGGAAGCAATTTCATAGTTCATACAAAGTCGATGGTCAAATTAAAGGAATTTTATGGTTATTCAGTCTATTAAAGCACACATTGCTAGACTAATAACTCAACATTGACCCTATATAAGCCGAAAGGCTGGGTCATATGTATGTACCCTTCAATGAATCTATCAAAGTAGCAATCACAGGATTCATGGAGTATATACACTTCCTGACAAGTCAATATTGACAAATCAGGTCAGTTCTTCATCAAGTCCATCAAGCTCAAAGCTAGGATAGAAGGAATTTCAAATCTGACCAAGCATGGATAAACTAATTCCCCAGCGGAATCATTTATCAAAACAAATAAACCAATTCCTCCATCAAACCCAACCAAGCACGAAACTAGGGTTAGAGAAAACTCAAATCTGCAATGACATAAAAAAAGAGATCTTCAGTAAAGTCATTAAAGTAGAAAGTAGATGGTGTAAGAACTTTTTTCTATCCGACAAGTCGATTCTGACAAATTGGCCAATCCCTTCATTTAGTATGTCCTAAATAAGACATCATACTAATGACAAATCATATTAAAATCTCCGTAAGCTATTGCAATCGAAGCTGGAATGATCCAAGTTCTACGACCATCCCAAAGGGTCAACCAGTTTTCAACAAGCGCGACTCACTTCATGCATGAATCACATTTGTTGGGGAGCATTTGTTGACCTCCATATGTGTATCATGAGTCAAATTCAAGCCTACAAATCAAATTTGACGGACTTCAGAGGTGACAGTGTGCAAATTGAGGCTCAAAATGCACTGGACATCACCAAAAATGATCAAACGATCCCATCGATGAACGCCCATATATTCAAAACATCAAAATTGATTAATATAAATATTACAAAATCTAACGAGCAATTGATTGTGCTCGAAGCTATCAATGCCGAGCGCATATCGAGTCGAAGTCGCGATGATGACCAAACGACCTCCGTTCATAAAATTGATCATGTTGTTAGCTTCAAAATATCAAAAAATATCAAATGAGGTTGTTCACGCTTAATTCGGACAAGTCTATGCCAATGTCAAATAATCAGTAGTTGCAGCATGCAAATCGAGGCTAAAATGCACTGGACGTTTCTGAAAATAGTCGAAATGATCTCCGATCGACAAACAAACTTTATCGTCACATTCAGAACATCAAAATTTATCAATATATAAATATTACACAACTTAATAATCAACTGATCAAGCGCTCGAGTCGTCAACATGTTTGCACGCATATCGAAGTCAAGAGGCACCGACATAAGCTAAATGATCCCCGTTCATGAAATTGATTGCACTGTTAGCTTTGAAACATCAAAATCTATCAAATGAGTTTGATAATTCAAGACTCGCTAAATGTCAAATGATTTGAAATGGCAGCACATAAATCGAGGCTGAAATGCACAGGACGTCACCAAAATCAACTCAAATGACCTCTAATTGACGAACGGACTTTGTCATCGCATTCAGAACATCAAAATTGGTCAGTATATAAATATTGTACAACTTGGTGATCAACCGAGCAAGCTATCGTCAACGCCGCCACACATGATTTTGAGATCAAGAGGAGCTGACAAATATCAAATGACCTCCGTTCGTGAAATTGATCATGCCATTGGCTTCAAAACGACAAAATCTATCAAGTAAGATTTTTTGCACTCAATTGACGAAATCAGATGAAAACGCACATTTGACAATGACATAAACTAATTCTCCGATCGCAAACAGATCCATTGCGAACAATAATTACCTTAAATTAATATATATTGACTATGAGAATTTACCAGCGTAAAATTCAAATTAAAACCATTTAATTTATTTAAAATTTATTTAAAATTCTCTAAATTATCCCCCATGCTCAACGCTCGCCCAAATTATTTTTTTATCAACCAAAAAGAGAAAGAAATGTTTCCTCTCTCCCCATTATTCCAGCTTTTCTTCTCCTACATTCCCATGTTAAAACTCCTAAATATTTTCTCTTGAAATCTCCTCCCCTTCATTTCCATCAGAGTAGGCCCCAAAAACACCTGTCTTACATTACTACACGCATCCGACTCGCTGTCTCAACCGACACAGTCAGCACTCTGCGAGTCGCTGCCTCTCCACAGATCAAGATTTCCGCTTCTCTTCCGGCCACAGAACCGAAAAAACATCATGAATTCTTGATTTCAGTTTGACTCTCGCTTTATTTCTCATTGCCAGAAACTGAAAAGAACATCACCTAATTTTTTTCTTTCGTGACTGCATTACATTCCCAATTGCATACCTAACCTCCTTCATCGAGCAACAAAAAAATCATAATATGTGTGATCTGTGAATGTGGATATATATATATATATATATATATATATATATATATATATATATATATATATATATGCTTATATTTTTGCGTTTGAAGACTCAGTTCTCGTATGACGAGATGAAAAATGTGGTGTCAAGACACCGCCGCTACATTCATAGTTGAGGAGAGAAATGAAATTAATCGCTTTTGCCAACTCCCTCAAAACTTGCCTAGACATCGAGCACGATACCGCTCAGAAAGAAATTTTAAAAAGAAGATTAAAGTCATTGCGCAGAAAGTAGAAAGTTAGTGAATAAAGGCCTCATATCTGCCGAGTATGATCAGTGCCATACCCAATGGAGAAGTTTTCCTCCATATGAGGAAGCCACCACGCCAATGATGGTAGTGGAGGGAGTGAGAGTGAGGTGGACGATGACCTCCCTTGAGCTCCTCAAAATTGTGAGACGGCGGTCCTTTCGACCACCGCACGCAGAGGAAAGAGTGTTATAACCTCATCCGAATGAAGCTCATCATGCCATTGCTCGAGGAGATCCAAGATTTGGAGATCCCTCGGATAGCCGCCAAGCTCTAGTCTGCATGGAAGGCATAGTACTTGAGGTCTCTGCATGGGGCTCGCCTTATGTTAGTCACTTGAAGAAGTTTTGTCTAAATGGCTTCCACTAATTTAGGCATTCACATAAGTGATGTAATAGTTGGATACTAGCTAATATAACTCTCTCCTTTATTATCATTATGATTTTCATTTTTACTTGCCCATCATGTTGATGTACGATGTTGATAATTTTATGTGTAAGCAATTATTCTCCACTGAAGTTCTTGGGTTTCATAGGAGAGAACACTGAGTTCTTTTTTTTTTTACTTTATGAAGTTTTTTGGCTAGCTAAGTTGATGAAATGAACTCATAGTTGTATTTTTCATTTTTAATATGGCTATTGATGAGTTTTAGTAATTCAACCAGTCTTTAGCTACTAAAGGTTGAGAGTATAATGAAAAGATTTTTCAAATATTGAGTTAGTACAGCTTGTGCCACTGTGAGCTTCAAATCCTTTGTCTATTATCTCTTTTTAGAGCCTCAAGTTGAAGCTCCTTAGCAACTTGATTAATTCATATCTTATCTTAGTAAGGCTTGTTGCAAATTTTTTAATGGCCTTTGAACATCTTCTTGAACTTATCAAATATGGTAATCATCTTGATCAAGAAATGAGAGAATCATTTGAGAGGTGACTCATTAAAACTAATCGACAATAACATACATTTCAAAGCATCATTAATATCTAGTAAAGAAGATCAGATTTGAATGAGAAGTTCTACCAATGGTTAAAATGAGTATAAGATGAATCTGATGAGTTCAAGATTAATTAATTATGTTGACATTAAGATTTTAAGTTTTTTAATAAATATTTAATGATCAATGGCTATTAACATAAATTATTTGATATAACATTTTAATTTTTTATCAAATTCATTATAAATTTATAAATAAGCACCTGCACTCATCTAAAAATGTTTATCATATAATAAGCTTGCAACTTTATGACTCTATTAGTCGATAAAAGTAGATCATTTGTTATTGTCTACTTGTACTACCTGTTGTGGAAAGATAAACGATAAAAAATATTATTTTCCATCATTATAACTTCAAATCATATATAAAACCCGTTATTTATTTTTGGTTTTTGTACGTGTAAAGTTCAGATATAATTTTTATATTCAAATTTTAATAATATATTATCATATGACACTTATCAATACATACTTGTTATATATATATATTAGTTATAGTCTATTATGTATTATTATTATATATATATATATATATATATATATATATATATATATATATATATATATATATATATATATATATGAGAAATTTATTTACATAGCACACAATTCTTATGCATTTACATATCTAACACTTAATGTTTGATATTTATAAATATAGCATCTTCTCTATCTCAAAAGGTGAATTTAACTTCAAAAAGTAGGAAAAGTGTTATTTTTGTTGTAATAATAAAGATTTATGTGTTATGTATGTAAATGCTTATATATATATATATATATATATATATATATATATATATATATATATATATATATATATATATATATATATATATTGACACTTAAAATATCACTAGTCAAGATGATGCTAAAAGCAAGGATCCAAGTAAGTATGCACTTAAAATATCCTTGGAAACTGTGATGTCAAATCCCTAAATAACTCTCAAACATGGAGTGTTTATAACAAATGTGTTACGAAATGATCTAACAGCCCAAGATCTCATAATTTTGACTTCATTTGAGCAAATACTTAAAATACATCAAATGATCAAAAGAATCGCTTGAGCACAAAGAAGTGATTCATTTTGTATATTCGAGATGTCACCTAATCTATAAAATTCATTCTTCATATGAAGGCCAAGCAAGAGAGAGAGAGAGCTCTAAAACTTGAAAAATTTCCGTGCATAATTATTACCACTGACTCACCAGCTGGTTACTAACCAATACCGCCAATCCTCACCGATCAATTGGTTTATCATGATGAACTTATCGTGCGATCGTTCTTGTTCATCATCATTTGCTACCGCTAGCAATCATAAAATAATGACTATAATCTTGTTGTCTCATTTGGGATTCATTTCTCATATACAATTATATAATCGTATCGAAAACTTGTACAAAATAAATATATAGGAAGTTTTACCGTATAGCTGATTTTTCTCTCTTTTGAGATTTTCACTTAAAAAATTTTGGAGATTTCTTGTTCACTTTAAATATGTTGATTTCACAACAAGATAATTAACTTTCACTCTAAATTGGTTTTCTAAAGAAAAAAATTGTCAAAATGACTCATATTTCATCTTAAGGAACTAAGTTTTCAATAAGATCAAAACCACCATCTGGAGCATTTCAATCTTTAAGATGCAATAAGAATGAAGATTCATCAAATTGCCTTGATTTTTCAACAGGCAAATCTTAATCAAAAGATGATTTAAGCATCGCACAACCATTAAGAAATAAGTCAAATTGGAATTTCAACATAAAGAATATAGCTTTAAATTATGATTTTCCAATCATACTCATAAAAAAGACCCTTAAATTACAAATACAAAAATGTTAATTGATTTTCCATATTTTAACGCCATCGAGCAAAAATGACAAACAATAGATAAGTAAAATTTGATTTAATTTCCACACAAAGTTAACTATCGAGTAACACTGAAAATAACTTTGATGGGTCAAAATCCTGCCATTCAATTCAAACTCTTCCACATAGTTAACGCCAATAAATACCTGATAAACAATCTCGGATAATAAATTTCGAGGATTCAATTAACCTTTCCATAGTGTTAACGCCATCGAAGTCACAACAACCTATAGGAAAATCCTCAGATTCAATTTGACCTCTTCCATGAGTTAACGCCATCTAATACCTTGACAAACAATGAGGTCAAAATCCTCTGGATTCAATTACCTCATCCATATTTAACGCCATCAACACTCGACAAACAACCTGATAGTCAAAATCTAGGATTCAATTCAACCTCTTCCATAGTTTGTCATCGAAGTCACACTCGACAAACATGATATAAAAAAATTTAGCATTAAATTACCTCTTTCATATTAAAGACCATCGGTAACACCCTAACAACCTAATAAGTCAAAAGGTCATTGGTGGACTTCAAGACCTTTTCCATACTTAACGCATCTAACACCCTAACAAACAATCGGATAGTCAAAATCCTCGGATAATTCGACCTCATCCATACAAAGTTAATTATCGTAACATGACAAACAATGATAGGTCAAAATCCTCGATTCAATTCAACCTCTTCCATACAAGTTAACGCCATGGTAAAACTACAAACAACCTCGATATCAAAATTCTAGGATTCAATTGACCTCTTCCATACAAGTTAATGTCATCGTAACATCACAAACAATCGAAAGGTCAAAATCCTAAGATAATTTGACCTCATCCATATTTTTAACGCCATCGAACACTGACAAACAAAGGTCAAAATCCTCGCGATTTAATTCATTCTTCAATGATAATATCAAGTAACACTCGACAAACAACCTGATATCAAAGGTCCTTGTGGACTTCTATCTTCCACAGAACGCCATTAACATCACATAATGATGGGTCAAAATCTTGGATTCAATTCAACCTCTTCCACGACATCATTGTTACGCTATCGAAAGAAATTAAAAAACAACCTAGATAGTCAAAAGGTCCTTGTAATTCTCATTCCATTGTGTTAACGCCATCAAACATATAAACAATCTATAATAAAATTCGAGATTCATAACCTCTTCCAAATAAGTTAACGAGGGTAAATGACAAACAATTGATAGGTCAAAATCATCACCATTAAGCATCTTGTTGATATATGCTCCGAAGCACTACTATCTACCTTTTGCAATCAGGTATCATTACCGAATCGACTACTATTTTTTATAAAATAATCATATATATATCGTTTTCAGAATATTTAGTGATAATCAAATTATCTATTAAAGACCATTTTCTCTATCTTATATGATTGTTATTTTACTGTTATATTGTTTTCATTTCCTGATCAATTATCATTATTAAATTTATTAAAAATAATAATATTATAGGGAGATGTATAATTTTTATAAATATTAATATATATTTTGTATATATCGTGCCGGTATCTTTGATAATTAATCGCTACATAATTAATTATGAGATTTCACATGAAATATATTTCATTATGATATCTAGATTGTTACCATATGTTGTTCTCTTCCTTATTGATATATGTTATATCGATATATTAGATAATCTTAATATGTATTATTAATATTATATATATATCATTAAGAAAGATTTGTATTTATATGATTTGCAATGACGATTAAATTTATTAATACTTTTATTTGCTGCTGATTTGCTTTGAACAATTATCGCTGGCTACCGTTTAATTGCCGGCATTTCGTGGATACTATCGTTGCCGGTATCTCGCTGATCTATCAATTTAATTTACTGCTGACTATCTTTTAAGAGAACTTTGAACCATATTGAATTATTTTTATAGCCGCTGCCATTTTATTATGATCTTATCATATTGAGATACATTGAGTTTACCGACCACTCTACTTCATCTTATCGGAACATTTTATCGCTCTTGATCACCTCCAAACCTACGGTAGAGAAATTTTTAAAAATCAGACACGACGTAGTAATGCCTTGATCGTAACCCGACAAACGAGTATATTGCCTTTTCTTGAAAATCAGAAACATGAGGTACTCCTTTGATTGCCTCAATGACATCACGAATATGATGCCTCTTTGAGGGAAAATAGAAGAATATGTACCCTCACTCAATGACTTCTTGAGAAAAGAGGGAACTCAAAGATATGAGAAGTGTGTCTTCTCTATTTTTTTATAACTTAATTCTAGAAAATAAGTAACGGAATTTTATGGCACTCATAAATTGTAAGCTATTTTCGCTTTTATGTACCATGTTTTGACTGGCCGATTTGAATAGATTTTATTTAAATTACTATTAAGTATTGATTAGTCATTATCTGTAATTGAAGTTATAAATATGAGTTATTTAAGTTGAAATAATATCAAGAGATATTAAAGCATTATGTAAGTGCTCATATATGAGTTCAGAATTAAATCTGACTAAGATATTTACATTAAAATTGATTTCAGAATATAATCTTATAAGATGCTCTCTCAAAATTTTAATATCAAATTATTGAAGAATTTGTTATTTTCAAGTATTTACATATATTTTTATGATTGAGATAATGTCATCCAACAAAATATGACACTTAAAAAATACTACTATAAGAAATCTTGATGCTAAAAGCAAGTATCCTTGAAACTCGAGATCAAGCACTTAAAATATCCAAACTTTATATCAAAAATTCTAAATAACTTTCAAATATGGAGTGTTTATAAAATTGATCGACAGGATCTAACGAGCCCAAGATCTCATAATGACTTCATTTGAGCTTTCAAATACTTAAAATACATCAAATGATCAAAGGAATCATTTTGAGTTATGGAGAGGAGTGATTCGATTTTGCATGTACTTACAGAGACAATCCTCCAATCTATAAATATTTCATTCTTCATATGAGGAGGCCAAGCAAGAGAGAGAGAGATAAAGCAAAATTCCGTGCATAATCGTATTCACCATAACATCAAGCCATATCTAAAATGAAGATTTATATTTGCTGGTATTTCTCTTCTCTTTGTGTTTATTTGATATAAAATAATAAGTTTTTCATTTTTTATTTAACATTTAAAATAATTGTTTGGGTATTATGAAAGGTATTTTTTATGTTTTATGTTTATATATATATATATATATATATATATATATATATATATATATATATATGTATATATATATATATATATATCAATATATATAATAAATAATAGATCATAATAATATTAATAATACATATGATCAAGCATCATGAGATTATGCTATTGAAGTCAAATATAAAATTATATTCGACTTCACACGTAATAATTTCTAGTCATTTGCTTTAAACTAAATAATAAGCAGCAAATATATCTCTGTTTTCTTCAAAACTGAAAAGAAAATGCAAACAACAATAAAATAAAAATTATTAAATGATACATGGATACTGACCTTTGTTATTGTTAAATCAATAGATATAACGCTTCGCCAATAAATTATTTTGTTTCTATATTATTCTATGATAATTAAACTCTTCGTTATCTTCAATTTACTTAATAAAATATTAATAAATCGAATAAATACATAAATTAATTAATTTTTTCACACATGAATCATGCAAACCATCTGGGCTCCCAAAACCTAAATAACAGCCTCCGATATTTTTTTTAAAAAATATAAAATAAAAAAAAGAAAAGAAATTAAAAATTAAAAAGAAAACAGCCACCAATTTGTCATTTCAAACAATTTGATGTAAAATTTTCAAATTTTATCGTCAGTTGAGTTCTCTTGTTTTAATAAGTCCTAATCTTTAGGTAGGCAGGCAAAGTCATACAGTTACAGACCCTCAAGAAATGAATATCAACTAATCCAAACCATTTATAGTAATTATATCACATGCTTCATTGAATACAATATGATTTTGTTAGAGATATATCATTTTTTGAGGAAGATGCATGCTTTAATTGCTCACAAGTTAGGTCATAATTAATTGTATTTTCATTAATGTGATGGGAAAAATAAATAAATAAATGAATATCCAGTGAAGGAACGAGGTAAAAGATAATTAGGTTGAAGATTAGACAATGAAACACGTGTACACTTTGCATGGTAGACACGTGTGGGACTTTTTTTTTACTTATAAAGTTCTGGTGATTTGATGATGGAAGTCGGCATGTTGCCCATGCTTTGAAACCTAACAAGTAATTGGCGAATTGGAGTTTGTTTTATCTTTTAAGAACTTTCTCTCTCTCTCTCTCTCTCTCTCTCTCTCTCTACGAACTAATCTGTGAATTGTTTCTATATAATTCAGGGTTTTCCTTATTCAGAGACACTGGAAATGTTAATTAAAATTTATATCTGACCTTCGTGATAAAATTTTATACATATGTTTATTAGTATTAAAGATAAGTCCTAGATATTACCGGTTTGTTTGTGATGAATAAAATTATCTGTAGATTTCGTCAGCGGGATGTAATTATTGATGATATAGATTTGTTTTATTATTTTCAGGAAATAAATAAATTTTTTCTTAAAATTATCAGAAATTATTATGTGTGGAGTTCAGTTATAGTTTTATATGCGGATTTCAATAATATAATAATATGTGACACTCAGATAATATATAATTATTATGTATTGAGAACTGTTGTATTCGTGTATAATGAAATATTAATTACGATAATACACAATATATATACTCATCAATACATAAAATACATAGCAGCTCACAATCAATGCTTAGTAACTCTGTATTAATAAGCGTCACATGACATTATGTTATTGGAGTCCAGACATAAAAGTTACATTTGAACTTCACATGTAATAATTTCTCAACTATCATATCGTAACATACATGATTGTGAAAATCTGTATGTGGTTCATGTAAATAAATTTTCTTATAATAATTATAAATAAAAAACAAAACACCTAAAAAGTTATCTCAAACTCATTGATGAAAGTCAAAACATCTTTTTAAACTAATTAAATGGCACAAATAAGCATGAAGATGTGATGGGGAGGCCACAACATCTTACTTGGTGGAGGTAAAAAGTCTGGTGTGTATATTTAATAATGAAAATATAATTTTAATCATGTTTTTTAAAATATAAATAAATTATTACTCAAAATTATTAATTATGTTGTTTGCATCAGTTATTTAAAATTAACCTAAAAATTTATTTGTTGGGACTGGTGCCATAATTGGATAACTAATTTAGACCTTCAACATAAAATTAACAAAAATATTTTCAAAATAATTTTTCTTTCATATTATAAAAAAATTGAATGATATATGTTTTTTTTTGGGAAACCCCACATAGGGGAATTTTATTGCACACAGAAAAAAGGTTACAAGATCCTTAAGATGGGATAAACTTAGAGTCTATCGCTCAAAGAGCTATAGTCATCCTAAAGAGTAAATCCCATGACTAAGTACAACTCACACAGTAAAAGAAAATACAATACCCAAAAGACACAAAGGAGCAAACCGTAACGCTCGCCAACAGCAGTAGATGATGAGTGAAGAAGAGTTTACTTCCAAAAGAAATGCCTGCATGATACCTGCATGAAAAGAAAAAAAGACTCTGCAAACAGCTAGATGAACAGTTAGAATAAAAAAAAAAGGAGTTAAATCTAAGGAGTAAACATAAAGCTGGAAAGAAATAGTAGAATTTTAGAGGGAGCACCAAAAAGATCACACCAACTTGGGGCAGCCACATACATGTGCATCCATCAGTAAGGAGGGATACAACACACATACTACTACACACCAGAAGGGAAGTAATCTGCCACCCATCACAGAAAACAAACCTGTGGAAACAGTCTAACCATAGGGAGATCATGTAGCCCAACAAAAAAAATATAACCAATGAGAAGAAATCCACAAACTTTCAACGAATGGAGCGAAGTCCACATTCCTTTATCAACAGTAGAGCCTATATAGTGGCAACGGCTATCAAATAAAAAGTCTACACCAATCCACCCAAGTTCCATAATACAATTAAAATGTAACAAGCTCAGCAAGGTAGGAAATAACGTCTAGTTTCAGAGAAGCTTAAATAATACCACCAGATATAAATAGATCTAGAAGAAAATAGCATAACAGAGTGAGTGGATATATCCATATAATAAGTTCAAGAAGGCATGAAAGTATAAAGATTGAAAGGCCCAATGCCCGATGTAACACACCCACAATAGGGGTGCTAAAAAATAGAAACTTTTTTTGATCCAACCTATAGGCAGCCGCAATACACCAAACCAAAAGAACAACATACAAAACTCCTAGGTCTTACAAATCGCAAACCATATAAAATACTTCAATCCAGTAAGGCATGATAACATAATGATTGAAAAACCCAATAACCCGCTATAACATACCCACAACAGGGGTGCTAAAAAAAGACTGCAGGCAACTGCAATACACCAAACCAAAAGAAAACATACAGAACTCGGTCAATGCACTACACCCATACAGTTAGAAAAAAATGGAATGGCGACAACAAGCTACATCCGATTAAGAAAAAGGGAAACATTCCTGATAATCAAAGAAGAACATCTGGCCAAACCAGTATGCAGACCATTTAAATAAATAACAAGGTAAACATTGCAGAAGTTAGGGAAATAGGCAAAAATAGCCTTGGAAAATAGCCCTAACATCTGCCAAGGAGTATTTAATAAGCGCACAATAAACAGAAAATAATACAACATATCATCATATCCCATATAAAAGACTTCAATCCTGAAAGCAGGTTATAGCATCCAAGAGCTAATGGTTTTCCGATCAGCAATAAGTTCCAGACGTTCCTAAAGGTGGAGGAAAGACCTCATCCAACCAATAGATTAAAACAAAAAAGCAACATAAAAAGTTTACATGTTCCTGATATAAGGAAAACCACTTTTATCTAAATTCACAAGCCCCGTAATAAGGGAGGGATATTATCGTAAGAGAATATATTCATCATAGAGAATTTTGCACCCCAATTAGCAAGAAAATCAGCACAATTCCCTTCCGATAGATATGAAATATGATAGTCAAGAGAAGCAAGAAGCCTCCTCGTGGTTAAGAATATAGTAAACTTCGACATTGCCATGAGCTCGAATTTGATAAATTCAAAAGAAGGAGAGCATCAATTTCAAACCAGATTTTTTTAAGTCCCTTCGAATGCATAAAGATATACCATAGCAAACCATAAAGTTCAAAAGAACGCAGATAGGAAAGGAATGCAAAGAATCATCTTACCTTTAAAGTTTCTTAAAATACCCTCATAGCCATATAGCACATTAACAATAGATCCATCAGTATTAACCTTAATAACATGATAATTGGGCTTTATCCAATAAATAGTCTTACAGGTAAAATCAACCTCAGAGGATAGGAGGGAAATCCCAAAATAAGGGGCCAGATACTTGACACCTTTGAAACTAGAAGGAGGAAGAAGGTTAGCTTTGAAAAGGGAGGCAATTTTACATTTGGTTCTAGCAATAATACGGTGAAAGTTCATAAGAATATCATTGTGTTTAGCATCATTTCTTTTCCACCAGATATACCACAGTAAAGTAATAGCCAGCACACATTTGACATGTCCTTTTGAGGAAGTGGATAGGTAATTATTTAAAAGGCGCAATACATAAGGAGTTCCATCAAACATAAAAGTATTAAACATACTATCATACCGCCAGACTCTAGAAGCAATGGGGCCATTAACGAAGACATGATCCACAGTTTCAATGTGGAAACAACATCAACATTTGGATGGAAGATGTGTCTTAATCGAGAATGGCATCCACATGAATGTAGTGTTTAAGGATACACCAAGTAAGAATCGAAAGTGAGGAAGGAATAGAATTACTCCAGCTTTTAGGAAAAGCCAGAGAATCTTGAATTTTAAATCTAATAGCTTGCCACACATCCTTAAAAATAAAATCTCCAGAGGAGGAATTATTAAATAGGATTTGGTCAGCTCTATTGGATGTTGGATTAATGTTAAGGATTTTGTTAACGATCACATTGGGAACATAAGAATTTAAATGAGCAAATGGGATTTTGTTGACTATCACCCTCCGATATCTTTTTTAAGCCTTTTGCCTCCAATAGGTTTCCTCCATGTCTTGATAGATGTTAACCTAACTTTGGCTTGGTTTAATAAGATATTTTTGGAGGCATCATGAATAGCAGCTTCTTCTAAAGCTATAACTTCTTGTTCTAAATGTTTAATGTTTGTAAAAAGATTTTTGAAGTAGTATTTGTTCCACCATTTAAGAAATTGTTTAAGCCTTTTAATTTAATCTCTTCATCCCAATAATAGAATCATAATAGATAGAGTCCAATTAGTAGCAACCACCTCCGAGTATCTGTCATCCATAAGCCACATATTTTGAAAACAGAAAGGAATATGAGAAGAGGGGGAGTCCGTACTAACCTTAAAAGAGATTAGCAAAATGGAATTATCATATAAGGTTCAACTGAGGTGTTCAATAGAAGTAATCAGAAAGGAGTTGATCCATAGATCATTAAACAGAATCCTATCAAGTCTTTGCCAAAGTCTATGATTATTCTAGGTGAATTGAGAGCCAATAAAACCTAGACTATAAGTGACAATCTAGAATCATATTATTAAAGTCCTCCATGGAGAATAGGTTAAGAGCATTTCCACCAACTCATTCCAAAGAGGAAGAGATGGTGTTAAAATCCCCACCCACAAACCAGGGAGCATTAATCGAGGATGAGAAATTAACCAAATCTTCCCACAGGGTCCTTCTACCATACCTATTGCAGGAAGTATAAACAAAAGATCCAAAATAGCACCAATTACCAAAAGTGATTTTAGCATTCACTACATGGTGAAGATGTTGTATAATATGAACAACAAAATGATTATTTCAAAAGATCTAAATTTTATTACTCGAATTTGCAAAAAAACTCTGAAAGCTGATCATTTTAGCAATAGATTGAACGCCAGAAGGAAGGATGAAGGGTTCCAAGATTGACAGGAAAGAAATGTTATGGGTGCAAACTAAGTTGCTAAGTCTATAAGGAATAGAGAGGGAACCTATCCCTGTTGCATTCTAGATCAAGAAAGAGACTATTTACTTTGGGTGAGAGGAGCCGATCTAGTTACCAGAGCTAGGAAATTTAGATTTAATTTGTTTCTCTTATTTATAATATGGAAATCATTGGCCCATCCAAGCCTCACCATCGATAGCAGTGTTCGCTAAGTGTTTGCCAAGAGGAGCCTAGAGGTTTAAAGTCATTTCTCCTTCTTCCAAATCGGATGACCGATGAAGCTAGCTTTGGATTTAGATCGGGTTAGAAGAGGAAACACAGAAGGATTAGAATTAGAAAACACAAATACCTAAATCTAGAAGTTAATTCTAAATAGTACACATCCTCCATTCCTACAATAGTATTCATTTGACTTTTAGCTAAAGGAGATACAGAAGTAGGGATATTTGTATTAGTGAGGGAATCATCAACTGGAGCAGTGCTATTAGAGGCATTAATGTCAATATTGAATTTAGAGCATGGGTTCCAACATAAGAAACATGTTCCTTAATAGGAAGTGGGCCAACTGGTAAATGCTTAGTCATATCCATCTTAGATTCAAGTTGGTGGCTTTGGACCGGGGGATCATTTCTATCAAGTATTGGGGCAGTTGTATTCGTGGCCATATCATTTTGAGGTTCATTAAAGTGGCCTTAGTGGATGGAGCAGTTTTGGATAACACATGTTTTTTCTTTAAATGCGGATGAGCTACAAAACAATCAGCAAATCCATGCCCATGAATTTTACAATGGGAGCAAAAAATAGGGAAGCTTTCAAATTCTACCTTTTGTAAATCGCCATATTTTTATGACCCAAACCAGATTTCCTTGGGATATTTTTTAGTTATATATAATTCCACAAGTATCCGAGCAACAGAGGGTCTAGAACTAGAAGCAGTAGCTTGGTCCAATTGAAGAGGACGACCGAACAGACTAGCCACATCATAGAGAAATTCGGGATTAAAGAAATGCACACGAACGTTAGGAATGGATAACCAAACTGGAACGATAGGAGATTCCTCCTTAATGTCGAAAAAAGGAGTCCATTTCAATAACCGCATATGGCAATTAAAACAAAATAATGATCGCCTTGCAAAAAAACACGGAATAATCCAAATCATTAGACAGTTCAATCAATACATGTCGTGAGTCAATCAGACCTACTGTAAAAACTCCCAATAATTTTAGATTATGAAAAAAGACACGAACATTTTCCATAGAAGGGCGACGCAGAGAAAATTTATCAACCAAAGCAAATTCGAAAGGTTTCGCAAGCTTTTCAACTATTGAATCCTAACACATGATCGCGGGTACACCCCAAGTAGAAACAAATTCGAAAGACTCACCGGAATTTTTAGCCTTACCCGCAAGCACATCCTTGAAAGATTTAGAAGCCATCAGGATTTGTTACCGAGGGATCAGTAACCGCTATGATGATGTGGGTTCTGGGGAGCCAAGTATCCATATTCAGCTATTGCACAAGAATCCAAAGTCACGGATTTACCAAGATCAAATGCAATTAGGGAACCGCACACAACAGGGGGGAGGAAAATCGCAGAGTAGGGACGCCAGGGCAAGAGCGAATGTTTAAATTGAATGATATATGTGACATAATATTAGAAAAAAATTCTTCAAGTTGAGTCATGTAGATGCATAACCACCACATCAATGCTTCGATGCAAAATAGACTCTTTTGTTAAACCTTAAAATCACAAGTTTCTCCCAAGATGTTCAAACAGCATATTTTCTAAATATTATTCCTATGGCTAATAAGAGTGATAATTACTGTTATGTCTTAAAGATCTTGTTTTTTTATTAGGACTTTGGTAAATAAGATAGCAAATCTCATTTAAAATAGACTTTAAGTAAGAATTCTCCAATCAGCGTTTATTTACGTAAAATAGTTAAATGCACGGCGTTAAGCTAAGTACATAAGTAATGGCACGGATATAAGCACATAAGTAGATGTTTGATTAGCTCTATCCTACGAAGTGGTATTTGATTAATGTTAGAAAAAATTTAAACAATTTAAACACGTTTCAAAACACTAATCTGATGGCCTAAGAAATATTGCTGATCGGAGATCCTCACGTTTCAATCTCTTAGAAACTATTTGTCTTCTCTCTAAATACACATCCTCGTATTATGAGAAGAACAATGGCAATTGCCATACCTCAGCTTTCTATATATATATCTCTTCATCAAGGCATGGTTAATTATTCTCTAGATGTTAGCAAACCACTGTGATATCTATAGCGATTTTCTTCTATACTGAGTCTCTCTTTTGTACATCTTAATATAGCTAGAAAATGATTCTCTTCTTCTCTTGCTGGTTTTGTCCTTAGAAAGCTACTCCTGCGTTGCCAGCTTCCATCGAGCTGTGGGCTCCTTAGAAGCATTCTCGAGGCGTGGAATGAGAGGTATTCCTTCTTATTATGAGGAGTTGGGAGGAGATGAAAGGAGACTTCTGTACAGACCTGAGGGTTTGCCCATGGAAAGGAGGTTCGATCAAATAAGCAACTTTCGAGGTTCTAACATTGATCAGAGAAGACTAAAAAAGGGTGGTGGAGTTGATGATACCATGGTGAGGACAAGTTTGTTATTTTCTGCATCTTTACATGTTTTCATTTTAATCTTATTAGTAAAAATACTCATGCACTATTTATAAAATTTAATTTTAAAAATATTAATATAATATTATAGCTTTTAAATTATCATTTAATATGCATATATATATATATATAGAGAGAGAGAGAGAGAGAGAGAGAGATGAGTATATGTATGTATATTATTAATCTTATTTAAGATAACTATAAATATTCCTTTAGTCACAAAATTTTAAATGTACTATTTGTCAAATATTTTAAATAAAATGATATAAATATCATTGCAAATGGATAAAATATATATTTTTTTTCTGACAGAAATATTAAAACATATAAAAAATACTCTGTATATGTGCACCACATTATCTAAATTAATCAAATTCGTTTGTAAGACTAGAAGTTATATGTGCCAATATCTTAATAAAAATAGAAGCATTCTTAATTATAATTTAAGCACATTTAAATGACATTACTTTACAAATAAGCATCTCTTATCTAAATTTAATTACCATATATTTTTAGGCATTTGGAAAGGCATGGAGTGCAGCTTGCTCCTCTAACAGCCCAGTCTCTCTCATGATACCCAAGGAAACATATACTTATTAAAGCCTATCACATTTTCTGGCCCCTGCAAATCAGATATTTCAGTGATGGTGAGGCCATAACATTCATCATAAATGAATACAATTAAGTTATATAAGCTCTCCATTATATAGTTTTCTTGCTATTAATATATTAAATTTCATAAATTTATATATGTATAAATATAATTTTCAGATCATGGGGACAATTGAAGCTTCTTCAGACCCATCAGACTGGAAGGGAGAAAATCAAAGAACATGGATTCTCTTCAGTAATGTAAATAATCTTGCGATTATGGGAGGTGGAACCATCAATGGCAATGGAGAGGTTTGGTGGCAAAAATCATGCAAAGTAGATAAATCACAAGTGAGCATTTTTCTTATTTAGTTATTAGAATTTAATCAACGTTTATGTGAATTTAATTAATTGTTCTAACACTGGTTTCTTTCTTTTTCTTTAAACTGTCGTTTCAGCCATGCAAAGACGCACCTACGGTATGTGATCATTAGATACATTTAATTATTATTAATATGTAAAAATCTTCATAAAATTATAATTATTGATGTATAAATAAATAGCTTTTCTTTTGTGTTGGATTGTAGGCCCTAACTTTTAATGCGTGCAATGGGTTGAGAGTAGAGAGCCTGAATGTGATAAATAGCCAACAGATACACGTAGAGTTCTTGAACAGCAAGAATGTCTTGGCTTCAAGGCTCACCATAACTGCACCAAGCAATAGCCCTAACACAGATGGAATCCATATCGCAATAACACAAAATATTACTGTCAATAGTTGCACCATTGCTACTGGTATGTATAATATTATATAACAACTATAAATATATTTCTATTAGTCTACACCCATACATGTATGTGTGTGTGTATAGAGAGAGAGAGAGAGAATGAGAGAGAGAGAGAGCTCAAAGAAGTGAATGGATCAAATTGATTTTATTGTATGCCTTCAACATGTTTAGTTTTATTGTATGATTTCTCTACTGGGGTAGTGCTAGTGCTATCAGCAAGCTGGATGCAATATACCCATATATATCACCATAAAAAAAAGATGCATATATTTAGATGAATATTTACCTCTCTTCAGTAAAAAATGTGCACAAATTTTGAATTATTATCATAATTTACAGGAGATGATTGTATCTCAATAGTCAGTGGATCTCAGGATGTGCACGCCAGTAACATAATTTGTGGCCCAGGTCATGGAATTAGGTGCGCATATAAACACATTTTAAGTCTCTATTTGTGCCTATACCTTACTTTTGTTTGGTTAATTTAAATGAATTCGATATATATTATCAACAAAGAGTTGTACATTACTTTAAGCTATGGTTAAATATTACATTACTTAATTTGTATTTTAACATTCCTAAATTATTTATGTTATACAGTGTTGGAAGCCTTGGAGCAATGGGATCCAGTGACATGGTCTCAGATGTGACGGTGGATTCTGCACAATTGAGTGGTACTTTAAATGGGGTTGTACATTACAGGTAAATTAAATTACTAATATATATATATATATATATATATATATATATATATATATATATATATATATATATATATATATATGCATACTTGAGTTATACACATAAATGGTTTAATTTCCCTGGGCTTACTTCAATAATGGCTTTTTGTAGGGTGGCAGCGGTTATGCCAAAAACATAGTATTCAAAAACATTAAAATGAACAATGTCCAAAATCCAATAATCATAGATCAAAACTACTGCGACTCCACTATGGCTTGTGCTCAACAGGTTAATCAACATAAATTCTTAATTAAGCTTCGTTTGAGATAGTTATTTAATTATTATTATTTTTGTATCAAAGCAATCAATAAAAAAATTAGCATTTGTTGAGAAAAAATTATACATATATTTCTTTTTAAAATTGATTTTTGAAATAACTGAATTGAAATCATGATTAGAAAAATAAATTTTTAGTAAATTTGTTATTATATGTAGAAATCTGCAGTGCAAGTGAGCAATGTACAATACAGCAACATCAAGGGAACATGTGCTTCAAATTTTGCAGTAAATTTCAACTGCAGCAAAGCCTTTCCATGCAGTGGGATAATATTACAGGACATTAATTTGGTTAAAACTGGTGGTGGTTCTACTAAAAGCTTCTTAGAAAATGCCAACTTGACCGAGGAAGGGATGGTCATCCCTCCAACCTAAGCTTGAAGATGCATGGACAGACATATTTCATTACAGTTGTTGTAAACTTGTATGGATACTATTGCTTTATTCATGTATGCATAGTTGATGGATGAATAAAATCTCAGATAGAACAAAAATTACTTTTATATAAAACTTTAGATGCACAGTTGGCTTGATTCTTTGGGACTGCTTTTCTCTTGTTATATAAAATTTCATACTCTTCTATGCAGGATAATTTTTTTCGTATGAGTACTGTCTCTCTTCAATGCTCTTAAATTCTTTGAGTCATTGCACACTTGGGCTATAAAAGTAGGTGGAATATACATGATTTGATCTTTTATATTATCTAAAATTAATCTAATAAAAACTTTGTAAGTATATATTTATATAAAACTTTAATCTAAATAAGACTAATATATATATATATATATATATATATATATATATATATATATATATATATATATATATATATATATATATATATATATATATATATAATCAAATTTAACTTGACTCACAACATATCTATACCCACAACTCCAAAAATACTTTACATTATATTTATTCTATCTACAACAACAACAACAACAACAAGCCTTAATCCCACTAGGTGGGGTCGGCTACATGAATCCTTCTTCTCCATTGTGTCCTATTATGTGTCAAATTCTCATTTAATTCAAGTATACTAAGATCATTTTTTATACATCTTAACCAAGTCTTTTTAGGTCTACCTCTACCTTTCTTAACATAAGGCAAATCTAATGCATCTACTCTCCTAATCGGTCATCGGACGGCCGACGCTTTATGTGGCCAAACCATCTAAGGCGACTCTCCTAATCTTATCTACCACCTGAGCTACTCCAACTTTTTCCCAACATACTCATTTTGCATTCTATCTCTAAGATTAAAGCCACTCATCCACCGAGCATCCTCATCTCAGTAACACTTAACTTAGTCTTATGCTTTTTATTGGCCAACATTCTCGCACCATAAGTCATTGCGTGTCTTACCACCATCTTATAAAATTTTCCTTAAGTTTAAGTGGAACTTTTCTATCACATAATAGCCGATGCATTCCTCCACTTCAACCATCCAACTTGAATTCTACTAATAACATCTCCATCTATTTCACCATCATTTTGAACAATAGAGCCTAAATATCTCAATCGCTCACTCTTATTAATGACTTGATCACCCAAAGTCACAACACTATCACTAAAACTTCTACAACTAAAATTATACTCCATATATTCGCTTTAGATCTACTTAAACGAAAACCTTTAGACTCTAAAGTTGACCTCCATAATTCAAATTTCTCACTCCTCTCTAGTCTTATCAACAAGAAGAATGTCATCAACAAAAAGCATACACCAAGGTACATCTTCTTGTAAATGCCTCAAAAGAACATCCATAACTAAAGTAAAAAAGATAAGGGCATAATGTTGATCCTTGATGTAATCCAACTGAAATAGGAAAATGTTTTGTCAATCCTCCTTGTGTTTGGATACAAGTAATGCAGTAGTATACATATCCTTAATGACTTGAATATAACCAATATTAACTCCTTTCGTCTAGAACTCTCCAAAGAACATCTCTTGAGACTTTATCATAAGCTTTCTAAATCAATAAATATCATATGTAGATCCTTCTTACTTTCTCTATGCTTCTCCATCAAACCTCTTAACAAATGTATAGCATCCATAGTAGATCTACCCGGCATGAAACCAAACTGACAGTGAGAAACTTCGTATCACATCGTAACCTATGCTCAATTACTCTCCCATAATTTTAATGTATGGCATTAACTTAATTCCTCTATAATTTGCACACTCTTGTGCATCACCTTTATTCTTAAATATATAGAACCAACAAACTCTTTCTCCACTCATCGGCATCTTTTAGTCTTTAAAATAACATTAAAAGATTTGTAAGCCAAGAAATTCCTTGATCTCCTAAACATTTCCACATCTATTGGAATATTATCGTCTGTTTTTCCACATTTCATTTTCTTTAAAGCTTCACTAACTTCATATTTACTAATACGACGATAAAAATGAAATTCTCTATTTTTGTTTAGGGTATTAAGCTAAAATCAATCGCTTTCAGATCCTTCATTGAAAAGTTTATCAAAATACCTCATCCACCTATTTTCAATATCTTTTCTAAGAAAAGCACTTTATTATTTTCATCCTTAATATCCCACACTTGAACTATGTCTTTACTCCTATCTCTTTGCTAACTTATACATACATCTTTCACCTTCTTTGGTATCTAATCTATTGTATAAATCACTAAAAGCTAAATTTTTTGAATCATATATTACTTTCTTAGAATCTCTACAGACCACTTTATATCTTTCTCAATTCCCCAAATTTTTATATCTAAACCAAGTTTTATAACAATGCTTCTTATTTCTTATCTTTTCTTGCATACTCTGACTCCACCACCAACTATTCTTATTAAAAGAAGCTTTTCTTTTTGATTCTCCAAGCACATCTTTAGTAACTTGCTTAATTTCACTTGATATTTTTTCCCACATGACGTTAGCTTCCTTATGAACATCCCAAATTCTAATTTCTTGTAGTTTGCTCTTAAAAATATTTTTATTTGTGTTCTTTAAGTGTCCCCATCTAATCCTAAGACAATAATTTAGTTTATTTTTTCTCTTACAACCTTTCATCTTAAAATCTAAAACTAATAATCAATGTTGGTACTTAAAATTTCACTTGGAATGACCTTACAATCTTTACAATCTAAACGATCTATTTTTCTTATAAAATAATCAACTGTGTTTTACTAGATCCATTTTATAAGTAATAATATGTTCATCTCTTTTCTTAAATAAAGTATTAGCAACTACAAAATCATAAGCTAAGGCAAAATCTAATATAGTCCTACCTTCTTCATTAGTCACCCAAATCCATAACCACCATGAATACTTTTAAAATCTTCTACCACTCTACCAACATGTCCATTTAAATCTCTCCCAATAAATATTTTTCTTCAAGAGGTATCTTTTGTATTAACTCTAATTCATTCCAAAATTTTTCTTTGCTTACCTCCAAACCTACTTGAGGAGCATAGACACTTATAACATTGATAATCTTAGTATCAATAATAATCTTTAGAGCTATAATTATATCTCCACATCTATTAATACTTATAACATTATCCTTCAAACTTTTATCTATAATCACACCTACACCATTTCTAGTTCGACTTTTACCTGAATACCAAAGTTTAAAACCTAAACTATCAATCTCCTTGGCCTTCTCACCAACCCATTTAGTTTTTTGAACACATAAAATATTTTTCTTTCTATGAACCATAATATCTATTAATTCGATTAATTTACCTGTAAGAGTACCTATATTCCAAGATCCTAACCTAATTCTAGTTTCATGGACTAACTTCTTTGCCCGCATCCGTCCATAATGTGGGAACCCTTGCTTATTTAACACTGCACTCGGGTGCCGATGCAGCGGCTCTAGCACATTTTTCACTGTATTCAAGCCATACAGCGCGTCGCTTCCAGGGGACGCCCTAGCATTAACACAATGATTTAAAGGATTCATGTCATGATTATTTCGACAAATTTTACATTGGCTGTCGACTACCTAACGCAACCCTCCACTTTTTGCATCCGGACTTGGGACCGCAATGATTATATTTATTCTATCAAACATAAAAAATTAAACTCATGTATTTATAGAGATTTCAACCAAATGCATTACATTCACTTTACGTTGTATTTCTTTTTCAGGCAACCAAATAGCCCTAAAAGATGTTGCTTTTATAATCTCTAGATTATAATAGTATGTGACATCAACTAATAGGTACATAACACAACTATTTAATTAAAAATTAAGAATTGTATGACCTTATGTAGGAACTAATTAGAGTTGAAAAGACATGCCCCTTTTTTACAATAAAGAGTCTATTTGGTTGGATGTATTTTGAGTATAAATTAAATCAAATATAGAGATTTTAACTTTTTGAGTGTTTGGTATGATACAAAATAAAATTCCAAGGAATTTGTAGTGTATTTGGAATGCATTGAAAATGTGATTTGTAGTGTATTTGGAATTCGCCCAAATATGGTGAATTTCATATACACTTATGGGTGTAAAGTAATAGCGGTTGTATCACTTGTTGTTTGCCATCGTTGGCTGCCCAACGCCGGCACCCTACAATGGCCACCACTACTGGCCTCCTGCCGGCCTCCCACCACCATCGTCCTTAGCTGGCCACCCACCTCCTCCTCCGGTAACAACCCCAACTGCCGGCAGCCACCACCGCTACTCTTAAAAAAAAAAAAAAGAACTTTACATTACATTCATTCTAACAAACAAGAAAAAACAAGCTCATGTATTTGTAGAGTTTCCAATAAAAAAAAAACTAGAGTAATCCAAATACATTATATTAATTTTACACTACATTTCTTTTACAATACACTCATTTTCAAGCACTCAAATGGCCCCTAAATGAATTTAAATTTCATATAAGTTCATGGTTTAAAGAAAGAAAATATATAATAGAGCTATGCATATTAAAGAAGTGTACATATTAAATAAAGACATATACAAGGAATAAGGCTAGCTACTATGAAATTTCATAAGAAATAATACAACTACAATATCTTTAAGGCATGAAAAAAATTTGTAATTATACAAATATAATTGATTTGATCCTATTTCTAATTGATGCAGAAGAGTGCATAAGTTGTACAAAATTATTAAAATAAAAAGAACTAGAAAATAAATAAAAGTAGATCATTACACATATACAAGGAATAGGCAGGCTAACTACTATGAAATTTGATAAGAAAAAAAAATACAACTACAATATCTTTAGGGCATGAGAAAATTTGTCATTATTCAAATTTGTTTGATTTGATCATATTCCTAATTGAGGCAAAAGGGTGCATAAATTGTACATAGTTATTAAAATTAAAAAAAAAATAGAAAATATATAATAGTTGGTCAATTTATTCTGGCATTACAAGCAAGTCAAGTGTATTCAACTAGATTGGCTAGTAGTCATGAAAACTAAACTAAGAGGTAGAGTTGAAGACAAAACATAATAGATATATGCATAGGTCTGGCAAGTGACCCTTTTGAATTAGGGAGAGGATTTGGACAAATTTATGCATAGGTAATCTTGAATATGCTCAAAGAAAGAATATAATAAATAAAATTGAGCTCGATTGATGACAACTTTTACTAGCTCAACAAGCTTGTGCAATCAAGTTGAGAGGTTCAAATTCTACATCAATATTAAGGACTACACAAGCTACCATATGGGAGAAATTACCTAACCGTAGTTTCATCGACCTAAGCTCTAACAAGTTATCAGTAGAAGCTAAAGCGTCGACTAAATACTGATGCAAAATGCTAATTGGTGCAAGCTAGGAGTGAAATTCGTCATTTGCATCAACATCCATAAATGTTCATAAAGATTTGTAAATAGAAACCCCATGTATGACATCCAAATGAACATTTGGTGATCTACTACATAAGTTAGCTTACAACGAATATGGTCTGCTTCAGACGTGTATCATATTTATTGGGGGGCATTTGTTGACCTCCATTATGATCTCCCTTTCTGAGTTGATTTGAAGTGTTGAGCATAATGAATGAGTGCAATATCATAGAATTGGAGTCGAGATGCTTTGATCTCCGCTAAACCTTTACAAACACTATTTATTCATGAAACGAGCTATGTTGATGTGTTTGGCGAATCATAACTTATCAATGGAAGCCTATCGCAATCGATCAAATTAAAACAAAATGACAATGATAGGCTACAGACGAGCATTACATAAATTGTTCTAGAATCATCCTAAATCACTCAGCAGTATTGTGTTGAAAATTAATTGTTTCAGTGCATCAAAAATATCAAAATTGCTAAGAGAAGCTTCCAATAATCAATTTGTTTTGAACAAAAAATGAACACCAAGTTATGTAAGTGAAGCCATGTGAAACTGAATCTGCTTCATTCGATTGACGTCGACTTTGTTCGAACAACCTTTGACCACAAATCAGATAACACTAATGAATCTGAAACGTCTGATTCTCTTAAAATCAACATCTAATTTGCTTAAATAGTCAGATGAATGCAACACAATATATATTTCATGTGCAAGATCTACGATACATAATCAAAAGAAAAAAATATTCAACGAAGTTTATGAAAATAAAATCAATATGTATAAATTCGAAGAAAACAACAAGATATGTGATTATATGTATAAATATATATATATATATATATATATATATATATATATATATATATATATATATATATATATATATATATATATATATATATATATATATATATATAAAATATATATATATATATATATATATATATATATATATATATCTTAGATCTGTGAAATTAGTTGCTTGCATTTAGATCTCCTCAGGTCTTAATATTTATTTGGGCACATTATATGGGATAAACTTTAATATTATTAAAGAAGAAAAATTATTTTATTAGCTGCACAATCATTCTCCTATTGGTGCCACACGTTATGACAAATTCTCATCCTCACCTAAATCCCACTTTCATGTCATGTGCCTTGTCCAATAAAAACAAACAAAATGAAATTAAAGAAGGGAGATTATCAAAAATCAATGAAAGCTTGATTTTCCAGAACTCTCTATCACGAGCGAGAAAATATTACATGTGGAGTCCGGACATAGCTTTATGTGGGACCAAAGCAACTCTTCATTATAAAAAAAAAACATTTTTTTACTTATTGTCACTTGAGGCTTAGATGCGTTACATTACCACTACATCCATTCAAATGGGGCGGTTGAATCTGTGGAAGAAATTTAAAGAAATATATATATATATATATATATATATATATATATATATATATATATATATATATATATATATATTAGGGCATAATATTTTTTTTTCAAATAAATCGAGCTCAGAGAGAGAAATAGAAAATCTCATTTTTGTTTTTCGGGAAGAACCATGAAGATGGAGAACAAATTCGGAAGTTATGGACTTGATGATATTGCGACCAATTTAGCGGATAATGTATTAAATAAAAATACATCGGTAAATTTTTGGAACCATTTTATATGTATAATTTTTTTAGGATTTATTAGTGATATTCTTTGAAATTCTTTTATTTAATGTATATTTTCTACACTCTTAAGAGTTCTTTGCAAGAAGACTTTGCTTATTTTATGTACTATTTTGCATGTGTACTCTCTGTACTCTCATGAGAGTACAACCCATTTTTTCTTTCTTTCTCTCAAATTTTTGACCATGTTTGGATATAATATAATTAGTATACGACATTACAAGCTATTTGGAAGCTATTTGGTTGATTTTAATGACAGATTTGCATGTGTCTCTACTCTCATGAGAATTATTTTCAATTTTCATTTTTGGCTTTGTTTGGAGAGAATATGCTTAATAGATTTTATTAGAAGTAATTCTGAGGATGATTGGTTGGTGTTGGGGGCAGATTTGCATCTGTACTTTCATGAGGGCACAAAGTATTTTGTCATTCATTTTCAGTTTCTTTGATCTATTTGTAGAGAATATGTTTATTAGATTCCATTAGAAGTAATTTGGAGGTTGATTGGTTGGTTTTTAGGAGAGATTTGCATATGTACTCTTTATACTCTCATGAGAGTACATAGTATTTTATCATTTATTTTCAATTTCTTTGGCTTGTTTGGAGACAATATGTTTATTAGATTCCATTAGAGATAATTTGGAGGCTGATTGGTTAGTTTTGGAGACAGATTTGCATCTATACTCTATATACTATCATGAGAGTATAGAGCATTTTCTCATTTTTTTTTTCAATTTCTTTAGCCTGTTTGGAGAGAATGTACTTATTAGATTCATTAGAAGTAATTTGGATTGGTTATTTTGGAGTCAAATTTGCATGTATTCTCTCTCATGAGTGAGCATTATTTTTAGTTTCTTTGGCTTGTTTGAAGAGAATATGTTTATTAGATTATATTAGTTTGGAGGCTGATTGATTGATTTGGAGGCTGATTTGCATCAGTACTCTCTGTACTCTCATGAGAGTACATAGCATTTTTCTCATTTTTTTCTTATTTCTTTGGCCTGTTTGGAGAGAATATGTTTATTATATTCCATTAGAAATAATTTGGAGGCTGATTGGTTAGTTTTTAGGGGTATTTTGCATCTATACTCTATGTACTTTTAAGAGAGTACACTCCATTTGCTCATTTTTTCCAGTTAATTTATCCTGTTTGGAGAGAATATATTTAATAGATTTCATTAGAAGCAATTCTAAGGATGACTAGTTGATTTTTAGGAGAGATTTACATCTATACTCTCTGTACTCTCATGAGAGTATATAGTATTTTCTCATATTTTTTTAGATTCTTTGGCCTGATTGGAGAGAATATGTTTAATAGATTCCATTAGAAGTAATTTGGAGATTGATCGGTTGGTTTTAGGGAGATTTGTATGTGTACTCTTTGTACTCTCATGAGAGTACATAGTATTTTTTTTATTTATTTTCAGTTTCTTTACCCTGTTTAGAGAGAATATATTTATTAAATTCTAATAGAAGTAATTTGGAGGCTAATTGGTTGGTTTTGGAGATAGATTTGCACATGTACTCTCTATACTCTCACGAGAGTAGAGAGCATTTTCTCTTTTTTTCCAATGTCTTTGGCCTGTTTGGAGAGAATATATTTATTACATTCCATTAAATTTGGAGGGATTGGTTGGTTTTGGAGCATTGTATCTGTCTCTATCTCATGAGTATAGAGCATTTTCTTTTTTTTTCAGTTTTTTTGGCCTGTTTGGAGAGAATATTTTTATTACATTTCATTAGAAGCAATTTGTAGCCTAATTGGTTGGTTTTGGAGGCAGATTTGTATCTGTACTCTCTATACTCACATGAGAATACATAGCATTTTGTCATTTTTTTTCTAGTGTCTTTGGCCTGTTTGGAAAGAATATATTTATTAGATTCCATTAGAAGCAATTTGGAGGCTGATTGGTTAGTTTTAGAGGCTGATTTGCATCTGTACTCTCATGAGAGTACATGACATTTTGTCATTTTTTTCTGTTTCTTTAGTCCATTTTGGAGGAAATATGTTTATTAGATTTTGTTATAAGCAATTTGGAGGTTGATTGGTTGGTTTGGAGGTATTTGCATCTACGTATTACTCTCATGAGAATGCATTTTCATTTTTCCAATTTCTTTGGTGTTTGGAGAATATATTTATTAGAATCCATTAGAAAGCAATTTGGAATTGGTTGGTTTTAGGGGATTTGCTACTCTGGACTCTCTCTGAGCATTTTTTCATTTTTCCGATTTTTTGGCGATTAGAGAATATATTTAATAAATTTCATTATAAGTAATTTGGAGGATGATTGGTTGGTTTTTAGGGGAGATTTGCATTTGTACTCTCTATACTCTCATGAAAGTACACCTTATTTTCTTATTTTTAAGCTATTTTTCATGTGACATATTTGTGTTCGCGCAAGTGAATGTAGTAAATGAGCATTGTGATGATGAAACCATGATGTCTAATGACCCAAATATGGGAAAACTCCTTAGCACCACTGTTCATAATGAAATAGAGGCCTATCTTTATCTTGTGATTATGCATCAAATTGAGTTGATGTTAGGAAGGATCATAGTTATTATTAAACTCTAAAGAAATTAAAATCAAAGGATTTTTTTATGTGCAAAAGCATGTCGGAAGAAACGCCAATCTAAGCGCATAGTTAAATTCAAAATAGATACTGAGGAGTGTTGTCAGACCATGATTAGATTTTTTATTGATTTAGATGAGAATTTGAAGGATAAAAAATATATAGAAAGTTATATTCATTCATTGGCAAAGCCGAGTGACCTACATCTTCTTAGATCATATAGAGGCATCAACGATGAGAAGGTAGTTGTATTGAAGACAATGATAGAGGCTGGAATTAGAGCAATTGATGTGTTCAGCTATCTAAGTGAGGAAGTTGGCGATGTGAAAAATATTGGCTTCACAAAAAGAGATGCTTTCAATTTCATCCAAAAAGAGAGAAGATCAAGGATTACGAATGATGATAGTAATACATTAATACAACTGTTTAAGGAAAGACAAGCGGAGGATGGGATATTTACATGGGATGTCCAAGTTGATGAGTTAGATAGCTTGGTTAGTTTTTTTTGGAGCAATGACATGTCAAGGATAGAATATGATTATTTTGGGGATGTCATAATTTTTGATACAAGCTATCGACTCAATAAATATAATCTTGTATATTTCCTTTGTTGGATTGAATCATCCTTTGGAAAAAATCTTATTTGGAGTATCCTTTTTTCAGAAGAATTGAGTCATTCACATGGCTATTCAAAATATTTCTCATTTAAGACATCCTATAACAATATTCAGCGATCAAGATCAAGCAATGGAGAAATATCAAATATGTTTCGCATACTATAGGTTATGATGACATATTTCAAAAAAAGCTCTTGAAGGTACAACTTTAATAGATAAGGCGGTCAAAGTCTATACATGCATTGAGAAAGTGTGACTCAGGAGGAGTTTGAGCAAGCTTGGTCTACTATGCTAGATGAGGGCAATTTACACATCATACTTGTTTTGAGCTTTATAAAATTAGATGCAAGTGGTTCCGCGTGCAAGACTCATTCTGTATGGGAATCTTATCAACGCAATATAGTGAGTCCACGAATAATGTATGTCACAGAATCTCTAAACCAACGAGTTCAATCATAAATTATTTCTTGGGATTAGAGAAGATCGACACATGGCGCCGAAATGATGATGAAGATTTTAAGTGTAGCTGAATTGTTCATTATTAAGAAGTCAATTACGAAAACAACCACTATGTTTTACACAAGAAAGCTTTATACAATGTTTGAGGAAGAATTTTTGCATAGAGTTGGAGGATTAGAAGTAAATGTGTGAGATGATAATCCTATGGCGTATTTGGTGAGAAACTTAGAGAATAAATATGCTTCCAAAATATGGACTGTCTATTTTGACAAGACATGCCTAAATGTAACTTGTAGTTGTACAAAATTTGAAATGATGGGATTGATTTATGCTCACTAGATCCGAGTTCTTAGTCAAGAAGATATTATGCACATTCTGGATAATACCTTCTCATGCGCTGGTCAACTAGAGCAAATAGGGATATCTACTTTGACAGTGCTCACAAGAACTTAAAAGATGTTCAAGAAAATGATGAAAATGAAACTGACATTATTTTTTGAAACCACATCAGTCGATATGCATATCAAATAAGCACCAGGGCACAGGGTAATAAGATAGCTGAGGATTATATGCTTGGATCCTTAAAAAAAACTATCTGATAATGTCGACTCTATATTATGTTGGAATTCACCTCCAGTTATCAGAACAGCTAAGAAGAAGAAGTCAACTACAGTAGATAAAGGAAATGATGTTTTAAAGGATCCAGTTAAGCAGCAACCAAAGGGTGTTTCAATTGCAAGGCTTAAGGGATATTGGGACAGAACCAAGAAAGCCAAGAGTAATTTTTTATTTGCCTCTAAAGTTATAGTATTTACATATTGTTTGTAAAATTTAAACCATCCTACTTTTATTGTTACAGAGACCAAAGAATAATCTGAGAGGGGTGGAGAACATGTAGAGTCACCAATTGCAACATCTTTTTCTGTTATGCCTGAGTGCTTTTTAGAGGTATGCATGGAAAATCTGCCAATCATGTTGTTACATATCATTAACTAATACGATGTTTTATTTTTAGGAATCTAACTCAAATAGATCGATTCAATTTAAAGTGCACTAAGTTGATGATGGATATCATTACAGGGAAATATTTTAGTGCATGATATCATTTAGTTGTGTGTTCTTTGATTGAACATACATTAATGTCAATTACAATCATAATTACGTCATTACAATCATTTCTATAAGAGTAAAGAGATTTCTTGATGAGTTTCTTTTACTTAAGACAGGCACACCAGCACTCACATCCAGGGGATTCGTTGAGGAAGACTTCGTTAGAGTTACATACTTTCTTTGGCACTGCTATGAAATTATCTCTGAAAGTCAAGGCTGAAACAACATGTACTAGTAAGCTCTGAACTAACGGTCCAATTTCCTTTTTTAAACTTTAAGAAGATTAATTTATGACTGACTCATTATATCGATAATTTCTTTGTACCGCTCTTTAAGATTTCTAAAAAATCTAGATAATCATTAAGCTTTTGGAATTGATTGGAATTAAATGATCTAAATTAGTTTGGAGATGTTGTGCGAACAGCTACAAGAGAGCATAGAGAGGAGCTAAATCACTCCAATGCCCATAGACAGGATGGTCATTACCCTATTAGATTATTAGCTTGTGTGCCTGATGAAGGTTAATTTAGAGCAATAAGTAGATGTAATAATGATGATATCAAAATGAGTAAGTTAGGAGACATTGATGTCGCTTTGTAACAATACTTTCTGTAGCTTTTAAGTTGGTGCTTGTGTTTCCTGAATTGGTTTGTTCCACGAAAATATGTTCTGCTTCTCCTTTCTACTTCAGTTTGTGCATTATGTATGTGAATGAGAATAATGATTTATTAATGCGCCAGGTTTGATACAATCAAGTATCATTTAGTAATGATTTTGTGTGATGATTTTTTTCTATTATTTTGCATTATTATAATTAAGGTTCATTAATTTGATAAGCAAGGAAGATGAGAATCATATTAAATAATGAGCAATTTCCTTCTGTTCCATGCATTTTTTTTTTTTTTGCTTATTTCTTCCTCAACATTTATTTATTTACTTTTGGTTTATTTTTTTCTTGCTTTATAGTCCATTGATGTCATGGATTATTCATTGCTAGTTGGTGTTGATGAGGGGAAAAAAGAACTGGTTGTATGAATCATCGATTACATGAGGCAATTTTTTTTATCTTTCTTCCAATTTGATTATCTATATTTTGCTTGACCTTTGGACATTAAGCGTGCAAGGTGCAGGTCTTGAGGTCCTTACATTCGGTTCATTTTTTTGTTATTTGTTTATTTCTAAGGGTGTACTGTGTTCCAGCTCAATAGAGATGAAAGCATTATTTCAATCAATTTAGGTGTTTTTTTCATGAAAATGTTCTTTAAATATATCAAATCACTATTTTTCAAATTTCTTTTTTATGTTATATGTCTAATATTTTCTCAGGCATTTATAACAATGTGTGTTATGTCAGATGAAACTAAAATGTGTTAGTTCTTCATTCTTACACGTTCTTGTGCAATAAATTGGGTAATTTGTAATTCCTTTGTTTCAATTTTTAGGTAGATGATGATGAAGGCTTAATTATGTAAGTAATGATGTTGAATCCAAGTTGTCATTGAACTCACATTAAACCATTTTCAGAGAGACACACACAAAGAGAGTATATTGAATAGTATAACTTTGAAATTATTTTTATTTTTAATTTTTTATATTTTATTTTATTTATATTTTGATTTAAAATTAAATATATTCGATAATAACAAAAATTAAAAATATTTTTATCTAAAAATTATTTTGAATATTTCTATAAAAAATATTTTTTATTTTTAAAAATAGAAACTAAAAATATTTTTTAAAACTTATTAAATAAAAATATTTGTAATAATAACATAAAAATGACTTAGAAAAAAAAAAAAGTAATCTAACATACTAAGCTAAAATTAAGAATATTCAACAATTAAATTTAATTGAATGGCTATTTAACATTCCATAATAATTTTTTTAAAATAAATTTTAATTGTATATTATTTATTCAAAATTATTAAGCACATTTTGTAATAAATTTAACTTAATAAACTTTTTATCTTATAATGAAATACATTAAACATATTTTCTCCAAGCAAAAAAATTTGACAAAAATTAAGAAAATAATCGTATTCTCGTAAAAGTCTGAGAGAATCTGATCAAAACAAAAAGTAACCATACCAAAATTGCTCCAAATGGTTTTTAAACATATTCTTTCCAAATAGGCAATAAATAAATATTTGAGAAAATATTCTCTAGAGAATCTGAGTACAGAAAAATAGCTCAAATTTAATATTAAGGCTCCAATCAACTGTAATGGAATTAAATATTTCATTTCCAAAGCAAAAAAATTTAATAAAATTGAGAAAATAATCACGTACTTTCATGAGTATAGAGTCTGGTCAAATGACATAAAAAAGCAACCCAACAGCATTCAAATTGCTCTAAATGGTTTGCAGTAAACACATTCTTTCCAAACATGCCAGAATAAAGAAAAAATTGAGAAAATAGTCTGTACTCTCTAGAGAGTACACCTGAAAAATAGTTCCAAAAGGCTAATATTAAGACTCCAATCAACTTGTAATGGAATGTAGTAAATATTTTTTTCCAAACAGGCCCAAAAATTTGACAAAAATTGAGAAAATAATCTGTACTCTCATGATAGTACAGAGAATACAAATATAAAATAGCATAAAAAGTAACCCAATAGCCTCTAAATTACTCCAAATGATTTGCAATAAACACATTCTTTCCAAACAGGCCAGAATAAATAAAAAATTTGAGAAAATAGTTTGTACTCTCCAGAGAGTACACCTGAAAAACAGCTCCAAAAGGCTAATATTAAGGCTCCAATCAACCTGTAATGGAATGTAGTAAATATTTTCTTTCCAAATAGGCCAAAAAATTTGATAAAAATTGAGAAAATAATATGTATTCTCATGAGAGTACAGATGCAAAATAACATAAAAAAGCAATCCAACTGCCTCCAAATTGCTCCAAATGGTTTGCAGTAAACACATTCTTTTCAAACAGGCCAAAATAATGAAAAAAATTGAGAAAATAATATGCACTCTCCAGAGAATACTGAGAGTACACCTGCAAAATAGCTTCAAAAGGCTAATATTAAGGCTCCAATCAACCTATAATGGAATGTAGTAAATATTTCCTTTTCAAACAGGCCAAAAAATTTGACAAAAATTGAGAAAAATAATATGTACTCTCATAAGAGTATAGAGAGTACAGATGCAAAATAGCATAAAAAAGCAACCCAATAGCCTCTTGCTCTAAATGGTTTGCAGTAAACACATTCTTTCCAAATATGCTAAAATAAGGAAAAAAATTAAAAAAATAGTTTGTACTCTCCAAAGAATACAGAGAGTACACCTGCAAAATAGCTCAAAAAGGCTAATATTAAGGCTCCAATCAACCTATAATGGAATATAGTAAATATTTTCTTTCCAAATAGGCCAAAAAATTTGATAAAAATTGAGAAAATAATCTGTACTCTCATGAAAGTACAGAGAGTACAGATACAAAAATAGTATAAAAAGTAACACAATAGCCTCCAAATGCTTCAAATAGTTTGCAGTAAACATATTCTTTCCAAATAGGTTAGAATGAGAAAAAAATTGAGAAAATAGTTTTACTCTCTAGAGAGTACAAAGAGTACACCTGAAAAATAGCTCCAAAAGGCTAATATTAAGGCTCCAATCAACCTGCAATGGAATGTAGTAAATATTTCCTTTTCAAACAGGACAAAAAAATATTAGAAAAAATTATGAAATTGGTATGTACTCTTATGAGAGTACAGAGAGTACGAAAAAATAGCTTAAAAAAGTAATCCAACAGCTTTCAAATTACTCCAAATGATTTGTAGTAAACACATTCTTTCCTAATAGACCACAAAGGCTGGAAGAAATTGTGAAATTGGTCTGTACTCTCATGGCTGTACAGAGAGTACAGATGCAAAACAAGTCAAAAATGCAGTCCATTAGCCTCCAAATTACTTCAAATGGTATGTCATAAACATTTTTTTCTCCAAACAGGCCAGATTAAGTGAAAAAATTGAGGAAATAGTATGTACTCTCAAGAGAATAAAAATAGCTCAAACATGCTAATATTAAGGCTCCAATCAACCTGTAATAGAATCTAAAAAATTTTCTTTCCAAACAGGCAAAAAAATTGAAAAAAACTATAAAATTGGTCTATACTCTCATGGGAGTACAAAGAGTATAGATGAAAAATAACTCAAAAAAGTAACTCATCAGCCTCCAAATTGCTTCAAATGGTATGTCATTAACAGTTTTCCTCCAAATAGGCCAAAAAAATATTAAACAAATTGAGGAAATAGTGTGTACTCTTAGGAGAGTACAGAGAGTACATCTACAAAACTACTAAAAAAACTAATATTTAAGCTCCAAACTACATGTAATGGAATCTTTTAAAAATATTCTCTCCAAACAATCCAAATAATGTGGAGACAAATGAGAAAATGCTCTGTACTTTCATGAGAGTGCAAAGGCTACACATGCAAATCCTAGCCAACAAGCATCAAACAAACTACAAATGGCTTATAAGGCTAGATTCAAATAGGTTATAGAGGTTGAAGAAATAGCTGAAAAAGGGGTCCTAAAGCTCCACACATGTTATCTACTAAACATGGCATCAACTACACATGTTATCTCTAGAAAGCTTAAAAAAGCAAAAAAAAAAAAAAAAAAAATAGCTTCTAATGGCATCCACAAACACACCAGACAGATACATTTCTAAAGCAATTCATTTCCAGCATATCAAACTTCAATTATACATTTGTCAAATTAGTTATTTCATACCCATATAGAAGATAGCATAAGCGAACTCAACCCTGAAGCAATTCATCTTCTTTGGCCAATCCTGGTGGTCTGCCCAGTCCATTGGAGGTTTGTTGATTGCTGCCTCCATGTATTTGCAGACAAACATCCCGCAGTCAACACTATTTTCTTGGACTAGTAGCCCACTCATCATTTCAATTGGTCATTTTGTGGGATCGCTCTTGAAAGACTGGCCAGCATCTTCGACAAGTAATTTGATCTAAATAGAAAGAAATATAGTCAATAAGTAGGCACAAAATATGCACTTCAGGCAAATCAAAATGAGAACAGTTCTTGTAATCTCAGGAAGAATGGCATTATGAGTTGGGTTTGGTAATGAATCATAAAAATACCAAGCCCCTTGCTTAATATGCCCAACCAGGAGTGTCCAGTGTTGATTATTTATAACTAGAAGTAAGAGTAGCTCAGCCCTTGATACACTATCAGCAGTGACATGCTGGATGAACATTTTACTTTCCTTTTGTAGGCCATATTTAGCATAACTCTGCAAGAAGTGAAGGAAAAGTTTATAATTAGTGGCTTCTAACTATATAAACTAGGAATGGATGGTATTACCCAAAGTTCTGTGGAGTAACTTACCCAGTGCAGGCATGAAACATACAAATATGGGACATATAACCCAGGACATAGCGAGTACTTCTCGGCCAGTAAAAAGGTGAAGGTATCGATGTGTGCATCTGATAAATATTGATCTGTCAGCAACTCATTAATCTGGCCTTGCACAATGATGATATTCCCAGCCATGAATATGCTATCACCCCTGTATGTGAGAAATATGGGAATGTGAGCCTAATAAAATGAATAGGTGATTTTATGTATACAGAAGGAGTTGAATGAAAAATGACTTACTTCTCTTTGAATCAGGAACAAGAGGTGTCGATGAGCTGCAGCATTGGCTTGGGCAGGACATCTCTTAGGAGAAGTCCACGATATGATGTGCCTCAGCTGGTTGTAAGAAAATTAGTGATGAAGAGCTAGATCCATTGTGAAGTAAGGCTCAATCTACTAAGATGATGCATACCTCCGCCTGATGCTTCTCAACCACCACGTCAGCAGTTGAGGGTTCAACCACTGATATTGGAGCATCTTTGCGAACCTACAAAAAAATTTAGTGAAATTAGCTACTATTAGGTCAAATTAAAAAGAAAGTAAAGTAATATCTCTTTTGTCGTTTGCTCATCCTATGTGGAGGCTACCACAGGAGTTATTCTGCACCATGACTTCCTGTATGTTAATGTGAAGGGGGAAGATATAGCTTTTCTCTTTCTCATCTGTCGAGTCTTCACACCATGCTCAATGTTGCCGAGTAAAGGTTGCGCAGCATCTTCATGTGTAGTTGAAGCCTCCATATGAGCTTTCGATGTGGTGGCCTCCATAGGGGTTTCCCTAGTGGAAGCCTCCACAGGGGCTTCTCTAGTGGAAGTCTCCATAGGGGAAGCCCCTCTGGTAGCCTCCACAGGAGCCTCCCCTGTGGTAGCCTCTACCACAGGGGAAGCCACTATGGTAGCCTCCATAGGAGCCTCACTTGTGGTAGCCTCCATAGGGGAAGCTCTTGTGGTATCTTCCATAGGTGCTACCCCTGTGATAGCTTCCTCAAGAGATTCCCCTGTGGTAGCCTCCACAAGAGCTTCCCCCATGCTATGGATGCTACAACTCTGCTGCCTAGCAACCACCGCCTTAATAATAGCTACCTGTAAATCAATTCCATTAATTCTCTCGATTATTGATGCTTCAAAAGATGATACTCTCCCTCCTAACATCCTGAAACCTACAAGTATCCTCTCTACCGCAAAGCTTTTTAAATGGGTACTAGCAGAGGCCGGGCTAAATACACTAGAAGGGGGGAGAATATCGAGGAGAGATATATGGAGATTTAGTGGAGGTTGCACTCATTGGACTAAGAATGGGACTACTATCGGGCTCGATATGAGTTGTTTGCTGGGTAGGGGCATTTCAAGGAGCCAGGCCTCATCTTCTGATATGTCCTCAAATAAAAGGCAGACTTATGTTACACCGATAAAAAAAATATGATGCTTTACAATATGAATAAGTGCATTCTAATATAAATAAAGTGAAATTATTTTGTGTCACCTGGTGTCCTACCAGACCAGTGAAGGAGTCATCTACAAACTTTATTTTTGGCCATCATAACATACGTGGCTTTACAGAAGGAAAGGGTGGCCTTATGATGCTATGTGTTACGCCGCCCAGATCTGCAATGAATATTTATATAAGTTAACTTCAATGCATCAAATAATACATATCTGAAGATATAGAATGTACCATTAGAAGAATGACAGAGCAACTCATGTACCCTGGTGCCTTCTGTGTCCGAATCTTTGATGTAATACCATCAAATTATGAAACCAGAAAGGCCCAAATGGCCTTTGCTCAATTGTACTCAACAAATTTGTCTATGTCGTCGGTATAGGCAATCAATTCCGATGTCACTCTATAGTTATGATGTATTAAAAAAATATTTAAGAGCAAAAAATGTATGTACGACTGCACAAATTGTGTCGTATTTAACGAGCGATCCAAATTCTCAAGTTTATTCTTAAAGTCCACTGAGTTGAACTTTGACAGTGGGGATTTCTACCATATGACCTTCTCCCATCTATTTGACATCCCTATAATTAATGCAACTTCATTGGGTATGAAAGGAATGTATTGGCCATCAAAAAAGAGTGCTTGCATCTCTATATCCCAGCAAGACAGGATTGAAGTGATGGCAACTGAGTCTTGTTGAATTCCATGTAGTCTAATAAGTTGATGTAAATGACGCCTCCTTAAAATGTCAATAATTTCATCAGTAAAGCGTGCTGAGATATTATCGAACAACGCTCTAATGGTGGTAGGCTTGCATCTGGAAGTTATCCTTTTCCCAGACATATTAAACTTCAAAATGAAAATTCAATTAATGAGATTTTTATCAGCACAATGGAGGCCCAGAGAGTAGACAAGCAAATTAGCCACTAAAAGCTGGGAGTAATAGCTAAAAAAATTGAGAAAATACTCTGTACTCTTACTGCTCAAAAAAACTCACCAATCAGCCTCCAAATTACTTCAACTGCTATGCAGTAAACATATTTTCTCCGAATCGGCAAAAAAAATCCTAAAAAAAATGTGAAAATGATTTGTACTCTCAAGAGAGTATAGAGAGTACATGCAAATCTGCTAAAAAAAACTACCTATCAGCCTCCAAATTGCTTCAAATGGTATGTAATAAACATATCTTTTCTAAATACGCCAAAAATACTGGAAAAAAAATAATAAAATGCTCCATACTCTCATGAGACTACAGAGAGTACACATGTCAATCTGCCTCCAAAATTAATCAATTAGCCTCCAAATTGCTTCTAATAGAATCTAATAAATATATTTTCTCCAAACAAGCTAAAGAAATTGAAAAAAAAGATAAAATGCTCTGTAGTCTCTTGAGAGTACAAAGAGTACAGATATAAATCTACCTCCAAAACTAACCAATCAGCTTCCAAATTACTTCTAATGGAATCTAATAAATATATTCTCTCTAAACAGACCAAAAAAACTGGAAAAAAATGAGAAAATGCTCTGTACTCTCATGGGAGTACAGAGAGTACAGATATAAATCTCCCCTAAAAACTAGCCACTCTACCTCCAAATTGCTTCTAATGGAATCTAATAGACATATTCTCTACAAATATGATTTAAAAGATGGAAAAAAAAGGAGAAAATAGGGTGTACTCTCAAGAGAGTACAGAGAGTGCACATGCAAATCTGCTAAAAAAAACTATCCATCAGCCTCCAAATTGCTTCAAACGATATGTATAAACATATCTTTTTCAAACAGACCAAAGAAACTGGAAAAAAATGAAAAAATATTTATACTCATATGAGAGTACAAAGAGTACATATGTAAATCTGCCTCCAGAACTAACCAATCAGCCTCCAAATTACTTCTAATGGAATCTAATAAACATATTCTCTCCAAACATGCCAAAGCGAAAAAATGAGAAAATGCTCGTACTCTCATGAGAATCTGAATCAAATCGCTAAAACTAACCAATCAGCCTTCAAATTGCTTCTAATGGAATCTAATAAATATATTCCCTCCAAACAGGCTAAAGATATTGGGAAAATATGATAAAATGATCTATACCAAAATACTCTGTAATCTCTTGAGAGTATAGATACAAATCTACCTCCAAAATCAACCAATCAGCCTCCAAATTACTTCTAATGGAATCTAATAAACATATTCCCTCCAAATAGGCCAAAGAAACTGAAAGAAAAAACCAAAATACTCTGTAATCTCTTGAGAGTACAGATACAAATCTGCCTCCAAAATCAACCAATCTGCCTCCAAATTGCTTCTAATGGAATCTAATAAATATATTCTTTCCAAACAAGCCAAAGAAATTAGAAAAAATGAGAAAATACTCTATACTTTCATGAGAGTACATAAAGTACAGATGCAAATCTCTCTTAAAAACTAACCACTCAGCCTCCAAATTACTTCTGATGGAATCTAATAAACATATTCTTTACAAATATGATTTAAAAGCTAGAAAAAATGAGAAAATAGAGTATACTCTCAAGAAAGTACAGAGAGTACACATGCAAATCTACTCAAAAGAACTGCCCATCAGCCTCCAAATTGCTTCAAATGGTATGTAACAAACATATATTTTCCAAACAGGCCAAAGAAGCTAAAAAAAATGACAAAATGCTCTCTACTCTCATGAGAGTATAAAGAGTACAGATGTCAATCTACCTCTAAACCCAACCAATCAGCCTCCAAATTACTTCTAATGAATCTAATAAATATAATCTCTCCAAATAGGCCAAAGAAACTAGAAAAAAAAGATAAAATACTATGTACTCTCATGAGAATACAGAGAGTATAAATGCTAATCTCCCCTAAAAACTAACCAATCAGCCTCCAAATTACTTCTAATGGAATCTAATAAACATATTCTCTCCAAATAGGCTAAAGACACTGGAAAAAAAATGATAAAATATTCTATACTCTCATGAGAGTATAAAGAGTACACATGTCAATCTGCGTCCAAAACCAACCAATCAGCCTCCAAATTACTTCTAATATAATTTAATAAATATATTCCCTCCAAATGGGCCAAAAAAATTGGAAAAAAAAAAGACAAAATGCTCTGTACACTCTTGTGAGTACAAAGAGTACAGATACAAATCTGTCTCTAAAACTAACCAATCAGCCTCCAAATTACTTCTAATAGAATCTAATAAACATATTCTCTCCAAATATACTAAAGAAATTGGAAAAAAAATGACAAAATGCTCTGTACTCTTTCGAGAGTATAGAGAGTACAGATGCAAATCTGCCTCCAAAATTAACTAATCAGTCTTCAAATTGCTTCTAATAGAATCTAATAAATATATTCTCTCCAAATAGGCTAAAAAAACTAAAAAAAATGACAAAATGTTATGTACTCTCATAAGAGTACAGAGAGTACAGATGCTAATATCCCTTAAAAATCAACCAATCAGCCTCCAAATTGCTTCTAATGGAATCTAATAAATATATTCTCTACAAATGAGCCAAAAAATTGAGAAAAAATGACAAAATACTCTATACTCTCATGAGAGTAGAGAGAGTACAGATGTTAATCTCTCCTAAAAATTAACCAATCAGCCTCCAAATTACTTCTAATAGAATCTAATAAATATATTCTTTCCAAACAGGTCAAAGACACTGGAAAAAATGACAAAATGCTCTGTACTCTCATAAGAGTGCAGAGAGTACAAATGCTAATCTGCCTCCAAAACCAACCAATCAGCCTCCAAATTACTTTTAATGGAATCTAATAAACATATTCTTTCCAAACAGGCCAACGAAACTGAAAAAAAAAAGACAAAATGCTCTATACTCTCTTGAGAGTACAGACAGTATAGATGTAAATTTATCTCCAAAACTAACCAATCAGTCTCCAAATTGCTTCTAATAGAATCTAATAAACATATTCTCTCCAAACAGGCCAAAGAAATTAAGAAAAAAAATGATAAAATGCTCTGTACTCTCATGAGAGTATAAAGAGTACAGATATAAATCTCTCCTAAAAACTAAATAATGAGCCTCCAAATTACTTCTAATGGAATCTAATAAACATATTCTATACAAATATGATTTAAAAGCTGAAAAAAAAAGATAAAATAAGGTGTAATCTCAAGAGAGTACAGAGAGTACACATGCAAAATAGCCTAACCAATAACCATTCAATCTGCTTGTAATGCCATGTATTGAACATATTATATCAAAACAGTGTCAAGAATCTTAAAAAGATATGACAAAATGGGTTGTACTCTCCTAAGAGTACATCGAGTACACATGCAAAAGTAAAGTAAACAGCCATCAAGCAACCCTAAACAAATTATAATGCCATCGACTGAACATATTATATCCAAACAGTCTCCAGATTTCATCAAATTCTTCATGAATCAGCACCAAACATCCTACAATGGGATATACTAAACATATGACAAGTCCTACAGTTCAAAAATTTGAAAATAATGACGTGTAACATCTTGAGAGTATAGAGAGTACACATGCAAACCATCTGTAAATACTAGTAAAACATACTCATTTACTTTAAAGAGCTCAAATGTTCTCCTATTCGATGGTGAGAACAGCAGAGAAAATCCTAAATTCATTAAAATTTAAGAATACAAGAAGAAATACCTCATGCAGTCACTTATAATATCTCAATTTTAATGCCCAAGATTTAGCAAATCTCTGAGGGAAGTTCGGAAGCATGCCGGGAGAGAGCAGGAGCTGAGCTGAGAATAATTTATGCTCAAAAAGAAATCCCTAAATTGGTCTGTGCCGAAGAATATGGAACGACGTGTGTAATATTTTCTCCTCCCACTTGTTTAAGCGGTAGGCCCGGGTAACGTAAAAGTGTCGTTAAGCGTCAATGACCTAGTGAAAATTGCCTTTTTTTTTATAATGGATAGGTGTTGCGTTATTATTGGAGTTCAGACGTAAAGTTACGTCTAGACTCCTCACGTAATATTTTCTCATCATGAGCAGCCTTGGGGTTTTCATTCCCAACTTGGGAACCCTTTCTCCAGCTCATATTCCCCTTCTCTCCCTTCCTGATTTTTCCACCATAGCAGGAGCGACTTCCCGTTTTCTTCCTTGTTGCCAGGCCTTCGACAAAAGCCTCACTCCTCTCCTTCACTTTGCTCAGCAGAACCCACTCCATCGCCTTCCTCTTCTCTGGTTCCCTGTTTTCATCTCCTCTCCTCCACAACAACCTTTCTCCTTCGCATCTCCTGATTTCGCCCTTCCATTTTTGCAAATGAGAGCATAATGGAGGGGAAACTCTACCATCTATCAGGCAGGTTTCTTTCGACAATCATTCTCACAACCCAACAACCAAACCTTCCTCTTCCTCTCTCTACCGTTAACCCCAACAACTCTTATCTGTTCGCTTTTGTTGCAGGCATTGCTTCCTCTGTCTCTTCCAGTATATAGCAGGCTCTCTTGCTCCTCTCCAAGCTGCAGCAACCTGCCACTGGCAAACCTTATCTACAACCTCTAATCCTTCTCTTTTCAACCAACGACCACCATAATAACCTTTCCAACAGCATTGTTCTTCCTCTATCTAGTTGAATCACACATTCTTCTTCCCCACTTCATAATACAATTTAGATAGCTCTTCTTCCGAGTTTCTCAACCTGCTTGGTTTCCCACAACTCCCAGTGTCTCTTGGCCTCATCTTCTTGTTGACCTCCACATATGTGTCATAAGTCGGGTCAAGCCGACAAGTCAAATTTGACGGACTTCGGAAGTGACAGTGTGCAAATCATGGCTCCAAATGCACTGGACGTCACAAAAATGGTCGAAATGACCTCTGATCGACGAACGGACTTTGCCGTCACATTCAAAATATTAAAATTAATCAGAATATAAATATTACAAAATCTAATGAGCAATCGATCAACCTCTTGAGCTATTAATGTGTCGACACTCATATTAGAGTCGAGAAGTTGCGACGATGTCTGAACGATCTTCGTTCGTAAAACTGATCACGTCGTTAGCTTCAAAACATCAAAAACTATCAAATGAGACTATTCACACTCAATTTTGACGAGTCTGCATGACGTCACGATCAAAAGCAATAATGCACATTTTTGAACTAAAAGTGGCCCAATTCAATGCCAACTTGAACGGCCTCCGATTGTGAAACAGACTGCGTCATTGCATCCAAAATGCCAAAATTATCTAAGATAGACATCCAATTTAACTAAAATTAATGCGATTAAAATTTCATCAAGATCATGCATTTCAAGATAAATCTATTTGATTATCTCTTAATCACATTAAGTCATCACCTCGAAAATTACAGCCGCCCATTTCCATGCTTCCACCTCCCATTCGACTAATAAAGTCGCCACATCATCTATTCCATGTAGGAATGACTGAACCCCTTTTTCTTTATGACTTGTCCATCCCTGTGGCAAAAGGAAAAAATGAAATAAAATTTTCAATTTCTTTCGCTCTCGATCTCCCTTCACGCGGGCTGCTCTTCCAAAAAAATTGAGGACTTCCTCTCTTTCTCACTATCCCTTTAGTTCTCGCCCCGAGCTCAGCCGCACTGGATAGAAACCACTCCCTCTTGTTCGTTTCCCATTCTCCACCGAGCAACAAGCCTCACACAACTCCTATTCATTCTATTAGTAGCCGTTCGACTCTTCCCTCACGGTCGAACAAACTCCCCCTCTCCCGAAGCAAAACACCCTAACAGCCGAGTTGCCACCATGTCGCCCAAATTCTATCCTTCGTAGGTCATCGATGTCTACGTCCGCGTCACCGGCGGTGAGGTAGGTTCCACAAGCTCCCTTGCACCAAAGATTGGCCCTCTTGGTCTCTCGCCCAAGAAGGTTGGAGAAGACATCGCCAAGGAGACAGGGGCGGAAAGGACTCCGCCGCCATCAAGTTGATCGAGCCGTGAGGTCTCCATCGTGCCTTGGTGGCGCTTGTCATCAAAGCCCTCGAGCACGAGTGCGATAAGAAGATGAAGAACATCAAGCATAACGGAACATCTCGCCGATGATGTGATCGAGATTGCGAGGATCATGAGGCCCAGATTTATGGCTAAGGATCTCAGCGGTGCGATTAAGGAGATTCTGGGGACGTGTGTTTTTGTCGGTTGCACCGTGGATGGGAAGGATCCCAAGGACTTGCAAACGGAGATTATTGAAGGGGACGTCGAGGTTCATTGGAGCTTGTAGAAAGCAGATGGTTTGGTGCATTGTGACCGAGTATGCGAAGGGTGGATCAGTTCAATAGTTTCCGATGAGGAGACAAAACCGTTCCATGCCATTGAAAATTGCAATGAGGCAAGCACTTGATGTTGCTAGGGGAATGGCATATGTTCATGGACTGGGTTTCATCCATCGGGATTTTAAATATGATAATCTTCTAATTTTTGGGGATAAATTAATTATAATTGCTAACTTCGGTGTAGCTCGCATTGAACTGCAGACAGAGGGGATGACACCAGAGACTAGGACTTGTCGGTGGATGGCTCCATGTTTGAAGACCCTGTTATGTTTAGTAGAGCTAACTGGTAGAAGACCATGTTCGTAATGTCGCAAGACACTGGCCGTTATGCTCAGTAGAGTTGACGGAAGGTCGAATAGCTCCCGATGTAGCCCCCTATGTGGAGAATACGTCGGGAGGCTGCCAAAGTTTAAACTGACAGAGGACTTAATTAATTTAATACAAAATGAACTCAAAGCTCAAAATTAAAATCTGAACTAAAATTACAGGTGTTTGAAGACCATGTTATGCTCAGTAGAGCTGACAAGTTATAAGACTACAACCGTAGTGTCATCAGACACTGACTGTTATGCTTAGTAGAGCCGACAGGAAGGTCGAATAGTCCCCCGATGTAGCCCCCTATGCGAGGAAGATGCCGGGAGGTTGCCGAAATTCGGATTGACAGAGAATTTAATTAATTTAATACAAAATAAATTCGAAGCTCAAAATTAAAATATGAACTAAAATTACACGTGTTTGAAGACCCTTTTATGCTCAGTAGAGCTAACAGATAGAGCACCACTACTGTAGTGTTGCAAGACACCGATTGTTATGCTTAGTAGAGCTGATGGGAAGGCCAAATAGACTCCCGATGCAGCCCCCTATGCGGAGATGACGCCGGGAGGCTGTCGAAATTCAGATTGACAGAAGATTTAAACATGGTCAAACAAAAGGATTAATAAGCTCAAAGTAAACTTAGATAGAAAAATAAATGAAAATTAAACTTTCATATGAAATTCTAAAAGTCTTTAAATAAGAATGATCTTACAAGGGATCTCGACAACTTGTTGACGATCATAAAAAAGACTTTTAACGAACTTGAGAATTTGTCTCCTAACAAGATTAAAGTTTAAGTAAAGCTTCTAATTATCTCCATAGTTACCTACGAGCATAAACAAAACTTATTGTGGATTTGAAAGCTTGTCTTTCAATCAGAACAATGATCAAATGAAATTTTGAAAGAACTAGTAAAAAATCCAACAATTATCGATAAGCTTAAAGGGAATTTAATGATTATTCTACAACCAAGAATAAATATCATACATGATGAATTTATAAAGTTTTAAAGGCTCATCAATGAGCATAAATCATATTTATTGTTGAACAATCGAATTATGTTACGATTCATACTAAACAATTGGGTTACGCTATATACCACTTCAAAATCATTCAGAGTAAAATGAATTTGAATGAGACTTGTGATGAGCCTACGAGCTTCTCAACGATCACGAGCTAAGTTTCATTGAAACTTAAAGAACTCAATCAGCTATGAACTAAATGCAAACAAATGAATATTAATCTAAATAATTGAACAAGAGTTGAAATACCTCACGCCGCCGAATCTACAGCACAAAATTAGAAGCAGACAGAAGGCGTTGGCTTAAATTTTAAATAGGCTTCAAATATATTAATTTTGCGTAAATTATGGAGCCGACTATCACTCAATTTAAGTGCTTTAGAATTTGTGCGATCATTTAAAATAAATGAATTCTTGTATAAAATATAAAGTAATTGTCAGTTAAATTTGATCTTTCTAAAAGTCATACAAGTATCTAAATAACCACCTGCATGGGCCCCAATACTATGCTGAATGCTTAAATTTAGTGTCTGAGGATGCTGCGCGGGTTGATTCCCGGTTTAGTCTTAGAACTGGGTCCCGGTTAACAAAACCTAAAAATCTATTATAAGAATTTCAACTTAATAAAATATCTGAAAAGCTAATTCTATCATGTGACAGTAGATCTGATCCTCTATTAGGAACTAAACATAGTTGATAGGATCTAAAGTTCTCAAATATATTTGATTCAATCAATTAACCACTCAGATGATGGTTATGTTGAATGAAGATTTCAACCGAAGGGGCTATTTACCATCAAAATATGTTTGCAGGCTCAAATCAAATTAATCAAATTCGAATATCAATAGAAACATAAAATCACGTAAATCATTAAGTTCTAAATATCAAAATGAAATTCAATATTAAAAAAAAAAACAAAATTTAACTCGTCTTCCCTAATAGTTTGTTAAAGGTGATAAATTAAGAAAACTCTAGCTCACAAAGGAGCCAAAGTCAAATCAAATACACAACTATATTTACTCTCAAACAATCTCATGCCATTTGAGGTAAAGCTCATGATCGATTGGAGTCCTCTAATCAGATGGTTGCCGCCAAATGGAACCATTATATTACGGTCATGAATGTAGCCTGTATGCTCCCCAATAGCTCTGCCCTTTGAGTTGTGAATCATAGGGTATACTTGATTTGGCAAAAAGCCCTATGTTAGCTAAGGTAGACTTAAACTTGTCTCCTTAGACAAACACCACCCCAGGTCTACAAGGATTTCTTGGATGATGTAACTCATGTGTTGCTGATAAGGATCCTTTGATCAAGTTGGGTCGACTACCTTCTCTGACTAAGTAGATTACGGACCACAATAACCCATGATGATGGAACCATGGGATCTAGATCGGGCGCGTCATCATTCCCTCAACCATCCGCTTTAAGTTAAATATAATGAATTTCATAAATTCTAAATCTAAATTCTAAACTACACATGCTGCTATAATACGCTACGCACTAAGGAAACCTGGAACCAGATCTAAAGTCCTCACAAAATGAGGGTGAAATCTTTGGGTAGTGTCATATCTACTATTCCATCTGCATTCTGAAAATTTCACTGATGCATAAATCATACTCTCTTCATCGAGAGGTCGGTGGTGAATTTTTGAAGCCCACACTTCTCTCACAAGAAGGTTGTGATTCGCTCTTTCCCTTCTCCCATCTCAGTAGCTTCAGTTTCTCCTAGTTTGAAAACTATAACCCACCTTCTTGTTCTCTCACTTAGCTCAAACTCACGCACTACCAAGGGTCTAAAGCTGTAGCAGCTAATCTATTCATTTTCCACACTCCACCTTCTCACATATGCAGTGAACCGACCTCTTCTAGTGGATCTCTACATATAGCAACTAACTCCCCTATCTTTTTTTTTCCATCACCGAGCGATCATCCTCCATCCCCCTTCAAATCCTTGGCTTAATCATTTGCCTCCAAACCTTTCAATTCTCTCACAAATAGTAGCAATCCTAACCGGCTCCCTCTCAAATAACCTAATCTCAACCCCCAAACAGCATAGCTGCAGTTCTCCCAAGCCATAACATTCCCTTATCTCAAGCTTCATCTCCAACTGAAGAATTTTTCCCATTTTCCTCTTTTCACCTAACACCTGCACACTCCTGAACCATTCATTCAACAACCAAACCTCTTTTAATCCTAATATCCTTCTTTCTAGAGACATAAAGCATCACCCTTTTGCCTCTCTTAATCTCGCTTGCTTCATATAACATCGATTTTCTTATCCAAAATTGCAGGATGCTAGCTTTCTATTTCTTATTCGATTCACCTTCCAGCACACAAGTTAATCTAAGCAACCCTATTCTCCATCTCCTTCTCTTCTGTAATAAGAAATAAATCTCCAACAAGGATTGACCCCAAATAACTACTATCTCTTCCTTACACTAACATATCCTCATTGCAACCCCTCCTCTCCCTCTCCTTCGACCATGTATCTCTCTAGATGGGGAATTCAATTTCTCTCTCCAACCAAAGAAAGATAATATTGATATTGTTCACCCTCCAATTTGATTACTTTGCTATCTCCAAATCATTGTTGCCATACATTGTGAAAGTAGAATAAAACAATAGTGATGATAAATGATTGATATGTGTATATTATATTTGCTTTATGCACATCATCATGCTCATTAGAGCATGGCAAGATTAAAGATTGATCGAGGTACTTAAAATACTAACTGCCATGCTCATCAGGGTATGATGGGTAGGCCAAAATAACTCTGATGTAGCCCCCTATGTGATGATGATGCCGGAATACTATCAAAATGTAGGTAAAATTTCATCAAATTTTGGGGACTTAAATTAAAAATTAATTGGATATTAAATTAAATATGAAACATGAAGTCCTAAAATAAAATAAAAAATCACAAAGATTGATTAAAATGGGAACAATAAGTATTTTTATTATGTAAGAATGGACTAAGTGAAAATGGATTCATTCACTTAATTCATCACCAAATGAATGCTTTAATTTTGTTGCTTCATATATTAAAACAAACAAAAATGCCTAAGTCAAATGCAAGTGAAATTTGAGATCAATATTAGACTCAAAATAGATTTGCAATAAATTTCAACCTAATTTTGAATAAAAATAGGACTTGAAGTGGAATTAAAAAATGAACTCAAATTGAGTTTGATGCCTTCTATGTGAGAAAGAATGTGACTAGAATGCTAGCCAATAAATATACATATGATTCATACAGTAAACATTGGGATTATTACAATTTATTCCAAGTAAATTAAAAATGATTTCAATTGAACATAATTGAATATGGAGAACTTATATACAAAGCTTGATAACTTACTTTTGAGCAAGAGTTTGTTCTGACATCTCACAAATTAATATGAACAAGATTTTCCTTGACTATATAAAGTGTCAAATTCATGTATAAATAGCAAGCATAAAATATAATCAATTGAACATTGAGATAACTACATTCGATATTGAATGAAATGAAGACCTCAATTTAATGTAGAATAGCAAGTGACTGGTGATGAACCTAAAAGTCAATTCTAAATTGAGAATAAGAGTTCGTAAGAAGTTTGATAGCTTTCTTACAAGCACAAGTTCAATTAAAAAGCTTGCTAATGAGTACGAATGCTGCACTTTCAAAGAATACAATTATTTACATTTGAATGCAAAATTAAAGCACATAAGATTTATTGGGTGCTATTATCAAATTAAAGATAAAATCAAATAAAATTTATAAGAGGTTTTCACTATAACCAAATAGCCTATTAGCAAGTATGATCAAGAATTCTTAATGAATAATTGACCTGTATTCAAAAAGAGCTTGAATTCAAATAAGTTCGCTAAAGGAAATATGACAACTCATATGAGTGAATACCAAAGTTGAATGTTGAATTGACAAAGATTTAACATTCATTAATGAGCATGAGCCAACTATTGAAGTTTAGAGATTCTATAAATAAATAAAATGCAAGCACATATACAATGTTTTGAGTTACAAATATAAACCTAATTCTTATCCAAATTTGCTACTGAACCTACAACTCTTTGTATAAGCAGACAGAAGGCATACTAAATTAAATTCTGTATGAATTATGGAACTTCTTTCAATTCAAAAATTAGAAATTTTCATTCTAATTATGATTTTCAAAATCAATAATTTCATTAATTGGATGAAATAATCTAAGCTAAAAATGTCTACAAATACTCGGATATAGAGATTTAAGGTGCAAATCCTAATGTCTAAAAAGGCTATGTAGGCTGAATTTAAAGTTGAGAGCTGTAAACATCAAATTTGAAAATTTGTAAACCTTGAAAATTGAATATAAAATTACATAAAATTCAGAATACCCTCACGGGCCCTGACATAGTGTTGAATGTTTAAATTCAAATATTTGAGAATGCTGCGTAGATTAAAATCAGATTGACTTAATGTCATATACTATGAATTATGCAAACATTTTGAGAGGAAGACAATCATTGTAAAAGCTTGAGCATATTTTAAAATTTAATATTCTAAATATATATTTATGCATGTATTTTAACAAGTCAACACATTCATTTGACGAAAGTTGAGTCCTATTTTGAGCAGTCAAATCCTCCTTTCCATAAGGACAGGAGTTGATAAGGTTGATTCTTTTCAATAAAAAATTAAATGATTAATCTCGGTAAGGCTATATATGAAAATTAATATAGATAATGTTTCATTTAAGCTTACTCTTACTACTTGAGTAAAGCCTTTAATAGTCTTAATGTGTATATTTCATATTTAGAAATACAAACCTTCAATTTCAAAAATCAAAATGCATAATTACAAATCTCAATATCTGGATATGATCCTTCTCTTATAGAAGTAGAGCTGATAAGATCTAATGTGATGTAATGAGATCTCAAAGTCGTAGATCTGCTCTTTTATTAATAAAAAAAGTAGAGTTGACAAAATATATCATGATGATAGTTGTGTTGAATGAAGATTTCAAGTAGAGGGTTTACTATTTTAAAAAATTTATAAAATTTTCAATGTTAAATGAAGTTCCTATCAATCATCAAATATTCAAGAAAATTCTAATAAAAATAAAAAATGCTTAAATAAAATTCATTAATTAAAACTCTAAATAACAATCCATCCATCCGCCTTTCACATTTATTTATTGAGGGTGGCAATTTAAGAAAATTTTAGCTCATAAAGAATCCAATATCATATTAAGTATACTACTACATCCACACTCAAAATGCTCTACACTAGTAAGGACATGACTCATATACTTTGTTCGTGTAGTTTGATCAGTAGGCTCCACATATGAAGCAGTTATGATCAGAGCCTCCTGACTGGGTGATTTGGCTAGTAGGCTCTACTATATTACTCTCACGGTTGTAGCCAGTATGTTCCCAATGATTTCTACCCCTTTGAGTTGTGAATCATAGGGTATACTAAATAGGGTTCTATCAACTAGGGTGGACATAAAATTATCTTTTTAGACAAATATCGACCATAGTTTAAAAGATTTTTCTTGGGTACGCAACTCATGTTTGATGACAAAGATCCTTCGGTCAGGTTGGGTCGATCGCCTCCTCTGATTAAGTGGAATAAGGATCATGACAGCCCGGGATGATGGAACCCTGGGATCTTGATCAGGTGTGTCATCATTCCCCCAATTATATGCTTCAAGCATTAAAAAAAAAATGAAATGATGAATTTCATTAAATTTTAAATCCAAATTATTGCTACTATATGCTAAGCAATTAGCGATCTATGACGAACCTTAATTGAAAGTTCTCTTTCACTGATTGGAGAGGGGTAATTAACTATAGGTGCTTGTGCATATAGGAAAAACCAGGAACCAGATATAAAGTCCTCACCAAATTGGGGTGAAATCTCTGGATAATTCCTTATTTATCCACTACAAATAATCATCTACCTTCTAAAAATTTCATTCGGCGCAAATCTAAACTCTCATTTCATCGAGAGTCCGGACACAAATTTTCGGAGCCCACAATTAGCAACTTTTTAAGTATTATTTGTTCAGTTATATATATTGAATACAAATGAAAATAATGAATTTAAATTTACTTATTAAGATATTATTATTATTAGTAGATTATTTTAGATATGCTTTTATAGAAGAAGATATTGGAAGAGAACACATTATATTGGAGCAACATGTGCATACTCATCAATATTAAAAGGAATTTGGAACCCTGCTCGAGTGCCCTAGCCCTCGGTGATTTCTCCCCCTTTTTTTTCTGGCAATCGGCTAGTTACTTTTCCCTTAGTCTAAGGATTCTTCCCTTCTCCTTTCTCTCTTGCTATTTTCTATTCTACCATATTGTGTCGCCGACCCTTATCGGCTATTTCTGACTCGGTATAGCGTACTAGTGCTTCAGCTGGGATGCCATACATTTAAAAATGGATTCATCGGTTGCTCCCCTGTGGGGGAATCCCACTGCATCTCGTCCGGCTATGAAATATTTGGATGCGACAGCAAAAAATTATAATATTCCTATCCGATCTTCAAAATCATTTAGGGATGTGCTTGCTAGTAAAGCGAATAACGGTGGTGAGTTTTTAGATTTTGTTTCTACTACTTTTCGGGGTGTACCCGCTGTTATATGCTCTCATGTTGTGTTGGAAAAATTGGCTAAGCCTTATGAGTTTGCTTTAGTGGGTAAATTTGCTCTTCGACGCTCGACTATGGAAAATATTCAAAGTTTTTTTCATTCGCTGAAATTGGCAGATGTTTTTTTGGTGGGTTTAATCGATTCTCGACATGTTTTGATTCAATTGGCTAACCATTTAGATTACTCTTGTATTTTTGCAAGACGTTCTTATTATGTATTCAACTGCCAAATGTGTTTATTAAAATGGGCCCCCTTTTTCGACATTAAAGAGGAATCCCTATTGTTCCTGTTTGGTTGTCAATCCTCAATTTTCGTGTGCATTTTTTAACCCTGAATTCCTTTATGCGGTGGCCGGCCTATTCGGTCGTCCTCTCCAATTGGATCAAGCTACTGCTTTTAGTTCTAGACCTTCTACTGCCCGTGTTCTAGTGGAAGTGGATATTGCTAAAAAATATCCTAAGGAAATTTGGATAGGATCAGAAAAATATGGATATTAGCAAAAAATAGAATTAGAAAATTTTCTTATATTTTGTTCACATTGCAAAATTCATGGACATGGCTTTGCTTACTGTTTTATAGCTCACGCACATTTAAAAAAGAATTCTTTGGTCTCCAAATCTACCCTTGGTACTAAGGATAATGTGCAAGAAACATCAAAGGAGAGAGCCGCCTCAATAACTGATAAAAATGAGCCCCAAATTCTTAGGCATAAAACTGATCCAAAGTTGAATATGGCGGATCAATCCCTCATAGGCACAAACCTAATGAAGGATCAATTTTCTCATGGTGGAGCCAAATCCCAAATACAAAATAGTGATATTAATGTTCCAAATTCTGATTCAGGATCTCCTCTTGTTTCTGATTCTCTAAATAATGCTAATTGTATTTCATTGTCATCTTCTATAGTTAAAGATCAATTAAATTAGAAGGTTGGTTCGGAGGAGGTGCAATATCTAGAGATAACTTCCACCCCGGATCTAGGGGTTTGTGTTCTACCCCATTCTAACCCATCCACCACCTCTTCTGCTAACGTAGACCAAAATTCTAAAACTAAGATGCATCAAGAGAGGAACAATGAGTTGGAAGAGGGGGAATTGCTAGTTAAGCTTCAAGAATCTACAGGCAATAAATAATTAATTGGAATCTCCTTATCAAATGGCGAGGCTGCTGGTTTGGAAAATTATTTTCATATTTTCTCAAAAAGGAAAAACAAATCACATAAATCTAAATCCCCTATCTTTACCAGAGTTACTAGATCAGGCTCTTCTCATCCTAAGTAATGGTCTCTTTCTTGATTTGGAATGCGAGAGGGATAGGCTCCCTCTCTATTTACAATAGACTTAGCAACTTAGTTCGTAATCATAACATTTCTTTTCTGGCAATTTTGGAACCCTATATTCTTCATTCTCACATCCAAACTATTGCTAGAATGATTGGCTTTAGTATTTCTTTTGCTAATTCAAGTAATAAAATTTGGATCTTTTGGAAAAATCCTTTTGCTTTACATATTATTCAAGACCTCCACCAGGTTGTGAATACTCAAATCACCTTTGGCAATTGGTCCTGCTTTGGATCCTTTGTCTATGCTTCCTGCAACAGGTATGGTAGAAGGATCCTATGGAATGATCTGATAAATTTCTCAACCTCGATTAATGCTCCCTGGTTCGTAGGTGGGGATTTTAATAGTATTACTTCCTTGATGGAATGAAGGGGTGGAAACCCTCCTAACCCTTTATCTATGGAAGAATTTAATAATATGGCTTTGGATTGTCATTTGATAGATCTAGGTTTCAATGGCTCCCAATTCACTTGGAATAATCATAGAATGTGGCAAAGACTTGATAGGATCCTGTTTAATGATTTATGGATAAACTCTTTTCCGAATACATCGGTTGAACATCTTTATAGAACCCTATCAGATCACTCTCCTTTGCTTATTTTCGTTAAGGCTAATACAGCATTCCCTCCTCTCTGTACTCCTTTTCATTTTCAGAATATGTGGTTGCTAGATACCAGATTTAAGGAGATGTTGGGTATTAATTGGGATGATCCTCTTTACCTTGACGACTCTATTTCAGGGATGAAGAGACTTTGGCTGAAATTAAAAAGGCTTAAACAATTGCTCAAATGGTGGAATAAAAATTGCTTCAAAAATATTTTCACTTATGTAAAAGAATTAGAACAAGAAGTCATATCATTAGAAGAAGAGTCTATTATGGATCCTTCTAAGACTCTTTTATTAAACCAAGCTAAGGATAAATTATCCAAATATCAAGATATGGAGAAAACTTACTGGAGACAAAAGGCTTCTGCTAAGAAACTATCAGAAGGCGATAGGAATACCAAATATTTTCATGCATTATTCAATAAGAAAAAAGGCTTATATTGCATTAAGAAAATTAAAATTTTTGATAATAATTGGATTTCTGTTAAAAATGAACTTGCTGAGTTGGGGGTTTCTTATTTCAATAACATGCTTAATAATCAGGTGAGTGAGGAGAATTTGGCTAGTCCTGAGGTTATCCCCAAAATCATAACTAAAAATGACAACATAATGCTTACATTCTTACCTTCTGAAGATGAAATTACATCGACAATTCAGAATATGAATACAGATTCTGTGGCCAGCTCTGATGGATTCACTCCTCTCTTCTTTCAAAAATGTTTGAATGTTATCAAAGATGATGTGGTTAAAGCGGTTTTTGATTTTTTTAGAGGGACCACCCTCCCCAAATTATTCTATAGTACTTCCATTATACTAATTCCTAAAATCAAAAACCCTGCACATTGGAATCAATTTAGGCTCATAAGTCTTTGCACATTCTTCAATAAGCTCATATCCAAGATCCTTGCTAAAAGATTGGGTATACTACTTCCCAAAATCATTTCTCCGAATCAAACTGGCTTTGTTAAAGGTCGTTCTATTTCCGATAATGTATTATTGGCTTAAGAAATTGTTCATGATTTAAACACTAAAGTACAATGTGGGAACCTAGTCCTTAAGTTAGACATATCGAAAGCATATGATAACATTAGTTGGTCATTTATCTACAAAATTTTATCTTTATTTGGCTTCTCTGACTCCTTCATTAATTTAATTAAGAATGATATTGAAAATTCTAGATTTTCCTTACTTATAAATGGTAAGATCCATGGCTTCTTTGGATCATCGCATGGTATCAGGCAGGGGGATCCCCTTTCTCCGGCCCTTTTCATTATTGTTGTGGAATATCTTTCTAGTAACCTTAAACGTACATTTCTCGAAATGCCCAACATGTGCTACAAGACTAGGGGTTATTTTTCTATCTCTCACCTTTGCTTTGCGGATGATTTCATTATCTTCTGTAATGGGTCTATCTATTACATTAAGAAATTATATAAACTTCTTATGCATTTTGGGAGGGAGAGTGGCCTAAAAATTAATCCTGACAAAAGTGGCTTCATTGCTAGTAACTCGATCACTATTCCCAAGATTAACAATATCAAGAATATCATGGGCTTTACCCAATATACTCTCCCTATTAAATATCTGGGTATGCATTTATATCGTGGTGCTAAAAGATCTTTTCTTTTTGATGAAGTCATTCAAAAAATCTATAAGAAAATCTCCTCATGGGAATTTCACCTTCTTTCTTTTGGAGCTAGATTAGTCCTCATTAAAAGTATTCTTTGCTTCTTACTCTTCTATCTGCTTTCCACTATTGTCCCTACCACAACTATTATTAATAAGATAAACCAGTTTTTTAATAAATTCTCCTCATGTTCAAATCCATCATCTAAAAAAACTCACTAGGCTAGTTGGGACAAGTGTTGTGGCCCTTTGAATGAAGGTGGCCTGGGTTGTAAAACTTTACAAGATTCCATCAAATATTTTTCACATAAAATGTGGTGGAACCTTAGAAGTAATCATAGCTTATGGTCAAATTTTATGCTTGCTAAATACTGTAAGGGTAAACATCCATTAATTTGCAGCTTCAAAATGGGAGACTCTCCTGGGTGGAAAATACTTTGTAACATTAAGTGGAAGGCTAAAGAGCTTATATCCTGGGGTGTTAATTCCGGTTCATCTTTTTTTTGGCAAGATAATTGGCTGGGTGAGGGTTCTATAGATGCACTTCTTAACACCCATTCAATCGAAAGGATCAAAGTCAGTTATTAAATTAATCAAAATTCTTGCAATATTGCTCAACTAGGAGCCTATGTCCCTAACACTATCATCAAAAAAGTTCTGAATATCATCCCTAGAACTAATGACATGGATCAAATTCTATTTAACAAATCGGCTACTGGAGACTTTGTTTTTAAGGATGTATGGCGGACTATTAGATCTAACAATCAAGAATCTCTAATATTTTCCAAAATATGGTGTAACGCTATTCCAACCTCCTTTTCGGTCCTCACTTGGCGTATTCTTAAACAATATATTCCTGTGGATTCCATTCTCCAGAAAAAAGGTTTCCACCTCCCTTCTAAATGTCAATGTTGTTCCACATAGAAACTTTGGATCATGTTTTTGTTAATGGCCCCATCCCTGCTAAAGTTTGGCACTAGTATGATAGCTTGTTGAACACTCTACTATTTGATGGATCACTTTTTATCACAAATCTATTAAATAACTTCATATTTTATGCCCCAAAAGGTCATGTCAAATGTGTGCTTGCTATTACCCTATTGTGATATATCTAGATGGAAAGAAATGAAGCTAAACATAATGACATTCCCATGAATTTTCAACGCATCATTGCTAAAGCTAAAGAAAAAATTTTCTCCCTTTATAAAGCTAAACCTCTCCAGCCGTCGAGTTTCAAAGATGTTAAACGCTTGGCTCATATTCTTAGGATTTTTCTCCCGTCGACTGAATTTGATTATATTTGTAAAACTATTTATTGGACTAAACCTTAAACCATACTATTAAGGTGAACATAAATGGTTCGATTGCTAATGGTTTCTATGGATGTGGGGGTATCTTAAGAGATTTTAAAGGTAAGATGATTGTCGCTTTTGCTATTCCTTTAAGACCTTATTCTATCCTTTTTGCTGAACTCTATGGCCTTCACTATGGGATATTATTATGCATTCAGAAAGGTTTTAAAAAAATATGGCTTGAAACTAATGCTTTACTGCTCTTGAATTTATTAAAATCTGTAGCTCATGGTAATGTTGAAGTTTATTATACTCTCAATCATACAAGAAGGCTCTTCCCTGGACTATCACACCTCTCATATTCATCGAGAAAGGAATTCTTGTGCAGATTTTTTGGCTAATTTGAGTGCAAAGTCCTCTATGGTTAAAATGTTTTTTAATGATAATATTCCCCCCCTATTAAGGGGTTTTGTGAACTTAGATAGAACTGGTCTCCCCTATGTTAGGAAAATGTAACTTCTATGTCTAGAACTTGGATATGGTGTTGATTAGTGGAGATTATTCATCTTTTTCCCATCTCTTTTTTGCAATATTATGGTGCTGGATTCACTCTGTTTTTTATTTTTATTCAATTTTCTGACGAACTTCTTCCTCAATGTTTTAAAAAGATGGTTTTGATGGTTGAGAGGAAATTTACTTCATGCTGGGTGGACCGTGGCTAGTTGTTTATCATCCTTTGCTGTTGATTGGAATGCTACCTAAGACTCCTTTGGGAGACATAAGAAATTGCTACAGCAACCAAGTATAGAATCATTTTTTCTCTAGGCTACGGGAAAAAAGTTTGTATGCTGTCATCCTTTTCGTTATTAACTAGAATATGGATATCATTGGTTACTTGGTGAAGAGGTGGTGTTTGATTCCATCGGTAGGAATTTTTGCCTTGGTCCAGGAAGTACTGTTGATTGCCTTTTGACATTTTTCTTTATGTTTCTTTTTTGTTTCTGTTTCTGCTTCATTTTGGCTGGTTGGTGCCTGCTCTTAGCATATATTTCCTGGATTGGTTGGTACGCTTTATTATTGATAAAAGAGAGAAATGTTTGTTTCTTTGGTGTTGGATGTCTTCCTTTGGATGGGGATTGTGCGTCTGCCTGAAAGGATGTATTTCGGTTATAAGAATGCATGTCCAGGTAAAAGTATTTAGCTTTTCAATTTTATTCATGCGGATTATGGGTGATTGGGTGGGTTTGATTATTGAGAGAGGTAGGACTTTCATGAAATTTTGGTATTATATTTGTCTCCTTTGGGATTGGGAGCTACAAGTTGTTGGCTACATGTTGCAATTTCGGAATAGAGGGCTGATAGTAAAATGTCTAACTATATATTCATCGGAGATTTCTTATGCCTATCCTGGATTTATTTCAAGGCAGTTGTCGGTTGTCTATTATTACCTCCTTGCTTTCTCTCATGTTGGTTATGCTATGATCTATAAACATAAGTTGATGGCTCTGAGTTGTAAGGTGATTTGATTTCATCCAGTGGATAGCAACTACTTTCTATTTACTGATTATATCATGGTGGTGAGCTTTATAATTTTCTTCATTCGACGGTCATCTCAGGTTTGTTTTCTCTGACGGGTGGCAAGTCAATCTCCTGATTTGGATGGTAGTTGCATATATGTGGTACCCCTGGTGGGATGCATATGTATGTGGTTGCCCCAAACTAGTGGATTGATTCCTGCAACTCCTTTCTCCGCATTATGGTTTCCAAATATAATTATTTCCTTTCTTATAGGTACTTACTGGCATTCAAGATATTTGCAGGTGTCTTCTTTTATTGCAGGTTCTTGCTAATTTTTCGTTGGATCAAAGCTCCTTTACTCCCCGCAAGAGGATGGTAGCAGATATGGCTGCATGCAAAGGTTTGCTTCTTTGTTTATTGGGGTTTGTATTTGCTTTTGTTGTGTGAGTTTTGTACTTAGATAGGATTTTACTCTTTAGGTTGATTGTAGCTCTTTGAGTGGTAGTCTTAGAGTTTAACCCCTTTAAGGATCTTATAACCTTTTTATTTGAGCAATAAAATTCCCCTATATGGGGTTCCCTTAAAAAAAATCAATATTAAAAGGATTAATAGTTGATCTAAATGAGCTTTGTGAGTATAAAAATATTTTAATTTAAATAAATTTTAGTAAAAGATATATGCTTGTTGCTAAATTTATTATACTATAAGATGAGTACATACATATTCAAGTTGCATAGAGTCAAAAATCTATAGAAAATTTGCCCTAAGATGGACTAACCCATCAATTGAATTTTAATTTATAGAGCCTGGCAAGATGTGGTAAAAGAAAAGGACTTATGATTTAGGCTCATAAGTTAGCTTATGAAGCCCAGTCCTTCGCACATACTGCTCTTAAAAAATTGGAGATTGGAGATATAAATGCTTGCATGGTGAGCACTGCACACATGATTTTCACCATTATTGATTTATTTACCAACAAGGGAAGATAATGAGGATAACGAAGAAATAGAGAAGAATTAGCAAAAAATTATTATTTGTTCTACTTTTATATTTGATATATGGTGATTATAACTTTTATATTTTAATTGTATTATTACAATCTCTAATATTTCATCATAAATTACATTTATATCTTTTATCATATTAATTATATATTATAGTAATTTCTATTACGTATTAATCAAATGGCCTAGAGTGATCTCATTGATAATAAAATATTTTTAGGCCCATGTTATTTATCCAATCAATATTTTCACTTTGATTATAAGTATGTGAGATTTACAAATCATTTGATTACTTAATTAATATTTCAATATTTATAACTATTCTTTAATTGTTTGATAAAGCTCATTTGCAATGGGTTTTTCTCATTAAGATATTTAACTCAAATATAAGTTTGTTGGAAAAAAATTAAGAGTTCAAATGTATTAAAATTAATTCTAGAAGTTTCAAACTCAAATATTACCTTGAGATTTATGCTAGGTCAAATGTACTTTTGAGAAACATACCATTTGTCTCTATTTTTTGATATCAAAGTCTCAGTCACACAAAAACTATACATATTTATCTTTAAAGAAAATTTATGGTGCAAAATTATAATTTCAAAAAATTGTAAGCTGTGAGCCATCATTGGGCATTAATGTGAACTTTCTCTTATGATCATGAACTAAATAAATTCTCCTAAATCATAATTACAGCTTGACTGATTTTGGTGTGTTGATTGTATTGAGAATTACCAAAAAAAATTTGCTTTGAACTCTTTAAATTGCTTAAAATTGATTACAGAGATTATGTCTAGCTCTAGAAGTGTCAAAATTGAGACTAAAATATTATAAAAAAAAATCTCAAGCAACCCAAAAAATTGTCAAAAAAATGGCCTATCTTGCCTCATCTTCATTTCTATATAAACTCAGGCTTTCTTATAGGCCATAATTATGCAGCAAGGTCTTAGGTTTCCGTTAAAGAACACTAGCATGCATGTTGCCACATCCTAGTCCCATATTTGTTAGTTTTCCTCCAACCATCTCCTAGCTACTATTTCTAAATTTACCTCTTCTCTCTCCATCACCTTGCTCCCTTGTAGTAGGTGTCAAGGTGATCCATTGGATGTTGGCACCTATTAGTGGCAAACTCACCCTTTAATGCCACCATTTCTCTTATTTTTGGTGCTTGTGATAGGTTCCCCTTGGATCTTAATGGGATGCTAATCTAAGCTCAATTCTCACAACTTAATTTGCTTAACCTCCTCTAGTCCTTCAACCACCCCTACTCAACTTCCGATAGTTATAGTATATCATGTCACATATTCAATCATCTATCTTGGAAGCTTCTAAGATATAGAGTTTTGTTCTAACATCTATCCCTCTAGTGCCACATGCATTATTCTCTATTATCATCTATATCCTCTTAAGGAGAGCTCATAGACATTTTTTATTCTCTTTGGTCTAAATTTTTTTATATTTTGTCCCTCTTCATTCTCTAATATTTTACACTTAATAGTGTGCTCAAGGTGTTAGCCATATCCCTTCGTCATATTGGTAACAAACTCGCTAGTCATTTTTCTGGAATAATTTTTAACTATTGACTCTCTTTACTTACATATGAGAATCAACTATCCTTGTTAAATTTTTTATAAGAAAATTAATTAATTGATTGCCTCATCTTAGCTTTTTCTTACTAGTAATTCTTATGTGAACACCTCCTTTGCAAACTTCCAAGAACTAACTAAAAGCTCATTGCTTCCATTTTTTTTCTTAAATCATTATAATGCTTTGTTAAAATTTGCTAGGGTGGAAGAATATTCTAATATATTTTCATCACTAATCTTATTTAAGCATGAGGGATTTTTATGTTGATTTATAATAAGTCACTCAAAGCAATTCCAATGAAACAAATTCCCAACTCTAGCACAGCCATGTCCTCTCTCACAAATGATTCCTACAAACATAGCTGCTTTTGTTGCTTCTCCTTCTTTGTATTCAAGTCGGCCACTGCTTTCAAGGATGAAATCTTCAACTCAGTAAAGCTAATGTGATAAAAATTAAATGCTATTGTTGATCAAGAGATATTTAATCAGTTAGCTTCATTAGCCAGTCAGATGTCTAATAAACCAAACCCTATTAAAATAGTGGTGTGTGATGGCAACTTCTTTCTGGGAAGTTATTCTCTTTTCTCTCTCTCCGCTTCCATAATGTCTCAAGAACGTAGGAATACCCGCATTCTATGTATGAGCATGCATGCTTTGAAGATGATAAACCCCTTATCAAAATAGCAGGACAGAGGCAAAAAAGAATTATTATAAAAAGAACTAACATTTCACTAGAGCTTCTATTAATTTTTACGGACAATATTGGACCATCAGAATGAGAGACTGACAAGGATTGGTTTCTTAGCATATTTAATTAGGGCTTTTGATCATGTTTTTCTTTAATTTACTTTTGTTTCTAGCTTCTTCTTAGGGACTATGATTCTTCCTTTGTATATTTTTGTTTTAGTAATTGAAATATTCTTTTAATGCTTTAAAAATGAAATGCGTGATTAAACAAATAAAACAGATGAATGATAATTTTTCAATCGTCTTAAAGAAGGATAAATACCTGTCACAATAAAAAAAAAATTTACATTGCTGAGGTCAACGTCTCGACAAGTATTCCATGAATGGGAGATTTGCGAACTCAAATAAGTTCGGCTATCTACTCTTCCATTACTCAACAGAACAGCAAGATGATAGGAAATGTATAACGAAACTGAATTAGTTGTCCAAATTATTCAAAAAAAAATGCATAAACATAAGAAGTTTATAAACTTTTAAATTTGTCATGAATCAATCAATCCTAAGCACGTAACAGCTCAAAAAAATACTTATGGAACTCCACCAGTACTTTCATTTAGAAGGCTCGACCTTTTACAATGTCCAAGCTCATCTCGCTGGGATCTGTTGCCTGCAACTCCACTTGAATGCCGTCTAGCTCTCGCTTGAATCTGTCTTTGGAGCTAGCATAAAGCATCTTGCTCCTCACTTTGGATGTGTCAGGAGACCTGCATGAAAGAATAGATGCAAAGTAAAATAGGAACTTGATAAAATTTTCTCGTTCATAAAGCTTCGTATGACTTTCTTTTTAAAAGTTGTTTGTATAAAATTGCCTGCAATTTGATATGTTCTTGAAAAAAATATTAGTTTAACATTTTGCAAACTAGAGGGCAATTGTTCATTTTATTTTATAAATAAAAATAATCATATATATATATATATATATAAATGTTTAAATTTTTAAGAAAATACGAAATACCTTTTATATTTGTATTTAATTGTTTCTTTAGTTCTAATCATGTATCATCTATATTTTATTATTCATCCTTTATTATGATCAAGATATATTTTGTTTTGAAATATCTGATATAAATTAGATGAATTAAAAATTTTGCGCCTAAATAACCTATCAGAAGAAATTTTTAGATAGGATAGTTTGCAACAATATCTGTGCATAATAGTGAATGTTTAGATGTATGCTAGTTATATATCTTACCATACAACATATCTAAACCTACTGATTGGATGTTTAAGCTTTTAAGTAAGAGATGTCATAAGTTTAAGAGCTTATAAATAAATACGCATTAACATGTGATTAAATTAACTAAAAGTTAAATCATTTATATGTTTCAACTTTCGACAACTTAATTCTTTTATAACATAATCTTTGCACTAATTAATGGAAAATTCTTAAACATAAAACAACAAAAAACGTTTATCCCATTATATGGGTTTGACTACGGAAATCATTCTTTGCCATTGTATTCTATTAAATATCAAATTCTCATTTAATTTTAATAAAATAAGATCATTTTTATACTTCATAATCAATTTTTTTTAGCTTTATCTCAACCTTTTTTAGCATAAGGCTGAATTTAATACATCTAATCTCCTAACTTGGTCATCGAATGGTCGACGTTTTGTGTTAACAAACCATTAAAGATGACTATCTAATCTTATTTGCCACTGGAGCAAACTCCAACCTTTTCACATATATATTTGTTTCATATTTTATCTCTAAGAGCAAAGCCACTCATCCACCTAATCATTCTGATCTTTACAACATTTAACTTAATTTTATGCTTCTTTTTTCATGCCCAACATTCTAAGCCATAAACCATTGCAAGTCTTGCCACCATTTTATAAAAATTTCTCTTAAGTCTAAGTGGTACTTAATTTATGCTTCTCTTTGATTGGCCAACATTCTATGCCATAAAATATTGTAGATCTTACCACCATTTTTAGAAAAGTTTTATTTAAGTCTAAGCTGTACTTTTCTATCAACACTCAACAAGCTTAATGTATTCCTTCGCTCCAACCATCCAACTTGAATTCTATTAATGACAGCTGATCTATTTCACCATGACATTGAACAATAGACCCGAGATATCTAATGGCTTTATCACCCATTATAATAACCCCAATATTAGGTTTTCTATAGCTAAAATTACACTCCATGTATTCGATTTTAGACTGATTCAAATGAAATATGTTAGACTCTATGGTTGACCTCCATAATTCAAGTTTCTCATGAACTCCTCCTTTGGCCTTATCAACAAGAAGAATATCACCAGCAAAATACATACACTAAGGCGTACATGCTCTAGTAAATGTATAATAATGACATCCATAACTTAAGAAAAAAATTTATGGACTTAAAGCCAATTCTTGATGTAATTCAATGAAATTGGCAAAATACTTGGTCAATCTTCCTTGAGTTTGAGCACAAGTAATAGCTCCATTATATATCCTTAATAATTTTAATATAAGTAATATTAACTCATTTTTTTCTAGAACTCTCCAAAGCACTTATCTTAAAACTTTATTATATGCTTCCTCTAAATCAATAATTATCATATGAAGAGCCTCCTTTCTCTATACTTCTCCCTTAAACTTTTCAACAAATGTATATCATCCATAACAGGCCTACCTAACATGAAACCAAATTAATTATGAGAAATTTTTGTATTACATCATAACCTATGTTTATTTACTCTCTCTTATAATTTTAATGTATGACACATTGGTTTAATTCTTATATAATTTGCACACTCATTTGCATCATTTTTGTTCTTAAAATAAGAACTAATAAACTATTTCTCCACTTATTTGACATTTTCTTAGTTTTAAAAATAATATTGAATAGTTAGTAAGCCAAGAAATTCTTTAAATTTCTAAGCATTTTCACACTTTTTTTGAGAATATCATGAGGTCTTACTGCTTTTTCACACTTCATTTTCTTTAAAGTCTATTCAAAATTAGTTTTACTATTACACCAATAAAAATAAAGATCTCTATTTTCATTTAGGATACTAAAGTCACTAAAATCAGTCATATCCTTACAATTTTTATTCGAAAGTTTATTAAAATATCTCATCCACTTATTTTGAATATCCTTTTCTAAGAAAAATACTTTCTGATCTTCATCCTTAATGCATTTTACTAGAACTAAATATTTACTTCTCTTATCTCTTTACTTGACTAACTTATATATATACATCTTTTGTCCTTTTTAATATTCAATATGTTATATAAATCACTAAAAACTAAATTTATTTAATATAAAAGGATAAAATAATATTCCACTCGACCTTAATTTCATTGTTAAAAAACCAATGTTTTATTTTTCATTTTATTGTAATTTTTCGGCTGCATTGCCATAAAAAAAAATGAAAATAATGATTTCTACTCTATTGAAACATACCACTTTCATAATTAATCTTTAATTAATTCAACAATTCTGTATTACTTCCCATTCAGTAATCTACTTTTCAAATATTAATATGCAAAATCGACCAGGCGAAAGCAAAACTCACCAGGAAATGAAGAAGATTTTGCTTTTCTGACAGTTCTCATCAGTGACGAATTCGAAGTCATAAACCGCATAGCGACACTCATCGGCAGGAAGCGATTCAGTGAAATCATTGTAGCTCTCTTCAGGTCGGCCGAGCCTATCCACCGTTATCTGCATCGCCTTCTCGTCAATCTTAAACACGATAAATCTGAAAGCGCGCTTCGTCTTTAGCTCAAAAAACCTCATCTTGCACTCGTCATGCACTGCCAATCCTGAAGCCGAATTCGCCTTCGCCATAGAATAGATAGATTAAATATACAAACAATGTATATGCATGCATGAAAATTAGAAAAAAAAAAAGAAGTATCAGAACATCCTGATGGAAAATGACGACGATGATTATGTAGTTCTGAAAGTTTCAAAGTCGTCAATCCAACAGTTAAAATAGTATATACATATTCTAAGTTATCTTGCAAAACATTTAAAGCAGCATTATATGCTGGATATGCTTAAGATCAGCATATCGTTCATGAAATTTTCCTGAAAAATATGGCAGACTTGTATATATGTCGATGGCTCTCTTACGTACCATGTTGCGACAATGGATTTTACGGTAGAGAACGAAACAATGGAAGGAGCAAGAAAGGGTTGGAGATAAGAGGGAGGAAGAAAGGAAGAAAAATGGAATTTGGCAGAGAGGTTTCTCTTGTTTTGAGGATATAAACGTGGGGAGGAGAGGATTTGACGGAGGAAATGAAGGTGGGGATTGAGGAAATCCCTGCTTTTTCTCACGTTCACAAGACGCTGCTTGCTTTCTTTTTAGATTTGTTTATTTTCGGGATTTGGACAGCGTCTTCATTTACAGATCGGATGAAGCTAAGAGTTTCTAACGACCGTTGTAATTTTAGTTGTTTTTATTTAGATATAGCTTGAAAAGAAAGTTGAGATTAATCATGGCATGTAAAGTGCTGAAAGATGAAGAGATTGTTGTTTTGCTGATAAATTTGTGCTTTATATTTTTTATCAAGTTTGGTCGAACTTTGAGTATAGTTTGGACTTCATCTTAACAATTTTTACATCAAAACATAAATAAGGAGTATTTTTTTAACATTTAAATCTTATCTTTTTACATGTCTAATATTATTCTTTTTAATTCAGAATTCAACACATAAATATTAAATTTCACAAATCACAAAAAATTATTAACTTTCATTACCAGCATTTCAGCATATTCTGAAATTATTAGTTCAAAATTTTTAACTATATGTTGCATATATAAATATATTACGTTTAGTAACATGGCGCAAATATTCTTACAAAAATGATTAGCATAATATGTACTATTTTTAAATAAAGTTTGAAATCTTTTAGCTCTTGATTTTATAGATATAAATAGATAATTCATTTTTTTTCATTAAGAACTCCTTAAGTTATGGTGGTTATGTGTATATATGTAATAGCTAATAGTTCAATAATCCGACATCCATCCTAACTAATGTATGTTATGATTATGTTGATTATTATATTTTGGTTATGCATTTGCATGCAAATTTTTTACTCATCTTATATTTTACATGCATTCTACATGAATTTTTTATGAAAATTTGATTATTTGTATGCTTGTATGATTGATTATAGATCATCCATGTAATTATCTTCGAATGATTGTATCTACTTCTTTGAAGTATGGTATGATCAAGTGGTAGTATTTTGTTTATTAGTTTTTTTGGGAGTTGTTTGACCCCATTTTGTAAACTATCTTTGCCACAAGTATTAGATAGTACTCGCTCTTTATCTATGTTTGGGGCACTCATGGATCATCTAGATTAAAAATGTACTTCTAGATCTTAAGTGTATTTATTGAATACTCTTGTATATGCTTTATCTCACTTGCAAGACTTTTTTAATTGGAATACACATAAGGGGCAACATTAGCATCATGTTCAACAAGTGTTCTTTGAACAAATAAGCAATTAATTAATATATAGAGGATAAAAAGAGCCTAATGTCTTATTGTGCCAAGCAATTATTCTTTACATTTATTTAGCATTTTATTATCAACTTATAGCTTTTTTTTTAAAATAATGTATTGCCAAAAAATGTCTCTATTCTAGTGTAGAAAAGAAGTCACACCAATACACATCATATAGCCTTATTTAACACACAATATTATGCATCAAAAGAGTTTATAGAAAATTATCCTAACTAACCCTAATCTTAATCTATTCATCTAAAAGTGTGTCTATCATAACACCTAGTAAGTGCAAAGATTAACTTGTGAAAAGAGTCAACCCATATGACTATGATGAACAACCAAGCTAGTCTATCTTATGGATTCATTTAAGTTAAGGCTTATCATGTTAATCTCATTGAGTTTAAAATTTTAATATTGAAAATAAATTTTGATATGTTTGAAAGAGGTTTAAAGATAAATAAATATTTTTTTGTATAATTTTTAGATACAAGAATTTAAATATTTTAAAAAAATATTGACCTTGTATAAAGCTTCAATAAGAATTTAACTTTTTAAAATTAAACAAGGTGGTAGCTTATGTTATTTATATTCTAAAATAATTATGAGATTTAAATTTGATAGATTAACTCTCATCATTATATAAATCATCACTTGATGATGACAATCAACTTATTATAGTCATAAGTCATTCCTATAGCTAAGGGATATAACTATTTTGCCAATCAAGTACTAACTCATTTGCATACAAATGCACATGTAATAATATGAAAGTAAGAAAATTGAGACTCTTAATCAAAAGAAATAATCTAATTAAAATTTGATTGTGGTTTAAACTCCTAATAGACATAAGTTCTAATTATTGGAATAAGACACCAATTCTTAGAAGGTCCAAAATCTTCGAGTGAGATTGACTCACTCAAATAATAAAAATTTCTAGCAGTAATGACCTATTAAGAATTAAGTTTGATGATGAATATAGAAATACTTATACAATATGTATGCTCACATATCAAAATAAATAATCTAATTAAAAAACATGGTTAGATTAAAATTATTAGTGTAGACCAAAAAAGTATAAATGCACAAAAATAGTATAGCCAAAAAAGCATAATTATACTTGAAATAGTCCAATCAGAAGAGCATAATTATACTAAATAAAATCTAGTTAAAAGTGCATAACTAAAAAAAAAGTATAGCCAAATAAAATGTATGATTGAATCAAGAGAATATCTAATTAAAAGAGCATGTCTATACTTAAGCAAATAATCAAGTGCTAATTGCAAGAAAATGCATAATAATGTAAACTTAAATATGTGAGGGGAGCATGACAAGTTTACACAAATATTTAATTAAATGAATGAAATTGTCAACACAACCAATTAAAAACTAATTTTCAGATTTAAGAGAAGATAAACACTCGTTTATATCAAAAGTTATATTAGTCCTATGTAATTAAGTTTTCATTTATGCATTTAGTGTTGGGGGAAAATATTATGAAAATTGTTTATCCTTCACACTAACATTGATATAATAATAATAATAATAATAATAATAATAATAATAATAATAAAAAAAAAATGTATGTGGTCTAGTCTAAGATGTTTATTAAGTGTTACAAAAATCATATAAATGAACATATTTAGCTTAAAATATTAGCACGTGTTGCTTGACATGTATATTTACTTGATATTCAAGTGACTATCAAATCACCTCAATATTTTGATGGAAGGCATATTGCAGCTCAAGGCACATGTTTTAAGTTTCTATAAAGCTTTTAACATTATTGAGATTCACAAAAAACTAAATTGCATGGCATAACAAAATGAGCTCATAATTAATTTCATATGTTTCAAAGAAGAAGAACATGAAAATGAAAGAGAATATAAAATGCCTTTTACTAGTTATAGAGCAAGGTACCATGAATCACCCCTATCAATATAGAGAAGTAAAGCGGCCTTTACTTGCCTTAAACTAAAAAATGTATGGATCGATCAAACATGGAGTAAGTTATACAAGAAGTATGATGAAATGAATTATAATCGAGCAATTATTCTCTTTTTAAGCATTTCATTGTCACATATGAAGAATCCCGCACATCCCAATTGATTAATGAGTTCATGAAGCAAAGGCTAACCTATGCACACTTATATTTGGACTATTTTGCGTCTACTAATTGAACATAAGTGATTTTTGAGGAGAAATTTAAGCATATCAGCTCTCCTAGGAATCTGATAAATTTTATGCTAATTCCTTTTCAGTAATTGATTTATAGGATGGATCCTTTTAGGAAATCTTGAAAACTCTAATGAAGAACAATCATCTAATAAAGAAGCACTCTTAAAAGCCACAAGCCTTTTGATTTTTATTCTTTACTTCTGATCTTCTCTCTTCCAAGTATTAATTTATTCCATTAATCTTTATTTGAATTTCAAATGATTGTTAGAAGCATTCATAATTGAAATATATTATTGCATCTCTATTGTACATTCAGGGTTGAAGAGAAAGAGTTATTAAACTCATTCTCCTCATCCTAAATCTATAATCTTAAATATGACATTAGATTATTACTGATAACAAATATGAAGTGTGTGCAAGAGCCATAATTCATGCCATATAAGAATTGGACATGTCTATATTTTCTTTTAAAAATTAAAAAAAATTCTTCAATTTCAAAAATTCTTCGGTTTAAATCCCAATAGAAATTTCAATCTTTAAGATTCCTTTGGAGTAGTTAAGAAGTGGACTTAGAATTAATGGGAGCTCTACACAATAATCCAAAGTATGAAAATTCAACATCCAAGAGTCTTTCTTATTAACCTCTAAAATTTATTCCTAACCTTTTCTACATTTCTTGATGATCTAAAGAGATGATTTTTCTAACCACGAGAAACAAACTTTGCATCCCAAAAAAATACTCCCACAATTCCTATATCTTAGCACTATATTGGACTCATAACTTTGCTACTAACTTGACAAAATAAGGACTCTTTATATTATTAACTTGAATATTAGTGGCCCTTTTCAAGAGAAGAACCCTTACCTCAAGCATTGATCTTTTATAAGCATTTGGTTTCCCTTAGATTCATATTACAATTCTTATTTTAGTTTATTTTCACTTCTTCCATCTGATATGATAATAAAATTTAAAATCAAATAATATGTATTTTTCATGCCATGAAAAATTATTATAAATAAAAATTTATTAACTTTCTTAAGAAGTTATTTAATCATAAATCATGCAAAAAAGGAGGAAGATTTAATGCTAAATTAAAGGACACTTACATACAAGTCTTGTTTAATCATTCTATTTCACTAAACAAGGCCACCAAATATTACTTAATATAATAAAAGTTATTTTGATTTAGGCATATTTCAAAGAGTTCATATAAAAAAATTACTAAAACTCAATTATTTAGATTTGATATATTCATCAATAATTATTATTTTTAATATTGTTAAAGATAATGATTTTTAGCTCATATTACAAAGATTATATATGCTTGAAAACTAAATGAGCCAAATAGTCTCCTTGCAAATGAAAATTCTATTTGATTTTTGATCCTGAAGTCTACCTCACGGCTCACACCACTGTGAAGTTGGAGAGAGAGAGAGAGAGAGAGAGAGAGAGAGATGCTGTCTGCTCGCACTAGGCTTCTCCTCTCTTTCAATCCCCAAGTCTCTCCTCGCCTTTGCCGGCCAATAACCAAAGACCTGCATTCATTTCCTTTCGGGCGGATTTGTGGTCTGCAGAAGAGTAGGAGCAGGATGAATTCTCTACGGGCTGTTATGGTCAGGGCTGGCACCGGTGCGCCGATGACGGATGCAGAGATAGACCGGTTCTCTGCGGTAGCGAACGAGATGGCGGACGCTGCCGGTGACGTTATCCGGAAGTACTTCCGCCAAAGCTTCGCAATCCTTGACAAGGACGATCTTAGTAAGTACTGCCTCGCCAACGATCTTAGGTTTCAAGGATCTGAGAGAAAGACGAGAAGAAGAAAATTTTTTTAAGTTGGAAATGCTGTTTTTCCTGCAGGTCCTGTGACTATCGCCGACAGGGATGCAGAGGAATTGATGTGCTCGATTATAATGGAGAATTTTCCGACTCATGCGATGTAAGCTGATTTTTCTTTCTTTAAAAGGAGGGAAAGATTCGCATTGTTTATTTATCAATTGTCACTGTGACAGTTTTGGGGAGGAGAATGGCTGGAGTTGCAAGGAGAATTATGCTGATTTTGTTTGGGTTTTGGATCCTATTGATGGTACCAAGAGTTTCATTACTGGTATGTTGATCTGCATATCTCTTAACTAACTATGAGGCTTGGAAAGTAAGACAACGTTGGTGGAGAAAAACGGTGTCTAAAATGGTGTTATGTTCTGCAGGAAAACCTCTATTTGGCACTCTTATTGCTCTTCTGTACAAGGGAAAACCGGTGAGGCTGGCTAAGTTAGCTTGTTTAAATTTGTTCTGTACCTATTAAGTAAATTGCATATTGGAATTTATTCTCGGGATTAAAGGTTGATGTTCTGTACCATAACTACTGTTAAATGCACTATATGTGAATTTGGAGACAAATGTGCAAGATCACCTAGTGGTTGAGAGCTTAGATTTTCAACCAAGAGGTGTTTAAGCTCTTGAACTTTTGTTGTGTGTGTGAGTTTGCGATTAAATTTACTCAAATGTCAATAAAAAAAACATTTGAGGAAAAAGCTTCGGTCATGGAAAATGTGGCTATTTTCAATGTCCTGCCTAGATGAGCGTTCATTTCTTGAAGCCTTTTTTCAAGTCATGAAAAGTTTATTTTGGCTTCAGAACTACTTAGGCTGGATCATATCAATTGGTTTCTGAACCAGTCATTTAAGCTGCAGTTCTATATGTGATGTAGTTGTTGCATCCTGCATAGCTGGCCTAGAGGAATATCACAATGGTTGTGTAGTTGGATAGGGTGAGTTCAATCCCATAAATATAAACTTATCTATAATGATAATTATCTATCCAAGATAAAATATTAGAGAACCTAAATTTCAAAACATTTACCAAGTTATCTACTAAAATGTAAACCCAAATTAAACTTATATCTTGCAATAGCTCTTTAAAGAAAAAACCTACAACTCTATCAATTAATAACTAATCACCTTCTCACTATAGTTGAAGCATGAGCCTAGAAACACTTCTTTTATTTACACAGCTAATAATCTAAAGTCATAAAATTTAGTAAGTCGGTTTGTTAGAATAAGCTTAAATTCAGTAGGTGAAACCTAATAACTAAAATATAGGGGATAAATATGATCAATGAAATAGGCATGAGTTACAATAGATATTATGTTGTAGAAATTACTGACATTGTACTAAAACCATATAAAGCACTAGTGGAGATCCTCAGATATAGAAATATTTCAACGACGCTTACAATTAGGGTTGTAAATGACCCGAGCTTGAGTAAGCTCACTATATGTTAGTGTTCGACTCGTTCAAAAATTTATTTATTTGAATTTGGCTCATGTCTGAAATTGTTTAATAATTTGTTGTTAGTATTCGATTCATATTGATCATTCATTTAGGCTCAAATTATTTAAAAAATATAAATTTTAAAATAAATATAAATAAATATTTAAAATAAGTATATAACAAATCATTAATTAATATTATTAAAATTTGTAAATATAATAAGAATATATATATATATATATATATTGACTAATATGTCTTAAAATTAAATAAATATGGTGGAAATTAACACACTAATCGATCGAGATCGATTAAATTAGACTTGAAAATTGACTTCGTAATGCGTGGAAAGCATCAAAATCAATTAAATAGAAAATATCGAATCAATTAATGATCGATCCAAAAATTAAAATTATTTTTTAATGAAATTACACGCATATCGAAGTCGAGAAGCCTCGACGATGTCTAAACGACCTATGTTCGCGAAATTGATCACGCCGTTGTCGCCGAAACGTCGAAACCTATCGAACGACGCCTTTCGCGGTCAATTCGGCAAAATGTGCGCGAATGTCGATCAATTCGAATGCGACGTCGCCGCAATTTAATTTAACTTCAGCCGGCGTTGTCAAAACGACCTCCGTCCTAAATTGATCGCGTTCTTTCGGCGACAATCCTAAAATTGACATCCATATTCTTGGGTTTAGTCGTAAATTAATATCACATAAAATAATATTATAATTAAAGGACTAATGGTTGCTTAATCCCTTAAATCCTCTTAAGCCTACTTTCTCCCCCGTTAATCGGGAGAGGCCCTAAAGATCGAAGCGATCGTTGACCCTCATTTCACGCCCTCGACTCCCTCTACCCTCATTTCGACTCTCCCTCTCGTTTTCCTGCTCTGGTCTCGCTCGGTGAAGCTCATGGCATTCCCTCTCACGATCTCTCTCGCTCCTCCCCCAGCTGGGCGTTCTTCTCTCCCATGATTCAACTCTCCCCTCTCTTCTGCGCTCTCATTTGAAACTTTAGCTGATTCACTCTCCCTCTTGTTGCTCCGAACTCCCCATGACTCCTTCTCACTCTCGGTGAAGTTCATTTCCCCGTGCGATCTCCTCTTTCTCTTCTTTCCGATCGGTGAGGCTTCAATCGAAACTTGAGGGTTACCCTAGCCAGTGAAACCCCTTTCCTCCTTTCCTCTTAGCATTGAAATCTCCGGTTGTTTCTCTAACCCTAAGCTTGTTCTTATGCATTTGAGTTTCTTTGGAAGTTAGGGTTTTGCTAAATATGCTATATCTTATGCTTGGGATTATGCTTAAGAGTTTCCTTTAGGATTTGGGATGATGTATGAAATCTCATTTTTTTTGGATTTTATGGTATTCATGCTTTGAAAATGCTTTGGGATAATGTATGGCCCAACTGCTTTTTTCTCTTGTCAGTGGATGCCACACTTTCTTTAGGTGCTTGAATTGGTTTTACCTAAGGAGGTTGAATCAATTTTTTTTGTGTGGGTAGCTTGCTATTTCCTATGAGTTTCATTTGCTTTTGCCTCTTGCACATAAAATCTGAAATCAAGGAGAGATGGAGTTAAGATAGAAGTATGGGGATATGACAAGTTTAGATGTGTAGCCTAAATGTCATACTACTTGTTGTCCTTCTACGAGTTACATGTCTCAATTGGTTTCAATTAGCTTCCTCTCGCTATGATACATGCTGAAATTCTTTTATTTAGCATGGGAATGATGCAATGCTTGCTGAAATTATTTTACCTGAAATCCATTGATTGGCTTTTCTAAAGGGATAATGCATGCTGAAAATATTTTACTAGAGAGAATTGAATCGATTCTAATGTGTATGATACATTTTTTATGAAAGGAGAAAACTATTAGCTTGTTTAGAGGCATAAGCATGCTGAAAATTGTTTTTTGAAAGGAGAAAACTATTAGCTTGTTGTCTGAGGCATGAAATTTATTTTCCTCTAAGGGGAATCAATCATCTTGTTATTTAATGGGTAAAATACTTGCTGAAAATATTTTCCCCACAAGGGAATCAATCATTTTGTTATGAGTATAAGGCTTTTAAACTTTCTTATCTAAGGAGAAATCAATTAACTGTCGTTTGATGAGATATGATCGTTCTCCATGAATTTCGCTTCTACTTTGCTTCAATTTTATTTCCTATGAAGGGAATTATATATATATCATGCTCTTTCATATGCAAGTTGAAATCAAATTAAACAAAAGGATTTGGTTATCTGCTATTATCTATCATGAGTTTCATTCTTGCATCTTGCGTATGTGATATCTTATTTGAAATGCTTATCTTTCAAATTCCATGGTGTCTCGACACCACGCCTTTTCTTGGCGTGATGGGGCGCCTCTCGTAACGCTGAGGAGAGCGGGAGAATTTGATAAGCCTAAAGCGGAGATAAGGATTCGTTCATCTTTATACTCTTGCAATATTAGGAAATCTTGCTATCAAAGTTTCTGGTGTCTCGACACCACATGCATGCCTTCTTGGCGTGGTGCGTCTCGATCTACTTGAGTGGGAGGAAATTTGTAAACTTGAGATAAGGATTCGTAAAATTCATCTTATACTCTTATACTTTGCGCAAATATAATCAGTTTAAATGTCTCGACACACCCCACGCCTTTCTTCTTGTGGTGGGCTCGATCTCTCATGGAGAGGAGGCCGGACTTGATAAAACGGAGATAAGGATTCGGGAAAATTCATTATATTATCTTAATGCGCCTTGGCGTGGTGGCAAATTTCTAGAGGTGTCTCGACCATTAACCGCCTTCTCGGGTAGCTATGGGATGACGTCGGGGAGATTTAAATTTTGGTAAACAAAATGTAAAATTTCCAAGTGTTTGAAAAGGAAGGTATATCATATAATTATTCACGCTAGTTTAATGAATGCTTGAATCTTTGTATGTGATTAATTATGTAATATTCAAAATCCTTTCTTTCTTATGCTTTTTTTCTTGTTGATTGGAAAGATTGATGTTTCTTCTCCTTTACATATCTAACATGTGATCAAAGTGTGACAATAGACATACATGAAAATGAAACTGCGTGTGTGATATGTTATGAAATCTTATCTATCAAGTTTACGGTGTCTCGACCACACCATGCACGCCTTTTCTTGGCGTGGTGTGCGCCATCTCTCGTAGCCTCATGGGAGAGCGGAGGTAAACTGATAAGCGAAGATAAGGATACTGAGAGAAAATCAAAGTGGCAAGTAATACATGAAATGAAACTTGCGTGTGTGATATCTTGATCAGGAAATCTTGTTATCAAAGTTTAAGTGGTGTCTCGACACTGCCGCTTTCTTCTTGGCGTGGTGGGGCTCATCTCATGGAACCCTGGGAGGGGGTAAACTGATAGCGGAGATAAGGATCTGAGAAAAATTCTTATGTTATCTAACCCCGTACGCTTTCTTGGGTAATGAATAAATTCTTCTGACACCACTATCTGGGGGGGAAGCCTCCCCAAGAGAATTTGTCGAAATTTTCTAAAAAAAAAAGGAAGGGAGAGAAAAGAAAGGATGAAATGCTTAAGTTATGGCTTAAAATTTTCTTTATCTCAAATATAAATCTTATGTGTTGAATTTATATCAGTATTTATTTTTGTTTGATCATTATGACATGCATGGTGTAATACTCACCTTAGAATTTATTTACACGTGTATTACATATGTTCAAACATAAATACCTCCCTTTACTTGTCATTCATATGGTTTGTCATACATATGGGCAATATAAATCAAATGACATATATGGAGATATCAAAAAAAAATGGTTAAGTTAAACTCACAAGTATATGTGACCAACTTAACCCTTTAAGATTGAAACTTAAACTTGTGGTATAAAGGAGAAAAGGAGAGTAAATGTAAATCACCTTGTGAAAGGAAAATCCTCTTATTTATAGCTTCCTTTTTCCTTATCTATTCTTATGACGTCATTAAATCATCACGTCAAGAAAATATCAATGTAATAATCTTGTTTTATTAATACACGTGCATGCATGGACATGTGGCATGCTCATCCTTATCTCTTTTTGAAGAAAAAAGTCTTTCTTATATCTTAATAAATTTAATTTTTGTCCACTCATGACGAGCATGTGAGGTGGATTTTAATTAATCCACTTTCTTTTAAATGAAATATGACATCTACTCATATTTTTATATTCCCCTCTCCTTATCAAGAGAAATAAATGGGTATGGTATTTGATCATATGGGCCTTCAAAATGATTATTTTAACCCTTTTTATTTTGACACATAAAGAAAGAGTTTCATCTCTTCTCCTCACTTTTTATTTCGTATTAATGATTGTTTAAGAAAGGGTTTTAGAATCAAATCTAAACTCATTCTAGGCCATCACTTTATATTTGATCATATGCCTTCAAAATGATTTGTTTTATTTTTTCTTGATTCTTCATAAAGAAATGGTTTTAGCAAATCAAATACCTAAACTCATTCTAGGCACTTTATATTTGATCATATAGCCTTCAAAATGATTTGTTTTCTTTATGTTTCTTGATTTCACATAAAAAAAGGATTTTAAAATCAAATCCTAAACTCATTCTAGACCCATCACTTTATATTTGATCATATGGTTCAAATGATTTTATTTTTAGCTTTATGTTTCTTGATTTCGTAAAGAAAGGGTTTTAAAATCAATCAATCTAACTCATTCTAGGCATCACTTTATATTTGATCATATAAATTGAAATGATTTGTTTTAGTTTCTTTATGTTTCTTTGATTTGTCATAAAGAAAGTGTTTTTTTTCAAATCAAATCAAAACTCATTTTAATCACTTTATATTTGATCATATGCCTTCAAAATGATTTGTTTTTTTACGCTTGTTGTTTGATTCTTCACATAAAAGAAAGGGTTTTAGCAAATCAATCTAAACTCATTAGTTATCTTTATATTTGATCATATGGGCCTTCAAAATGATTATTTCACTCTTTATGTTTCTTTGATTTCCACATAAAGAAAGGATTTTTTAGCAAATCAAATCTTAAACTCATTCTACATCACTTTACATTTGATCAAATAAGGTTCAAAAAAAATAATTTATTTACTCTATACGTTGATTTGTGAGAGGGTTTTGGCCAAAATAATATCATATCATATTTTCCAAACAGATGTTACATCGGTTTAGTCTTGGACCGGGTCAAAAACCTAAAATCCAGATTAAAACTCATGCTTGCATTACAATCGTCAAATACAAACGAGATCTTTATCTTGGTTTGTCTTGGTCGTCAAGTTAACAAAACCCAAAAATGTCATATTGAAATCTAAAAAATGCACCTACATTTCAACTGCATTCAATGTATAACATTCTAAAAATAATCTTCGTATGTATGTTGAAGTGTTGATAGGGACATGTCTGAGTTAGGTATAAAACAAAAGATGCTACATCTTCCGGTTTGGTCTTGACCGGAGTTAACAAAACTCAAAAAATCAAAATTCATAAACTCCAACTTAATCCATTTCAAGAATATATCCGTGTTGGGTAAATATTAAGTCAAATACAAAAGAACAAATCTTCTTCTTGGTTTGGTCTTGGGGGTGGGTTGACAAAACCTAAAATTTGATATTATAAAAATTTTAAATTAATAATATCCGAAGTTAATTCGTATAATACGATATGATTAACATATCTTCTAAAATTCAAATTCTTGAAGAAAAGTCCCAAACCCGTCTATGTTCAGAGTGGATAATTTTGAAGGATTATACTTTTTGAGATAATGAATTTAGGCCTCCTGTAAGCTAGTAACCGATCAATCGATTTATTGGGATCGGAAGGGTAATTATAATTAAAATTTCAATGATAAATGATCATATATTCAAATCTCAATCATAAAATGATCAAAATTAACAAAATATAAATAAAAAAATGAAATGAATTATTTAAATTAAAACTAAAAAAATAAATAAAATAAATCCACTCTCGATTGTTTGTCTTTAAAATTAAGAAACTTTCTTCACAAAGCGATAAATATTACCTTCACACTCAAATATTCTAAAACGTGGGGCGTGGCGTCTCCTCTGTCGCGTGCATGACCACCACATGTGCGGTTCTGACTGAGCCCTGGCGCGATAATAATTACGGCAGTATGTTCTAACCTTCTTTGGTCGTGAAATGTAGAATGTATTTGGTTGAAAAAAGCCACATGTTAAATGTTGACTTATATTTATCCTAAACAGTCTAAGGACGCCCAGACTCTTCTTCGTGTGTTTTGTGGATCCTTGTTGGGTCATTCTGCTTGGTGGGGCCGGACGACAATGACATGGGATAGAGCGTCGTCGTTCCCCCAAAAGTTTTAAGTTAAAATAATAAATTTCATAAGTTCTAAACTCCACTCACTAATTATATACTCGTTCTTTAACGATCGTTGAATCGAAAGTCTTTCTCTGATTGAGGTAATGTATAGAGAACTTTTGCCATAGAAACCCTAACCGATATAAAAGTTCTCACCAAATGAGAATGAAATCTCGGGTAGTGTCTTTATCTACTATTAAATTATCAATACGAAATTATCATTATTTCTTTTAACTATGAAAGATTTTATATATATATATATATATATATATATATATATATTAATTTATTGCAAACTAAAATGTGTTAACAAGATCAAATGAAGGAATGTTCATGTTTGACTCATTTATAACTTGAGTTTTGAGAACAACTAAAGTTTTTTTTATTACCCTACTAAAGCAATATAATTTTCAAGTATTCATGTACAAAACAACAATTTTTAATTTTAAATGCTAAAACATTCATTTTCATATATATTATTTATACATTCATAAATGGCTCATCATTCATTTACTATTTGATCTTTTATATTTATATATTTGTATGGTTAATCTATTTAAGATATCTGAACGAAGGAGGATTTTTACCCACCTAGTAGAGTCTGATGACCTCTAAAAGAGTCATCGCTCTATGAATCAATTAGCCTGGCTAGTCAATCATATTAAGAAAGGAATACCACCAATTTTTACATCCATCATGCATGCAAGTATATATTATATAAATATTATATCATGAACCGAGTTGGTCTAAGGCACCAAATTAAGGTTTTGGTTCAAAAGGGCATGCATTTATATCTCACTCTCAACATTCTCTTATTTAACACTACCATTGCTTGGTTCCAAGTCCCGAATGAGAAAAGTGGAGGGTTATGTTATATAGTCGATAACTAGTGTAAAATTTGTCGAAAAATTATGACTTGAATTTTTAATATATTGTGTAAATGCTAGAGCATTCCCTGAAAGTGGCGTGTTGTATGGCTTGAATACGGTGAAAAATGTGCAATAGCATTTGAGCGTATTGTTAAATAAACAAGGGTTCTCACATTTTGGAGGGATGTGATCAATAAAGCTAGTCCATGAAACTAGAATTAAGATAATAACTTAGAATATAGACACTCTTATAGGTAAATTAGTAGAATTAATAGTTACGTTTCATAGGAAGATAAATATCTATTGTATTCAAGAAATTAAATGGGCTAGGGAGAAGATAAAGGAGATTGATAATTTAGATTTTAAACTTTGATATTCTAGGAGTCGTACTAGATTTGAAAGATATTGCTATAAAATTATTAGAATTGGAGATAAAATTTTAGCTTTAAAATTGATGCTATTATTCTTAATGTTATAAGTGTTTATATTTCTCAAGTAGGTTTGAATATATGCTCAGTAAAAAATTTTTGCAATAACTTAAAAAAATTAATACAAAGGATACCTCCTAAGGAAAGAGTATTTATCAGAGGAGATTTAAATGGGCATGTTCGTAGAGTGATAAAATATTTTAAAAGCATTCAAGATGATTGTAGGTATAGGGTGATTTATTAAGAAGGTAGGAATATATTGGAATTTACTTTATCTTATAATTTTATAATTGCTAATACTTTATTTAATGAAGAAATGAGCATATTATCATTTATAAGAATGAACTTAGTAAAATGCAGAATGATTATTTTCTTATAAGATAAATAAATCATTTACATTATAATTAATTTTAAGATGATTGGAAGATAAAAAAGATTATCAAGGATAAGATGAATTTAAAGAATGATAATAATAATAATAATAATATTTTTAAGAGTAAGGTGCAAGATTTTATGATTTGGGATGTTTATGATGATGCTAATATTATCTGAAAAAATAACAATTGAGATTAAAGTTGTAATAAGTGAATGAATCAATTCATATTAATAAAATGTCAGAAAAAAATCAAAAATAAGAAGTTTTGTTATAAAAATTGGTTTAAAGATAAAAATTCAGAGAATTGAGAAAGATATAAAGTGACATGTAAGGATTCTAAGAAAACAATATTTGATGTCAAGAATTCAACATTTAATGATTTATATAATAAATTATGCACTCAAAAGGGCAAAGGATGTATATATAAGTTAGTCATCTAAAAGGATAGGAAAGTAAAGATTTTGTTTAAGTGAAATGTATTAAGGATGAATATCATAAAGTACTTCTCTTAGAAGAGGATATTCAACATAGGTGAATAAGATATTTTGATCAAAGTTTAAAATTGCATAATCGGGTTTTGAGGCGTTTTTCATCCATGAGGAGAGGTGTAAGCCTCAAGATGTTTTGAGGTATAATCCTCAGAATAAAAAAAATTGGACAAATAAGAAGTATTATACACACATCAAAGTATAAAGCAAGAAATATCCTAACTTATTATCATATTAAAATATAACAAAATGACATCTGAGCATAGTGGGAAGAAATAAAGCACACAAAGATCAAGCAACATATTAATATCTTGACATCAAATCATGATAAAAGAAGGGTTATACTTATATCAAAGTAACATAAATGTCAATAATAATTGACAACAATTCAAAATAAGTTTAAAATAATAAAATTTTCTCCCGTACTCTTGATTATTCAATATCAAAGTAAAAATATCATAAGATGATGATGAGGATTGATAGCACTATGCGTGAGGAGTAGAGAGGACATGAGAGGAGATGAGCTTAAGTGATGTCTATCTTGAGATCAGATATGTGTATATTAAGATGTTTGTGTTATTTTCACAATTAAATTTATATTCGATTTTTTTAACCTAGATATAAAAGTGCACATCTCACAAATATTGAGGCGTGGCAAGCCTTGAGGTGGGCCTTACATTATGTAAGGTGTAAGCCTCACACAACACCAATGAGGCATAAGCCTCATTGCGATTTTTTCAAAAAAATGTTGATGCGGGTTTTAAGACAGATATTTTACTACGCATTTTTAAACAAGGATTTTGATAGAATTTACAATGAAGGTTATGAAAATATGATTGATTTTAGCGATCTTAATATCTTAAATAAAAATAAATATTTTTATATTCATCGTCTTATTAGTAAAACTGAGGTTAAGAGGCCTTTTAAAGAAAATGAAGTGTGGAAAACAAGTAATACCTAATGATAATCTTATAGAAGTTTGGAAAAGCAGTATGGTTAGTGGTATTCCAATAGAAGTGTGGAAATGCTTAGAAGATCATGAAATTCTTGGCTTATGAATTTTTTTAATATTATTTTAATGACTAAAAAGATATCAGATGAGTGGAGAAAAAGTTTGTTAGTTTCCATTTTTAAGAATAATGGTGATGCACAAGAGTGTGCTAATTATAGAGGAATTAAGTCAATGTGTAATCCATTAAAATTGTGGGAGAGAGTTATTGAGCATAGATTATAACTTCTCAACAAACTAATTTGGATTCATGTTGAGTAGATCTACTATGGATTCTTTATATTTGTTGAGAACTTTGATGGAGAAGTATAGAATTTGTTGAGAACTTTGATGGAGAAGTATAGAAAGAGTAACGAGACTCTACATATGATACTTGTTGATTTAGAGAAAATATATGATAAAGTTCTAAGAGAAGCACTTTGGATAGTTATAGAAAAGAAAAGAGTTAATATTGATTATATTCAAGTCATAAGGATATGTATACTGGAGCTATTATTTGTGTTCAAACTCAAGGAGGATTGATCAAGTATTTTCCTATTTTGATTGGATTACATTAAAGTTTGGCTTTAAGCTCATATCTTTTTGCTTTAGTTATGGATGTTCTTACTTGGCATTTCAAGAGGATGTACCTTGGTGTATGCTTTTTTTGATGATATTCTTCTTGTTGGCAAGACTAGAAAAGGAGTTCAAGGAAAACTTGAATTATGGAGGTTAACCTTAGAGTCTAAAGGATTTCATTTGGAGTAGATCTAAAATCAAATACATAAAATGTAATTTTAGATGTTGAAGATCTAGTGGTGGAGTGATGATAATGAGTGATTAAGTCAATAAAAAGAGTGAATATTTCAAATATCTAGGGTCTATTGTTCAAAGTGATAGTGATATAGATGGGATGTTATTAGTAGAATTCATGTTGGATGGTTGAAGTTGAGGAATGCATCGGGCTCGTTGTGTGATAGGAATACATAGACTCAAGGGAAAATTTTGTAAGTTGGTGATGAGACCTGCATGCATTATGATGCAAAATATTGGCTAATAAAAGTGACATAAATTTAAGTATTGCAAAGACGAGGATGCTCAGATGGATGAGTGGCTTTACACTTAAAGATAAAAATAAGAAATGAATATATATATGTGATAAGGTTGGAGTTGCTCCAATGACAGATAAGATTAAAGAGTTGCCTTAGATGGTTTGGTCACATAAAACGCCAACCATTCGATGACCCAATTAGGAGAGTAGATGTATTAGAGCTAAAAGATTTGGTTAGGAAGTATAAAAGATGACATTAATTTATTAGGATTAAGTGAGAATATAATTCTTAATATGACACATCGGAGAAAAATGATTCATGTAGCCGTCATGTAGTTGGATAAAAGCTTGTAATTATTATTGTTGTATTTTGTTGTGAGCAATATTAATAAATACTGTAATCACTATGATTAAAAGCTGTTACATTTTAAGTCTGTGAGTTGTATGAGCAATATTTATTCACATCAATTAAAGTTACACACATAAACGTCACAAGAATTTATGCAACAAGTAGTATACCAAAACTAACTGAGGATCCCATCATATTAATATGAACACCTGAAACGCAATGAGTAAAACACATTCCATAATGTATATTAACAAACAAATGAAGCCTAAAACTAGTGTCAAGAAAAACACCCTCTTATAAGGAAGGTATGTTTATCCATAAAAAGTAAATATTTACCTGCCTGAATTATGCTAAATATAATCTGATGGATTAAACACATCAAGAGAAAGATGACGATGATAGTGTAATTTTAAAAGTCACATGTCAAATATTCTTTTCCTATTCCCCTTTGCTAGCTTTTCTTGATTGACCCTACCGTAGCCATGGCCAAAGCTACCAACCATTGAATTAGGAGGTTCTCTTCTCTTCTCCATCACCTACACATTGCGTCTCCAAAGATGTTGATGGTCGTCTGACTCCATCTGTCAATTGCCTTGAGTGGTACATTTGTTCTATGCCTTAATCTGTTCTCATACATGCATGAACAAACATCACATAAAGTGAAGCAACCGCAAGACAATCTCATAAGATATCACATGTTTACCACACAACCACATTGCAAGTAAAGAATCGAGCTTGTCCATTATCAAATCAGAGATGGTTCAAGATGAACATCTCTAGTTCGATAGTATCACGAGTATCAAATAATATAACAAGAGAAATGAATGAAATAATTAAATAATAATATAGATAATTCTGAATCTAAACAAATAATATTTATATATAATAATGTGATACAATTAATAAGAAAACACACTCAAATACATCACATAATCAAATGAAACATGCTACTCTATGGATGTCTTGATTAATCTAGCATCAACGTTACAGGCACAAAAGAAAATAGTAATCAAGCCACTGCAACATTACAATTTTGTTTAATAAACAGACAAATATTGCAATTTATTAAATATCTAGCTTAGCATGATTACCAAAATAAACACAATTATATTCTGTTATTAATCATCCAATATTTTCTAGCTACACTTAAAGCCATTTTTTTGTATATAAGATGATTTCTTTCAACAAATAAATATTTACTCACAACAAAATATGATCATAAGCATTATGACATACCCAAATTATTTCATTTATTGCATAAGTGAAATAAGTAGATTGGTAATATAAACATTTACTCTTCTTTTAGATGAACTCATTTACAATCATATTTTTTTAATTAATTTATTACCTTTATTCCTCCATGCCTCCATGCTTGATTGTCATTAGATCCTCCTTGTAGTACTCAAGCTATTAAACTATTATATACCAAACTTGTCTCATACTTAATGATCTAGATATATTAATATATTATGACAGTTCAGAAGACATCCTTCAAAAATTATTATAACAGTAAATTGTATCATTATGAATGTCTTCATTGTATAATCAATCAATTAAAATCAATATCCAAAACAATTGGATGTGTTCGTTCATGACTAAAGCTAGAGTCTAGCAACTCTTTTTCTATGGCACACAACTTTTAGCCTGAAAAGTATAAAATTAATAGGTGCAGTGTTTGCAAGAAATAAGTTTTGTGGGTAAAACTTATTGTCTAAGATTAGGAGTATTAATAGATGTTATATCATAGCAATTATATGTATTTTAATGAAATAATCAAATTATAAGACCAAATTATCATATATAGAAATAATTCAATTGTGCCTACTATACAATAAAGTTCATAAGAATTTATGTTAAATAATAATCACAACATTCAAATGCAAAAGCATTGAAAAATAACTCATTAGATAATTACTACAAGATATATATATATATATATATATATATATATATATATATATATATATATATATATATCATACAAGAAGTTATAATATGCCTTGAAGTGTGCCTCAGAAAGGTTCATGCCCATGCAAAGTAAGTTGAAGCTATAGTCTCGTGTGGGAAAAAAATAGGCTTATTAAAACCAGTTAAGCGCCTTGAGGATTTTATTTTTATTTTTATGAGAAGTATTACTTTATTTTTGCTATCACAATTACATGAGGAAGATCTCAATGGTGACTTTTTAGATGGAGAAAGAAATGAGGACAACAAAAGTTGATAGGAAACTAATAGAAAATTTTAATATGAAATATTATTCAAATTAAAATTTTTAAAATATAGTTATTATTTTAACACTATCTTTGCAGGTCCCAAGTCCGAATGTGAAAAGTAGAGGGTTACGATAGGTAGTCGACAGCCAGCGTAAAACTTGTCGAAATAATCATGACATGAATCCTTTAAATCATTGTGTTAATGCTAGAGGTCCCCACACGCATTTGTATGAATTGAATATAGTGAAAATGCGAGCATCGATCTACGATTCATGTTAAATAAGCAAGGGTTCCCACATTATGTGATGCGGGCAAAGAAGTTAGTCCATAAATTAGATTAAGATTTTGGAATATAGGTACTCTCTTACGTAAATTAATGGAATTAATAGATATTATGGTTTATAGAAAGATAAATATTTTATGTGTTCAAGAAACTAAATGGGTTGAGAAGGCAGGAGATTGATAGTTTAGGTATTAAACTTTGGTATTTAGGTAGAAGTCAAACTAGAAATGGTGTAGGTGTGATTATAGATAAAAGTTTGAAGGATAATGTTATAAATATTAATAGATGTAGAGATAAAATTATAGTTTTAAAGATTATTGATCTTAGATTATCAATGTTATAAGTGTTTATGCTTCTCAAGTATGTTTAGATGTAAGCTCAAAAGAAAAATTTTGGAATGAATTAGAGGGATTAATACAAAAGATACTTCTTGAAGAAAAAATATTTATTAGAGGAGATTTAAATGGACATGTTGGTAGAGTGGTAGAAGATTTTAAAAGTATTCATCGTAATTATCGATTTGGAATGACTAATGAAGAAGGTAAGATTATATTAGATTTTTCCTTAGCTTATGATTTTGTAGTTGCTAATACTTTATTTAAGAAAATAGATGAACATATTATTACTTATAAAAAAATGGATCTAAGAAAACAGTTGATTATTTTTTGAGATAAAAATAGATCGTTTAGATTGTAAGATTGTAAGGTCATTCCAAGTGAAAGTTTAAAAACATCGATTGTTAGTTTTAAATTTTAAGATAAAAGATTGTAAGAGGAAAAAAATCAAATTATTGTCCTGCAGATTAGATGGGGACACTTAAATAACACAAATAAAAAATATTTTAAGAAATCGCAAGAATTTAGAATTTGGGATGTTCATAAAGGAATATTATGTGGGAAAAATAGTGAAATTAAGTAAGTTCTAAAAATGTCTTGGAGAATCAAAAGAAAAACTCTTTAATAAAATAGTTGGTGGTAGAGTCAGTGCTGAAAAGATAAGAAATAATAAAGATTGTTATAAAATTTGGTTTAAATATAAAACATGATAATTGGGAAAAAATGTGAAATTAAGAGATTCTAAGAAAGTAATATATGATGCAAAAAATTTAGCTTTTAGTGATTTATAAAATTTGGCTTTTAGTGATTTATACAATAGATTAGATACTAAAGAAGGTGAAAGATGTATGTATAAGTTAGCCAACTAAAGATATAGGAGAAGTAAAGACCTAGTTCAAGTGAGGTGTATTAAGGATGAAAATAATAAAGTGTTTTTCTTAGAAAAGGATATTGAAAATAGGTAGATGAGGTATTTTGATAAACTTTTCAATGAAGGATCTGAAAATACGATTGATTTTAGCAACCTTAATACTCTAAACAAAAATAGAGAATTTTATTTTTATCGTCGTATTAGTAAATTTGAAATTAGAGAAGTTTTAAAGAAAATGAAATGTAGAAAAACAGTAGAACCTGATGATATTCTAATAGAAGTGTGGAAATATTTAGGAGATCAAAGAATTTATTGGCTTATAAATCTTTTTAATTTTATTTTAAAGATTAAAAAGATGTTAGTTGTGGAGAAAGAGTTTGTTGGTTCTTATATTTAAGAATAAAGGTGATGCACAATAGTGTGCAAATTATAGAGGAATTAAATTAATGTGTCATACATTAAAATTATGGGAGAAGAGTGAGCATAGGTTATGATGTGATACAAAAGTTTCTCACAATCAGTTTGGTTTCATGCTAAGTAGCTCTACTATGGATGCTATACATTTGTTAAGAGGTTTGATGAAGAAGTATAAAGAAAGTAATGAGGATCTATATATGATATTTATTGATTTAGAGAAAGCTTATGATAAAGTTTCAAGAGATGTTCTTTGAAGAGTTCTAGAATAGAAATGAGTTAATATTAGTTATATTCAAGTCATTAAGGATATGTATACTAGAGCTGTTACTTGTGTCCAAACACAAGGAGGATTGACAAAATATTTTCTTATTTCAGTTGGATTACATGAAGGATCAGCTTTAAGCTCTTATCTTTTTTGCTTTAGTTATGGATGTTACTAGGCATTTCAGAAGATGTACTGGTGTATGCCTTTCGATGACATTCTTCTTGTTGATAAGACTAGAGAGAGAGTCCAAGAGAAACTTGAATTATGGAGGTCAACATTAGAGTCTAAAGGTTTTCGTTTAAGTAGATCTAAAATTGAATATATGGAGTGTAATTTTAGTTGTAAAAGTTCTAGTGGTAGTGTTGTGACATTAGATGAACAAGTCATTAATAAGAGTGAGCAATTCAGATATTTAGGCTTTATTGCTCAAAATGATGGTGAAATAGATAGAGATGTTATTATAGAATTCAAATTGGATGGTTGAAGTGGGGAATGCATCTGGTCTGTTGTGTGATAGAAAAGTTTCACTTAAACTTAAGGGAAAATTTTATATAAGACACATGATGACTTTGGTGCAAAATGTTGGCCAATAAAGAGAAGCATAAAACTAAGTTAAGTGTTACGAGATGAGGATGCTCAGGTGGATGAGTGGCTTTACTCTTAGAGATAAAATGCGAAATGAGTATGTTTGGGAAAAAAGTTGGAGTAGCTCTAGTGGCAGATAAGATTAGAGAGAGTCGCCTTAGATGGTTTGGCCACATAAAGCGTCGGCCGTTCGATGACCCGGTTAGGAGAGTAGATGCATTAGATTTGCCTTATGTTAAGAAAGGTAGAGGTAGACCTAAAAAGAGTTGGTTAAGATGCATAAAAAATGATCTTAGTATACTTGAATTAAATGAAAATTTGACACATAATAGGACACAATGGAGACAAAAGATTCATGTAGCTGACCCCATGTAGTGAGATAAAGGCTTCTTGTTCTTGTTGTTGTAATATAGTTATTGTTTTAAATAATATTCTTATTGGATTTTATTGATCAAGGAAGATAAAGGTGATTGAGATTGAAAATGATGAAGATGGGTAGGATGGTAATATATATGCGGATGAGAGAGGTGAGAAATCAATCATCTATGATGATGATTTTAATAATGAGTCTAAGTGATGAAAGTGGGAGAGTCTTTTAAATTTAGAGTTCTTAGTCATGATTGTCCTTAGTTTATTTAAGGCCATGTTTACTTGTTTATTTTACATTTTATTTATGTTTATTTATTCATTTTAGATTTTCTGCTTATTATTAAGTACTTATACAATATGACATTTATGATGTTATGTTATGATTTAAAACTAATAGGTTTTAAATGTGTTTTCTTTATATTTTAATTTATTTGTTGATTTTATTTTGAGGCTTTTGCCTTATCTTGAGGGTCATGCTTAGCTTTACAAAAAGAAAACATCTTAGTGCCAAATTACACATTTTAAACTTTTTCTTATATATAGTCAATCTACCTATGGATGCTATACATTTGTTAAGAAGTTTGATGGAGAAGTATAGAGAAAGCAAGGAGGATCTACATATGATATTTATTGATTTAGAGAAAGCTTATGATAAAGTTTTAAGAGATGTTCTTTGGAGAGTTCTAGAAAAGAAAGAAGTTAATATTGATTATATTCAAATCATTAAGGATATGTATACTAGAGTTGTTACTTGTGTCCAAATACAAGGAGGATTGACAAAATATTTTCCTATTTTATCAAGGATCAACTTTAAGCCCTTATTTTTTTGCTTTAGTTACGGATGTTCTTACTAAGCATTTACAGGAAGATGTACCTTGGTGTATGCTTTTGATTGATGACATTCTTCTTGTTGATAAGACTAAAGAGGGAATCCAAGAGAAACTTGAATTATGGAGGCCAACCTTAGAGTCTAAAGGTTTTCATTTAAGTAGATCTAAATCTGAATATATAGAGTGTAATTTTAGTTGTAGAAGTTATAATGGTAGTGTTGTGATATTATGTGAACAAGTCATTAAAAAGAGTGAGCGATTCAGATATTTAGGCTCTATTATTTAAAATGATGGGGAAATAGATGAAGATGTTATTAGTAGAATTCAAGTTGGATGGTTGAAGTGGAGGAATGCATCCGACCTTTTGTGTGATAAAAAAGTATTGCTTAAACTTAAGGAAAAATTTTATAAGATGGTGATAAGACCTGCAATGATTTATGGTGCAGAATGTTGGCCAATAAAAGAGAAGCATGAGACTAAGTTAAGTGTTGTAGGGATGAGGATGCTCAGGTGGATTAGTGGCTTTACTCTTAGAGATAAAATGCAAAATGAGTATGTTCGGGAAAAAGTTGGAGTAGCTCCAGTGGCAGATAAGATTAGAGAGAGTCTTAGATGGTTTACACATAAAGCACCGTTGATCCTTAGGAGAGTAGATGCATTAGATTTGCCTTTGTGTTAAGAAAGGTAGAGGTAGACCTAAAAAGACATGGTTAATATGTATAAAAAGTGACCTTAGTATACTTGAATTAAATGAGAATTTGATACATAATAGGACACAATGGAGAGAAAGGATTCATGTAGCTGACCCCACTTAGTGGGATAAAGGCTTGTTATTGTTGTTGTTGTATAGTCAATCTACCAAGATATTCTAAACAGAAGGAAGGTTTTCACCTACTTAGTGGAGTTGCCACTTTATAGAACATTCATTTTTCCAATCAATCATATTAACAAAAAGGTACCACTGACATTTACATGTATTATTCATGCATGCATATAATATATAAATATTATTTATTAGCATGGTGTAATATGAACGATTATATATTTAATATGATTAAAATATATTGTATATCAAATGAGCTTGTGATTTGTATGAGTAATATTAATATTAACAAATAACACTTAAAAGCAATGCACATAAATATCTTAAGATATTATGCAACAAGTAACATGACAAATCTAAATATCATCTCATTATATCGACATGATAATGGGAAATACTATGGATGAGTAAAACATATTTTACAATATATATTTTTGAATTAATGAAGACACAAGGAAAGTTATAAGGCTATGTTTATTCCTTGAGAAGTGAAGAGTTATATGCTTAAAAATGTTAAAGATAGATGGATTGGGCATGACTCCAATGTATTGAAAGCTATATAACCAAAGGAAAAATTAAATGATATCTTTGTGATTAATGATGTCTCTTAATTTTTCTTATTTATATTCATAATTAACTCAAAATATTCATTTATTGATCTAATCATCTATATTAATCTTCTTATTACAATATTCTAAAAAGTAGTATTATTAAAGCTAACTCATTTAAACTTTGTTACCAATACACTATCTTATGCTCTTTCATCTAAGCTAAGAATCTATAACATCTATTTATCCTTTGAGTTGCGTAAATCCCATCAACTCAATACAGTATTGTCTATATGCTTATACATGTATATATATTAAATTTGACAATTTCTTTTTGGGCTTATTTACGTATGTTATCTTAGTCAATTCCCATGCATCTTCTCATAAACAAATATTATTATCCTGTGTCAATTTAAGAGAGATTAATCATATAGATCAAGCTAGATTTGGATTTTACCATTCACGTTTTTCCTCTTGAATAGGTTCCCATTAGGCCATTATATTATAGCATCAACCAAAATAGATTAGGATTGGGTTTACCTTCTTCAACACATTGAGGAAGATGATGATGGTATAAGGTATCAAATCATCCTCCTCTTGTCTCTTCGCTTAACTTCCTTTCGATTGCCCTGTCTTAATCAAGTCGAAGTTGATGACCATTGAATCAAGGGTTCCTCTTCTCCATTCCCTCACTTGCATATTTCTTGCTTTGGAATCAACAGCAATCATTGTCTCACTCCGTTTCTCAATAGCCTAGGGTGACTCTTTAGTTCTCATCTTGTCTTGTCTACCTCCTCTCTCTCTTTGTGTGTGTGTGTGCGTGTGCGCCTGTGTGTGCATAATTCTGATTTGAAAATTATAAGATTTCTCGACTGCCCTAGATAACATGGTGAGTAGTAGTAGATCAGGTTGGGTTGGTTTGGCCTTTTGGGTCTAGCATACTTTTTGAGAAAAAAATTATTGTTACAATAGTAACACTTTTACATTGATGAAAATGTTGTCTGCAAAGGAAGTATGACGAACTAGGAGAGAAGAGAGGAGGAAGAGGACCAGAAAAGAGGTACTAGGGAGAGCTGAGGAAGAAGGGCTTCATATTCTTTATCATTTGTCAATATATACAACTCATTACACCCTTCTGCTCTCTTATTTATGGAAGATCCTCTTATTAATAGAAGAGGGAACTCTTAACACATGGTAATGATACAAAGAGTTTAAGCTAAACAGAACTAAATAAAAGGCATAAATTAGCGTATCATGATCACCGCAAATACTCCTTATAAGGTTGATAAAGCATCCTACATCTGGTTCATGATCAATCTGCAAAAATCTTTTTCATCTTGATTTGTTTTACCGTTTACCATTGCAGCATCTCTGGCAGGCAGTGGTTTCTTGATTTACTTATCCAGTGTTTCTCGCCACTCCCTATATGACATATATTTAATTATAATTTACTAGCAAATCCACAAAGCTTTTCCCAGAATATGAACTAACAAATCGGTACGTAAAGTTCTTCCCCTTCATCACCCCTTTGTATCTACCTGCATTTCCTTTCTTTATGAATATTGATAGCTGAAAATACCTGGTTGGTTCCCTCTTAAATCTGCAGGCTAGGTGTGTATTCTGAAGCATTGTTTTTCTTCCTGTATATAGATTATTGGCATCATTGACCAACCTATTCTTAGAGAGAGATGGATTGGAATTGTGGGGAAAACAACCACACTCAATGGACGGAAAGTATCTACAAGGACCTGCAGCAAACTTTCTCAAGCCTACCTGTATGGATCATTTCAATTTTTGAGTTCTTGAACATTATGCTACTTTGTCTATGAAATTACACACCATTTCTTTATCGACTAAAGTTCTTTTCCTGTATTTTTTTAACAGCTACAGTACAAGTCCACATCTTTTCAGTGGGGAGGCTGAATTGGCTTTCAAGCGTTTGAGAAATAAGGTTTGTTTGCATAGATTATATCGTTCCTTTTTTGTCATTTTTGTGGATGATTATGCATGGTTTGGTGTAGGTTTCATAAGAGTAGCTTACTAATATGTTATTTTTTCCTCTCTTTTTTACTTTTCATTTTTCTTTTTGGCTAAGATAAGGTGAAGGTGCCTTTATATGGTTGTGATTGTTATGCGTATGCGCTTCTGGCTTCTGGGTTTGTGGATCTTGTCGTTGAATCTGGGCTTAAGGTACTCCTTTTTGGAAGACTTTTCTGTATATTTGCTTTTTAATTTCATCCAATTATTCTCTTTTTTGAAGATTTTTCTTTCAATTATATATTTTTTACTAATGTTTGCAGTAATCACTCACATAAGTTGTCTTTATGCTCAAACAGCCCTATGATTTTCTCTCACTGGTTCCAGTGATAGAAGGAGCTGGAGGATATCTAACTGACTGGAAAGGAAATAAGCTTCATTGGGTGCCATCCCCCGACTCTCGCGTTACAAGTATGATTGTTTTTGGCATGAGATGTCTGCTCTTCATTTTCAGTCTACTCTCATAAGTTTTATAAACCAGTACTTCATTACTTGGAGCCTATGCCTGCCATAACTCTAGAGCTTCTTGAATATCTTTTAATTACGAAAGACTTACTGACTTATGAATTGAATTTTGCAGAAGTTCTATTTTCTTTGCCTTAACTATTTTTTTTTTCCTCTTATTCCTAAAATCTATTTTAGGCTTCAATGTGGCGGCAGCTGGTGACCTTGAGATGCACAAGCAGGCATTGGAGGTTCTACAATGGCAATGAATTAATTCTACATCCCAGGAAGATAATTTAGCAGCTTATTGGTCTGATTGATTACTACAAAAATGATTTATATGCATATCAATTGTTAAAGTAATATGTAACTCATTTACTTGAAATATTTTCTTAATAGGATACAATGAAGAAGCAGGATTCATATATTCAACCTCACGTAGTGGGATAAAGACTTGTTGTATATCCTGAGGACAATTATTTTTCAAGGAGTCAGGCTAGCCCAATTTTAAACTAATGTCTTGCCCAAATCAAACTAATGTAGTACAATATGGTCATAGATTTTTCTGACTTTAAAATGTCTAGAGATGTTTTAAAAATGTGTTTTTGTGTTATGTGCATTTGATTTATTTTATAGTATGTTATAAATAGTACATGATATTATTTTTATCGGAGTCCAGATTCTTGAGTATTTTAAGTTTTTTCGGCCCTAAATTCATGTAAGTGGTTATAATCTTTGTTTGGAGAACAATGATGAATTCTGAATGATTTGAAATCATGAAATGCTTATGTGTTGCTCTTCTTCCCTTTGGCAACTCTCAGCTTCAATCATCCTCATCTCTGCACTGAATCTATTCTCCTCTTTATCTCTTTGAAGACCTCTACTGAAGATTGAAGAACACAGAGATAAGTTCAGTGCATGTATATTTTTGATCGATGCTTGCTTGAAGTCAACTTATATGCGATTCTCTTAGCATGTTTTTAATTGTATGTGAAGTGTTCTTTTTTATTTTATTTTATGGTAATTTTGATTCTTTATTGATCATGGTTCTTTCGTGTTCTTTCTCTTTATGCACTAAGGTTTGTTTGGTTCTGCATTTAAATCACGAAAAAAGAATCACGGAAAAGAAAGGAATACTTATATATAAATTTGTTTGGTTGAGAGTTTTACAAATTCGACTTTATTTTTTTTTGTTTGGTTATTGACATATAATGAAAGAAAGCGAAGGTTTGACATTCTGATGGGGGTGAAGCGGTGGTAGGCCGGTGGCAGGAGGTGGCGATGGGCGGCCAGCATGGCGACGGCAATGGCGGCACCGGCGGTCGGGGAGGCGGCGGTGGCGGCCGTCCAGCATCACTTTAATGGTGTATTTGGCCAAATCTGGTGAATTCAAATACAAATCTTTCGATGTATTTGAAATCTGTTGGAATTTTATTTTACTGCAAACCAAACGAAATGTTAGCGTGTATTTGAAATGCGGTCATTCTAATCTGACTAAACAACCCCTAAATTGAAGTTATATAGCCATTGTTTGTCACCCTACACATCTCATCTGTAGTGCAAATATTTTTGTTTAATGGTGATGTTTGTTTGCTTTCTTAGATAGTTGTGTTGACATAATTAAATGGTCCTAAAAGTTAACTTTGGTTTCAATTTGAGAAGAGAAAGAAGGTAGAAAGTTTTCCTTGCGTCATCATTTTTTAAAATTTATTTTTTCTTGCGTCTAAAATTAAAGTACTTCGAAATGATTTGAGTCTCAAATATAATGGTATTAACCTTTAAAATTAATTGAGATATTCAATATGTGTTTCATAAGGTATTATACTCCATTTCATTCCGAATCCTTGTGATGAAGTTATTGTGGAATTTGATAGCTTAGATTATTAGCTTATAGATTACCTTAAAAAAGCCTTAGGATGAGTTTCGCTTTTATTATATATATATATATTGGTCAAAATATATTATAATATATATATATATATATATATATATATATATACATATATATATATATATATATATATATATATATATATATATATAATATTATATATATATATATATTGTACAATATATTTAATTTATATAATATTGATAATATTAAGATATTTTTGTAGGACATAATAATATAGTGTCATATGTGAGAAATCGTTCATACTACCAACTAATTCGATTAAAATTGAGGCATACAACTTTATATGAGGATATATCATGCTTTGTTGAGATCTATATATGCCATTCATCTTTTTGTAGTAAGTATCAATGCCTCCTTTTTTTTTTTTTATAGTAACAATCAATTTGTATTTGTATTCGGAACGATTATTTATATTGTTATTAACTATCAACTCATATGCAATCAATCTTAGCTTATGATTTGATCTTATTATAATGGATTTGTGTTGTGATTGGAATAATCTTGGGATGGTTATCCCACAAAATTATTATTTTTATTCAAGTGATCACATCAATTAGTATGAAATACTTTTTTTTTTATATATACTATGTAATATCTACACCACTTCACTCCTATATTAGATTCAATAATATATTAAAATGATTGAAATTATAATTAAAAAGTATAATAATAAATACATAAAAATAATAATTAATTATTAAAATTTAATATTTTAATTTTTTTAAAGAAAATTTATATATATATATATATCATATAATTTTTATGTATTTATATATTTAATACTTAAACTTAGATATTTATTTATCTAATATTTTTGATATGATATTGAAGATTAGAATATATATATATATATATATATATATATATATATATATATATATATATATATATATATATATATATATAAATTAAAGTTTAGATGATAAATATATAAATATATAAAAATTATGTGATATGCATGCAAATCCTTCTTTTGTTTTAATTAAGAGTGCATTATTCAATATCAAGCGAAGATAACTTTTTTCTTAATCGTTTTTGCAATTAGTTAAAATTTCATGTCTTTAAATAGCATTTTCACCAGTCATGGGCATGTAGCAGCGCGCCAACGTCTATAAAATGCAGCTTGAGGCGCCAGTTCGCATAAAGCATCTTCTCAAAATTCTAATCCGTACGCCTACGCATCTCCTCTCCCGACCATGATTTCCGGCAGCATCGATCTATGGTAGAATGAGAACTCGCTTCCTCGCCACCGATTACTTCTCTGTCCCATCGACGAGTGAAGCCCTAAAGGATTTCCAAGCTCTATATCTTCCAGCTCCAAATTTTTTCTCTCCGGGTCCCGTCCTTACTGTAGAGAGCCTATTATTAGTTCCAGATTACTCAATACAACATGAAATCGATAGGTTTCCATTTGAGGAAGCTCTTACTGATTTCCTATCCGATGTCATTCCCCGGTTCTTAGGCGCGGGAGAAAGACGATCCGGTCATGGCAGCACTGAGATGCAGTTTACTCCGTCCTTTGAGAGGAACCAGGAGGAGATCAGATCTACAGGATATGAGATGGAATGCTTCGAGGTAATTCAGCAATCTACTTACGTTTCAAATAATGGAATATTTTTTTTGTCCTCAGACTGTTATTTTACTGCGTTCCGTTTATCTATGAGTCAGTATCGAAAGAACTTGAAGCCTTCAACTTTGAATTCTTATATTTAGATTCAGTGTTATTGGTTAATCCTTTGCATCCAAGTTTTTCTATGTTGAGTCCTTGCATTGATTTTCTTGAAGAGAGCGGATGGTTCCATTTGCAAAGAAATGGAAGTTGAAAAGAGATTGGAGGTCAATTCTGGTGATTTTAATGATATATTACCAGAGGTAGGAAATGATCTTAATGCGGATCAATTGATTTAATTGATATTCATATGTGAAGTTCCTCTTCTTATTTTGTCATGGATCTGAAATAGCAGTCATTTCTCCTGTTTGAGATAGCTGAGGTGGCGGAGTTTCCCATGGTACTGTGCTACCCTTTTTCTATGAATTAAACATTTTCTTTTATATATTTGCGTTAATGCTTTTTTTACGTAGTTAATTTGTATGTTTTTTAACAGTGGGAATTGGGAATCTCCTGTGAAGAGAATGAGGCTATGTTATTCTTTGAGATCCCTGGTGTTAGTGTTCCACTGGTATGTCTTCTCTTATAGAGGTCCAATTCAATAAATGTTTTTGACATTCAGCATTTCTGATATGTTTTCTTTTTGGCGATTAGTGCACAGAGATGCTCAAATTTATAAAAATAATTGACTTCCTAACGAACTGAGAGAAGCTTTTGATTTTGTGTTTTACCTTTTCTTTTAAATGTCAGGTACGAGTAAAAATAGAATGAAAGCGCAGCTTGTACATATTAGATAAGGAGTCATTTTAAATAGCTTAAAGCTTGCACACTTTTGAAATATACTTGTTTGTAATATATGAACAGCGGAGAACTTGAAACAAAACTCATTCAATTCCAATAACTTGACCTATAAATTTTTTGTGTATTGTGCTCTTAACTTAGCCCTTTTCTGGCGTGTTCATTGATAATAAGTTGGGAAAGTTTGAATGAAGATTCACTAAAGATTCTGTTTGGTTCAGTGAATGATGGAATTGCCTAAATTCGTTTGCATCCAGGCTTCTTTATTCTTGTACAGTAACGTGTTTTACCTGAATGATTAGCATTTTAGTGTAAAAATAATCTTCAATAGTGAAAGTGTAATCATTACTATATTTTCTATGGTTTATAGGAATATCATGATGAATATTTACAGTTAATTGAAGATAATTATACTAGAGTATTTTGGTCAACTTAGTAGGACCAACAGTGCCATTTAAGAAAGGAAATTGAAATTAATAATGCTAAATTACATGCTTGTATCTAGTATTCCTTGTATCCTTATGGGATTATCATGCTATCAAGTTGTGCTAGGCCAATTATGGCAGTCGCCACCAAATGTTCCTTAGTAATATCTTTTTCCACCTGATACTTGCCCTCATTTAAATTTTAAGATGATAATGAATTTAGATTAGTAAATTGTATGTTATTGAATTATTTTAATTACATAGTTTAGCTGAGTAAAGCTATTTCCTTGTTATGAAATAATGCTTTTATCTGATGGAGAAATTGTTGATGCCTAGGATTACATTGATGTTGAAATGGAAATATCAATAGCAAGTCCATATGAGGTTGATCGTTTGCTTTGTATTATCGAAGATGTTCCAGACATTCTGATTTTTTGTCAGGAGAGCTTTTCAGCAAAAGATGGTGAGTCCTTACAAGACAACAAGCTTTGCCTTGATATTAATTTACCCAATTTTGAAATTGGTGAAAGTGTTTTGGGGATCCATGAAAGCGAGTCCATGAATGAAACATTCAATGATCTCCTGTCTTCTTTAAAGCCACGGAAAAATGATGATGAGTTGGTAGTCAATGCAAAGGATTTTCTTGGACCCACTAATGACAATTTTTCAGAGCATTTTTTGACTCAAGACATATCTGAATATGGACTTGACCACAGAACTCTGCCTTTGAATTCTTTGTTAGAGTTGGATCTGATTAATCTCAATGGTTGCATTCTTCTTGAGAAGCAGTCAGTTATGTATCCGATGGTATCAAATGAAAATTCTCCACATATTCCATGCTCAGCTCAGCTTGAAGAAGTTCAGGTTTTAGATAGAACTTTTAATGTGCTTGATATATTTAACAGTTTTGAGTCAGTGGAGAAAGAAGGATATTTTGAGCAGATGTGCGAAGAAGAGAAAGGGCATATGGAAACCTTTTATGAGTCTGTCCTTAATTCAGAGCTTTCTCTTATAGATGATCAATTCAAATTTTTGCCAGCTCCAATTTTTAGTGATGATAAAGTATTGAAATCAAAATTTATGAAAATGGAAGATATCTTTATTGCTCTCAAACCACACTCTTTTTCTGTTTGTGATGAAATATATTTGGATTGGCATCCTCTGTTGGAAGGGGTTTGTAACAGTGAAGCTTGTTCAACTTTCATGTCCATGATGCAAGAAGTGGTAAGTTATAGGATTGACACCTCAGAGCTTAAATCAATATGAACCTACCATGCATTCAGATTTTGATTTCATAGATGATTCTGGCTGATTTAAGCATAGTGCAGCATGAAGAACTTACTGATGTTCATCAAAATTGTCCTGATGAAGTGGTCCTAGCAGTTGACACTGTTGTTACTGAGACAGTTAATCATGACATTAAAGAATCTAACGGTGCAAAGCAATTACCAAAGAACAATCCAGCCAAGATATCTTCATTGCTCGAGTCAATTTCACAGTCTAATGATCTCAATTTCTTCTTAGGCGTACGAAAAGGCAGTGCTGACATCTCTTCTGGATTTGAAACTTGTAATAAAGATAGGCCAAGTATCAGGATCACTTCAGGGGATGCGCAACAGGAGCTGTCAGAAGCATCCATTTTTTCTGAATCAAATATTAAAAAGATTGAGGTCCATAAAGCTACTCTATCAGGCTATACTTTAAGCCTTATTGAACAAATCGAAGGGGCCTATTTTTCAAACTTAAACAAATGCAAGCATTTGATAAGTAACAGTACATCAACTACAATGGAGCTATTAAGCATTCCCAAGGGAAGGCTGTTGAAGTTGATTTCAGAGAAAGGCGGAAGTCAATGTACTTCGGGATCTATTGATGAAGCTTTTGTTGGATTACTTGCAATATATGCAATCAAACAGCTGGCGTACTACTTGTGTTTTTTTGGGATCCACGTTGCTTACCTCTATGTGAGCATTTGTTCAAGTAAAGTGAACAATCTGGCAGGGAGTTTACAACCTTTGCAGTCCTTGCTTCAAGATGCACATTGGAAAGCTGAGAAACAAATTATTGAATCACATCCATCGCTTTCTCTTATTGAAGGCTTTCTAAGGTCAAATACTTCTAAAGGATGCAAAAAAACACTAATTATATCTAATGAAGCGTTTTGGCCTTCACTGAAACACAAGCTCACTACTTTGAAAATATCATTTAGTGAAGTTGGACATCCATGTTGTCCTTCAGAACAATTGGATATTATGGATAACTGTAGATCTCAGAATTCTATTTTGGATGCCTTATCGCACTCAGATTGCTTGTTACTATCATACGAGTAAGTAATATGTCCTATATCATAAAATACTTTTCAATTCACATGTTTTAGGTTTTAGTCCGTACTTCTTTTTTAATATCTGAATCTTTCGAGCAGTTTGTTGTATCTTATTTCCTTATATGTTTTCGGTATACTTTCTCAATTTAGTAAACTGTATCTGAAAATTTTGTTCGGTTCCTAAATCTCTTTTCTTTTGGTAAAATTCTATTTCCTTATTATAATTATATATATATATATATATATATATATTGGAAACGCTATTAGCTTGTTGCAGATGAGAATGGGAAGGCTGATCCATAGTCCACTAGATTTCAGTTTTAGCCCTCGTTAGATGCGACTGCGATACACAGTTTTTGGACTGGAGGTTTATGTGGAGTGTATGATGTTTTCAACCAAAGATGAGTAACTTCCAAGAGGGATTTTAACTCAACCTATCCATGACAAATTGCATATTAATGGGATTACCTAAGGAGGCTTGCCGCCTTATACAAATTAGGTCTTGGCCTTCTTTGATGACGCTCACAAAGGAGAGTTTAGGTAAGGTTTTGATGAATCTTAGAACCTAGCACATAAGTGTTCAAAGAAAATTTTAATAAATAGTTAATGAAATGAGTACAATATGATTCAATTACAAGGAGTTGCTGAATCATAATGCAAAAATAAAAATAAAATGCAATTCAAGATAACATTTTGAAATATGAGAAAATATTCATCTAAAGAGATCCTTGAAAACTTTCATTTATAGTGCCTTGCTTGTAGCCTGATGAACCTTGGTGAATGATGACAATTTTTCATGTTCCTACTTTTACGAACAATAGGATTAAAATCTCCTATCCATATGTGCTTCAATGCTTTGATTATTATTATCAAAATCATGAAGTTACTTAGAATCTAGTTTCCAATATTCTTACCCTTATTGATTCTCGAGATGAGAGTAAACCAAGATTAATTTTGATTTTAGTTCGTGCAACATTCTCAAAATATATGATTGAGCATCTCGTATATTGATCATAGTGCATGCAGACAATCTTAGTTTTAAAATGAGTCTGAATCCGTAAAAATTTTACAAAATTTTACTGTGTTTGCATACTTTTCAAATTGAGATAAAATTCTAAATATGCTTTATTTTAACCCACACAATTTTCTCAGACACCAAGGTTTCAAGTGAATTTGCATAATGTATTTGCGCATTGTGGCTACATGAAACTTAGCACATTTGCATGATACAAATGTATGTCTTTTTGATGTATTTACATTGCACACTAATAATATGCATTTTAGAATACTTGCATGACTTTCAAAGTTTTATAATTAGCTTGAAAATTGTCTACGAAGACATTCTCAAAACGTCAAATGTTTGCATTAATACTTTTGTCATTAAGTGATCCGTAAAGTTTTATTTTGGATTTTTAAATGAATCCGTCTGTTTGTTCAAATTTAAGTGTTGTAGATTCGCTAATGTTTGTAGAAATTGGGTTATCTTTCTATTTCCTTATTCTTTGGAAGTAGTGGGGTTTGTCTTTATATGATTAAAATTATCTAGTGGGTCCTGCATAGAACTTTTCTTTATTAATAAATAGAGTGGTTATTTCAATTTATTTCAGTCAAATTCATCAGTTCCTTGTGCATTCTGAGAACTATTAACACAGTGGTTCTGCTTGTCGATCAATAGTGAGCTTTCAAATTTATCTAAAATCTCCTATAATTGTGAGTGCCACCTAAGTCCAAATTTCGTAAATTTATTTTTATTTAAAGACTTTAGAATTTTTATACTTAACTTTAATTTTAATTTAATACTTGATTTAAGTCCAATTTGAGTTCATCTTAAGTTCAATAATATTTTTATTTGGTTTTATTTAAATCCCGTGTTATTATTAGGTACGACAACATTTTGACGTCAGTCTCACTTGGGGGTCTACTTTGGGATTGCTCGACTTGCTCATTACGCTCTTTTGAACATAACAGTTAGTTTCTTGGGACATTGTGGTCGAGCTCTTCAAGCTTGTTGACCTCCATGCATGCTGCATCAGCCGCGTTGAGCTCACAAGATAAATTCGATGGACTTCAGATGTAATAGTGTATCAATCGGAGCTAAAATACACTCGACGACATCAAAAATCAGTCAAAATGACCTCCGATCAACGAACGGACTTCGTCATCACGTTCAGAATGTCTAAATTAATTAAAATACACATATTGCACAATTCGACGGGTCGACCGATCAAGAAGAAAATCCAACATCGCGCATACACGCATATCGAGGTCGGGAAGCCGCGATGATGCCCAAATGACCCCTGTTTGTGAAATTGATTGCGCTGTTAGCATCGAAATGTCGAAACCTATCAAATGAGACTATTCACGCTCAATTCGGACAAGTTTGCGCGAATTTAGAGCGATCGGAAGTGACATCGCGCAAATTTGAACTAAAATTTACCCGATTTGATGCCGACTTGAACCAAACGGTCTCCGATCGTCAAACGGACTGCGTCATTGTGTCCAGAACATCAGAATAACTTAAGATTGACAAATATATTGCTTATATAATAATGTCGGCGCAAAAATTCGAATTATGGTTAATTAAACACTTAAACAAAATCCTATAAATACCCCTCTTATTATCTAACCCTAATCACTGCTCCTCACAGCCCCAAAAATCCCATAGCTGGCCCTAATCCCGCTCCTGACCACCTCTCTTGTCTCCTGGAAAGGACGCCCATCCTCATCGCCTCACGCGTGCGACGACTCGAGTATCATGAAGGAGACCGCCTGGTGCTTCGTGGGTGACGAGACTATCCCACCTCACACATCCAAGCGTCTTGTAGCTGCTCCGCCGCTTACCGGCGACGCGTAAACAGCACTCCACGCTACACCGCGACCCCCCCCGCTGCGTCTCCCCTCCAAGTCTATGTTAAAATAAGTATTTGTAATGCGATCTTGATGCAACGATAAAGTTGCTTTGGCGGTGTATAAGTACCAGACGTGCCTTTCTGCGGGAAATGTGTTTCACGCAGGTACCTTAGAGTCTCAGATATGCCTTTCTTGGCATGGTGAGATGACGCATTCAGACCATGATTTTTATTACCCATACACGCCTTTATCGTGGGCAAACCCAAAGATACTGCTCTATAAGGACGACGTCGAGATCTTGTCGAAATGCCGCCAAATTTTCACTGCAGAGACAAACAAAATTTTAACATAAATTTAGCCTTAATTATAAAATTGCTATTTAAACTGACATTGTAGGTGTATAAGTACTCGTACACGCCTTTTTTGGTGTTGCGAAAAAATCTGTTTCACGCAAGTACTTCAAAGCCCCATACATGTCTTTCTTGGCATGGTGAGAAGGCGCATTCGGCCGTGGTATTTATACCACTTATAAATGTCTTTCTTGGCATGGTGGGAAGGCCAACATACTCAAGGTAGCCCCTTACATGGGGACGACACTGAGATGCTGTTGAAATGTTGTCAAACTTTTACATCGATAGGAGGCCTAAACAACTTAATATAAATGCAATCATAATTATAAAATTGATTTTTAACTTGACATTGCAAGTATATAAGTACCTGTACACGTCTTTTTTGTTGTGGTGGGAAAATCTGTGTTACATGCAGGTGCTTTAGAGACCCATACATGCCTTTCTTGGCATGGTGGGATGACACATTCGGTATTTACACTACCCATACATATTTTTCTTAGCATGGTGAGTAGGCCTAACCCTCATTATAGCCCTTATGTGGGGATGACGTTGGGAGGATGTCAAAACGTTGTTAAAATTTTATTTAAAATTCTAAATTTTTAATTAAACTCAATCAAAATAAGCAACATTATTCAAATCCCCTATAGTTAAATCAATATTAATTTGAATAACTTGCATGGTCCCTGACACTACGCTGAATGCTTAAACTTAGTGTGTGGGATCCGCATCTTGATTCTCAGTTTAGGATCGGGTTAACAAAACCTAAAAATCTAATAATAATATTATATGAATTCTAATTAAATAAGACATATGAGAAGCTAATTCTGTCATATGACAGTAGATCTGATCCTCTATTATTAAATTAATAGGGTTGATAGGATCTGAAATAATAAACTGTGTCGATAATGGTTGTATTGAATGGAGATTTCGACCAGAGGGGATACTACCATCAAGTTATATTCAAAATTCAAAATCAAATCAAGATAAGTTCAAATTTCATAGGGATATAAGAGTGTAAAAGAAATCAAATATAAATACCTAAATGAAATTCAATCTCTAAAAAAACTTAAAGCTAAAATCGAACTCACTTTCCGCAATTGTTTATTAAAAGTGATAAATTAAGAAAATTCTACTAAAAGGAGTCAAATCAATTGTTTCCATGTCCAATCAATCTCTGTTGGGACGTGACACGTGTTCTCTGACTATATGACTTGGTTAGCAAACTCACATATGATGCGACGTAGTCTCCGACGATTGGTTGCTAAAAGACACCATTATATCATTTATATGACTTTTATATGTTCCCCAATGACCTCTTTGAGTTGTGAACCATAAGGATACTTGATAGAAAAAATCCTTTGGTTAAGGTACTTAAGCTATCTCCTGGACAAACATCAACCTGTCTACAAGGATTGGATACGCAATCCATGATCAGCGATAAAGATCTTTCTCAGTTGGGTCGACCACTCTCCCACTAAGTAGACAGACCAGACACCAGGGATTAACCATGAGATCTTGATCGGGCATTTCATCATTCCCCCAACCATCCGCTTTAAGTAAATGATGATGAATTTCATAAATCTAAATTCCAAAACTCCACATGTCGCTTCTGAGATATTTAGCGATCTAACTAATCAAAAAATTCTCTCTCAACATTGGGAAGGAAAATTAACTATAGGTGCTTGCGCCTATAGGAAACCTGGAATCAGATCTAAAGTCCTCACAAAATGAGGGTGAAATCTTTGGGTAGTGTCTTATCTACTATTCTATCTGCCTTTTGAAGATTTGACCGACACATAATCAAACTTTCTTCATTGAGAGGTTGGTAGTGAATTTTCTGAGCTCTGATTTCCATCTGGTGGATTTCTCTTTTTTATCTTTGGCTAGTCGAATCAAAGTTATAATAGCAGCAGAGTATAATACAATTAAAACTTAAAGTTATTTATAAAATAAAATTAGGTAAAATTTCAAATTATTTTTATAATAAATATAATTTTGAAAATTTGATTTTATTTGTACATAACTTGTGTTAATATTTTATTATGTTTGTTCTGTTATATCTCTGCATCATGAAAGTGTGAGATGATATATCAATTACTGATTACTAATCCCATCTTTCATTTCACAGATGGATCTTCTGAACACATGTTCACGCGTAGTCAGGAGCCAACAAACCGCTTGCTATCTTGTCATCAATACGGAGACGAGTTACTATACAATTTGGTAGCTTGATTTCCAACGATCAATGCTCAAATTGTCGCAGCCAGACAATCATGCTCAATTTGCATATCAACCCGCAGTGCCAGTCTACCAAAGCTCTATTATCTGTGAGGTTCCTCGAAAGAGCCTCAGTATTTGAAATGTTGGGACATGAAGCTCCTATGAAGAGAGTTATAAGCGATAATTTCAGAAGGTATATGAATGTTACTCCGACCTTGCCCTTACGCAAGGCACATGATGCTTCTTCATCGGAGGAAACCCGACTAAGGCGAGGAGAAGGAATCCGAGTTCTGAGCCCACTCTCATCCGCCCATCTGTACACAACCGACTTTACAACCAAGTAGTATTCTTACATAAATTTGAACATCTGAAATGGGTAAAAATGAATAGCTCTATTGGTGACGTTAAGCTGTCTTTCTAGGATCAACAACAGTTAGCCCCAACCCCTTAGAAGAAACATCTGAAACTTTATCTGCTCAAGTACATATAGTTTTAAAAGTCGTAAAAGAACAAGAACTTATGAAGAAGAGATATCAAAGGCCAATTATTAGAGAAGTTAATAATGCTCCACTACAAGCTACCATCAGTGGTAGTAAGAACTTAGCATGACAAACAAGCCTGTGAACATCTCATGAAACTGAATCGCATTCGAGAATCCCAGAAAAGGTCCCACGGGAAAAAGTCAGGCGAGCTCGAGAAGAAGTACCAGAAAGGCGTGAAAGATGAGACATCCGGTTTGCATATTCAGAGATCTGCCGATGACTGGGCCCAACCGGAATGGGTTCCTAAAAAGAATGTTATAATCAATGAGGCTCGTGGTGGTCGACACCCTGGAGAATCCTCCAGGTAATCCCATTACCAACCTAAACGATCTTCCCTTGATTTTGATCGTAGCCCTCTGATTGAGGAGAGGTTCGTCCCACACTCTGAGCCTGAAATTAGATAGAGACGTCGGTTAAAGATAAGGTTGCAAGAAGAAGAAGATGATGAAGAAGATATCATGGGGGTAGAGGTGGTGTATAGGGCACAACACATTGGAGAACCATCTGGTATACGACAGTACTGATCCAGGCTTCATGGAGCTGCACCCCCTATCCACATTGAAGAATCAGCACAAAGTCAAATAGAAGTGGAGCGTTTTAGTTCCTCCTCAAGTGATGAGCAAGAAGTGGAACAAGAAGAAGAAGATAACACACTATTTGCTGACACTGCTACACTTGCTCAGGTGCAAAGGCAAATGTAGCGATAGATGAAAGCAAAGGAGAAAGAGTTCTCTCAATTGAATTCAAAGATGAATCAGATGATGATGCAGATGAATCTCATGATGCAAATGATGTAGAGGAACGCTGCCGCAGCGCTGACACCAGTTCTTCCAGTCAATCATCAAACAACCAACACTTCGCCCATTAATCCACCAGTTCAACAAGCACCATAGACCTTCAGAGCACACGTGCTCGTGATGGTAGAAATGAAGCCAATCAATTGACTGCTCAACATATTCCTCAATATATATTGAGAACATCTGAGCTGGTGACAACCATACAACTCAAAACTATCATAGCTGCAAAATAGGTAGAAAAACTGGTGAACAGAGGTTACCCATACCCTGTAGAATATGACCAAGTATCGTATCTTAAAGGTTACTTAGTGCTGAAATTCCACTCATTTGATGACAACGATAACCCCGGGTAGCACCTAGCACAATTTAAAGCAACTTGTGATAACACTGAGGGCAATGACACACTGTTGTTTCGCTAGTTCTTTAACAGCTTAACTTCAACTTCTTTCGAATGGTACTGTGGAGCAAAATTTCTATAGAGTCGCCTTCAATCCGTGGAGAAAAGGCAAGAATATACAAATTCTTCTTTTTAGGACACAACGCAGATCTGCAGATGTGCTTATTCGAATGATCGGGCACGTCATCAAGGAATAGTGTATTATCTCGGGAGATAGAAATCAGTACTTTTTAATGGACCTAATCACATCAATAAGGACTTTTAAGGACAATGAGTCTACATATGTATTAGAGATTCTTCCCTTACTTTATATGAAAAAATAAAGTAGGGTTTATTTTAAACTGAGTTCGTTAAGTTTCTATAGAAAGATAATTACATCCCAAGATATGAGATCTCTGGAATACTCGACAAGATAAATGATCTTTCAAAGATTTTAATAGGAAATGACTATCAATCTATTAGTTCATTTTTGAAGATCAAATGAGATTGATTAAAGAGAGAGAGTTATTATCGAAGTCAAAAGAAAGATAAGTAGGAGATGCCCATAATGTTATTAGAAAATCTAGCGAGCATCTCAAACTATCCTATGATTGGGCTTTATATTTTTGAAATTGATTTAATTTGTTTGAGTTATATTTTTCATTAGAAATTTAGGACTAATGATTCCATAATACAAGATTATGAAAATGCCTGAGATGTGAGAAATTATGCTTATGACCCACAATGGGGAGAAACAATCTCAGAACCTAAATTTAGGGAGCTTTGGTGAGAGCCGAAAGGACAACCTAAGTCTAAGGCGAAAAATAAGTAATTAGTTTACCTCCACAAGAGAGGACAAACCACCGACTATTTGGACTTAAAACCGTCTGGGGTGGTCGCTAACGAACTCCTCCTACGATTTTGAATTCATGTATCCAAGTCTTATGCTTATACAAGATAGCTAGATTATTATTTATTTAGAAAGAGACTAAGCCCTTAAACTCACTCCTTAAAGAGACTAGATCATATAGGGACATGCTTCAAATGACCTAAATCTAATGCAATTCAGATTTCATTTTATTTTCATTTTTAGACAATTATTTTTGACTTAGGCTAATAGGATTCATATGCCTAATGCATGAGAAATAAAGTTATTGGCCAAAATCAACGAGAAGGAAGGTGTATTTCCATCATGACTCTCAAAGATCAAGCCAAGTTTCTCTGGTAAAGGTGGAAGCCCTCAAATCAAGAGTGAAACAAGATGCATTTGTGCATGATGTTATAAAAGAAATATTCATCCAGCTAAAGGATTGTTAATTCTTTTATCTTGATTTTAAACTTAGGTTTTAGATGAGATTATAAGTTGTTTAATTTTAATTTTGAGTTATTTAAGTTTGGTAAAAGATTTAATTTTTCTTAAGAGCTTAATCTACATCCAGACCATACATAAAGCAAGGAAGAAACTAGAAAAAAGATGTCACTTAATGCACAAGCTAAACAAATCATCAATCAATTTATAAAACTAGTTGTAAAAAGAAAAAGAGGCCGAGTGTGATTGGGCACCACTACACAAATTAAAAAAATAAATAAATTGGGTAGCCGAGCTATACCCTTATACAACCCGGATTACAAATGAATTAAATTATAATTAAACAAGAAATTCATTGTTATGAGGTCTTCAAGCTTCATTTTTTCTTTCTTCTTTGGTTCTTTTTTTTGGATGGTTGGAATATGGATGCTTCAAGGCTTCACATAATGTATAAGATGAGATCTTATGATCAATGTTAATTCTAATCCCTATAACAATCATTCCAAAATCCTAATTGCACAAATTTACATGAAAAGGAAAAGTGAAAATCTAATTAATATCTGCAAAATAGAGTTTAGCTAAAACAAATCATACAAAATCCCAAGCATGTATATTGGACTTATCACTCCACACATGGGTGGCTAAGTTCACATGGCCTATTAGATTATGCTTGGGAGCATAAGCACCTGCACAACAAAAATATTTATAATTTTATTTATTACAACGCTTCTTAAGCACAATCCTACATAAAATAATGGTTAGACTAAAATCGCCATTCCATTCATTCTACGCACATACATCCTAACATCCAGTCTAAAACATATATCACAAAACAAAAGCAAACATCAAACCATGCACTGCCCTAACCTAACGCTAGAAGTGGTGACTTATTTAATGTGTGCTTTGGAGGTTTTGGTATGTTAGCTATGCTATAAGTTAGAATTTTCTAAGAGTGAAGCATGTTCAACTTAGAGGAGAGTTTCATTTAAGTTGTTTAATTGGTTTGGGTTGATTTTATTTCATGTTTTGATTAGGTTCAAATGAATCATACAATTAATTATTAAGTTATAAAGAGAGGGAAAGAGAAAGAAACTTCTCTTTTCTTCCATAACCTAAGTAATTTCTAAAGTAGATTCATGCTTTGATTTTGTTTAGTGAGTGTTTTAATTAGGTGTTTTAATTAATCCTACGTTTAGATGAACTCTAAACAAACCTATTCAAAAATAAAGGTATTTTAAGATTAAATAAAATAAATCAAATTCACAAAATATACATCACTTCATTTCTTTCCCAACATGTATAACATGCATATGAATGAATCCTAAGCATATCTATACATAAAAATGAGAATATTTAACACACTTTATGATGCATGTTAAGTAATTCATTTAAAGAAATTTGGAAATTTAAGATGCATGATTTTCATTAAGTAGAAAAAGGTATTTCTTATCCAATTTTCACATGTACACATGATAGTAAGAAAGACATAAGTATACCATTGTTAACTGTAATGTACAGTCCTAGGGCTACTTAAAGTCTCGCAATCTCGAGGTTGTCCAGACTAATATACCACTTTCCTTAAGTACAAATATGTGTACAAAAGAAATGAATGGAAAAGAAAGAATGCAAGAATTTGTATTAATTGGTTTGTTTTGTTTATGCAATTTATATGTACAAGCATATATATCCTTCTTAAGTGATAGTATATGAATGAATAGGAAATGAGATTAGGTAAGTGTTAGGTTCTTTTCAAATGAATCATACATCTTACCAATTCCTATTCAAAATTATACTAAAAGAAAAAGAGAAGGAAGACCTACACTAAACACATCTTTATATCTCTCACATGCAAGCTTATAATTAAAATATAAGTAACACACTTTTAGTTTTGATAATTAATTCATATGTTTTAAAAATAATTTGAATTTAAAAGTGATAATAATTACTCAAATTTTTATTTTAGTCAACACATGCAAATTTGATATAAAGTAAATATTTTTGTTTTAAATTTGAATTTTAAAAAGTATGAATGCATGAAACTACATGACACATATTTAGCATGTTGGGGAAAGACCTAAAGCAATGGAAGTATGTAAACACATTTACTTTAATTAAATCCTAAAGATAATCTTATGAAATAAGAAAGCTTAAAATAAATCAAAGTTTATTCAATGCGATTCTTGTTTGATTTTTAATTTGATTAAATTTTAAAAATATGGATTGAGTTTGTTGTTCCTAATCCATTCTCATATGTGTTTAATATTTTTGTTTAATTTTTAGATGATTAAATCTATTTTTAGATTTTGATTAGGTTAAGGTATGAATTAAATAAATTAATTAACCCTTACCTACACTATTTTAGCATAGTTAACTAAATAATTATGAGCCAATGAGATGACATAAAATCTCATAAGGAATTTAAATTTGCAATACACCTAGGAAGAAAATGGCCTAATGCAATTTGGCTCATGATTAATGATTAATTAAGTTAAGGGATTTAACTTAAGTAATTTCAAAACACCCCTCACACATATGAGTTGAGTTTTGATTTTCTTAATTGAACTTGGGCTTTTAAATACCCAAACATCTACCCAAAGTAGATTAATTAAGTTTTGAAATGTTTTAGAATTTAATTAAGAGAATAATTAATGAATTAGCTCTTAATTAAGAGAAGATTAAGGAAAAAAGTGGAGTTTAGGGAATAGCTTAGGGGAAATACCCTAAAATTATTCCCTAAGCCTCCTATTCACTGGATCTAACATTAATCAACTCCAATAAGGGATTAAAATATTAATCAAGCCTTTAATTATCTTTAATTACATTAAGAGAGTAATTAGGAAATGCATTTGCAATTCTCCCAATTAAGCATTCAATAAATCTCAAGAAAATTAGGGGAGACAGAAGTCATCTCCCAAAACATACTCAAGAAGTTTGGGATTAATCAGAGAATTAATTAAGGGATAATTAGCTAAATAAGATTTCCATTAAAACTCAAAATCAGAGAAAAATATAATTCAAAATCCATTAAAATCAATTTTATAATATTTTAGATTGAATTATCTTTTAGTAAAAATTTACCTCATATTTTTCTGATTTTTATTTAGGGAGATATGAATTTTTAGAGCTTAGAGGATTAATTAACTTTAATTTAAACCTTAATTAATCCCCTTAGCCCACAGCTCGACACGCGGCGGCGGCGGTCAGCACGCTTTACACGCGTCGCCGCGAGCCATCACTAAATGTCATCGCGACGCGCATGCATGATTGGGTTTGATCCCGCCGTCGAGATGATCGAATGTCCAGGGATCATCCCGTGGTTTCTAAAAGGATAAATCGATTTATAAATGTGCGCTTAATCTTAGCCGTCCATCCAAAACGCGCGGATGGACGGCCAGGATTACCCTGTTCTTCCCTGAGGATCAATGGAGACCGTCCATGATTTAAGGGAAGATCCGAGCTCGATCGAGCTCTGATTAGGGTAGGATTTTACCCACACCATCTAGCACTAATGACAAGCCTATCCAACGATTGAATTCTCATGCCATTGCACTTTCTTTCACAAAGGACCAACACCTCCTAAGTCTAATAGTAAAAAAATTCCATATCTCGCCGGAGGTGATCACCGACGCTTGATTCCCTTGGAGGAGTTTCGTCTGGTTGAGACGAAGCTGTGCTGAAAGTTTGAGCTCTTGGGGTTAAGTGGATGGCTCTATGGACCAACACCTCCTCCTCTTGCTTGCGGCTTTGATCGAATTGAACTCCTCCTTGCCTTGGGAACTTGTGTGAAGGCTTGGGTGCACTCGACTTGATCTCCTGAGGGAGTGTGCAAAGAGAATTGAAGTGGATTTGAGTGAAGAGGAAGTTGAGGATTCAATGGAGCTCCCCTGTTTTCCAAAGAAGAAAATCGAGAATCCTTGATTTCAATTCCCTTCTAGGAAGCTTAGGAATGTTCTCTGATGGCTCCTAACACTCTCTAGCACTTAATCAACAATGAGGGTCTTGAATTCAAATGGAATTAGGGGGAGTAAATCTCCCCCTATGGCAATCGGACGGTCAAAGCTATGGGTGCTGTTTTGATCCAATTGACCATATGGAAATGGTTGTTTGATCTGTTTTGAGTTGGCACATGGTCGGTTGGAGCTTAGGAGTGGATTGGTAACCTCCCATGTGCTTCAAATTGGGTGGAGGGAGGTTTTCAAATGGCCAATTGGAGTTAGGGGTCAGTTTTGGTCTTGGGTACATTTGGGCTTACCCAAACCCCTTGGGTTGGGTGCACCACCCTCCATAGGGTCCACTTTACCTATTAGGAAGGTATCAAGTTGATATGAAGAGGGCTTGACCTAATTACTCATAGATTAGACCAAAATTTGTTCTATGACCTAAGGGTAAAAATGTCATTTGGCTAATTTTTGAATTTGAATATGTTGGGTATGTTAAGAAAATAAGTTTGGCCAAGTTTCATTGGATTTAGAGTTCATTTGATATAGTTTGACTCATGTTGACTCATTTAGATCAAAATATGTCAACTTGAGTCAAGTTCATTAATTAGTCAAATTGAGTCAAACCAAGATTTGGGTCAAGTTCATATGACCATTTGAAATATTTTGGTGACTTTGGTTTGATTTAATTTGGTTTAGTTTTGAATTTAGCTTATATGATTTTATTTAGGTCAAATGGGTCAAGTTGACTAATTTGACCCATTTGACCTATTTGAGTTAGGTCAATGGTAGGTTTAGGTTTGGTTAGTCATATGGATTGGTATCTTTGTTTCCAATCAATTTTGTTTGAATTTGGCTCAACATGACCTCTTTAGTCAAGTTTAGGTCAATTAAAGTTAGTTTAGTTAGCCATTGGGCCGGTGCTTCAACAAGTGATTTGGAATGAACTTGAACCATTGGTTTCAATCAATTTGACTTAGATTAAGTTTTGACACATTTTGACTTTTACAAGTTGGGTCAACTTGGTCAAGTTAATTGCTGGTTAGACTCAAATGTTGACTTGGTCAAACATAGGTGATGAATGAACTTAGATTAATAGTTTCAATCAATTTGGCTCTATGGTGGATTTATTTGCAGGTAAGTGTTGACTTGGTCAACCCTGTTTGACTTGGTTTGACTCAATTTGGTTGATTGATCATTCCATGATGATTGTTGATCATGATGAGAGCATAAGTGAGTTTGTTCAATCCAATTTAGTTAGGATTAGAATTTGGCTCTTAAGGGTACTTTAGGTCACTTTGGGTCAAGTGAGCCTAAGTGAGTCAAATGGCAAAAGTTTGATTTGAGTTTTGAACTTATATGGACTTATAATTGAAATATAAATTTGCTTGTAAGTGGTTTGAAGTCAAATGAGTTTTGATTCATTTGACAATTTCATATTCAAAGGAAAATATGAATGAATTTGGCGTTTGATTTTTGAATTAAATTTTGGTTTGGTGATTAAAGTTTGTATTTATATATGAATTCATGATTGTAGGGTTGATTAAATTATGAAGAAAAATCAAGAGTTTGGCTTGATTTTAAGTTAATTTAGCTAAGTTTAAGATTTTGACTTGAAAGGTTTATGTTGAATTTTGAATGGATTTGAGTTTAATTTTTGTAATTGGTTTTGATTGTTTGAATTTATATTTCATTTATATATGTGAATATAAATGAGAATATAAATGAGTCATGACAAAATTTCAAGGATTTGAAGTGATTTGATCATGATTTAGGCTAAATCCATTAAAAGTGAAATTTAAAGGACTTAAAGAAATTTTTAGAGTTTGGAGATTTGAATTTTTGAATTTAGTTTGATTTATTTATATTTATATTTCATTTATATATGTGAATATAAATGAGGATATAAATGAATTATGAGAAAATCTCATGAATTTGAATTGATTGAACATGATTTAGGCTAAGTCTTTAAGAAGAGAAATTAAGGATTTAAAAAGGATTTTAAATTTGGAATTTAATTTTTGGATTTGATTTGATTGATTTGTATTTATATTTCATTTATATATGTTAATATAAATGAAAATATAAATAAGTTATGAGAAAATCTTATGAGTTTGATTTGATTTGATCATGATTTAGGCTAAGTCCTTAAGAGAAGATTAAAGATTTAAGAAAGATTTGGACTTAGGAATTTCATTCATAGGTTTGAATCATGGATTTCAATCATGAATTTTGATCATGGATTTCAATCATGTGATATTGATTTGAGTTTGGAGAAAATCAAATAAGATTGATTTGGAGTTTGACTTGAAGGAAGGGAGGTGGGGAATGGTTCAAGCTAAGGGTAGACAAATTTTTCTAACACCCTTAAAGCATGACTTATTCCTATGACTAACTCTTTTAAGTCTCTAGGGTTAGGTTAAGTGTCTACCTATTCATTAGATGTGTCTTAAGACTAAGGAACTCTTAAAGTCTAAGAGAAGTCCTATGTCTAAGATGGAGTGGTCGAGAGCTCATTCTAAAAATGAGGTCAACAGGTACGCAAAGTTCCTGAACGACTCAGTTAAGACATTTGTCGAGTTAGAGGCAATGTTCATCAAAAGATTTGCTAGTGCAGTTATAAAGATTACTATAGCTGACCCCGCCTTGGAGAAAAGGAAGAAGATAAGTCAATTACAAAATACATAACTCGCTAGCGCAACATGAGCATGAAGTGCGAGCAACAGCTGGAAGAGGAATATACAATTCAGCTGCTAATGGACAACATTGATGATAAAATGACGCCATATTTATGCATGACTTCCATCACCACCTTTCAAGAACTACTTGATCGGGTGACGAAATTTGAAAAGCTTTATCTTTTCAAACTTGAAAGCCATTTAGACTAGGGGTGCAGACGAGTCGAGTCGAGCTCGAGCCATATCAGGCTAGAGCTCGACTCAGATCTACCGAAGCTTCTGCTCGAGCTCGACTCGAGCTTATGTACCAAGCTCGAACTCGGATCGTATACAATAAACTAAGCTCAAGCTCGACTCGTTTTACCGGGCTCGATTAGAAGCTAGAGCTTGGCTCGATGAGAAGCTCGAGCTTGGCTCGTTTATAGGCTCGATTTGAAGTCAATTACACTAATAAAGAGAGCAAAAAAAAAATTGAAGAGCAATTAAAAAAAATTACAGAATATTTATTAAATTAATTTGAGTCTTTTAGAGATTTTATATTACAAATATATGCAGTTCCAACTCAAATAAAGTACAATAAAAAAGATACAAAATATTGAAAGAAAAAATTAAATGCTCAAAAAAAGAGCTACATACAAGTTACAGAATTAAACATCCAATCACCCATCTATTTATAAAAAGAAAAACATAAAATTAAATTGAAATCAACATCCTCTCTTGATCCCTTTGAGAAATGTAGAAGCCGCATCATTTTCAAATCTTCAACGGAGAAAATATCACTCCAGTTGAAGTGATCCAAGGCTCCAACTTGAAGTTTTCGAGTATCCAACCACCTACTCAAAAATTCTGCAAGATTTTAAACGAAAATAATCATTGATAAGTAGAATAAAGATATAAATGATAGAGAAAGAGAAAGGCTCAGGCTCAGTCAAATCATCTAAAGGAGCAACAATATATGTGAGCACCCAAACTTCTTTAAAAAAGGTTACAATCACATAATGCTACTAGCCTAATAGTTAAAGAGAATAAAAATGAGAAACATTATAGCCATCACAGCCAATATACCTAATTCAAACTAATCGACCAATTCACCAAAGACCACTAAACAACCACTAAAGACCACCAAAGAACCACTAAAGACTACCAAGCGACCGAAAAAGCAAAACAACCATCATAACACCAAACTGCAAAACAACCACCAAAGATCACCAAACAACCATGGCAAACATAACGCACCAAAGCGGCCAAAGACAAATTGTCAACCCACAAAGACCACGAACTAAGACCACCAAATCGCCAAAACATCAAAAGCGTGAACAATCAACATAGACATAAACACGCAAGCACCACCAAAGATCATTAAACAACCACAAAGACCGGCGCAAATAATATCAAAAGGCGACAAACAACCCAACAACCACCAAACAACTATCAGACCAAAAGCAAAGCAAAGACCACCAAAGAACTACCAAAGACCAGTAAACACCAACAAGAAGCAATAAACATACCAAAGACCACCACAATCACCAGACCGCACAAACACCACCAAAAGGCGAAACGCAAAAAAACCAAACAAAATAAAGACACCTGCGTACCACCAGACCAAAGAACTACCAAAGAACCCAATACTCTGCTTTTATCAAAGCATAAATACTTAATCCACGTAATCTTTCAACATAAAATAACCGGAAAATCATTTTATTGTCAGCAAACATAGCTAGTATGACAAAGAAAATAAACATAACATAGAGATTACAGTATTTCATAATCCAGCTATGAATTTGTGATAGAGCCACTACCACAACCTAAGAAGAGCAAGCAAAATCACGGAACCACTTTAGTATTTTATATCCACAAATTACAATCCACTGTTCAATATTTCATAATGTACACAGCATAACATAGAAATTAAACACATAATCCGAAAGATCATACATACTGTATAGTATCCACAACGGATTTCATAATGTCCACACTCCACAACATAACCTAACTCATTTATAATGATCAACTTTGTATTCTAACGTGCTCTAAGTGTTTGATATATAACTAAGAGTGGGATAGATTGTGTTTGATATATAATTAAGAGTGACATAGGTTGTGTTTGATTTTTTTCCTAACATGTGTACACTGTATTTCTTAGAAGATTACATGAAGTTTTTAGGAAAGTAATATAAAACCCATGATAAGACCAATGTCATGATCTATGTGTAGCCCTAAAATAAAATTATCCAAGGTCTGAACAGTGTGTTCTCCATGCTCTACTCCACAACAGTTCTTGAAGTTTCCATGCTTTATAGCTTTTCTTGCATCATTTGCGTCTGCTCTATATATAATTAATGTAACTTTTTGTCTTATTAACCAGACCCTCACATTGCATCTGTTCTACATATCATTCATATAATTATTCGTAATTTCTTTTTGTTCAAACAGACTCTAACATTCAATCACCTTTTTTGATTCGTTGTAGGGCTTTTGCAAATGATTTTGTTCATTTTCTAACAAATAGCAAAGGAAAAATTCCTTTAGAAATAGAATGCTAGCATGAAGAAATTATGAAAAAAAAGGTTGGCTGAAACTCAGTTCAGTGGCTGTGTTAGAATTGTGTTTTGTAGCATTTTATCTTTGCAATTCTAAATACGTGGAGGAACATGACTACTCTATAACCTTGAAATAGAGGTTATTATCAAAAAATTAAATTTGTGGTAAGGAAACTTTTTTTAATCTAGGTTTATAATTTTTTTTTCTATTATCAAAAGTATAATGGATAACATACACATCGAACCAAAGTTACCAAACCAACATAAAATTTAATTTCGCTGTTGAACAATTGTTACAACATCATCAAATCTGAATCATCAGCAAAATCGAACATAGCCATTAGACACCTAATCCGAAAGATCACACATACTGTACATAGCATAACATAAAATACACACAGTTCTTGACCGATATAAAATTGATTTCCATTTGTTGAACAATAGTTGCAACATCATCAAATCAAATAATCATCACGAACATAGCCATTACTCATTAGACACTGTCAGAAAGAACATCAAAACCGAACATAAATATTACACACTAATCATCATCATCAAATCGAAATACCAAAGATGAGCATAAAGAAAATGACCAAAAGACCAAGTCGATTTGCTATCTACTAAGAGAGTAAGAGGACAAGGAACTTGAAATATCGCTTTCACCTCCTACCGTCACACCGTCCAACGTGATTGGGGATTTGAATCCAGGAAGATGAGGGAACTCAGATGTGAGAGTGGGTCGAGAGTCGAGAGTGAGAGCACGAGAGCCGTGAGCTCATGAAACTCGAAGGTGAGAAAGGAGAGTTGAGGCGGCGAGAGCGAGTCGAGGATTGGAATTAGAGGCGACGGATATAACTCGACGGATTGCAGAACGCGGAAAATGTCGAACTGGCTTCGAACGGCTCGACGAGTAAACGATTCGAGCCTCTATTTACTTGAGCTCGAGCTCGTTAAATGAGTCGAGCAGTCCATTCAGCTCGAGCTCGAGGCTCGAGGCTCGATATGAACAGTAAACGAGCTAGTTATCGAGTCGAGCTCGAGCCGGCTCGCAAGTCAACTTGACTCGGTTGCACCCCTAATTTAGACAGAACAAAGAAATGGAAGTTCTTAGAATCAAGGATAAGTGAATCTTACACAACTTCATATGATTCGAATAAAGGAAGGCGATCAACCTATAATACAGATAAGGAGAAACAACCTATTTATTTTGAAAAAAAGGTCAAATAGCCCTTCAATTCTCAACCAAAGTTAGTTCTTGGGGGCAATGATAAACCCAGAACTTTCTCGGGTAATGGTGAGTGTCCAAGGCAATCATTAAGAGATGATGATTGAATGCATCCATCTCTTAAGGAGAAAATGAATAAAGAATACTTTTTTAAAAGAGAAAGTGTAGTTAAACTATTCTGACAAGCACTCAAGGCAGGGTTGGAGTTGTCAAAATATAAAGGACCTGAAGAGTTAGGACGAACTGACAGCCCTAATTATTATTCATATCATCGGGTAGTTAGCATCGCTATAGAAGATTGCTATGTATTGAAAGACTGACTGGAAAAGAAGTACAAAAAGGGTGAATTCACGTTATCCAACAGTATTCTTATTCACCCAAAGAAAGAATCTACAAGGATGGTTACGTTCTCTTCCGTGCCCCCGTAGAAAAATGAAGTAAACGAAAAGGCAGTTGAGGATGATAAATGGGAAACAATGGTATCAAAGAAAACTGTGAAGATGCTGAAGCAGTTAGAAGACATTCCTGGTGTAAAGTGGAAATCATCATTTGAACCGGTACTGAAACTAAAGGTAGGGTCCACATCAAAAGGTCATGCTCTTCAGAAGCAGTCCAAAGTGGTTGGTGTTCACCTGAGAAGTAGCCTATTCAGAACCCGCCAAAAACTCCTAAAAGACTAACCAAACAAAAGAAGAGAGAAAAAATTCACTACCCAAAAGATTATTAATAATCTTGAAGAATATCAACAATCAGCAAGACAACAATTAAGCTTGCTGATTTCATCTCAGGACTCCAAATCATTGAAACAAATGATGAAGAAGATGATGACGAAGAATCTTTTTGGAGAAGTCTGTCAGGATATTCCCCGACGGAGTTTGCTTCTTCAAGATAATTCAAGAAGAGAAACCACCAATAATGTGACATTTATGCCTTGTCTGATGGTGAAGCAAACAGATGATAGCTCGAAAGAAGACTTGTGCTTTCTGGAGGAAGATGAGTCAGAGTTTTCAATATCACCATTGATGAAGGGAATAAAATTGGGAAGTGATTCTGAAGTCTCCATCCAATTTTCTAGCAGAAACGGTGATTCTGAAAGGGAGGCTTCTTCAGAAGAATCTGAGCCAGATAGAGCAGCCTTAGTGCAGTTAAGAAGTGGCAAGATGTTGCCATCATCACAGAAGAAAGGAACACCAAATAAAGGCAACGACAAAAATATAAAAGTTAATGAAAATATCATTCCTAAAGATCTAAAGAAGAAGTCTAATGTGGATAAAGGAATTGATTACAACATCCTGTTGCACTTAAGGAAGATCGCTGCACAATTGAGTGTGTATGAGATCCTCTTGATGTCGCAAGATCTCCGTGAAACCTTAATTCAGGCTCTTAAGAATCCAGAGAAAAATGAAGCGTACTTTGTCGAGCGGTGTATGACTGAAGTATTAAAATCTCAAGACCTTCCGACGATCACCTTCTTTGAGGAAGATCTTATTCTTGGAACATCAGAACACAATTGCCCGCTATATGTTTCTGCGAAGAGCGATGGTGTCATAGTCAATCGAATTCTAATTGATCTAGGTTCATCTATCAATCTCATGAGTCTGCGAGCATTGAAGGGATTGTCTCTCGACATTCAACATCTAGGAAGATACAAATTGATGATCCACGGCATCAATGAAAAAGGGCAAAAGACTCTCGGATCTTTTACCTTGCCACTAAGATTCGGGAAACTTTACACAAAAGCCAAATTTCACATCATTGATGCTGACACCTCATTTAGAGCAATAAGAGATGAGGAAGATCACAGAATTGATGACAATCTTCAGCCATTCGCAGTCCATGAAGCTAAAATCTATGAATATGCGAAATATTATTTGTTGAAGGAGCCTATGCCTCAACAATTCAAGGCTTCTACTTTAAAGACTGCAAAACAATTCGAAGAAGTGAAAAAAGAATAAGGAAAGAAGACGCCGACTCTTTCTAAAACAGCTAGTGAATCACCTAAGTTGAAAATGTTAGTCTCTCATTTAGGCAGTGACACAGAAGAAAAAGAGGATGATCCTTCTATTGGACCCAAGGGAGTAAACAAGTCTCTGGTGAAAGGAAAGAAAAATATAGAATACTGACTGATTATGATTACGAACTTACATGAAGTGAAGTTCGTATTTCTCCAAGAAGGAAAGTTGATATCAGAAGATTCATTAGTGGTTGTGCCAGTTCCTTTTCAACACTTCAAGGAAGTTACTCCACGTGAAGTTCACATTGTTGAAGAGTTAAAGACTTTCTATTTGCCTCCCTTGCTTGGAAGTGATGAACATGAAATTTCATTCTACAAGTCTGAAGAGTGCTACCATCAAGATTCCGATTGGCTCATGCAATTTGATGAATCTAATGATATGGTGTCAACTAGAATGACAATGTGTTATCCTCCAAGGATTCGCAAGATGATGTATAAATTGGGATGTCGGAACAGACAAATGACGAGCCCACTTCTTTGATACCCTATGGGGTCTAAAAAGTCCACATACCTCGCGAAAGTGTGATAATCATACATTTAAAGGTCTTGGATACCGACGTAAACTCTGTTAAAGAAAAATTTGTTATGCGGTAACAGAAGAAGAGATTGAGACTGAGATAGAACAAGTAGATGATCCTTATGAAGTCAATCTTACAAATGATGGGGAGATAGAAACCAAGCCAGCGCCTGAAGAGCTTAAAGATGGTGGACAGACAGCTATCATAGATGAGTTGAAGAAAATCAACTTGGGAATAAAGGATGATCCCCGCCCAACTTTCGTCAGTGCCTTATGCCTGATGAAAAAGTTGAAGAAATGAAAGCTTTGCTATATGAATTCAGTGGCTTATCCCCTGAGGTGACAGTTCATAAATTTGTCATTAAACTAGATGCGACGCCTGTTAAGCAAGCTCTTAGACAAATGAGATTGGAGATTGAAGAACAGGTAATTGCAGAAACTAAGAAGCTGATCGAAGCAGGCTTCATCCGGGAGAAGTATGCAGATTGGATAGCCAACATTGTCCAAGTTAGAAAGAAGAATGACGAAATCCGTGTCTGCATTGACTTCCGGGACCTAAATAAGACTTGCACAAAAGATGATTTTTCTCTTTCAATAATAGAACTATTAGTAGACAGTTCTTCCAACTACGACATGTTCTCATTCATGGATGGATCATCGGGGTATAATCAAATCAAGAGGAGTAATACACCTCATTTAGGATGCCAATTGATATATACTGCTACACAATCATGATCTTTATATTGAAGAATGCTACAGTTACATATCAGAGGGCCATGATATGCATCTTCGACGAGTTGATTCATCAGAAAGTAGAATGCTATGTGGATGACCTCGTCGTTAAGAGCATAGATCGAGAAGATCATTTTGATGACTTAAGGATGGTCTTTGAAAGAATTAGGCAGTACGATCTCAAGATGAATTCTCTTAAATGTGCATTTGGTGTTCCGTATGGAAAGTTCCTTGGCTACATGGTGCGGCACGGAGGAATTGAGATCGACCCTAATAAAATCAAAATGATAGTGAATATGCCATCGTCGAAGAATCTTCGTCAGCTTCATTCTGTACAAGGACATTTGGCATTCATTTGGCATTCCATATTAAATATGTCAGGCATGTATCAACCATTTGCTAAATTGATGAAGAAGAATGCACTATTTAAATGGGACGATAAATGTCAAGAAGCATTCAATAGCATCAAAAGATACCTGTTAAATTCACCAATTCTTGCAGCGCCAATCTTGGGAAAGCCTCTCATTTTCTATACAGCTGCATTAGAAGAATCAATCGGAGCATTGCTTGCACATCACAATGAAGAAGACAAAGAAAATGCGTTGTATTATATTAGTCGAAGATTGATAGGAGCTGCCCAGAAGATTCGACATTATATGTTATCATATAAGGTAACACTTATCTCAAAGATCGATCCGTTGAATTTCTTGATACAAAAGCCGACGGTCTTTTGGCACGATGTTCTATTACAATTCAATGTTATATATATATATATATATATATATATATATATATATATATATCTGTTGAAAATGGACAAATACTAAGATTTTTTTGTCAGATCCTATCTAGATTCAGATAATAATGATTTACTGATTAGCATCCTTATCCACGAAAGAGAAAAGTCGTAGATCCGGGAAATGTATTTGACGTGCATCATCTATTAAGCCCGCCACCAAGTCCAAAAAGCAAGAGTCGGCGTTCTGCCTCATCATAAATGAGGCTTTCAGTGCTGACCAACCAAGAACCAATAATGAAACTGAATACGAGGCATTGGTGGAAGCCCTAGAAGAATCTGTTGTTAGTGGCATCCAAAGTGTAAGAATTTTTAGAGACTCTCAATTGGTGATCAACTAAGTGTTGGGTGTCTATAAGATTAATAAACTTGAATTGACGTATTATCATAGGCGAGTGCTCGAGCTCATGAAGAAAATTTTGAACGTTAAACTGGCCCAAGTTTCCCAATCGAAGAATAGCAACTTGGCCAAGCTAGCAAAAGAAATGGCGAACACGGACGACGACGATGTGTTGATTGAAGTGTCCACTCGTCGAGTTCTGCAACCAGTAAATCCATACTTCCCGTAAGTAGAGGAGACATCAAACTTAAGCCAACAGGAAGCAATTCAAATTGCTCCTCACTCTCCCATAGAACTATAAAGAAATCGTGTGAAGCTTTCATAGTGGAAGAGCCTGATGATTGAAGATAACCCTTCATCGATTATTTCAAGGAAAATAAATTACCGAGCAATGAATCACTAGCCACGTAGATTACAAACAGAATCATACGATATGGTTATGTCAATAACACATTATACCGTAGATTCTTTGAGCAAATGTGGCTGTGATGTTTGGGAACGGATGAAGCCAACAAGGTATTGTCCGAAATTCATGAAGGACTTTGTGGAGCGCATCAGTCAGGTCCTAAAATGACAACAAAAATTAAAAGGACGAAATACTATTGACCTTCAATGGTGAAAGACTGCATAAATCATACCAGGAAATGTCATGAATGCCAAGTTCACGGGGATCTCATTCATCAACCTCCAAATCTTCTGCACCCAACAATAGCGTCCTGGCCGTTCGAAAGTTGGGGCACAGATATAATTGGGCCAATTGATTCTCCATCATCAGCTGTACATCAATTCATTTTAGCCGCTATTGACTATTTCTCCAAATGGGTTGAAGCTGCTCCGTTTAAGGAAGTCACTACTGATCGAGTTGTTGACTTATTCACAACAACATTGCTTATAGATTCGGGGTGCCATGACGAATCATTTCAGACAACGACCCTTCAAGAGTGCGAATATATACAAATTCGCCAATTGACGTAAAATTGATTGACGATATTCATCAATCTACAATCCAAGGGTCAATGGTTTAGTATAGGCTTTCAATAAAACTTTAGTGAAATTGCTCAAGAAGATTCTCACGAAGAATAAAAGAGAGTGACACGCTAAAATAATGGAAGTATTCTAGGCATACAGAATAACTTACAAAACATCGACCAAAGGCACTCCTTATGCTCTAACATTTGGAGTTGAAGCTGTTCTACCACTAGAAGTTGAGTTACCATCATTTCGAGTAGCTGTTCAATTCAATCTTACTCAATATGAGAACACCCGCCTGCGAATAAAAGAGTTGGATGCGCTTAACGGAGTTAGACTTCAAGCCCAAAAAAATTTAGAAATCTACCGAGCGAGGATGTCCAAAATATTCAATAGTTCAGTACATCCTCGGACATTCCAGAAAGGTGAATTGGTTCTGGTGCTGAGAAGGCCAATCATCCCTCATCATAAGATCGGTGGTAACTAATTGGGAAGGTCCCTACATCATAGAGATGGTGTACGGAAGAGGAGCCTACCAGCTTATTAACACGAATGATCAACAACTGATGCTACCAATCAACGGTTGATATCTCAAGAAATATCACAACTGACTGTCAATAAATATATAAATATTTAAATGAATCTTGCATTAATAAGACTTTTATAACAGATACACATGTAATGTCACTTGAAGTTTCTCTCATAAAACGAGAACGCATTTTAAGTTACTGCGAAAACCCCTCTGTCAGACATGGGGCATTTTTATATATTTATCTAAGTCGACATCGTGTTTTAAGCCGAGATCCTCAGATAAATATCTATGATGATCAGAATGAGCTACATTTATTTATATTAAAAAAGTTCAAATTTTGTAATATATTTTTGAACTAGTCTGCAATCCCCCCATTAGGCAGAGGACATTTTTAAGTTTATATAATCAAAGCTGTTCAATCATTTCTTGTGAAATAGGAGATTTTATTGTATATATATTCAGGTTGACATCGAGCTTTATGTTGAGATTCCTTAATATATCTATAATTATTATTAAAGTTGCATGTCTTACAATAACAAAAAGAATCTACTTCAACGTACGAAAAGATAATCCTAAATGTCAAAAGTTTCTCTCCAAGATTCGTCATATTTCGAAGATTTAGTTAGAAAAACTCTCAATTTCGGAAGCTCCAATCAACTAAGTTAGAAAAATATCAATCTATACATACTCAAGTCTAGGAATCAGACGAGTTCTAAAAGTCAAACTCAACAAGCCTATAAATGACCGAGTTGTTGACGTTCTTCTCACTCAACAAGCCGCAAGAAAAAGCCCAGTGAAAGAGCCCCTGCTCGTCAGTTTAATGACAAGACTACCAAACCATCACAGCTTAACTCGAAGACTCGAGTAGGTTCTAAAGGTCGAACTCAACAAGCCCACAACGAAGTTCGACGCCTCACTCAACAAGCCGTAAGAAAAGGCGCAGAAAGAGCCCCCGCTTCTGATGATGACTGTTCAATCTCAAATTAGATCAAGCTTAGTGACTACAAGTAATCAGAATCTAAGAGATCTTTCTATTTGATTGGACCAAGACAATTTGAGGAAACTCTTAATTCAGAGCTGCCTCAAATCAATCTATATATTGCCTGTAAGGTGATATTTTAATCTCTTTTTAAGTGAGTTGATCAAGCACAAAACACAGATCAAAGCCAATCCCTCATCAAGTCCGCCAAAGCAGAAAGCACAGGACCGAGGAAACGATTCCACACTTTACACAAAGACAATGATCGAACTAAACGAATTCCGTGGTTATTCAGTCTGTTAAAGCACACATTGTTAGGCTAATAACTCAACATTATAGACCTAATATAAGTTCTAGTCATCAGAACATTCAACGAGTCCACAAAGCAAGAAAGCACAAGACTGAAGACATGCATACACTTCCTGACAAGTCAATATGGACAAATTAGGTCAATTCTTCATCAAGTCCATCAAGCTTACAACTAGGACAGAAGGAATTTCAAATCTCAAACTAAACAAATCAATTCCTCTATCGAACTCGATCATCCACGAACCTAAAGTCGGAGGAAGTTCAAATTTACAATAACACAAGAGAAAGAGATCTTCAAAGAACCCATTGAAGTAGAGAGTAGATGGGAGAAGAAGCTCTTCAGTGAACCCATTAAAATTGAAATTGGAGTAATTCAAGATCCATGGCCAGCCTAAAGGGTCAACCAATTTTCAACAACATGACTTGTATTCCATGCGTGAATCACATTTATTTGGGGGCATTTGTTGAACTCCATGCATGCTGCATTAGTCGAGTCGAGCTCACAAGACAAATTCGATGAACTTTGGATACAATAGTGCGCAAATTGGAACTAAAATACACTCGATGACGCCAAAAATCAATCGAAATGATCTTCGATCAACGAACTAACTTCGCCATCGTGTTTAGAATATCGAAATTAATTAGAATACACATATTGCATAATTCGACGGTTGATCGATCAAGAAGGAAATCCATCGCCGCATACGAGAGAAGGCGGGAAGACGATGCTCAAACGACCTCCATGCGAAATTGATCGTCGCTAGCATCAAAACGAAACCTATCAAATCGACTATTCGCTTCTGACGAATGCATATGATCGCAATACACGCAAATTCAAACTAAAATTGATGACCTCGACAACCAAACGCACCCAATCACAAACTTATCAGGTTATTGTGTCGAGAATAACTTAAGATCGATATATTTATTGCTCACATAACATTGTCAGAGCAAAAATCCGAATTAGGGTTAATTAAACACTTAAATAAAATCCTATAAATACCCCTCTTATTACCTAACCATAATCACTATTCAGCCAAAATCCCATAGGCTCCTAATCCCGCCTCCCCATCTCCGCTGGCCAGAAGGCCGTCTCGCTTCCTCCAGAACTGCCGACGACTCGAAAGACCGAGAATCGAGACCTCGTTCCTCAGGGAGCAAAGACGATGTCCCAACTCAGATCCCGAACAGCTAGCCTGTGCAACACATCACTCTTCCTCAAGACGCTCCTCTCTTATGAATGAGCTCACCGGAGTGCATCGCTCGCTCACGCTCATGCTCATGGCTCATTATCACAGATGTTCTTTCTCCCGCTTACGCTCTTCTCGCTCAGATGCTCAGCAGGCGTACTGGCGCGCTGAAGGAGTCACAAGACGACTCTTTTCTCCGGCGAACATATGCTCCTGCTCCGCTTCACCAGACACCTACGATGCGGCGAGGGTCTGGCCGTCGGGCTGCGGCCTCTTTGCCCCCTGCATGCCTGCACGCCGGTCTCAGGTTGAAATATAATCGTGACACGCCTTTTCTTGACGCGAGGAAAGTTTGTTTGTAGAGAGAATCTGCACACTTTTTTTTGGTGGGAAACGTGTTTCACATAGATACTTTAGAGCCCTATACATGTTTTTCTTGGCATGGTGGGATGACGCATTTAGACTATTGTTTATACCACATACGCCTTTTCTTGGCGTGTGATCCAACATACCCGGGCACTGGACCTTACGTCAAAATGTTGTTAAATTTTCACACCGCCAGGAACCCTAAATAGCTTAACATAAATTCAGCCATAATTATAAAATTGTTGTTTAAACTGACATTGCAGGTGTATAAGTACCCGTACACACTTTTCTTGTGTGGCGGGAAAATCTGTTTCACGCAGGTACTTCAAAGCCCCATACATACCTTTCTTGACATGGTAGGAATGTGCATTCGGCCGTGGTATTTATACCACCCATACATACCTTTCTTGGCATGGTAGGAAGACCCAACATACCTGAGGTAGCCCACTACACGGGGATGATGCCGAGATGATGTCGAAATACTGCCAAATTTTTACATCGACAGGAGGCCTAAACAACTTAATATAAATGTAACCACAATTATAAAATTGATTTTTATCTTGACATTGCAAGTATATAAGTACCTATACACGCCTTTCTTTGCGTGGCGAGAAAATCTGTGTTAAATGTTGGTGTTTCAGAGACCCATACATGTCTTTCTTGACATGATGGGATGACACATTCGGCCGTGGTGTTTACACCACCCATACATGCCTTTCTTGACATGGTGGGCAAACTCAGTCCCCGTTGTAGCTCTTGTGGGGATAACGTCATTGTTGAAATATTGTCAAAATTTTATTTAAAATTCTAAACATGCAATGGAACTCAATCAAAATAAACAACATTATTCAAATCTCTTAAAGTTAAATCAATATTAATTTGAATAACCCATGAGCCCGGACACTACGTTGAATGCTTAAACTTAGTGTTTGAGGATGCTGCGCGGGTTGATTCTCGGTTGAGTCTTAGGACCGGGTCCGAGTTAACAAAACATAAAAATCTAATAATAATATTATAAGAATTCTAATTAAATAAGACATCTAAGAAGCTAATTCTGTTATATAATAGTAGATCTGATCCTCTATTATTAAATTAATTGAGTCGACAAGATCTGAAATACTAAACCACCCCGATGATGCCTGTATTGAATGGAGATTTCAATCGGAGGGGATACCACCATCAAGTTATATTCAAAATTCAAAATCAAATTAAAATAAATTCAAATTTCATAAGGATATAGAGAGTGCAAAAGAAATCAAATATAAATGTCTAAATGAAATTCAATCTCTAAAAAATTTAAAGTTAAAATCCAACTCACTTTACGCAATTGTTTGTTAAAGATGATAAATTAAGGAAAATTCTTGTTGATAAAGGAGCCAGTGTCAAATCAAATATTCTTATATTCATCAATCCATCTTGGTAAGAATGTGGCGTGTCTTCGACCGTGGTTTTTTGAAGTTCCACATATGATCACGATTCGATCGAGTCCTCTCATCGGGTGGTTGTTGTCAAATGACACCATTATATCATGGTCACGACTGTAATTCGTATGTTTCCCAATGGCTCTGTGCTTTGAGTTGTGAATTATGAGATATACTTGATAAGGAAAAAAATTCTTTGTCAAAGAGACTTAAGCGGTCTCGCCCACAGCTCTGAAGGATTTCTTGGGCGACCAACTCATGACTGGCGATAAGGATCTTTCGTTAGGTTGGTTGACCCTCCTCAAGTAGACCGAGGATCCAGAGATGATGGAACCATGGGATCTTGATTGGGCGTGTCATCATTCCCCTAACCATCCGCTTCAAGTAAAGGATGATGACTTTTATAAATCTAAATTCCAAAACTCCACATGTTGCTACTATACGGTAACGACTAGCCTTAATCGAAAGTGTTCTCTCAGCAGTGGGAGGGGTAATTAACTATAGGTACTTGCGCCTATAGGAAACTTCGAACCAAATCTAAAGTCCCACAAAATGAGGGTGAAATCTCTGGGTAGTGTCTTATCTACTATTCCATCTGCCTTTTGAAGATTTGATCGACTCATAATCAAACTCTTTTTATTGAGAGGTTGGTGGCGAATTTTCGGAGCCCATAAAGCTCACCACACTTTTCTGTGCAGCAGGATTTTCGAAAACATTATGCTCTTTGAGCGTGGTGAGGTCTTGAAACACATGCATAAAACAAAATATGATATTTCTTGTGCATGTTTAGTCTTCCTTTTTTGTGTTATACCTTTACATGCATATCGATGACGAATTTACAAGATGAAGAGGGTGTTGATTTAAAGCACAAGTACATAGTTAAAAATGATTTTCTTAATGACTTTAAGGAGAGAAAATAAAATAGCTCTTTTTGGTTCCTCTTTCTACTGTTTTTTATTTGAGAGACAACTATAGATAAGTGTGTGCGTTTGGTTAGTTTATTTGGATTTTATGTTAAATTGAATAAACCAAACTGATTAAGTTGAAATAACCGAATTGCCAAATACTGTACAAAATCAAATTAACTGAATCAAATAATATTTTGATTTATTCGGTACAAGTTTTGGTTAATTGGCTAACATATAGATATTAAAGAAATGATAGAATACCAGCAAAAATGAACAATTTATTAAGAATCAAACTTATACATATTTGATTGGAGAGATTCTCCTATAAGCATTGCATTTTAAGGTGCACATAATATGAATAATGTCTAATAACAAAAATACAAGAGAATAATATACTAAAGGACATCATGATTCATGATCACAACATAAATTTGGGAAATCATCAACTTCAAAGAAAAAGGGCAATTACATCAAAAATAAGTTACCAATATTTACATTGATCATTACATCATTGCTCTCATTTCTCCTAAGATGAGATGTAAGCATTTAATAGAAAGAAACCTACCAGCCACCACATTTACCTATCTACAAGTGAATAGAGACAATAAAAAACTGGCAGCAAAGAGGCAAACTAGCAAGAGTAAGTACTGACATTAAAGGGTGCAGTAAATGGTACGGCTAATGGTGCAAAAAAACGTCTTTTGTTAATACTTCATTCATTGAATAAGAGCAAGTAAGAGCAACTGAAAAATATTATCACATTCATCCAAAAAGAGTCACTTATAGTTAACCATCATAAATTTATGCTGAACAACTAATAGTTCACCATATATCTTCAACCATAGATAAAGGTTTAATGAAACACGGCCACTAATAGGTTATCCAAATGACTGATCTGAAAAAACAAAATAACTATCATTAATTCTTCAAAATAATATCTTCATCAGCCTCATATTGCAAAAAATTTCTAGTATCATCATAAGCCAAGTCACAAAGTTTGTATTTCACTTATAAATTTTATTAAATTTGTAAAGGAATAAATAAATAATTTGCTTAATTAATAAGCAAAAAAAGAATAAATATTTGTGCAAATAAAAAAAATACCTTCATCAAATTTATCAATGTTATTAATATTTTCTTTCACATTGACCGGATTAATTGCCCATTTTACTGGCATCTAATCTTGAGAATAAATTAGAGCTTGTGCAATCTTTGAGGATAAAAACTTCTAAATGCATCAAAAATACAACCACTTGTGCTAAAAATTGATTATGAAGCAAGTAAAAATTGGAACTGCCAATATATATCACAAGCCATGTATGAGATGATAAGAAATCTTAGTTCATTAACCTTCCACCAACCTAAAATATCAAAATTGTCTTTCATGACTTCAATCTCCTTAGTCAAATATATAGCAAGATATGTTTTATTATTTTAGTTATCCTTTCCCAAATTGGATCTTTTGAATTTTTCAATGATTGCATATCTCCTCCCACAAAATTGCAGTTGCAAATCACTTTGCCCTTCAACAGAAGTTTGTTTTTCAATGGAATAGTTTTCTAACTTGGCTTTCATCTATAGCCTTCATTTTATAATCATAAAACATATTATAGTATGATAACCTAATAAGTTTTTCCAAGATTACTCCATCAAAACCTTTATACATATTCATAACAATAAACTCTATTTAGCATAGTTTAAATCGTGGAATTAAAACAACAACAAGATATATATTAAAAGTCATTTTTTCTACATTGCCACAATATTTGCCAAATTTTATCTTTATTTTTAAAGCCATATTTCTCACATTTAGATCGCTACCCATTTATTAAGTTAAAGAAGACATGCAACTTCTGCAATTACATGAAATAAAGTATTTGATGTCACATACAAATAACCAAAAAATTCTTAAAATAAGGTCATAAAATTTTTTGAAGGAAGGGAGCAATCTTCTAACTTCTCCTAATCATTATCATTTAATACTCCTCTTTTATTATGATTTTTCTCATTTTTCTTCTCTAACTTATACTTAAACAAAACATCCATCTCCTTGTTTCTTTTAAAAGTTCTCTCAAATTTTTGTGCTGCACTCAACATCAAATATGTGAAATTCTATTTAGTAGACATCTACGCACATGTTTTTATTTTTTATTTTTTTATGCTAATGCATTCTTTAAATTTTTGTAACGTTGTAGGTGATTGACTGATGCATTTAGTTATTCCTCTTACATGGTGTACAAATTAACCTATTTCTTTTAGGTCATCTTGCATAATTAAGTTAATAGTCTGAGCAATACATCTCATATATAAGAATCGACCATCAAGAATAGCACTTCTTCTCTTGTCAATTTTTTTTTTTTTTTTTTGCAAGTTTGTGATAATGCCATTATTTGAACTTGCATTATCAACTATTATACCCCATTCAATAATATATTTCTCAACTTATTGTTTAATTAACTCATTCTTGTGATTGTAGATTGGACAAAAGTTTATGACTCATTTATTTAGTTTTCAATCTTCATCAATAAAATGAGCAGTGATACACATAATTGATTTTTTGAATGGATGTCCAATGTCACTTATTATAGACACTCTATAACATGACTTCTTTAACAATTGTGTTTTTTCATCTAAGTAAAATTGTAAATAATCATGTGTTAACATCCATCGTGAAGGTATTTAAAACATTGGACAATATTGAGCTCTAAAATATTTAAACTCCCAACGTTCAACATGCAAGCAAACGATAGTTCATCTACAACTATCATACCTAAAACTTATATTTTTCTGATTAATCTCAATGCCTTAAGGCTCTCACATACATCTTCACCTTTAACACCAAATTGTAATGCTAGTTTAGTTTGATTTAGTGCATTATTAAGAGGACTTTTTTGGCATATGAATAGGTGTATACTCAATTTATTGTATCATTAATCTTTGGATTATTCTGATATAAATTACATATGTTTATTTTTTTTCCATTCTCATTAGTAAACCTTACAAAGTGATCCCAGACCTTAGGTTTAGGCTTAAGAGCCTTTTAGAAAGATTGCACACTATGATGGATCATGTAGTGATGTAATTAAAAAATTACAATGACTATTTATATGAGAAAAAAAATACTATCATATTATAAACAAAAGTAAACATTAATGATACAAAATCAACTCCAAAATGAAATGTATTCCAACAAGTAAGACCAGCACTACAACAGCTTGTAGCCATTTAAGAAAAGGCTTATTAGAAGACCAATTGAGCAATGAGAGGCAAAGTTCAAATCTATAAAAGGGAAATTAAGCTTTCAAATTTCTAATGAGACTACAGAGATATAAACAATTTAATGAAAGTCACATTTCCCGAAATTAATATTTGCATAAAATCCTTTACTAATAATCAGATTAAAATGAGAAAATATATAAGATATAAGCCATTCTCCTTTACCAAAAATCAGATGCTTGCATAAAAGCCTTTAATCCTCTCATGGATTTAATGACGACATTAGCTGTTTGCACAAAAAATGAATTTAAAGCATCACAATGAATTACAAGATACCTTGCATAAATAAAAGTAAATAGTAGATCATTCAATCAATGAGAACATCAACATCAAATCCTAGCTACATCAAAATTGAACCATAAAGTAGAAAATATAAAGGGGATGATGATTTTTACCTACACAATCTCAATAAGCAGACATGTTAAAGGAAAAAAATCGAAACCCTTAAATCTTACTTAGAGAAGCTTCCCTTTCTTCCTCCTCTGCGACTCTTCTCTTGTATGTTGCATCGACAGATGAGAGGTTATGATAGAATGTCAAGAAAAATTGACAAGGGTGAGGGTGAGGAGATGAGAATGGGTTCTCACCTTTTAGAAAGTCGGTGGCAGGAGCGCTTCACCTCTTTGTTGCATGAGCCGCTAGTGCAGAAATGCGGAAGCGAGAAATGAGAAGGGTCAATTATCTTAATGAAAAATCACGGTCCGTCACTCTGTGGGAGTGGCTCAAAATTAGAACCAAAACCAAAAGTATAGGCTAGCTAGCTAGATGAGCAGGTGGTGGACTGTCACACCCCAGATGACCCCCTTATGCTAGGGTCAGCCTGAAGTGGAACAGAATAGGATGACTCGATTGGACATAGATTCCACCAACACGTTCCGGCTGTGCCACTCGGAGCGAACAGAGTGAAAGGTGTATCTAATCAAATCATCAAACCTATTTAATTCACATCTTTCACTTAACTTAATTCATATCACAAATCTTTGGAAGCGTGAAATCTTTTAAATCTGAGCGGTAAAGGCGTTTAATTTATGCGTGCAGCGCTGAAAGCTATCTGATTCAATGAAAACGGTAAACTACCCATTTCGTCTTTTCGCGAAATTTTCATGATAACGTCAAAAATTTAAAAGCAGGTGAGACAAGAGTCTTAAAACAAGCTTCGGTCAAGACGGTAAAGCGTCATGTATATGTAAATTTGCAAGTGGTAAAAGCGTAGGTAAAGCTATACTTTAATGTACATTTAAGCGAACAATATAAGTAAGTCTTTGTAGAAATGTAACGATATGGCGAATAATATCTTTGTAAGTTCATCTATGTCGATGTCGAGCGATTGATTTTCATTTGATTCGATTCATATCAAATCATTTTCATTTTAGAAATGTCATTTATAATTGCTTAGGTTTTGACTTTTCATTCAGGTGGATCCGGCCGTCGACTAAAACAAAATGTAGGTAGAAGCGGGGCTCGAAACCATACATGCTCCGACACGCGGGTTGGACGGACTAACGACACCTCGAAATGCGGTCGGGGATCTTAAAGATCCCTGTCGAGCTCGTCGTCGAACTTTTACTTCTAGCCTGAGATCGCGTATATCGCTTATCCGATTTCACGACTTTTCACTTATTTGCTCAGCATTCGCGCATTTAACATGTGTAAACATTTCTATATCTTTCGATGAAATCGTATCTTCTACAATGCTGTCTTTGTAATCATTGTAAATCATAAATCATCTGCAGTCGAATCTTAAACATTTGTATTTACGTTCGATTATGACGATGCATTCGATATGTGAATCATGTCATTCATCTGATTTATCTGAAAGCGATTGAGCGGTAGAAGCGATTGGCATCGTAGAAGCGTAGGCGAATTTACATTAAGCAATAATGTCTCCACCTCAGATGCCGTCGGTGTTAATGCGTGATAATCGATTCTCGCCAGTACACAACCTATAATGAAATAACTCTTCTAAATCCTTACATTGAAAATTCATAAGTAACTTTAACGAAATCTTGCAATCTTACACCGGCGATGTCTCTAAGCTTTGGAAACACGATGACTCAAAGTAATCTCAAAGAAATCTCTAGCGTCCTTATTAATTACCTTGATCGATAAACTAAAAAACGCGATCAAATCCCTAATTCTCACTCACTAGCGAAAAGCGGTTGAACCCTTCAAACCGCATTTCAGCGCCGGGAAGAAAGAGAGGGAAAGAAATTAAGCTTACAAAACTTCTAAGTTTCCCGTCGGCGAGCAATTCCCAGGGGCGATCGGTTCCGCGATTCAAAACCGGCGGTTCTGGGACTTTCCCGGCGGTGCGTCTTCTGGGATACGTCGGCGTTTCCAGTGATCGTGGCGGCGAGTCAGGCGAAGCGCCGATTCAGCGGCTTCAGATCCGTAGTCAGTAAGGAGGCGGCACTGTCCGGAGGAAAGGGCGGCGGTTCAGTAATCTGAGGCGGTCGAGGAAGCGAAGGCGGAAAACTCAGTCGAGGAAGGAAGGAATTGTCGATCTGAAGGAGCAGGGGCTCGATCTCATGGCGTGAAGGAAATAGAGGAAGTGAAATAGAAGCAGCGGGAGAAATCTACCTTGATCCAGCGTCGAGTGGCTTTATCCGATGCATGAAGTAAAGTGGATTCTTACTGATACTGATAAATGTTAATTAGCAAAAAAACTTAATTAGGAATTAATTAAATGGGATATTACAATTTCCCCTCTTAACAAAATTTAGTCCTCGAAATTTCTTACGAATCATTCAAGCGGGAAGGAAACTTACGCCTCATCTCTTGTTCAACCTCCCAGTAGCTTCTTTGATTGTGCGTGCTTTAATTTAATTTTAACATAGGAAATTTGTACATTTAGTAATCTCTTGACGTCAAATTCTAAAATCTTTTGGTTCCAATACATAAGTCAAATCGGTTGTATTTCAAACTTGGTATATGGAATCTTACGCATCTGTGATCCATTTTCTCGACATTGAAATGTGAAAGACATTGTGAATGTCTTGATTCAATGGGTAAGCAGCAAGCAAATTAGATCCTTTCAATGATTTCAAAAGGTCCTATGTATCAGGGCTCAATTTACCTCGTGACCAAATCTACTAATTCCTTTCATAGGTTTGACTTTCAAAATACAAATTCTCCAACTTGAAATTCTATTTCGTGCTTTAAATATTAATATTCTGTCGGCGACTTTCAATCTATCTGATTAATCGATTTTCTCAGCTTGATCAACCAACTCTGGACTAGCTCTCCCACTTGACAATGGAGTTACACTTTTCCCATATAATGCTTCATCTGACCATTTTGAATCTAGATTGGTAAATTATTTGTAAAACTTCGATCGTAGGAATATGATCTTCCACCTCAAAATCTAAAACACATAACCTCAACAAATCTTCAGGACTTGAATTGTTCTTTCGATTGTCCATGCGGATGAAAAGGCACTTAAGTGTAGCGTGTGAGCCTCTCGAATTCCTTTAATCACGGAAGTAAATCTACCATCTCTGTCGAGACGATCACTTTTTATGAAGTCTTTACAATTTAACATATAATCCGGACAATTTATCATAAATCTGTTTTTAATGGGTAAGAAATGGTGACTTGGTCAATCCCATCCAGAGATCTTATCACGACGCACTGATCAGGAAATCCCATAACAAAATCCATTCACAATTTCTTCCCATTTCCACTGGTATAGGTAAGGTAGCAATCCATAGGTCTTTGATGCTCGACTTTAACAATCGACAAGCTTGACGTAGAGACATATTCGGTATGTCTTTCTTCATACGACCACCAAAATGCTTTTAAATCTTTATACATTTTTGAACACGGATGAATAGTATATCCGATGAGCTGTAAAATTTCATGTCACCGACTCATCACCGGTATCCATAATTGTGAATTCTTAGAATAATACCCTCTGCATCTACTGATAAAATCTTGCTTATGTGGATTTGTTCGATGAATTTAATATCCACGATCAGGTTTACGACTTTGATTACGTCAAATAAAGTCGATTACCTTGTCATTTGAGATAAATGCCGATATCCTTTAATTTTCTTCATTTGTAGGCCAATTCTCGATTAACTCGACTTTTGAGTAATAATCCATGGCATTTCCATGGACTTGCGGCTTAATGCATACCACATTAGCTTACGGACAATGAATATCTAAATCATAATCTTTAATAAACTCAAGCCACCTTCTTTGTCTTAGATTGATTCTTTTTGTGTAAAGATATACTTAAGACTCGATGATCATAAAATTTAGCATTTCACTCCATACAGTAATGTCTCCAAATTTTAAGAGCAAAACATTTAATTAGATCATGCGGGATAATTTCTTTAGTGGGGTTTTAATTGTCTCGAAGCATAAGCAATTACCATACATTGCATTAAGACACAAACCTTTTAAAGATCATCATTAAATATTTGGAATCCCTCGGTCCACGATGGAATAAAAGCATGGTCAAATGCTTTTCAATTCTTGAAAACTCGCTCACATTCAATTATTTGAATTTGATCCTTTCTCATAAATTAGTTAGAGGCATTGCAATGAGAAAATCTCTTGACAAACTTCTGTAATAACCCTGACTTACGTAACATTCTTTGTGCGGACCATTCTAAAATTGCTTTTACTTTTGAGGATCAATGAAACTCCTTGCCGATAATGTGACTAGAAATCGACGGTGCATCAAAATTCACATTTTGAAAATTTGGCATATAATTGATTTTGTCTTAATAACTCTAAAACAATGCTCAAATGATTTGCATGCTCTTCATCAGTTTTAGAATAAATCAGAATATCATCAATAAAGATGATAACAAGTCCAGAGGGCTTGAAAACACGATTAAATCCAAAAGGCTGCGAGGAGCATTAGTTAAACCAAAATAAAAATTCATGTATAAACGGTTCCAAAATTTTAAAATATCGGCATCTTTAACTCACGATGATATCCGGATCTCAAATCAATTACGGAAAATAGTGGCTCCTCCGTGATCAAATAAATCATCAATCCCGGTAGTGGATACTTGTTCTTGATTGTCACTTTATTTAACTCCGCATCAATCACATGTCGCGCATAGACCCATCCTTTTCTTAACAAATATCTTGGTGCACTCCGGTGAGTTTGAATAAATCCTTTGTCGTCAATTCTTGCAATTGACCTTGATCACCTTCTTTAGGAATCCGTAAGGAGATTTATGTATAGAAGTTGTACCGGGTTGTACATCGATCCCAAACTACTTCTCGAGTTGGTGGCAACCACAGTAATTCCTCGAAACACATCGAAAATTGCAGCGGAATATTTTTAGGTTCAAACACCTCCTATTATTTCTTTGGTAGAAATACCATTTCACTTCTTAAATATTTACTCAACTTCCCGCACTAATCAAGAAGCGGCATTCTTATGAAAAAATAAAATGATTTTCACCATGCAAATTTCACTCTCTCTCAACATTCAATTGTTGCAAAATATTTGATCAACGTCTACACAATAGCGTCAAAATGTCGATTGGTAATAATTAGTTACAGGAAAGTGTTTATCTTGAATGTTAATGTCGACAACACATTTCTTTGTATTCAAACTATCACGGAAAGGCATTACCATTCATCTGGTGTATGAAATAAATAGCATCAATAAAGCGAAAAAAATCGAGAAATGAGCGAATCTGGCCAGAATCAAGCTGGCAAATGATCACGAAATTTTAAGCATACGACACCACTTCATTTGATTCCTGCTTCTTGAGGGTGATAGCAAAACTCTTGCTTTTCTGGAGGATTGGTTTTCGTTACGAAGTTCTCCTTTTCTTGAATTGAAGGTCTTCCCAAAATTGTGTGTTCCGGCTTCGGCTTCAAAATTTTCTTTGTTGACCACGTCCACGATAATTGTATGGCTTTACATTCTTCTTCTCCATTGGGCAATCCCAGTGCGATGTCCAATCGACCACATCGAGCATCTCCGATCCGACATTGACCAAAATGTCTTTTCACACTTATCACAAATAGGTTTATCAAGCGAATTTGTTTTTTGTCATCATCAAACTTAAATTTCTTGCTGATCGGCTGTTAAATCGGCCTTCTTTCAAACTTTTCGCTTGCTGCTGAATCCTTGCTTGGAAAAATTCAACTCATTCTCGCCAGCCACTTGCGAGAATTCACGATATCGAAAGGGCTAATGCCAATCTCGATTGATCTCACGAGGCCTCGCGAAATCATGACATTTCTCTTCACGATGATAATGTGGAGCGTATAGAAAGAAGTGAATTGACCATTTATTATCGTTTTGAGCGCGAGTTAGATTGAAAAATTTATCTTGTAAAGCGGTCGATGGAGAATAAACCAATCTTTGAACTTTGACAAATTCATCCCATTTGATCGAGTAATGGGTGTCGGGTCAAATCTTTCCCCATCTTTGAGCTGCCACCTTTCGCCTCTCCCAATAAAGTAGATTCTTTCTTACGTTTTGGGCAAATCATTCCATCAAAATTTTTCCAATCTTAGCGACCGATCTTACCCTATGGGATCGCGGCTCCACTTGAATCTTTGGTGGTTTGAGCGTTTGAAATATCAATGTTGGTCCACGCCACCACTTAGATCGTGCGTCGCGATTTTTTCCATAAAGCTTATCAACACACGGGAAATCAGCGAACTACCCGCAATTCGCCAGATCTACCTTCACCAGGTTGTATTTCACTCTGTTAGAATTATCTTGGATTCGAGTGCGCATTTAGTACAGAAGGGACCTCTAACCTTTCGGCATTTCTTGACAAATTAATGAAATTAACAAAAGTATTTATATGATCTGGTTTATTCAATATCATACATGCATGAAATTATCATACATGATTAAACACAAATTAATCGTCACATATACGTATTGATCAATTCAACTTTATCCCTAAATCCAAATCATGCTTTCCATCGATCTTTTTTGCTCTTATTTCTCGACGATTGCTCATACCTTTGTCACACGGATGACCCCCCTTTCAGGGTGGAAGAAGTGAGAGAATAGGATGACTTCGATTGGACAGATTCCAACCGCGTTCGGCACTTCTGGAGCGAGCAAGTGGTGTATCTGTCAAATCATCATAAACTATTACAATTCATATCTTAACTTAATTCATATCACAATCTGGAAGCATGAAATCTTTAAATAAATCTGAGCAGACATTTAATTTATGCGTGCCAAAAGCTTTAAAGCACAGCTTATCTAACAAAAAGCAGACTAACCACCATTCGTCTAAGTCTTTTCATTACATAGCATTAAGCTAAAGCAGTGAGAAAAAACAAGCTCGATCTGAGCGGTGAAGCGTGCATGTATATGTAGTAAAGCGTAGGTAAACTATATCTCTGCGGTAATGTACATTATGGCGAACGATATCAGTAAGTCTTTGTAGAAATGTAATGTAGCGAATAATATCTTTGTAAGTTCATCTTGTATCAGTATCGATGTCGAGGAGCAGTGATTTTCATTTATTCGGTTATATCAAATCATTTTTCTAGAAATGTCATTTATAATTGCTTAGGTTTTGACTTTCATTCATAAGGGTCACCGGTCGACTAAACAAAAGCTGGGTAAAGGCGGGGCTGAACCATACTCTACATACGACTTGCACGACAGGTTAGACGACTACGCACCCAAAATGCGAGTCGGGGATCTTAGATCCCTAATCGAGCTCATCTGTCGAAGCTTTGCTTTATCTGCGCTGAATCTGTCATTATAACCTTCTATCACAATTTTCCCGACATTTCCTCGCTTATCACATTACCGATTTAAGTGTAAAACATTTCTATACGCTCAATGAAATCATATGCTACAAACTAATGCCTAATCATCAGAATCATAAATCTACGCAAAGGCCAAATACTAAACATTTGTATTTATGACAAGACATTCAATATATGAAATCTATGTCATTCATACAATTTATATAAAATAAAGTAGCAAACAAGATATAAAGATAAACCGAATTTACATTAAGAATAATGTCTCACCTCGAAAGCAGTCGTGATGTGCGCCTCGATCCCTCCTCGAGTACACAACCTATAATGAAATAACTCTTCTAAATCCTTCTAATACGTGAAAATTCATAAGTAACTTAACCTGAAATCTTGCAATCTTACCTGAAACTGATGTCTCCTCATAAGTTTTGAAACACCGAGCACTGTAATCTCCAAAGAAATCTCCTAACGCCACTATTAATTACCGCTTCAATCAATAAACTAAAATTAGCAAACACCGCCAATCCAAATCCTCAATCTACACTCACCTACAGCCAAAACGGTTCTAACCCTTCAAACACGATTTCAACGCCAAGGCTCCGAAAGAAAAGGAGAAAGAAAGAATTAAGAACTAAAACTTCCCTAAGTTTCCGACGGCCAGAATGAATTCTCCGAGCCGATCGGTTTCACTGGATTCCAAACCGAAGGGTTTGGACTTTCCAACCGATGTTTTACTTAACATACCGTAGCTTTAATGTGAAGGCGACGAGTCCCGTGAGACGCACCAGAACGCCGAATCGCGGTGGAGGCGACGCCTTGTCGACCGCCGAGGAGCGACGCCGAGCTGCCTGGTCACGAGCCGTCGCCGGGCGGAACGGAAAGAAAGCCACGAAGTCGAGGGAATGGAAAAGGAATTCCGCGATGGCGAACGGAGCCTCTCGCGGGCTGCGGAAGGAAATGAGGCCGCGGAGGAAGGAAGTGAAGAGAGCTGGAGAAATCTAACCGCCCACGCCGAGTGGCTTAATCCCGCTGCATGAAGTAAAGTGGATTGCTACAAGAATGCTACAAGAAATAGTTAATTAGCTTAAACAAAACTTAATTAGAATTAATTAAATGGGATATTACATGGACTAAGTAGTTTTTCTATTTAACAGAACTTTTTTAATAGAAACTGAGCAGAAAATCAAATAAGCTAAAAATTTCAACAAAAAATTGAACTGTGATTCGTTCGGTTCATTTTTGATTTAAGTCGACTAATGCTTTAAATAGCAATCTTGGTTCAATTCAAGTGCCATATAACTGAAGTTCATATTTAAATGAGGTGAAACATATATGCATCTCAAATTCAAGTTGCATTTAGATGCTTTGTACTGAAATTCATGCAAATGACTTAAATGATTGAAGTACTCACGTATTTTGAGGCGAATCTGCATTCATATTATCACATCAAAATGCATGCAGGAGGCTTTAAAGAACATAAACATGTCTGCATTGCAATTGAACTATGTTTAATTCTATTACATTAAAATGCATGTGAGTAATTTAAGAGATTAGTAAACTCTCTAAAATTCACATAAGTATCTAACATAAATACCTGCATAGGTTCTGACACAAATGTTAAATGCTTAATTTTTGTGTTTGAGGATGTTGCATAGGTTAATTTAAGATGAATTTAGACTGCTTGCATGCGCTTCGACCTGCATGCTAAATGCTTAAGTACACGGTCTGAGAATGCTACATAGGAAAAAATCAGAATTAACATAAATCCACTTTTGCCTCAAGAATTGTATATATCTTTGAACGACCAATAAACATCTATTTGCAAAGTCAAAATTAAATTTATTCATGGTGGTCTAGTAGTTTTGCCTAGACGACGAGATTGTAAGTCCCACTTAACTAGTCTTATCTTTTTTCTTCTTATAAAAATAGGAGTTGACAAGATTGTTGTAAATCAAACATTCACTCTTTAAATAGAGATTTTGATTTTACATTTGCATACGATCATCATAGATCTCAATCAGGAAAATTTTTATTCAAACTTATTAGTTTTATGTTTCAAGACAATGGATATGATTATAAATTCTATTAACAGATCCGATCCTTTGCTAGCAAAAGAACAAAGTTGATAAGGTTTACCTTGGTGATGACTATGTTAAATAAAGATTTCAATTAGAGGGGATATTTTCATCAAAATATGGTTAAAATTTTAGATCAAATTAGTTTAAATTAAATATCCCTACAAATATAAAATTTGATATGTTGTTAAGCTCAAAATGCTCAAATGTTTTCATCATCTAAAAGTTTAAAACAAAATTCACTCATATTATATTTGCTAAGAGACTCCACATGTAAACGACGGAATGTAATTCTCCGACCATGATTTATCACTAAATGAGACCATTATATAATAGTTACGGCCGTAGCCCATATATTCCCCAATGACTCTGCCCTTTTGAGTTGTAAATCATAAGGGTATATTTGATAGGTCATAAAGTCTTTTATTAACTAGAGCGGATTTAAAACTATCTCCTTAGACAAACATCAATGTAGGTCTATAAGGTCCCATTGGATGACACAACTCAGAATTCCCGATGAAGATCTTTCTATCAGGTTGGGTCGACTATTTTTGTTGAAGTAGACGAGGAACTACGACAGCCCATGACGACGGAACCATGAGATTTTGATCGGGCCAGTCACCATTCCTCTAACCATCTGCTTTAAATTAAAAGATAGTGAATTTTATAATTCTAAGTTGAAAACTCTATTTTTTGATATTATATGCTAAGTAATTAGCAATCTAACGACTAGCCTTAATTGAAGTTCTCTCTCAACAATGTGTAGAATACTTAATTATAGGTGTTTAGGCTTATAGGAAACCTAGAATTATATTTAAAGTCCTCACAAAATGAGGGCGAAATCTCTGAGTAGTGTCTTACCTATTATTTCATCTGACTTTAGAAAATTTGACCGACATAAATCCAAACATTCTTCATCGAGAGGTTAGACGCAAATTTTTGGAGCCCATAAGGTTGACACAGTTTCTTTCAAACTCGCTCTACCGCGATAAGAGGCTCCACAACAACTTCTGAATTAATTATATTTTTATTTTCTTTTTTTTTTCGTAGTGTCACTATCAAAGATGTAAAAAAATCAGGGAACTAAATATGTATAACCAACTTGCTCTTGGATTGGAATTGAGGCAAAAAGTCGCCTTTAATTGGGTTCAAAACAAGGGTCACAAACTAATCAAAATATTCCAAAAATATATAGTTCAAGCCTAACTAACCATAATCATTGTAACTGCACAGAATGCTCCACGTAACATAATACATGTTTTAAATAACTATATTATTAGATTCGTTTCATTGTACTTCACAGATTTATGTAAATATTATACTTAAATTCTAATATTTACTTTAGCAGCTATTGCACATATATAATTATTTTGAGCAACTTTATTTTAGTCTTGAAATATTTTCCTTCTTTTTTTTTCTTCTTTTTTTAATAACTTCACAATAGCAACTATAATAATAATAAGCTTTTATTTCACTAAGTGGGGTTGGCTACATGGCTCATTCTTCTCCATTATGCTTTATTAAGTGTCAAATTCTCATTTAATTGTAATAAATTAAGGTCATTTTTATACATTCTAATCAAGTCTTTTTCGGTCTATCTCTACTTTTTTTTAATATAAGGTGAATCAAATATGTCAACTCTCTTAATTGGGTCATTGGATGGGAGACGCTTTATGTGACCAAACCATCTAAGATGACTCTCTCTAATCTTATCTGCCATTAGAGCTAGTCCAACCTTTCACGAATACGTTCATTTCACATTTTATCTCTAAGACTAAAGCCACTCATCCACCTAAGCATCCTCATCTATGCAACACTTAACATAATTTTATGCTTCTCTTTTACTGGCCAACACTCTTCGCCATAAACCATTGTAGGTGTTACCACCATCTTATAACATTTTTCTCCTTAATTTTAAGCTATGCTTTTTAATCACACAACAGGCCAGATAGATAGTAATATATATATATATATATATATATATATATATATATATATATATATATATATATATATATATATATATATATATATCATATATTATTATTATTATTAATTCTTTATGCATTGTGTGTGTATATCTACGTGTATGTATGTATATACAACATTTCATGTGCATCGATAATTTATATCTAACACAATTGATATTAAATTCATCGCTTGTGTAGTCGTGCCTGTTGAAACCAATCTAATATCATCGCCTTGGCTAAGCAAATTTTTGACTCATTTTTTATGAACTCTGATCTTTTATGTTCGTAAATCTCTCTTTTATCCTCGTTTTACACAAAACCAACTTCATTTCTTTATACAAAAAATTGATAATGCGATAATCTTCGTGGCAATTTTGGACGCTTTGAGATTATTTATTCTATGAATATGTGATACTTCGAGCAGTTTTTGTCACAATGAGGCATTTTGAAGTCGATTTGTATAATGTTGCCTTCATTGTCTATTGATTTCATTATATTCGCTCAATTCAACTAATGAAGTAGATATGGAGGTCAACAGTCTTGTGAAAAAAAATGAGTTTTATATTTTTTTCATCACATCCTATATTGTCGTGGTGTACTGCCTTTTAGGATCGGGATGTGATGCCATCCAAGTTAGTGCTTTGCATCACTAATAATATAGATACATGTCATTTCCAACAATATCGATGCTTTTCATGGCTAACAATATCAATTTATATTTCATGAACAAGATTGACGCCCACTTTTATGAACAATATTAAAGCTCATAGTCTCTAAATTGCTTTTATTTGCCATCTGATATGGCCAACACTCGCCATCACCAACATGATCGAGGCATGCGACCCTTATTATGGCGAACACCCCTCTTGCCGACATGGTCGATGTTTACTGTTGCCATCACGACAAAGGCTTACCATTGCGAACACAATTGATAGTCGTCGTTGTCACTAATGCCAATATATGCTAGTGACACCAACTCTATACATCCCCCATGCATTGTCACAAATAATATTGATAGCCTCAATGAATAATAAGACTGATAGTCACTATCACTAATAAGGTATTACACACCGCTAATATATTCAATGCCTCCCAACACTAATAAGGTTGTTGCTTGTCAACATTAATTATGTTTATTGCCATCGTTAATGCTTATGTTGATATCTGTTATTTCTAAAAAGACTATTGCATGTCTTCTGATCGCTAATTTTTTGTCATATAGAAGGTATGACCAAATAAACTATAGTGTCTATAAATGATAATTCCAGTGCTTTAAGGCTTCTTTTATTTTCAACATTAGAGTCATCTTTCACACGTTATATCCACTACATTATATTTAATGCCTTCTTTAATTACAAGAAAGTGTATCATTTGTAATATACAACTCACATGGTTATAATTATTTCAACTTGAATAAGTCATATGGTTTTTCCCTTTCTTTCATTTTTTATATAAAATACCTCATGTGTCTTATAAGTTCACAATTTTTTGTGTGCAAAAGATTTTCTAGTGTTAAGATGATAATGCTCTTTACTTACCCTTATAAATGTTCCAGTATGCAACAATTTGGATGAGGGTAACTTTGAAGAATTAACAAACATTGTTGTGGTGTATATTTCTTATGCCCCTTATGAATATTGATCCATAGATTATTTGCTTGAAATCTCACTTGCAAACTCAATTAGTTGCTTTATCATACTATATTCAGTATGTGGTTATCACAATAGATTTCTAGATTTATTTATATTATTATGCTAAACCTCACAGTAGTTGTGATAACTAGTTTTACAGAAATTGGATCTGGTATGACTTACATATTTGTTTGTATCTATAAATTTTCTTTTAGTTTTGGAGTTAATTTTATATTTAGTTTATTCGTAGATTTTTCGTAATTTTGATTGGATATAATTTTAACACGTCGAAATTTATTTTACTATATTTAATTAATTTTTCGGGATGTATTTTATTCCCGATTCACAAACCATTTTCATCACATTGTAGAATATTCTTGACTTTATTTAAAGCATATTTTTATCTATTTTTATGAGTACCATAAGTACGAAGATAAAAGGTTTTTTATTTAAATTATCTTCCTTAAGAAATTTGTACATCTTTGTAAAAGCGAGTTTTCTAGAACCATCTGATGTTCGTTACATAAACTGTTTCATTGAGTGTGTTCTAGATATGATTTTCTAATTATTGACTATTTTTTCATAATTTTTAGAATTGTCATGTATTAATATAGAAGAGAGTTTATATAACATTATAATTAAAATATAATAAATTTATAATTATCATTATACCCTTTTTAATTAAAAAAAATAATAATAATATTTTTTAAAAATATCTAGAGCCACTTTATTCTTTCTTGTTTTTCATAATTTTAAGAATTGTCATGTATTAATATATAAGAGAGTTTATATAACATTATAATTAAAATATAATAAATTTATAATTATCATTATACCCTTTTTAATTAAAAATAATAACAATAATATTTTTTTAAAATATCTAGAGCCACTTTATTCTTTCTTGTTTTTCATAATTTTTAGAATTGTCATGTATTAATATATAAGAGAGTTTATATAACATTATAATTAAAATATAATAAATTTATAATTATCATTATACTCTTTTTAATTAAAAATAATAATAATAATATTTTTTTAAAATATCTAGAGCCACTTTATTCTTTCTTGTTTTTCATTTTCTCCAAATCGTGAATAGTTTTAGAGAGAGAGGGAGAGAAAGAGAGGAAAGAGAAAGTGCAGTTCGGAGTTGTAGAGTCAATGTCGTCTTTTAGTCCATTAAAATTATCCAGCTCTAGGTAAGCTACTGTTTATCTACTTCAGATTTCAATTTCGTCGCTTATGCATATATTTTTGGCATTTTATTTGATTATATTTCGTTCAAATTCAGATCTACGAAGATTTACAAACTTTTCATCATATAACTTTTGATATATTGTAGAATGAATTGTGCTGAATATATTGACATAGAAAAATAAAGTTTTCACTTGGTATTTTATGATGTATAATATTTTGCATATTTTTATGAGTATAGTGAGCTTGATAAAATTGTTATAAAATAAGAAAAGCTTCAAAACATTATTCTAGACATTGCATATAAATTATTTTATAAATTATGATTTTGGATGTACATATACAAATTTATTTGTAATTTCTATTGTTAGTTGTACTCATTAATATTTACATATTTCTGCAACATAGTTATATATTTGATGAAAATGATAATGTTCAATACTTAAGTATTAAAGTATATGTGCAAAAAGAGAAAAATGTGGAGAAGTACAGCTGGCTGGATGAATGTATGTTATTTGCATTCAAGTGGAGTTATAATGGCTTGTGCACTTATAAAATTATTCATTTGTGTATTTTATGCGCCTGAATAAATGTGAACAAGTGGAGGTATAAATGAAAGTGAAGATATAAAGGGCAAATGAGAAATATGAACAAATGTAGGTGTAAGTTGAAGTGAAGGTATAAGAGGCGAAAGAAAAATTTTAAAGTAGTCTAAATAAAGAAATGAATGATTGTTTCATATTGTCTTATTTTATTTCTAACATCATGTTGCTTACACTATTGTTTGATGTATGTTTTTGGTAAATATTAGTTTTTATATTAATGTTGTACTTGATAGACAAAATAAGTGAGATGTTGAAATGCTATTTCATTTTATTTAAGGTATATTTTATTGTTTATGAAATTGTATTTTTTAGCAAATATATATATTCTTTTATGTTTTGTGTATTGAAATCTATAGTAACTTTCGAGTAGCCTACTGAGCTGTGGTTACTTACCTTGTTGTATTTATATGTGTTATTTCAAGAAAGGATAAGACTCAGGTTGAGTAGAGACTTTTGGTTACTGTTGAGAGCCTGATCCTAAGTATGTTCTTACTTTAGATATATTCTTTTGACAGTCATGGTAATATACATGTTTTGTTGGTGGAAGAATCATATTATGATTGTTGTTTTGATGTATAGTTGTGACTACTTTTATTTTGTGATATTTTGATGATAATAGTGGCTCTGTGTTTGTGAAATTGAATAAAAAATTTATTTCAAATAGATCTTGGATATTTAATTAATTACTATATCTCGACACGATGTGATACATCTTGATATAATAGTTTATATTGGGTTGAGTTGTGACAGTAGTCCCCTGATGTTTTGCATGTTGCTAATTTAGTTCGAGAGTATCACATTTTTTTCAATTTAATTTCTGATTATATAAAATTGATCCATAATGATCCCTTAGTGACTAAATTAAGATCAATTTTGTATAGTGAGAGACTAAATTTGGATCAATTTTGTATAACTATTTTTTCATGAAAGATCATTTTAGATTAATTTTGTATATTTAAAGTCTAAATTGGAGAAATGTGATACTTTGAGATTAAATCAATTACATTCTATTGACTCCATTAGCTCCATGACTCATTTATTTGATTTTAATGATAACAAACATATAATTGAAAGATACTAATGTCTTATTTCAAGTGTTTCAGAAAAATTATCAAACTCAATTTGATCAGCCAGCTTAGGAAGATCAATTTAGCTTAGACTTGGATTCATTGATTTTTTTTTTTTTGGAATTGCATAAAATGATAAATATAGCTCACAAAATTAATAATCATTACTAAAATAATTTCATTTCATTTATTTTAATTTTTAGAATATTCTTGTAATTTATTTTACATTTTTTTTAAAATCATGAAGTTATCTTTTTAGATAATTTGGTCACTAGCATTATTTAAACATTTATCTATTGCATCCTAAATTTAATTTAGTTCATTTAATATTACATTAATTAATCTTCATGCTTCATTTATCAAATAATCTATTTAATTTAAGCAAGTGACATGAAACATTCTATTAAATAATGCAATTATTTTTTTCTTTTACCTAATTATTCTATTTTTTCATATCAATTTTTGCATTTAATTTTGATGACTCATCATGCATTGACTGAATTCTTCATGGGTTTATTTCAAAATAATTTTGATTTAATTTAATGAATTATTGCATTAATGATTTTTGTTTTTGTGTATTTTTAAATTCAAATTTGAATTAACATTGAATTATTTCCAAAATTTGTTTTTCCCCATTTTTGGAATGCGTTGATCTGTCCCCTTTTTTATTTAAATTAATTTGATTTAAGTTGATTCAAATTCAAATTCAAATTCAAAGTTGAATTGAAGATGATTTATTTCCTTTTTGCAAAACCTAGTTTTAGAAACTACCTTGGTCAGCCCCTACTTTATTTTAAATTCAAATGGGAATATTATTTAAAATTCAAATTGCTTTTAATTTAGTTCCTTATTATTTATATGATTGAGTTGCATTAATTATTGATTGATCCATTTATGGTACGTCTTGGTCATCCACTCTTATGGAATTTAATTGATTATTTTAATTGATTTAAATCTACCTAGTATCATAATTATTCTCTTGATTAATCTTTAATTATTAAGCTATTTGATTTGCATTTAATAATCTTCCCTCTATTACTTGGCTGGCCATTATGAATTCAAAATTTGTTTATTTCAAATTTAAATTTATTTGAATTTTGAATTATAATTTGAATTCTCTTGAATTTTTCTTCTTTATTCTTTCATGCTTAGGTCGACCAATCACCTTGGCTATTCTCCATTTAATATCTTGCATTTATATCATGTCATCATCCTGTTGAATTACTTTTTTGGTCAACCACACTCTTGCAAAATTACTTCAAATAACTTTATTCAAGAGTTCAAGTTTCTCTCCCCACTCTCTATCACTTCAAGCATTCTCAAAAGGAGATCATTCTTTCTTCTTCGAACTTTCATCTTGCATTGGATGAGAGCCATTCAAGTTTGATTTTTCATCTCCAGTTCTTTTTTCAATGGGATTGAGTAAACTTGTTCTTTATTTCATTTAAATATATTTGATTGTTTTGATTTGACATGATGAATGATAAGTTTTTAGTTTGATTATTCAATTGTTTTTTATCTTTAATTATTCTTCATTCAATCTTATAATCATCGTGACTTTCATATGTATTTTGATTATATTATTTTTCAAAAGTTACATCGTAAAGGTCTTTGATCTTTACATTGTGCAAGTGTTTCAAGTTCAAGTTTTATTATAACATTCTTACATAAGTTTTTTTTCAATTTAAGATACATATTACTGTATCTTTTATTTCAAAACAACAAAAATATTGTATTAGTCTTTTCTTATCTTTCATCTTATTTCTTAATTGGGTTGAGAGCAAAATATTTTTAAAGTTTGAGAGTTAGATTTGAAGTCTTGTATTTTTCTTTTTCTTTTGAAATTTTAAGTTGTTGGAGTTATACTTACCCGTGCAGGAGACTATGTAATATGTTTGGGTTGTACTTGTCTAGTCTAGGAAGGTACATGATTTAGGATTATACTTGCCTGGAGTAGGAAAGTATAAAAGATTGTTATAATCTTATGAGATTTAGTGGATTTCTAACTTGGGATGCTGTGTGCTCTGAAAATTTGCGCCCGACTTCTCAATGAAGAGAGTTTATTAGTCTTGGTCTAATTTTTAGAAGGTAGATGAAATAGTAGATAAGACAGTACTTACAGATTTTTCACTTATTTTGTGAGGATTTTAGATTTGGTTATAGGTTTTCTATAGACAGAAGCACTTATAATTAATTACTCCTTCTAATGCTGAGAGAGAAATTTTGATTAAGGCTAGTCATTAGATCACTAATTACATAGCATAGAGTAGCAGCAAGTTGGGTTTTGGAATTTATGAAATTCATTATTTCAACTTAAAGATGATGGAGGAAATTATGGCACACCCAATCAAGATCTCATGGTTTCATTGTTTCGGTCAATCATGGTCCCTAGTTTACTTTGTCAGAGGAGGTAGTCCACCAAACTTGATCGAAGGATTCTTGTCAGTAGCCATGTGTTGCATCATTCAAGGAGATTTTATAGACTTAGGGTGGTGTTTGTCTTAAGAGACAACTTTATCAGGTGCACCATATGAGGCTTTTTACTCTATCAGGTGCACAATATGGTTCACAACTCAAGGAGTAGAGCTATTGGGGAACATACGAGCTACATTCATAATCGTAATATAATGGTATCATTTGACGGCGAACCACCAAGTTAGAGGACTCTGATCGTAATGCGGACAGAGGACATGATTACGTTCTTACTGGTATGAGATTGTTTGAGAGAGAACATAGTTGAACACTTCACTTGACATTAGCTCCTTTGTGAGCTAGAGTTTTCTTAATTTATCACTTCTAATAAATAATTGTGGAAGGTAGATTGGGTGGATTTTTTAGCTTTAAGTTTTAAATGTTGAATTTCATTTGAACATTTTGAGCTTTGTAACTTATTAGATTTCTATATTTAATTCAATTTAATTTGATTTTAAAACTTTAAATATATTTTTTTGATGGTATTATCTTCATTCGGTTGAAATTTTCAGTCAACATGACTATCATAAGGGTGTGAATGATTGAACATTTACATTATAATTTGACAAATTCATTTTGAGATTTAATCTCTCATGTTGAAATTTATAATTAACAGGACCATCATTGGTGTGTGAATGATTGAATATTCACATTATAATTTGATAAATACATTTTAAGGTTAAACCCCTCTGATTGAAGTTTTCAATCAACATGGTCATTATTGTGGTGTAGACTAGTCAACTCTGCTTACTTGTCAGCAGAGGATTGGGTCTATAGCTAGAACTTGTGATTACATTTACATCTTAAAGATAGAGTTTATAATTTTAAATATTGAATTTCTCTATTAAGATCTTTGATGGTCATATGTAAATTTATAAATTAATTCTTATTCTTAGTAATTATACATTCAATTTGCAACCAATCTTGTTAACTCCTAGTCCTTGTAAGGAGGAGGATTAGATTAGTTAAGTGGGATTTATGACTTTACCATACGAGCGAAACATCCTATGTAGATTTGTCTTCATTTTTATTGAATTTTATTTAATTTATGGAATTTGCATATTTTATGAGGCAATTGAGCCTAAGCTTAAGAAGCTTCTCGTAAAATATGTAAATCACTTAAGTGTACTTGCAGACCTCTCCATATATTATATTTGAATTTATTTCATCTCACGGTATATATGTATAAATTGTCTCATTATTTTCACGAATCTCGAGGTAAAGATTACAAGTCCATGACTGCATCAAAATGTGTCATACACAATTTGAATTATTGTCACACATTTCAATGTATTGATTTTGTATATAAATTTTCTTTGAAATGTGTGCTTAATTAACTTGTGATTCTTGATTACTTGGATGCATATTGATGCATTAAATTGAGTTTTGAATTACCTTGACATACGTGCATGTTATGTTGCCTTTTACAAATTATTTGTACATATTTCAAAGTGATAAATTCAAATATAAATCTATCTTGAGATGTGCACAATGTTCATATCATTTGAAACTTTTGCTTATCAGAACATGTTTCAGTGTGATGAATTTTAGGCTTTATTTGGTCTTTAAAATGATGTAACTTTGTTCGCACTCGCCTCTCAATTTATTGAATTTGAGATATTTAATAGGATCTAATTCAGGCTTATGAATGAGGTTTCAAGTTCATTGCAAAACTCACCCAAGTTCTCCTGGTCTTTTGCATGTTATAAAACAGTCTCATGGCTTACTAAGAAGTCATACTTATAGATGAGCTTCTCAACTTTATAGTAGGTCCTTTATGAATCTCATTTGAATTTATTTCTTGTTTGAGGTATGCATTCAAACACATTGCTAGTCTCATGTGCTTCAACTTTATCTTCAAATATAAGATCCTAATGTTCTTTGAAGGATTGCATTTGAGCCTGTTTGCAAGCTGTTTAGCTTTGTTTTTGCTTGTCATAGAGCCACCGAGTTCTCATGTAAGTCTTTCTTCAGGTACATCTTGAGTTTTAGTTAGCTTAGAAGAGCCTTTAAGTTTGATCTAGGTCATCCATATGTCTTATTAGAATCTCAGCCTTTATTTACATTTGATCAAGTCCTTTTGATTATTTGAGTGCATGATACAACATAACCCAAATATTTATTGAGATACATCAATCAAATTCAATTACAAGTCATGATTGGATCTAGTATTCATTAAAAGATCTTGTTTATACTCATTAAATGAGTTATTGAGTTTACTGTCAACCTGGTTCAACTTTCAATCATGCTCAAAGATTACTGCAAGTCTTTTGCAATTCAATTTTATGTTTCAATGCAAGATATAGTAGTTTAAATATTCTTCAAAATGATACTTTTATGCTGGTATGCAATCATCGAATTCACTATAAAAATCTATGCAAATTGTCTAGACTTTGTTCTCGTTTGTGATTGTAAGCAGGCTTCTCAAGTTCCCTGTAAGTCTCTTTAACTTGTGCTTTACTTCATCTTGCAATTAATTTAATTTTTTATTTTCGCTTACTATTAATTAGCTCTATACATTCAGTGAAGTTTAAGTCCCCTTTAAGTCCAAATTTTAGCATTAATCTAACAGTATTCCAACGTCACCTCCTCAAGTGAGGAATCACATGAGAGCACTGTGTCTGCCTATCATACCAAGAAAGATGTGTTTGGGTGCGACAAGAAAAGCGCATATATGATCTACAAACCTGCACAAAAAGTATATTTTCTTCACCATGCCAACATAGACGTGTATAAGTGCTTATATTTTACAACTTTGATGATTTTGCATTGCATTTTATACCTTTGTGTGGAAGCGAGGCGATGAATTGGTGATGAAAATGGCGAGAAATGATGTGTTCTATATCTTTTTTGGCTCTTTTCTTTCTGTTTTATTGTTTCTAATTTTTTTTATCTGTAATTTGGGAGAAAGAGAGAGCGAGGAACAAAGAATTGGTTCTCTATTTTCCCTCTTTTTGTCTTTTCCTCTTTTTTGTATTCTTTATAAAATATGGAGAGAGAGAGAGAGAGAGAGGAAAAGAGTGGCTGGAGTTGAGGTGATAATCAAAGCAAGCCTTGGAGTCTTGGATTGTGGGGTGGAAGCTGGAGTGCGTGGGTTGAATTAACTGTAGAAAGTAGATAAGTTATATATATGATAAGATAAATTAATAACAAATTTACTTTAATAGAGAATCAAATTTATCTTATAATCTAACTAAATTATCAAGATAATTTTGACGAAAAGCAATTTTTCAGTTAATAACAATGATATTTTTATTAGTTATTTAAGTGATAATGGTATATTTAATCTTTCTTTTTTTGTGATTTTATATGTGTAATAGTGTATGACTATATTAAGTCTAGTTCTCCAATTTTCATCATCATTTGTGCATCACGAAATATGTGTAATCGCATCAAAATATATATGAATTTTCTCATGAGATATGCTTGGGCAATATAAGTGTTCATTTTAAGTACTTTCGATGTACCGGACGCAACAATACTATCAATTTTGTGATCGGAGTTTGTTTGTCGATTCAACATCAATTGATGTGAATTCAGTTTAAATTATGTAATATCATATTGATCCGCTCGATGCTTGCACAGACTCATTCGAATCAAGTGTGAATGGTCTTGTTTGATAAGTTTCAATGTTTTGACAACGACATAATTAATTTTGCAATTTGAGGCCATTTGGATGTCATTGTAGCCTCATGACTCTGATATACACATAATGCACATCAGCAACTCTTCTTCTTCATCGGTCAATAGCCGAATTGCATGATATATATATTTTAATCAATTTTGATGCTCTGGATGCAATGACGAAGTCCGTTTGTCGATCGGAAGTTTATTCGACCAATTTCAGTTACGATTGGGATATTTTCTTTTCGATTTGCTCGACATTGCATCCGTGGTCCATTGAATTCTCCATATTTGCTCGATTCAACTTTTGTGACTTTTGTACAGGTCAACAGAGTGCTGTTGAGCGGGGGAGGTGAGATGGATGGCTTGAAGTGCTGGAGTTCGGTGGTTGGTTCGGTGAGGTGGAAAGAAATGAGAGATGTCGGCTTGATGTGGGAGCTGCTCTATTGGAGAGGTCTTTCTTGTAGTATGAGCAAGGATGGAGTGATCACCGGTGGCACGGGTTCTTGCGGGTAGATTGAAATCGAGAATGGGAGGGAGAAATCGAGTTGTGATGGTTTGTTGGGTTTTGTGTGTAAACAAGATGGTGGTAGAAGAGTTGAACGGGATGGAGAGAGTATGCGGTGCTGTAGCGGCGAGAGAACTGCTAGGATAGGAGACAATGGGCTTGCATGGGTTTGGTTTCGGTGTGTGAAGTTGACGGGAAGATGGGGAGATTCGCGTGAAAATGGAGGATGTTGCAAAGAGATAGTTGGGTTTCAGTCGGAGGACTAGAGTTGTGGGTGGAGAGGGAGAGAAGTGCATTGTAATCTTTTTTTTGTCCTTCCCCTTTTTTTTTGCTTTGACGAGAAAATGAGGCGGGATGACGGGACGACTTGTACGAGGAAGCGACGATGGCAAATATGAAATGCAGGATTTTTTGGTGACGAAAGACTTCGATTGATACAATGAAGAAAGGTTTTTTTTTTTAAAAGAGTTTTTTTAATTAAAGATTGCAATTAATTAATTAATTTTTATAGTGTCATTTAATCAATTCAATCCTAATTAAATTAAATTAATATAATAAACATTAAACTAGAAGATTTAATATATATATACTTCAAATCTCATATAATAAGTTAGCCTTGATTAAATTTAATATGATAATACCAATCGTCCAAATCTTTTTAGTTTACTTTAATTTAAATATATAACATATCTATTTGTTAATTACATATGATTCGTTATGTTTATCGAATATTATGTTAATTTGATTCAATTAATTAATTAATTGACTAGTTAATATTGCCACTTCAAAGAAATATATATCCCCTTGCAAATTTCGTCGTTGCACATCTCGAATTTTGTGCCACAATTTCGTATGCATAGGTAATTATGCATTATGTATTTGTGCACCGCCCTATGCAAAATAGATATCTATTTGAAGTATTTTCAATATTTTGAATGCATCAGCGCAATTCGTTTTGAGGATAGATATCATCCGAATAATGTCGATGGCCATCAAAGTGAATTTTGTTTAGGGTACGTTTGAGACAGCTTTCTGGTTGTGTTGCTTTTCAGAACACAGTTAGAAAGCTAAGTAGCTAGAAAGCAACCACAACAGTGTTTGGCTATTAGCTTTTTAGCTGTTTTTAGAAAGTTTTGTAGTGAAAAGTTGTTTTTAAGAACCATAGGTATTAGAGTGTTGTGGTTGTTAGAAAGCTGTTATTTGAATTTTTCAAAAAAGAAAATATTTGTAATACATATAACAACTTTTTAAAAGTTATTTTATCTACAACAATTTTATAACTAATTTTTCAAAAAGTTACAGCTGCACCAAACAGATCCTTAATTTGAGCAATGTCTTGTTTGAAACTCATTATTGTCATCTTCATGCAATCGGATCCATTATAGGAATCCTCATTTGAAAGATTTTAAAACTACAAACGCATTGGTGCAATCTGTTTCGTGAATGGTGTTATTTGAGTAGTCTCAACAGTGGTTAAGATGATCGAAATAATTCATCTTTAATTTGTGCAAATTGCTCTCATCAATTGTGAATTCTATTACATTTGGTTTGGTTTAAGCAATAGATAGACATGTAGGTCAATAGTTGCTAAGCGTGGATATAGACTGGTTTTTGAGTTTGTCTAAATCACATAAAAATTATTGTGCCTCTTTACTTTTTTTGCATTTGTTTTTGGATTGTTGTTGTACTCTATTAAAATATTCAAGTTATTTGCAATTTACTTTTCTGCTAAAATCAAAATAAAGTTAACTTGTACAATTTTAAACATCAAATTCACCTCTTTTCTTGGATGTGATAGCCTCTTAACATATTCGAATAGCCAGGAGATCATCTTAAGATTTATTTCTTTAGTCATCCTTTCAGCCTCATAATATATATGTACCATCTTCCATTTCATTTTTTATTAGGTATGTTCATATTTGTTTCCACATGGTGTATGCATTCTAAAATCTTGACCATATGCATGCAATGCTGCATAAAGATCTCTATGTTATGAATACAAGAATCATTCTATTTTATTTTTTATTTTATATACTAAGTATCTTATTGTTATGACATTAACTTTATTCTGCATATTAGCCAGCGTAAAATTTGTCTAAATAATCATGACATGAATCCTTTAAATCATTGTGTTAATCTTGCGTCCCACACTTTGTATGGCTTGAATCTGAAAAATGTGCTTTGGATGCATGCGCCGGTGCATGTTAAATAAGCAAGGGTTCCCCATTATGACGGATCGGGCAAAGAAGTTAGTCCATGAAACTAGAATTATGTTAGGATCTTGGAATATAGGTACTCTAGGTAAATTAATGGAATTAATAGATATTATGGTTCATAGAAAGATAAATATTTTATGTGTTCAAGAAACTAAATGGGTTGGTGAGAAGGCCAGGAGATTGATAGTTTAGGTTTTAAACTTTGGTATTCGGTAAAAGTCGAACTAGAAATGTGTAGATGTGATTATAGATAAAGTTTGAAGAATAATGTTATAAGTATTAATAGATGTGGAGATAGAATTATAGTTAAAGATTATTGTTGATCTTAAGATTATCAAATGTTATAAGTGTCATGCTCAAGTAGGTTTGGAGATAAGTTGAAAAGAAAAATTTTGGAATGAATTAGAGGAATTAATACAAAAGATACCTCTTGAAGAAAAAATATTTATTGGGGAGATTTAAATGGACATGTTGGTAGAGTGGTAGATTTTAAAAGTATTCATGGTGGTTATGGATTTGGAGTGACTAATGAAGAAGGGGTATATTAGATTTTCTTATGATTTTGTAGTTCTTTACTTTATTTAAGAAAAGAGATGAAACTTATTACTTATAAAAATGGATCTAGTAAAACACAGATTGATTATTTTCGATAAGAAAAATAGATCGTTTAGATTATAAATATTGTAAGGTCATTCCAGTGAAATTTTAAGTACCCATATTATTAGTTTTAGATTTTTAAGATGAAAGGTTGTAAGAAAAAATAAACTAAATTATTGTCTAATTAGATGGGGACACTTAAAGAACACAAATAAAATATTTTTAAAGAAGCTAAAGAATTAGAATTTGGGATGTTCATGAAGCTAACGTTATGTGGGAAAAAATATCAAGTGAAATTAGTTGCTAAAGATGTGCTTGAGAATCAAAGGAAAAGCTTCTTTAATAAGAATAGTTGGTGGTGGAGTCGAGTGTGCGAAAAAATAAGAAATAAGAAGTATTGTTATAAAACTTGGTTTAGATGTAAAATTGAGAATTGGGAAAGATATAAAGTGGCAGAGATTCTAAGAAAGCGATATATGATGCAAAAAATTTAACTTTTAGTGATTTATACAATATAGATACAAAGAAGGTGAAAGATGTATGTATAAGTTAGCAAGAGATAGGAAAAGTAAGACATAGTTCAAGTGAGGGGTATTAAGGATGAAAATAATAAAGTGCTTTTCTTAGAGAAAGATATTGAAAATAGGTGGATGAGGTATTTTGATAAATTTTTCAATGAAGGATCTGAAACTACGATTGATTTTAGCAACTTTAATACCATAAACAAAAATAGGGAATTTCATTTCTATCATTAGTATTATGAAGTTAGTGAAGCTTTAAAGAAAATGAAATGTGGAAAGCGATGGGGAGGATAATATTCCTAGATGTGTGGAAATGTTTAGAGATCAAGAAATTTCTTGGCTTACAAATCTTTTAATGTTATTTTAAAGACTAAAAGATGTCGGATGAGTGGAGAAAGAGTTTGTTGGTTCCTATATTTAAGAATAAAGTGATGATGCACAAGATGCAAATTATAGAGGAATTAAGTTAATGTGCCATACATTAAAATTATGGAGAGTAATTGAGCATAGGTTACGATGTGATACAGTTTCTCACAATCAGTTTGGTTTCATGTCGTAGATCTATGAATGCTGTTCAAGTCATTAAGGATATGTATACTTGAGCTGTTACTTGTGTCCAAACACAAGGAGATTGACAAAATATTTTCTTATTTGGTTGGATTACATCAAGGATCAACATTAAGGCCTTATCTTTTTACTTTAGTTATGGATGTTCTTACGAGGCATTTACAAGAAGATGTACCTTGGTGTATGTTTTTTGCTGATGACATTCTTCTTGTTGATAAGACTAGAGTGGGAGTCCAACAGAAACTTGATTTATGGAGGTTAACTTTAGAGTCAAAGGTTTTCGTTTAAGTAGATCTAAAACTGAATATATGGAGTGTAATTTTAGTTGTAGAAGTTTTAGTGATAGTGTTGTGACTTTAGGTGATCAAGTCATTAATAAGAGTGAATGATTTAGATATTTAGGCTTTATTGTTCAAAATGATGTTGAAATAGATGGAGATGTTATTAGTAGAATTCAAGTTGGATGGTTGAAGTGGAGGAATGCATCTGGCTTATTATGTGATAGAAAAGTTCCACTTAAACTTAAGGAAAAATTTTATAAGATGGTGGTAAGACAATGACTTATAGTGCGAATGTTGGCCAATAAAAAGAAGCATAAGACTAAGTTAAGTGTTACTGAGATGAAGATGCTCGTGGATGAGTGGCTTTACTCTTAGAGATAGAATGCAAAATGAGTATGTTGGAAAAAGTTGGAGTATCCAGTGGTAGATAAGATTAGAGTCGCCTTAGATGGTTTGGCCACATAAGCGTCGGCATGACCGATTAGGAGAGTAGATGCATTAGATTTGCCTTATGTTAAGAAAGGTAGAGGTAGACCTAAAAAGACTTGGTTAAGATGTATAAAAAATGATCTTAGTATACTTGAATCAAATGAGAATTTGACACATTATAGGATATAATGGAGACGAAGGATTCATGTAGCCGGCCCCACCTAGTGGGATTAAGGCTTGTTGTTGTTGTTACTTGCATCACTATCATAAGTTGTTTTTAGATATTCTGATACCGTCTAATTTTGTTTTGTTTTGTTTTGTTTTTTGTTCTTTCAGGATCATTACAGCTTCCTTTCCATTCAACATGTTTACCAACATCTTGGAATATGGAGGACCACGTGCTACTTCTAGAATATCTGAGATATTTCCATCATTAGGTAGTTTTCTTTGTGTTCACTTTATCAGATTTGATATGGAGAATCACTATCTTGCAAAGACACTTTGTGAAGGCTTTGAAGCCTCAAAGAATTCCATGATTTCCCTGGTATTTACTTGATGCATAATGATATTAGCATTTTTCTAAGCGAGTAAATTATTGAGTAGTTTATGGTATGATAAATTTGTCTACCTGATGCCTTGCCCATCTTAGAAGATGGATCTGACTTTTGATTCTGCTTTATTGTATTGTAGTATTAGAATAATGCTTGCATCTGTTTTAATGCACAATTGAAAGGTTGAGTACTTGTTTCCCTTCAGAATGGCTACATATTTGTTTATGGCAAGATATTATAGCTTTGCAGTTAACTCGGTCATGTTTCTGCCTAGTTCTCATATAAACTAAAAGCTTTTTATGCAAGGGTTTCAGAGATCTACTTTGATCACTAATCCTATTTGATATTATACCAAATGTTCCTTGAGGAACCTTATTTCATTGTATTTTTTTAACTTATTTGGCTTCTGATTTGTTGACTTCACATTCATTCATTATACATCCATCGTTGCTAACTATTGGTGAAGATGAATTATTTCTCACCTTTGTCTCAAATCATTTTAAAAGAAGAGATGAAGGAAAATCCATCAAAATTAAGAGGAATAGATAAATGCAATTTCATTGACAGAATTTTTTTCTGGTTGCATGTAGCAGCCACTAGACATAAATTTTTCTAGTTTTTTTGTAACATCTTTCTGTGGCTAAATTAAAAAAGAAGAGGCCATTTCAATGACAAAATGTCTCTATTTGAAGAATGTAGTTAACATTATACTTCTCCTTTTCTTCTAGTTTTGCATAGCATCATACTGGCTACGTTCTTCTGTATTGTGACCATGTTATCCGATAATGTGGTTTTACTTTTAAATGCTTCGCTTTATGAAATATAAAACTGAATTCCGTTAGTTTTCTTTTCTCCGACCTCCATTATCACTCTAATACATCTGAAACCCTTTTTTCTGTACCAGGATGGGCTCCCAAAATATATGGACTATCTTCAAGGGTGCTTAAATGACCAGAACACTGAAGGATTACTTACTCAATTCCCACTCGACAAGGCCTGTAATAATTCACGTGAATCTGTATGGGCAATAGATCCCTCCCTTGATAATGATTATGCCATGAACATGCAGCATCTATCGAGTTCAAACAAGACAACTGCAAAGCCCTGCTCCGTTCCAGAAGTAGTCATAATTGTAAACACCCAAAACTTAGACAAAAATTTGATCATATCAAGAAGAAGCTCTTATCAGAAAATTTTGGAACTGGAAAAGAGAGGCGTGCAAGTTGTGGAACGGGATATTAATCTTCCTTTAGATCTCATCTTCAGCTGTGCTGTTTGCCTAGTTTGGTACGAGGCAAGAAATATCATGGACAAGACAGGAGTTAACATGTCAGCAATACCTGCTTTCATTGAGAATATTGCAACTAAAATATTGACGTCCCTCAGTTTTGCTTTCAGTGGCTGCATATTGGTAATGTGCTTTGGAGGTTTTTGTTTAGATTAATATAGATCATTGTTCATTTAAAAATTTGTACCGGTGATTTGTTTACACTCTGGTTGATCATCCATATATTATCTATAGCAATTTAAGGCTTTCCATAATATGCTTGAATTTCTACCTGGAAAGTAGGAAGCAAATAATACGCGTTAGGAGATCTATGAAACTTTTTGAAACATGTCAAATATCATGGAGGTTTGTGACATGAAAATGTAGTTCTAGGATAATAAAATCTCAGGTAAAGAATCTGATAAACATCATAAAATCTTCTTATGTTTAGCTTTTGCCTCTAATTCACATTCATCATTAATTTCAGAAGTTATCCATCACAATTTATTAATCATGCCTATGATTCAGTACTCAGTAGCTTCCCCAGTCTCTAAATGCATCAAACATCTAATACTTATTTAACGCAGGAAAGACTTCGTAATAATCTATCAACTTTTTCAACCAGGCCTTGACATCAATCTCTGATTTTTTTTAGGGTTTTTTTTTCCAGATATTTGAGGGAGAAAGGAACTTCCTCGCATCCATAATGGAATCATCCGACATGCTTTATGCAGCTGCAGCAAGTCTTGACTTGAACTTACAATTGTTCTGCTCACATATGCCTGAAACCACTGATGACATTATTCTGAACTGTATCAGGTCGATTAGCACAAAAGATGGAGGTCTTTACTCAGCAATGCCTGAATCGGAATGTATTGCTGAATCCTTTCTTACAAAGTTTCCTTCTTTAAATCCACTCTCTGCGCATGCCATACTTTCCTCTGGCGGCATGCTTGTTGAGTTTTTCCAATGGTCACCTGAACGCAGAATTCAGGCTATTGGGAAGTATAAGGTGCCCGCAGAAATCATTTCTCTTTGCAATGCTTTATGCAGATATGGGGAGTTGGGAGAATCCAAATCTGTGATGACAGATTGCTCATCCGTTGATTCCGATAACAGTAGCAGCATGCTACAATCCAAAAGAAAAAAACTTACATATGCAATGAGTTATGGCACACATGGCATGCTTGTGGATGAATCCTTCTATGTTGAACCAAATCAAATGTATCATAACAATAATATGATGCCTCAGTCATCCCAACCATACCATTCAAAAAATTTCAGGTTTCATGATGTACCAGAAAAGGCTCAGTTTTTCAGCAATGGGAATATTTTGGAAAGAAAACATGAATTGAACTCTTCCAAGTTGAGCAATATTGGTCGGGATACTGTGGTCAGACGCAGCGATCCACACAATGAATTCTACAATGATGCTTTTGATTACAATTGTAACGTCTTGGATGAGCCATGTGCTCCATGCCGAGAAGCAGATTTAATCTAAGGAGATCAGACTTGACATCTGAACCAATCGTCGAGAAGTTTCTTTCTTCTAACAGATTATTGGGTGGCCATACCTGTTCATTCCCAACATCTACCGAAATCAACCGTTCTGAAAATGATTTGACTGACAGTTATGAAAAATGGCTTAGAGAAAGAATCGGGTGAAATTAAAACTTCATTCTTCAACAAAGAATTGCTTATCAAAAGGAATAACTTCTTACGTCAGAATCACAGGGAAACCCCTGAACTGCGTAATAAGGCAAATAGAATTCCGTATCTCAATGAATCTCTTCGCTCAAATCCAAGTCAGCCTTCTCAACAACAATACCGCCAAAAAGACATCATCGAATCTATTGGACAAGCAAATGAGAGGAGCAGAGTGCATCCACAGTTTTCATGCAACACATGCCTAAGCTGCCCGGGGAGTCTGAAAAGAAAAGCTGTTTGTCAGAAAAAAAGCCCTTCAATTATCGACAGGTTCAGGTACCGAGGAGGTAATAAACAAGCCAAGGGAACTGTGAATAAGCAAAAGAGCTTCACCAGGGCGCAACCAAGTCGGAGGGATCTTGTTAGCAAGGACTTGGCCTTAATAATTCCTTCATGGACACCAATCGATAAGCGAGCAAGACAGGTGTTATTCAGTTTGCTATCCTACTTTTGGTTATTTGTTCTTTGTATTTTAAAAAAAGTTGCTTTGTCTGCTGTTAAAAATTCTAACTTCTCGAAGCTGCAGCACCTTTCTTTTGTACGCACTGGAAATGAGCAACAAAGCAGACTTGCGTGGAGAAGAAGTGACAGCCCTCGTGTACTCTGTAGTTCGAGGAAAAGGCAGAGAAATGATGTTTAGGTATGCCTCTTAGTGTCGTATACTGATAGAATTTCCCATGGTTGAACTGTACTAGTAAGTGTTGATGCAAGAGATTTTAAGCTTTTTGATGATTAGATAGCTTTCGATCAATCTTCCCTACGTGGAAATGTTCAATCAGGTTTTAACATAATATTACGTTCTAGTATTTTTTTTTTTTCTTTGTAAATGTATTTTGGTTTCATATTTGTGAGGGAAAAAATTGTGCTAAAATCAAAGATTGTATGTTTACTTGCAGAAAGAATGCACTGCCATACATTTCTCGAAAACCTCAGGTACGTTATTTTCTATGGGCATTGAATAAGAAGTTTGTAATCAATTATAGAAGATGATAAATTTGGCTTATTTGAAAACAGAAGAAAAAAAAAAAAAAAAAAATATATATATATATATATATATATATATATATATATATATATATATATATATATATATATATATATATATATATATATATATATATATATACATCTTTCCAGGTCCTAGTTGCTTTGCAAACTTGTGTCTCTCACTGCGCATATCCACATGCTTGCAAAATAATAAAATTTTTTTTGGAGATTTACATATATATATATATATATATATATTGAACAAATTTTTTATGTATTTACATATCTAATACCTAAATTTTAATTTTTATATATATAACATCAAAATTTTTAATATCACATCAAAAATATTATCATCACTTCCTTTTTAAAAGTGAAATATACCTTTTTAAGCTAAAAAGCATATGAAAGTATTAGATAAGTAAATATTTAATTTCAGGTATTAGATATGTAAATATATAAGAATTGTGTGGTATGGATCTAAATCTCCCAACAAATTTAATAGGCATAAGTCAATTAAAAATTTAAGGATCCAAATTAAATTTTCAATGATTTTTTAGACTATGTTTTATATTGCTGTTGCATTTTCCTTTATATTTCCAAAATTTGAGCTAATTTCGGAACATCTTTCTTGCATTTCTCTCATCTCAGATTCCTTTGATTTTTTCTTCATTTTTTGTTTTGTTTTGTGGTCTTTCTCAGGTCTAATTTTATTTTCTGATACTAATGATGCATATGATTTGTCTTTCATCTTATTTTCTGAATTATTACCGATATCACTTCAGTGGAATGGAACATTTTTTTAAGATTGTTTGATACCTGCATATGGTATGGGGTGCTTTTTACTTAAGCTAATATGTAGGAAGTTTAAGTCTGCTAATTGTGAAGCAAGATTTTATATTGTCATGATTACTCTGGAAGTTTAGATTTATCAAGAAAGGAGCAAACGGTCAGATAAAGATTTTTTAATTTTAATTTGTTGATATTAATATGGGGATTTGCATATGTATCACATAATTATTATGTATTTATATATTTAATATTTTATTTTTAATATATAATATATATATATATATATATGATACCTCGATCTTAAATATCATATTAAAAATATCATTATATTATTTTTTTTAGTGAAATTTAGATTTTAAAAATAAAAAGTGTTAAATAAGTAAATATTAAAGTTTAAGTGTTATAAATATATAAGAATTATGTAATATGTATATAAATTTATTTATTGATTAATATAAAAGTAACTAAGCTTATTACTTCAAATATAATATAAGTGTCATATAATATTTTTAAATCACGATTATAATAATTCTAAAATAAAATATCTCTCTTGCACTGTCACCTATGATAAATGGTTTTTCTCTTTTTTATTATGATTTTATTATTTTAATTTGAAAATATTAGTTAATCATAACTTATCAATAGTTGGGTGGATAAATGTATTTTTATATTATAGAAATATAAAGATGAAAATAAGATAATATATAATGTTGTTAAATTCATCAAATTAATCATTCAACAATTTTCTTATTAAAAATGATCATGTAAAAATTTCTAACATATTTATTATGCAATAAAAGTTCTCATATCTTATTTATATTATTTTATATATTTTATTTGTCTCTCTCTCTCTCTCTCTTGCTCTTGCACACACACTTTATCGTATATAGAATTGAAAGAGGGAAAGGTTCAAGATTAGATGATTTGATCGGGATTTAATCCGGATTAGAATCAGATGATGTAATAATTATTAAAATGATTATATATATATAATATTATTAGTAATTATAATTTTAAATATTGATATAAAGTTCATTAAGTTATAGTTATTATGTTATAAATTTGGATAAGTGCATTAAATATACGAAAAAATTTATTATATAAGTTTATGAAAATTAATATAAAATATAATTTAAAAAAGATTATAGTTTGTATTAAAATTATATAATTTAAATTATAAAAATTATTTTAAAAACTTTATAAAATATATCTAAGATAAAAAGATATTATGTAAATATTATTACAAAAAATATATTTTGTAATAAAAATATAAAATTTTAAATATAAAATTATTTTAAATTTTTTATAAAATATAATTAACATAAAAATATAGTATATAAAATATTATTATAAAATATATTTTTAAATAACTTCTTTATATTATAAAATATAATTTGTATTAAGAATATAAAGTTAAAATTTTAAATATTATTCATAGGTTCTTATATCTCAATACTCTTTATTATTCTTAAAATTAAAATATAGTTATACTATTTATTCTCACACTTTAGTTCTAAATCATAAAGAGAAATGTATTGTGTTCCAAAGAGTAAATTTTATAAACTACTTAAGTAGTTGCATAGTGATTATATTATAAATTAATTTAGTTATATTCATATTAATAAAATAAGATTTATAAAAATGATTATTAAAATAATTAAATTTAAAAATTAAAAATTACTATTAAAATTTAATATAAATTTAATTATTTGATTAAATAATATAAAATTGTGATTAAGAGAGAATTTATTGAATCACCCAGTTTCTTAAAATCGGATCGGTTTAACGGTCGAACTGACGTTTCTCCTTGGTTTAGATTGGTTCAATGCGAATATGGTTTTTCCTAGTGATCAGGCCGGCCTTATGATCGGTTCATGGTTGGACTAGTCCGATCGGCTGGTCCGATCTGATTTTCATAGCACTAGTTGAGACAGAAGTTGATTTTATCATCATTTTCCTACTTGTCATTTTCTATGAAGAGGCTTTGCTTGGATTTAGTTCTTCTGAAGTTCTCTGGTCAAGTGTTGGACGACATTTTTCTACATATGTAGGTTGATGACACTAATAATAACTGTTAAAATATTACAAACATTAACCTTTTTGATGCTTACTAAGCACATGATTTCACAATCTTACTAGCCAGACCACTACCAACACTCATAGTGATGAATTTAGAGCTTTTATAATTAAAATTCTCTAATTGAGTGATTTGCTCATTTTATTCAATACTTTTTTTTTATGCAGTTCTTTATGCTTTTGGGTGATTGCAAATCAATTTTTATCCCTCTTGCTCTTTTTAATAATATTGAATAATCATCAAACCCTAATAGCACCAATGGTTGTTTGATAGCATCCTTTAATCTTGATAGAAATTGATGACACTTCTCTTCTACGACCTAACAAATATAAGATTTATATTATGATATCATTATAACATAATAAGCTAGATATCAATTTCATGATAACAATTATTATCATATTGCATATAAGAAGCAAGTGATATTTTTTGTCCTATAGATGTAGGATAATTGCTTTTTGAATCTTGTAAAATATGTTATTTATGATGTTCTATTTTATTCTCGGTACTATTTACATGAAAGTTAATAACTATGATATATAATTCAATTATGGAGTTGATGTAGAATGGAGGTGTGACTAGTTCCATGCTGATCCGACTTAACTAACTCATTAGCTAATCAATACACCAAGCTGAGTCCATTTTGTTCGAGGTATATACCAAATGGCACAATAGATCTACATTGTCAATATTTAATTAACTACAATAATGTTTAATTCTGTTTTGCATCAACATCAATATTAACAAATGAGATTATATTTCTATTATCCCATTATTTTCTAAATTAATATATATATATATATATATATATATATATATATATATATATATATATATATATATATATATATATATATATATATGCGGGTGGGATTAAACAGCGAAATATAATGATATTTTCATATTTGACTGAATATAAAACATAAAGAGTCATTCTGGCAGAGAAGACGAATGATCATGAGGTGTATTACCAGTTTTGAATAAATCAGCGCAAGAAACTGTTGCTAATATGTAAGTATTTTGTTATGGCGTGACTTAAAACTTTTCTCTAGGAGTTTTACATTTGGTCCATGAGCTTTCAGGGGAATCTGTTATCTAATTTGCGTTTGTCCTTCTGCTTATTTTTCAGGCTAAATATGACACTACTTAGTCTCTTTAACTTTGCGTTCATTATTTAAGACAACAGTAAATTAGAATGGAAATCAATAGATAAAGAAATCGAACTTTTGGGCAAGCTTTCATTACCATGATAGCTACAATTCTTGTAGAAACATTTTTTAGAATTTTTTGCATCGCATCAGAGTTATCATTTGAGAAACTACGGTGTAGATGCATTTATTGTGAAAAATTGTATTTTTTAGCCTAACTTTAGTCGAACTTTTTTAAAATAAAAAAATTTGTAATACGCATCGTAATTTTTTAGATACAGCTTCTTCTGCAGTAGTTGCATACTATGTTTTCAGACAGTTTCCTCAAACGCATCTTTAATATCTAAAAAAGTGACATGTAGAACTTTTTTATTGTAAAATATTTCCATTTGTAGGAACAAATTTTAGTTGATATTGAATTAATTATTTATTAAACCTAAAATTTTATAAGAAATTGAGATGTCATTTCATTATTTTTTCATCATGATTTCATTTATTCTCTACAAATGATAGATAAATGTACAACCCCTACAATTGCATAATTTTTTTTTGATGAAAGGCAATCCAAATGATAATTTTCATAGCATTTGCTTCTCTTTCAAGCAACGCTTTCCACACTATAGTTTTCAAGACATTTTTTTTTAAATTTTTCATGAAACATGTTTCATATAAAAAAAGAAGAAGAATAATAATATAAAATAATAAAGAGGTGATAGTGAGCCACATCATATTCTTTCTATGATACATGCAATTAAAATAGTGTTCAAAAGGTGTTGATCGAATTGAGCATATGTAAACATATTTCACTCACTATTTTGAAGAACAATTTTATAAAAAAAAACTTATATTGAAGCTATCTTCCCATTTACCTAAAGTCAAACATAATTCACGTTAATCTTGGATTTTGAAACCTCATTAAACTTAAAAGAATACGCTAAAATAACCATTAACTAAGGTTTAAGGAAAACGTCAACGCAGCGGGAACAGCGTTGAACAGTTAGAAAGTCATAAACTAGTTATTTATTAGTAAGAAACGATTAAGTCAACTATCTAAAGACAAATTTTACAGACACAAAAAAACGGATAAAAGAACAAAAAAAAAAAAAAAAGTCTAAAGCGTGCATCCAAATTTCAAACTCTTCCAAGTGTATGAGCTATTGTAATGTACATTTGGTGGATTAAGTCAACGCACATAATATTTTTTGTTTTTACGATTTGAATATTTAATATCGCTAAGAAAACATTGATTAAATCATTAAATCATAGTCAATAGTTTATTTTAATTATTTGAGATTGACTTTATAATTATTATTTTCCATTAGATATTGTTGAGTGTTGCATGAGATGCTAAATTTATTTTATATAATTTTTGTTGAGAATATTGTGAAACTAATTTTTCATATATATATATATATATATATATATATATATATATTATATCTTGACATATATATATATATATATATATATATATATATATATATATATATATATATATATATATATATATATATATATATATATATATATATATATACATATATATATATGAATTTGTTAAAATGAATCTTCTGATTGAAAACAAAACTCTCAACACAAGGAAAAAATAAATTTATCAACATAATAATTATCATATATTATTTTATTTTTTATGACCAAAAATTTAAAGGTGATTAACATTCATAAAGTTATCTGAATTAACTTAATTATTAAAACTTTCTTTCATATATTAGTCGTATTGCAACTGTAACATTGAGTTATATATAATCCTGTGTACAGATCATCAATAGTAAATATCACTTATCATGACTATCACCAAATCATCATTGGCCAACTAAGCTAATCTTAACCTAGATGAGGAAGTAGGTCAGCTTCATTCAATCACACTTTGATCATAAAATGTCTATTTTTGTTATCAATTGTTAATGATTGTAATTAATATTATAGGGAATTGTTGAGATATCCTTCTATGAAATTTTAAATTTTTTCCTTATCATTTATTTTACCTAATTTTCTCGATTTGAAAGCCACCCAAATCCTCTGTAATATCTCAAGAGTAGCCACCACAACATCTTCACTTATTCCATTATCATCAATAATGAGGTTTGTGCAATAACCTTCCCACAAGACTTACACCATAACCTTCAATTATGTTGCACAATCATCACTCATAAAAACTATAAACTTTAATTGTACCAAAATCAATGTTTATAAGACATTTGACATGCAAGGGAATCAGTCCAAAATAACATTTAATTTCATTTTATTTTACTTTTTGATCTAAAATATCACCCTTATTTAGATTAGGGCTAAATAAGAGAACAAAAATATCATAATTCACAATTTGAAAATATAATATATATAGTCATTGGGTGGCTTGCTATTACCCATCTAGTTGCAGATGATGTTCAATCTTAATTTTGTATATATATGATCGCCCTACAATATTAATATTAAGTGTAGAAAATATATGATAGTCAAATGAGTATTTTTTTTAATTACAAGTATTATATAAGGTTCACACATATACAATTAAGATAATTTCATAAGAGATGTAAGAGTTGTTACATGAAAAACTTAAAAAAGAAATAAGATATAGGATATGCTTTATTTAAGATAATTTGTTATTTAGGTGAAAATTACATAAATTTGCCTTCCCTCAAACTAGAAAATGTGAAATTATAACGTATGTATTGTCGACTTAGCATTTTGTGAGAGTACTAGAGATGTTAGAAAAATAGTAAGTGATCACATACATTTGTGCTAGATGTTGACTAGTGAAGCAATCAAGCAATGATGATCAACAACATTGATTTTCACTTTCATGATGATGAGGCCATAAGGGATATTAATGTTGGATGAAAATAATCAGGTGATGGTCGATGCCAATATTAGTTGGTGGAAGATGATGACGGTTAGGAGAAGATAAATGAACAATGATAGTTTGATGTTGACAATTGCATGTGATGAAAGCAATATCAACAATCAAGCAAAGTTTTAAAATTCTTAAATTTTTGTGAGCTCTCTCTACTACATGCATTTGTCAACCAAAAGCTATTCTAATTATAAATTTGATGAACATAAAATTCATATAGTCTCATAGTAAACCATGAGATTTTTATATTCATATTCTTATATTATGATACACATTAATTGAATGAATTTTTTGGAGATCTATCAATAGCACTCTTTTCTTGAATGTTAAAATTTTTAAAATTGAAAATAATTTGGGTATTTAAAATCTGCAATATTAAATCATAATTTTGAAAAAAAAGTACAACCACCCCTTAGATGTTAATACATACACTCTGATCAATTATAATTTCACTCTTCCTCAGAGTTAACGCATTGATCAATACATAATTCATCAATAAATTTGACTCTGAATGCATATAAATTCTTCAAAATAACAAGAAGTATGGTATGATAGCATCTCAACAAAGTTAGAAATCACTTAACGACACTTTATTGCAACTCAACAAAGTTAGAAATTCATATCATGAACAAAGGCCTATTAAAACCGTTGCATGCTAGAAAATTCATAATGATAGAGTATGAAATTTTATGTCTCAACTTTACCTGAAGATTTAGTACAAGTATAGATACTAGAGAAGAATATCAATAACATTAAAATTTTTATGTGAAAAAATTCAAGATGGGAAAAAATTATAAGGCATGACCCAATCAAAATAATTCAATATATATATAAAGTTTCAATATTTTCTTTGAATGGAGATATGGTTACAAGGCTCTGAATTGTATAATAGTTAGATTATAACATCATAGAAATAACAAGACTATAATAATTATATTATGATGGTTGAGCTACAATGTCAATGATAATTATTGGTGGTGATTAGGTTCAAGCTCCCAAGTTTAGATCTTAGCTCATTCCCTCATTCTCATGTTGAAAATGAAGTGTAAATTTAACTAAAAATACAAAGCACTCCATTAGATAGTCCGTAATAAACCCATTGATCATATGTCATTCGTTCAATATTTAAGGTCTTAATGATATCATAATCAAGTGATTTTAGACTCGTTTGATTTTTCTTGTTAAGCCCTGGATTTGACTATAATCATGTTGGATTTCGATATGATTTGACTTTTCAATTAATGTTTTGAATCTTTCTATAATACTTTAAGTATCTAATTTATACTCATTTGTGTTTGGATTGGAATAGTTTTAGTATTGTCAGGTCACTCTCATTTAAATGTTTAGTTCAACTATAAATTCGTTAAATTTGAAGATTGAGTGATCCTGAATTTATTTTTTTAAAAATTTTAACTCAAGAACTACATCAAGATTTTTTACTTTATGGGATTGATTTTTTGATGATATATCAAAAATAGTCAACTATGACTTTAATAAGCTATTTTGGCTAGGCTAGTGAAAGTAAGGGTGTAATTGAGCTGACTCATTAATGAGCTTACAATCTCAACTTATTGAGTCACGAGCTTGAGTAGGGGTATGCATTTGGTCAGGTTGAATTTTTTGTTAAACCAAATAATTTAAAATAACTAAACCATCCAAATAAGGTGTAAAATTGAACTATAATTCAATTTATTTTGTTCAGTTTTTGATTAAATCGAATAACATATATATATATATATATATATATATATATATATATATATATATATATATATATATATATATATATATATATATATATATATATATATATATAATGAACTAATTAATTAAAATAAAATCTAATAAATTTTAACATTAACAATTTTTTAGTCTATTAGAAATCTATCAATTTATATAAATAAGTAAGCATTTACAATCAAAATTATATAGTTATATTTGACCTTTTAACTATTTTTAATTTATTTAGTTTTACTAATATTTTTTTTTAAATTGAACCTAAATTGAAAATAAAAAATTGAATAACTAGATATTTACAATAAAAAATGAAATCGTGAATCTCTCGTCCAATAGCCCAACTACTACAATGTGAAAATTCTCTCTCGAGAAGCTTAAATCCTATCTCTTTAAATCTCATTTTCCTTCATTTTGCCTTAAATTCTTGATTTAATAAATCTTATTGGAAGATGGATTTACAGGATTTACAAACTGAAGCACATAAAAGAGATGAGAGCAAAGATGAGTGTTACATTTATGAATTCTCTTCAGTTTTGGGTATGGACAAAGCAGAGAGAGAGAGGAGAAAGAGGAGGGCTTTGAACGCCAAATCCTATTGATTCATTTGCTAACAAGCCAAGCTTGAGCTAGAAGTTAAAGTGTTCGAGCCGAGTCGAGCTCATATATTGTTTGACTCAAGCTCAACTTGACTAATTTATACCTCTAATAAAAGCACAAACCCTACTATAGATCTGCTCTTGCATATGAGACTATGTTTTCTTTATTCGTGGCCATGCTTAGTTTGGAGAGAGATTACGAGAGATAAAGAGATTACGTGCGTGCGTTCGAAGCGTGACCAAACTAACGCAGGCTTTCTTCAGCAATCTTATTCGGATTGGTCTATAAAAAAAAATCAACTAAAATGGTTAAATAAATACTCACATAAGGTGATATAATAAAATAAATTATCTGAGAAGAGTAAAAAAATAACTTAGATAAGCCAAATATTAATAATACTCGGACAAATAAAGAACTTAAAAATAGGATTTGGTCAAATTTTATTGCACATAAAACAAATTATTTACTCGCAATTTAGGGTTTAAATAAGTTGTCCAATTGTCCTTTCTATTTGTCACAATTTGGAGGAATTAAAAAAAAATAAAAATTGGAGTAAATATAATAAATATATTATTGCCTTTTGCATTTTTTTATTTTTTATATAATTAATTTATATGAATTGATATGACACTTAAAATACTACTAGTCGAAGTACGAATCTTGATGCTAAAAGCAAGTGATCCGAAGTTGAAACTGGTCGAGATCAAACACTTAAAATATCTTTGGAAACTCAGGATGTAAATCCTAAATAACTCTCAAACATGGAGTGTTTATAGTCAAATCGAGTGTCTCGGACGGGATCTAACGAGCGAGATCTCATAATTCGACTTCATTTGAGCATTCAAATACACAAATACATCATATGATCAAAGAGATCATCATGAGCCATCCGATGGAGATGAGTGGTTCGGTTGCATGTATTTGAGACACCACTCTCCCTATAAATACCTCATTCTATGGGGAGGCCAAGAGAGAGCTCTAAAGCTTGAAAGTCCTCCGGGCATAATCGTCCCTCGATGGTCGACCACCCGTTGGTTACCACCACCGTCTGATCCGCATCGTGATCCTTCGCTAATCATCCGCCGTGCCACATCATCGTCAATCATCGCCGGTCTACCGGTGTTGGCCGTCATCGTTGGTCACGCCGGATCCTCGGAATCTTCGCCGGTCTCCATCATGACGATCTTCATCGGTGTTGTTCCACGTCATTTCTTTAAAACACTCGCAGTGACATTTGTCGATTTTGGGATTCCATTCTCATATCTGATTTTGTAATCCGTTATCGGAAAACTTGTACTCAAAATAGATATATAGTGGAAGCTTTTATCGGGCTAGGCCATGATTTTTCCTCTTTTCGAGGGTTTTAAAAAATTTTGGAGTTTTCTTGTTCACTCTTTAAATACTTGTGTGTGGATTTCACAAAGCTAAAATAAACTTTTCTCATGGCCGGTTTTCTAATACATAACATGAATAATGTTATATATTTTATTATATCTATTTTATAGTATTTTCCAAAAATAAATTATAAAAAATGTATATCACCATGTCATTTGTAATAAATATGAAATATTATTTTATGTATTTAATTGCATGATATTTTCATAAAATTAGACATTTCATGAGAAAAACAATAAAATTAAATTTAAGAAAATAAAAGATGATGTTATCGAATAAAGAATCATATAAAAACTATCATTACCATTATCCTATTAATAGGAAGGTGTAAAAATCTGCATTCAAATTGCAAAATTCAATTGAATTTTTTAATAATAAAATTGTTTTTTATTTCGAAAATTAATATCTTTCTTTAAAAAAAAAAAATTTATCACTTAAATTTGAGTTGCTGAATTTGAATACTTTAGCCCTCTGATCCTTATGCTCCATTTATATAGTAACACAACAACCATCACCATTGCTAATAAGAACCGGTTCTCTTCGTTTTATAGAGAAGAAAATGGTTGAAAACAAATTATTCTGTATATTTGAGGAATTTATTGGAAAGAATGAGGGTTTGTTTGGGACAACTTTAGTTGTATAAAAAAATAATGATGAAACTACTGCAAAAAAATTATTGTATGAAGAAGCGATGATGGGTATAGAAATTTTTTTATTTAACAAAAGTGAAATCATAGATTTCTAGTTGTGATCATAAGTAGCCAGGTCAGATTGGAAAACGTAAATTTATCACCACAAATTCTTGAAAATGCAGCTAAAATACTGCCAGAACGTAGCTTCCAAATAGCACAATGATTCATTTTGGCACTGTACTGCTCTCCCAAATGCAACCTAAGAGTTAAAGTTTGAAAATAGTATTTGAAGTAATAAAAATAATTAATTAAATTTCAAAAAAAATGTAAACTCATATATGCATGCATACATACATATATATAGATTTATTTGTTTTGTTCGTGATTTTAAAATCTTGAAAAAAAGCTTTGTAATATAAACCTCAAATTCTAGTCTTATGTTTAGTTTTTTCCTACTTAGTTTTGGTTCTTCTCTTATGTTGCATCTAAATCTGTTAGTATAAAAATATTACTATCAAGCATGTATAAGCACCTAAGAGAGAAAAAAAATATAATATAGAAAGAGAAGCTCCATAATTCCACAAGATTTGTGTCATAAAATACAAATTAATATCACGATAGACTTAAACCTCCTAGAGTCATTATCTGACCACCTATAAAATTAGATTGATGTCTAGTGTTGCAAGAATGAATACAACAACAATAATAACAACAATAATAACAACAAGAAGTATTTATCCCACTATGTGGGGTCTGCTACATGAATCCTTCTTCTCAATTGTGTCCTATTATGTGTCAAATTCTCATTTAATTCAAGTATACTATGCTCATTTTTTATATATCTTAGCCAAATCTTTTAAGTCTACCTCTACCTTTCTTAACATAAGGAAAATCTACTCTCTAACTGGTTATCGACGAGATGAGCTTTATGTAAACCATCTAAGATCTCTCTAATCTTATCTGCCACTGGAGCTACTCCAATTTTTTCCTGAACATACTTATTTCACATTTTATCTCTAAGATTAAAGCAACTCATCCACTGAGCATCCTCATCTCTACAACACTTAACTTAGAAGTATGTTTCTCTTTTATTGGCCAATATTTTACACCATAAATCATTGTAGGTCGTACCACCATCTTATAAAATTTTTCTTTAAGTTTAAGCGATACTTTTCTATCACACAATAGGCCATAAGCATTCCTCCACTTCAACCATCCAACATAAATTCTACTAATACATCTCCATCTATTTCACCATCATTTTGAACAATAGAGCTTAGATATCTGAATCGTTCACTCTTTTTAATGACTCATTCACCCAATATCATAATACTACCACTAGAACTTCTACAACTAAAATTACACTCCATATATTTAGTTTTAGATCTACTTAAATGAAAATCTTTAGACTCTAAGGTTGACCTCCATAATTCAAGTTTCTCTTGGACTCCCTCTCAAGTCTTATCAACAAGAAGGATGTCATCAGCAAAAAAGCATACACCAAGGTACATCTTCTTGTAAATGCCTAGTAAGAACATCCATAACTAAAACAAAAACATAAGGGCTTAAAACTGATCCTTGATGTAATCCAACTGAAATAAGAAAATACTTTGTCAATCCTCCTTGTGTTTGGACACAAGTAACAATTTTAGTATAAATATCCTTAATGACTTGAATATAACTAATATTAACTCCTTTCTTTTCTAAAACTCTCCAAAGAACATCTCTTCAAACTTTATCATAAGCTTTCTCTAAATCAACAAATATCATATGTAGATCCTCCTTACTTTCTCTATACTTCTCCATCAAACCTCTTAACAAATGTATATCATCCATAGTAAATCTACCTGGCATTAAACCAAATTAATTGTGAGAAACTTTTGTATCAGCTGCAGAATGAGTACATAGAAATAAAATAATATAATAATACTTATTAAGTGCATGTTGTGAAATGTATAAACTTTAAGATTTGAACAAACAACATCAAGATCAAGCTGAAACTAAGAATTATGCTGAAGAGATGAACTCAAAGATGCTGAATGTAGAGCCGATCAATTGTGTTCCGAGGAGTAGCTTTAAGAGTCCTTTTAAAGATAATGTGAATTCAAGAAGAAAATAGTAATCATTCCTCAAGTAATCTTTGAGCTTGAAAACATCAAAATTGTTAAGAAAGTTCCCAATGTTTAGATATTTTGAGAGAATGCTAGGATTTAATTGGTTGATTCAAGAGAGAAGTTTGTTGGTTTATTTAGTTTTTATGATGCAGTTTCAGAAGAAGTCTCCAAGTACATTTGAAGAGAACTAAGAAACTTAAATAATGAATTCATCTTGTTGAGGAGTCATTTTGATGGTGGTGCCAAGTTCTTATTGTGATATTTACTTCATTGTTGATCTATTTTCTAAGATAGCTTTCTTGATGTAGTGATCCAATTTATGTTTGGAGGAGCTTCATTATCATTGTATGATAAGTTTGAAAATATTCCTTCTCCTTCAAGTCACCCTCCTACAAGTAGATCCTTTTTTTTTCTTATAAGCTATTTATCTTATCTTTTATGTTGGCTATTGAAAATAATAAAGAATCATTTTGTAAAATTCTTTGTAGATCTTCTCTAATTATTTTATATATTTGACTTGCCAAACTTACTAGGTTTTTTTGTTTGTAAAATGAAGTTCATGATTATTAATGATTTGAGTTGTAAGATATTATTTAATTATATCGATTATGCGCCATTTTGTATATTTGTATAATTGATTACTAAAGATATTTGGTTTGATATTTGATTTTACATTTTAACTAGCCAAAATGGTAACTTTGGACTTGACTTTGTGCCACTTCAACTTCTATGACTTCCTTCTAAATAACCATTCATGCTATTATTTACTTATTTGCATTCTCTTTGCATTTTACTCCTCAAAGATTATATATGTATATATATATATATACACACTTCTTGTTTAGATAAAGTTTTTTTTCAATTGTTATATGAATTTCGCGAAGGAGGTTTGGAATTTGGCTTCAGTAGTGATGAAGCATAACATCAAGTCACTGCAATGAGAGTTTAACTTCAAAAATGAATTCACCCTTCTAGTTGCTAAGACTCATGAGTCCTTGAACTCACAAAAGAAGAATAAGTTATGGTTTTTAATAGGGGTGTCAATTTGGGTTAGTAGATCAGGTTTGGATTTGACCTCAATTTGACTCGACTTGAATAGGATTTACCTGAATTGAATCCAATTATTAAATTTATCAAAAATTTTAACCCACACTGACCTGCCTTCAGCTCAAATGATCTGAACATGACTTGAATGATTTATTTATGCATGCATTCTAGAGCAAAAGTGAGTCAAATTTAGATTTGTGGGTAAAAAATTGGGTTAATTTCAAGTTCACAGGTCAAAATCGAATTAAACTCGAGTTGGCTAGTCAAAATCAGGTTGACAAGTCAACCTAAACTCGACCCAAAATATTGAAAGGATCAAATTTTTAAACCCAAATCCGACCTAAAATTTATTTGGGTTAACTTAAACTAGTATTTTTTGAGTTAGGTTTGTGTCAGGACAATTTTTGACACCTCTAATTTTAGAGAGATCACTTTACAAAGAACTTAGAACTTCTCTTCTTTCAAAGGTAGTTGGAATACTTAAATTTTTAATTGGTTTTTGCTCATGAGATGTAGAATTATTTTATGAGTATAATCTCTTTAATTATATTCTTAAAAGATTAGAAGGTGAAGTAAATTTTATATTTATTCAATTTTACATTTTTAATAAAGGCTTCGAATGAAGACATTATCATGTTATCTCATAAGTATGTTAAAATTTGTAAAATTAGGGGGAATGTAAAAGATCGAAATAAAAAGGTGTTTTTTCCAAGTCGACCAAGAGATACTTAATTTGAATAAAGTGGAATATCATTTTAAAAAGTAGGATTTATGATTATTACTATTCAAAGATGATCCACCTTTGTTCATTAACTAAGAGAAGTAGCTTGATTTTGTGCAGTGTACTTCTGAGAATGTCATCAATTGATTATTTTTCTTGATCAATCTTCCATGAACAAGTTTTGATTCTTTATTTGAATGCAATTTTTTTCTTCTAGAACTTAACTTTATGACTTTCCAAATACTACTCCAAAAAAAGAGTACAATGAGTTTCCCTCTCAAAAAAGGGGGTTGTCAATAATGATGATTATGAAGTCAAGAAAGTGAAAGTTCAGTTGAGCTCTAGTGAAGAAATTCCTATCATAAAAGTAGATCTAGAAGTCATTACAACTCCATCGACTTTACAAGCTAAGTAAATCATGCTAGTAACAGAAATTTAAGTGCCATATTATCTTTCTCCATGAAGTTTCAAGCAATATTTCAAGGATGAGAGAGGCAAGCCATCTTTTGAAGGGTGGAGAAATGATAAACTTGTATTAAATGTTTGTATCAATCATTATTGCCAATGAAAAAGTTCAACTCCACTATATTTCTGTTCATGCTAATCTTCCTCTCAAATCATTTGCATAATCATATTTTATGAATGCTTAGTCCAAATTACTTACACATAACTATGATGAGACGATTATTGATGACTTGAAAAAATTATTTCTTATGAAGAATAATCAGAAGAGATTTATCTCAAAGAACATCAACTTAATGGGCTAGGTAGATAGAACTTACAAAGTGAAAGAAGAGTTTTTAAGTTCTTTAAAGTAAGAGGATATTCTTCTATGCAAAGCTTTTAGCATTAAGTAATCCACTAAAAAGTTTATTATTAAGGAATTTACAAAGAAAGTTTATTGTGGAGTTTTTCTATTAAGGATGAATGGAAGGTAGTGTTGACAAGAAGGCTGCTAATGGGCCACCAAGATACAAATTTTGAACTAGTGGAGTAAGTGGGATAATAAATGAAGGGATCACTATTCAAGATGACAAAACATAGATGATGATTAAGAGAATCTAATAGGCAAAGGATGAATGAACTTGAAGCCATTAAAACTTTAGAGAATATGATAAAAAAAATAGCCCTTGTGGTGAATTCATAATATAAAATCATGGAAAAGATAATGCCGACATTAGGGGTGCCAACATATCATGAGTTACCCAAAGACTTTCAATAAAGAAAAGATCAACTAATAGACCAATAAGTGTGATGGAAAACTTGGATTGGAGGAATGTCCAACACATGGAACAACAAATCACCGGAAGTAAGAAGATCGAGACAAAGGCTAGGGCAAGAGATAGGGCCACTGTCATAAGAGCTACGGTCAATTGGATATCTAGATATCTCATTCTATCACAAAAATAATTAATTATAAAATTTGAAAGTAGTTATTAGTTAATTAATCTAAAATCTTATATATTAATAATTTGAATAAAAAATAAGTATATTCACAACATATATTCTCCTATCTTCAATTATGATCAAATATCAAAATTCACAACAATTTTTTTTTTCCATATTTCATCAAATTTTAATGAGTTGATTATAACACATAGAAAATCATGAGTTTAACAATTTAGATTTTTAAGCCAAGTATTACATCTAATAAGTATGCATGATTTAATGAAATGTATGCAATTCTTTAATTAAAATAACATAAATAATATGCATTTGTTACCATTAAATTAATTTAGTATCAATCACTCAAACATATAAAAGTAAATCTAATTAATTAACTAGCCTAAACATCAAACTCCTTGTCAACTCACTCCCATGTTCCAATCTCAATACATTTGCCGGCTGGCTATCCATGGCCGGCACTTTGACAAAGTCTCAGACTCAACTCTCTCTTCCTCAACCCAAAATAAATAAACTTCTTATCAACTAAAACAACTCCACCTCCTCTCCCTCCTTCTGCAAGTTTATATACGCCAAACAAACTAGAAACAACTAAACAAGATCAAATCCAGTACTATAAGGGAGATGAGGCAGGCAGAATTTACTCAGGAATGATGTCTGGGAAGAAGCCTGGCCCCAACTCTCTTCCACTTTCAAGAATAAAGAAAATCATGAAGCACTCAAATGAGGATGTGAAGATGATCTCATGTGAGGCTCCGCTGGTTTTCTCCAAGGCGTGTGAGCTCTTCATACAGGAGCTGACGGTGCGGGCATATAAAGTTACCCTGCGGGCTAAAAGGAGGACTTTGCAGAAGGAAGATATCGCTGCTGCCGTCAAAGCCACCGACGTCTTCGACTTCCTCATGGACATGGTCTCGGTCTCCACCGCCGATGATGGGATGAAGCCGGCGAGGAGAGTGCCTTTGAATTCATTCTCAAGGAATAAAAGTCAAGTTTTATTATTAAAAAGCGTAATCTTATATATAAGTTTCTTCTTTTGTTGCCATTAGTTCAAACTGCCTTGTTTTTTGTTTACAACATGTATCAATATTTGCAATTTCTTTCCCTTGATGATTCATGTAATTGAATGTTGAATTTTTCTTTCTAATTAGCTTAATTTACCTATGGTATTAGAAGATGTATGCTCTTACAGAAGTAGATGGTTAGCTTTTGATTTTTTGTTAGAACTGTGTGTATATTACCGTTGTTCCAGTAATTTGCATGGTAGATAGAAGGTATATACGTGTGGCATGGGTTTGATTATGGAGTTAAATACTGAGAGGTGAGTTTTCATTGGGTTTACTTATTTTAGATGTGCTGATTTCCAAGAGCTCTTTATGAAATATGTTAGGTTTTATTTATCGCATTATGTTTTTATTAAGTTGTATGAAATAAAATTCTATAATTTTGTTTTAATAAATAAGCTGCTTCATAAATATTTTTGTAGTGTTCATGTGGAATAATAGAGGATTCATGTGAAAATTTTCAATTTTTTTATTTTCTTTATAGTTTAAATAAAGAAGAAAAAACATCAGAAAAAGAAAAAAAAAATCATAGCACTCATATCAATTGGAGAAGAAGGTTGCACGAACCACATAGCTCACTTGATGATCCATTTCGTTGAAGAGTTTGGTCTCAACTTACTTGCAAGCCAATTTAAGATTATTAGATGTAATGAGTTTATCTTTAATTAGCTCCATGTTTTACAAGATACCAGACATGCACAATGAGAAATAGTTTAGCACGCACTATTCTCTTCAATATTACACTCAGAAGTGAAATATATTGTCAGAAACTATGAATTAGTTTGACATATTACAAATATATATAGTTTGTTTTAAAATAAAGCATTAATTCATTACCATTACAAATAATTATTTTTAACGAGACATTCTTTTTTCAAAAATATTATTTTGATTTTGCTCACAAATGCCTTATTTCTTGAGCAAAACTTTTAATTACTTTCTCCAAGAATAGCAACAACAGCAACAACAACAAGCCTTTATCCCACTATGTGGGGTTAGCTATATAAATCCTTTTTCTCTATTGTTTCCTATTAAATGTCAAATTATCATATAATTTTAATAAACTATGGCCATTTTTTGTGCAACCTAACCAAGTCATTTCAGGTCTACCTCCATCTTTCTAACATAAGATGCATCTAATGCATCTGCTCTGCTAACTGGATCATCAGACAAACGATGCTTTATGTGATTAAACTATCTAAGATGACTCTATCTAATCTTAACTGTCAGTGGAGCTACTCCAATCTAATCACATATATATTTATTTTGCATTTTATCCCTAAGAGTAAACCCACTCATACCATCACCAAGAACAAATTAAGAAAATGTAAATACCCTCAATTACCACAGGTTTTCTTCATTTTGTTGCATAAAATTCAGAAGTCCAAATCTTATATTTCTATTGTTCATCTATCTCGAGCTGATTCTATCAAAATGTTCTTGCGATGAGAGAAACAACTGGCATACTTCATCTATAATAATGTTATTTTTTGTTGGATTTTGCTAATAAGTCAGCAAGTCGATCTCAAAAATGTTTATATTTTACTTAGCTGCACGAAACTCCATGTCATATACAATAACCACTTAAACTGTGGTTTCACAGTGAAAATACCGATATTTTTTTACCACTAACTTGAGATGGGTGGGTAGGTTGACGGGCGGACTCATGCATCTATGTTCCTCATCATTTTTAACTGCGATTCTGTATGGTAAGTTGTTATTAAATATTTAATGAGTTATAAGAAGTCTTACAATTTTATAACTACATACAAAGTTAGGTTAGAAATATAGCTTATATTTCCTTCTTTTTCTTGCTGCTCGACCAAGTAAGCTTCTCTACGACCATCCTCATGGCTCCCTTCATTAACGAACAACTGGACGCAGCCATTGATATTCTGTTGTTCATCTGCTTTGATAAGAAGTTCGTAATTTTCCACGTTGGTTGATCCACCGCTGCCTAATCTCACGCCTCTATCTGCGTGCAACATATCTCAGTAGCACTATTATTGCATGTTGATCACTTCAGTATTAGTTTCTTACTTTGGTCAATTTTGCTCTTAACTTTGTCAGGCTTTTTGGATTGTCAAAGTTGTGTGCTTAAATTTTTACTGATACCAAAAAGATTTCATCATGTTGAACTCCGTGAAATTTTCTTCTAAAAAAAAAAAAGATATCCTTATATTAAAAGATTTTCAGAAAAACTCTCCTAATATTTACAGATTCCCTAACTAAGATAATCATATTCTCTTTTCATGAATGGCAAACAAATTTGAGTCAATATATACTGGCCTAAATTACATCATTAATTTTTATATAATATATTTCATGGCAAACATATTCATTATTATTTAATTTGCCTACAAATCAAAATAATTTAGTTTCATATCAATTAAACGTAGAAGAAATATCATGCATCAATTTTTAAAGATTATTATGATCAAATTTAGATCAAAATATCTTAACCAAATTTTTTTTATAAAAAACTTTGTATAGATTTAGCATATTTTTTTCAAGTTTAAGCTCAAAGAAATCTAACACACATTATAACATGCAAAATCCTAGTTACCACCTCTATCTTCTACATCTTCATATTGCTAGGGTAGTTCATAGCCACCACCCTCATATTTGGCATCATGTGGCTACTTCGCATCATTATTTGAGCAGTCTTCTTCCTATGCATCATCTCTTAGCTCGAATGCCTTAACCATATCACCTCTTAAAGCATCTTAAGATTAATTTCCACTATGTGGCGTTAGTCATTCTCCTTCACAAGGTTGTAAGAAGGACATCCCCTTCTTTCATCATCACTTAGTTCTATGGCCACTTAGGCATTAGCATCATAGAATGCTTGGGCATGTCTTCTCATGATTGCGCATCATAGTTGCCCCTATTTGATTCCACCTTTAGCTGCTTGATATCTTTGTCTAATAGGTCTTTTGACGACGTCTTTTACTATTACTTTTTGACATTAATCAAAAGTGTGCGCTTCTATATTTTTATCCCTATGATTTTTAAGTAGTATTTTCTATTTTGTTGCATCCTTAATTTTTTTTTATTAAAGTTTTTTTTTGGATCTAGGAGTATACAATCATCTTTTTAAGAAGAACTATGCTTGTTGAAGGATTTGTAAGAAGATTTTCAAAGTGGTCTTCTAACTTTGAAAATTTTAATAAATCAGCCATTATTTTTATAAGGATTGCATTTCCAGACTTAAGAGTACATATATTAGATTGACTCACAAGACATTGTATTCATATTTATATAGTTATCTTTCGGATCAAAGATTTCTACCTGCCGGCAAATAGAAGAATAAATATAAGCTCAAGAACTCCGGACTCAGAAAAGATAAAAATAGAAGGTAAAAACAAAAAGGATTGTAATAAAATATTATGTTAAATTTTATTAATAATTTAAAATTTAAAAATCCTGAAGCACCATAAGTTTGTCACTGAGTAGAACAAAAGGTTAATTAAATTATTTCCAAATACATACATTTCCCTTTCGTTTCAATTACTCTATAATTAACTGATTAAGTCATCATATCTTGAGCAATTTTCTTCTCCAAAAACTATATGAAGGGCCACAGGCAAAAAATATTTAATTAGAAAAATATTTAAACTAAATTAAAGTCAACAATATAATTATTCGTATAACCATTAATTATCAATTAAGTTAACTCATAGTCAATAAAATAATTATCTTATTTTTAATTTGGTACATTAATTATTCTAATTAATTTATATTCATATGACACAATTAATGTATTAAGTCATATTAAGGGTATGTTTGAAACCAATGTAATTTTTTGAAAAGCTAATTGTATAACTCTTATAGATAAAATAATTTTTTGAAAAACTGTTGTGTATGTTAGATATTTTTCTTTAAAATTCAAATATCAACTTTCTGACAATAACCACAATAACAACTCTGGTTCTCAACCACAAGACTTTTTGAAAAATAGTCAAAATTCATAAATATAATCTTGCTTGACTACTTTAAAACTAATCGAAGTTGTCCCAAACATACCCCTCTTAATCATCTGATTTTATCATTTATGGCCTCTTTGGGGCAGCTGCAATTATTTGAAAAAAATAATAGTGGAATTGTTGTAGAAAAAACTATTGTCTAAAAGCCATCATGGGTATTATAATTTTTTTTTTTAAACAATAATTTATACCACGCTTCTACCAGGTGAATAATCAGCTTTTCTCATCACAGCTTCTTCAAAATATAGTTTTCTAAGTATCATTTGCGGTGCGATTCAGACCACATCGCAGGTATAAATTTCCCCCAAATACAACTTTAGTTTAGTGGATAAGCAAATTCAACTTAAACGAAACGATTTCTAACTTTAAATTTTTTATTATTGCAAGTTTTATAATATTATGATAACCCCCTTGAATAGATATGATCTTTAAAATTAAATAAAAAAATTGCATGGTTCTTTCTCTCAATCCGTTAATATGTCCGCACAAAAGTTGAAATAATAAGCTCCTATTTTACCGAAAGAAAATAACTTCGGTTCAATCCCTTAACTTTCTTTGCTTAAATCCTATTGGCCAAGTCACTGCTGATTGTCTGACTCAGCCGTTTAACACATAGCTGAACTTGTTACCTTATTATTTGTATTTTATGCACATCTCAGAATGATATGATGGACTATCTAAAGTTTTATAATTTTTTTTTTATTGGTTTTCTGTTCATATTTAAAGCAATATTTTGATCTATCATTTTTATTCAATTTTTACTATTTTATTTTAATTATACAAATTTATTTATATATATATATATATATATATATATATATATATATATATATATATATATATATATATATATATATATATATATATATATATATATAAAATGAAAGATGATGATTTAAGGTGATGATCTGGGCACCAATAATTGATGACAATGATTATAATTTTGAATATCGAGCAGAGCTTAATATTTTTTTTAAATCTCTAAGCTCTATTTGAATTCAAGTATAGATCTACCTCATATGAAAATGAGGATTTATTTTTAATTTTGAGAGTAATATTTTAATAATTTTAGTTTATTCTCAAAACATTTATTCAAATATCCTGTGTTAATTCTTTTAATCATATACTATTCTTTCAATATTTAAGAGTATTAATTAATTCAAAATTGAATTGGATTGCTTTCATTGTCATTAAATTTGCTTCATTATAATATTTAGTTAAACTATAAGTTTATTAAAATTAGAGTTTGTACGGATCAAAATTAATTATGTAACTTATTAATTGAAGGTTGCATCAGTATTCATAACTAATTGGATAGATTTTGTGGAATTTGATCTAAAATTAAATTTTGAAAAATTGCATGGCTTGATCACTCCATGGATAACAACATAGATCTCTCCATGGGTTGTGAACCAAATAAATTATTCTAAATCATAATTTCACCCTTCTATTAAACCCACACATCAAGTTGTGAATTTGTCAAATCATGTGTTTTAGTTGACTTTGAATTTATTATGCAAATTTAAAAAATTATATATATATATATATATATATATATATATATATATATATATATATATATATATATATATATATATATATATATATATATATATATATATATATATATATATATGGATATTCGATAATCTTATCTCACATGTAGGGAGTTAATAGGTGCTATAACAATTGGTGGACATAGTGGGAATGGATCGGGGCAATGGAAGTTGGTGAGGTAATGATTAGGGGGTTAGGTGGGGCTAATGGGATTGTAGAGGGGTGGGGGTATATGAGGTTTAACCTAATGATCAATGTGACCATGAGGAAAGAGAGTCAAAGTCGAGAGGAATTAAAGGGTTGTTGGAAGTTTAAGAGAGAGAGAGAGAGAGAGAGAGAGAGAGAGAGAGAGATAAAAAGTACAATCTCACACATAAAAAAAGAGAACATAATAAGATTCACATGATTTGACATCTTGTCTACGTTCACGATCGCATTAAGATCTCACTATTTTTTCTCATTTAAGGAGCTTAGGAGAAGATACAAATTTTTAAGATACCGCCTCCCGTGGGTTTTCTCCCCTTTTAAATGATCATCTAACCACCAATTTTGAATTTCAAGTGTGAAATAATTTAATTTTAGTAGCTACCTAATTTTGACAAGAAAAAAAATGTAAAGTTTGACTGTATACTTAACAATCTCCCACTTGGAGCTAAATTTTTTCTTTAATATATTAGTTGTTATGGTTGAAACTTCTCTTAAAATGCTCCTTCATGTAGATTCACCAATTCTCTTACTGCAGCACCTCCATCATCATAATTTATGAAGGCTAACTGAGGTCATGCATAATTTGAATTTTGAGATGGTCACCACTTTGGTCAATATTTCTGCAGAATTTTTTGTTCCATGAATCTTTGATGATCATCATATGATATATGTGTTTTGTCCTTACATTAAAAACTAGATTCTTTATTAGGTGGATGATGCTTTAACTGTCACTGAAGAGAGTGTTACTAGTTTGCTCTATTCCTAACTCCTGTAGAAAATTCTTTAGCGAGATCATTTCCTTGCCTATTTTAAAAACTGCTATACACTCGGCTTTAGTGGTGGATTGCGAGACACTCGCTTACATTCTAGACATCCAACTAATTGTAGTTCCTCCAAGTGTGAACACATAACTCGATGTGCACTTGTGACCATCTAAATCTCCTTTCAGGTCAACATTTAAGTATCCCTATAGAATTAGTTCATGCTTCTTAAAGTAAAAGGATATACTTGAAATACTTTTTACATATCTTAGGATCCACTTTATGGCTTCCTAATATTCTTCTCTGGGTTAGACATAAATATGCTTACAACTTTCATTACGTGACATATGTTTGGTCTAATACATACAATAATATATATTAAATTGCCGATTACATATGCATATGGTATCTTCTTAATATGCTCTAGCTCTTCATCAGACTTTGATGATTGCTTTTTAAATAGCCAGAAATGACTACCTAAGGGAGTCTCTCTTGGTTTTTCATTCTAAACATTAAACTAATTCAAAATCTTCTGAATGTACTTCTCTTGGGATAACTCTAAACTCTTATTGGATTTATCCTGAGTAATCCTCGTGCCAAGAATTAATTTTTCTACTCCTAAGTCTTTCATTTCAAACTCCTTTAGTAATTGATTTTTTAACTTATTGATTTCTATTATGCATGCTTCTACAACAAACATATTATCAACATAAAATAATAAAATAATATAATAATATATGACTTGTAAAATCTCTTGATGAAACAACAGTGATTTATCTCACATCTAGTGAACTCATTTTTCCATATGAAGTCCTTAAACATTTTGTATCATTATCTTGGTGCTTTCTTCAACCTATATAAGCTCTTTTGCAGCTTGCATGCTAAATTTTTATTTATTTTTAGAACAATGAACCATTCTAGTTGTTCCATATAGGTCTCTTCCTTAATATTCCGTGAAGAAAAAAAAGTTGTTTTCATATATAGATGTTCCATATATAAGTCTTCAATTGCACCAATACCCAAGATCATTCTAATGGTAGCCATTTTTTCCATTAGTGAGAATGCCTCTATGTAGTCGATCCCACGTAGTTGGTGAAATCTTTTGACTATCAATCTAGCGTAATATCTTTTTGCTCCAATCAGACTCTTCTTTCACTCTATATGCTTAGTTATCCTACAATTATTTCTTATCGTTGGGTAATAGGTCTAATGTTTAGATTATGTTTGTCTCCAAAAAGTTCATCTCTTCTTTCATGGTTTTCTCCCATTGGATTAAATCTCCTGCTTGTAATGCTTCCAAGTAGTGCCCTAGCTTCATATTATCTATTAATAATAGATCGTGTAAAAATAAAGAATACCTTTGCATGGATATGGAAGGTTTAAAAGATCTCCTCCACATTAATGGAGTAAATGGATCTTGAGCCTTTTCTATAATAGCCTCTATATCAATATTAGAACCTTTTGAGGTTTTATTAGTATTATCAATACTAATTTGAGCAAGGATGACTTCTCCATGCTTTTTAGGTATTTCTGATTCATTCTTATATAGCTTATGTTCATTAAATGTTACATCTTTAGCTATGACTTTCATCTTGATCATCCCAAAATTGGTAATAAAATGGTCTAAGCCATATCTAATAAAATAATACTTCTTTGCATTTGCATCAAGCTTATCTCTTGATTTAGAATCAATGTGCACATATGAAACATAAATAAAAAATATTTAAATATGAAAGTCGTACCTCTTTTTCATTCCACTATTATTTAAGGATTTTGTAAACCTAATAAGATAGACGTACCTCTATTAATTAGATTGGTTGTTGTGTTGATTGTGTATGCCAAAAATATCTTGGGTAAGCTATAATGCAATCTCATGCTCCTTGCATGCTCATTCAGAGTTCTATTCATTCTTTTAATAACACCATTGATCTGTTTTAGAGTTCTTGGAATAGTTTTTAGCATGGGAATTCCATGTTCGAGCAATAAACATTAAATTCACTGCTATCGTACTTACCATAATTATCAGATTTCAAACACTTGACCTTTTGTCTTGGTTAAGTTATCACTACTACCTTCCAGTTATTGAAAGTAACAAACACATCAGATTTATTTTTTTTAAAAAATAAAACATATCTTTTTTATTGAGTCATCAATGAATGTGACGTAATATAATGGGCTACCAAGGGATTAAATCAGAGCTAATCCTCAAACATTAGAGTGCACTAATTCAAGTTTTTCAGATTTAGAGGTCCTTGAATTTTCAAGAAAACTAACATTTTTCTACTCAAGAACATAATTCCCACAAAATTCCAAGTTCATAAACTTTAGATATGAAAGCTTCACCTTTGATGTCATGATCTTTATTCCCTTCTCGCTTATGTGGTCAAGTCTTTGATGCTATAATTTTAAGCTATCACTACCAGCAACTGTCACCAGGTCTTTACCTTTTGAGATAATGTATAATGTTTACATCTTCTTTCCTCTGGCCATGACCAACATTTCTTTAGATACCTTCTAGGATCCTCCATTAAACACTATGGTGTATCCATAGTTGTCAATTTGACATTTTGACTCATTAATATTAAGTTTCTCTTGAGGCTTGGAACATGTCTTACCTATTGTAAGACCCACTTTGTTCCATTTTCAATTTTAATTTGAGCTTTTCCCTTTCCGATGATCTTTAGATGCTCATCATTCGCCAGATAGACTTTATTAAAAATTTTTACAGTATAGTTCTATAGAAATTCATGGTGATGGGTAGAATGAAATGACAAGAATTCAAGACTCAATGGGACTCTCAACACAACATACTAGTTCTTCAGAATCATCTTTAATTATCGAGTTTGTGAACTCCTCATTTTGTTCATGGTTCATCTTCTTTTTAGGTGTCTCGCATTGACTTAAGAAATTCCCTTTCTTTTGACACCAACAAATAATATCCTTATGATTCCTTACCTTGTCTCTAGACTTTGACCTTTCCTGATTCTATCTTTATGGCTCCTCCCTCTACTCTCAATACTAAGAGTAGAACCTGAGATAGAGCATTCTCCATACTATCTTCTATTAATGTCCTCGATTAGAATAAGATTTTAGACATCATTTAACTTTAATTTGATGTTACCTATTGAACTACTCACTACAGTCACCGTTGTGAATCAACTATCCGGTAGAGATGACAATAAGATTAGTTCCTTGACCACATCATTGAATGCTACCGAGCTCAATTAAGTCGTAATCATATTGAACTCATTGATGTGGTCAGCAACAGATGCACCATCTCCCATTTTTAAATTAAATAAATGATGCATTAAAAATACCTTATTTGATGTTGATAGCTTCTCATACATATTGGATAGAGCTATTATCAGATTGGTCATCATCTTCTTCTTGATAATATTGAAAGCAATATTTCTCATCAATGTCAAGCGAATCACACCTAATGCTTGGTGACTAAAAACTCACATTCTTCTTAGCTCATCTTCTATGGCTTTCAACCTAGAAGTGATTCATACAACATCTTTTGGTACACATAGTTCGCTATCTACACCTTCCAAAAATTAAAGTCATCATCAAACTTATCAATTTGGTCTTCCCCCTTGTCAACCATCTCTTTCTCTTTTTAGCAAGATGTTGACCTCACTTTTGGAGTGAGGATCTAATCTTCCCGTCCTAGATTTATGAGTCTTCTAGACACTAAGAGTTCGTTAGTTCTAAGACACCCCTAGTGGCTAAGTGAACACTTAACCTAAACTTAGAGACTTAGAAGGATTAGCCATAGGATTTGGCTATGGATCTAGGAAATCTACCTAGCCTATAGCCTAACCAAACCTATTCCCCCTTTCTTTATCCAAATTCAAACCTCCAAATTATACAATCAAATTAAATGGAACTCAAATCTAAATCCTTAAACCAAATTCAACTCAAAGCCAAAGTCAAACCCATCTTAAGTGACCCAAGCCTATGGACTTAGCCAAATGCAATCTCAATCCAATTGATTTTTCATAAATCAATCAATTCCTCAATCATCATTCCAAACCTAAATCAAATCTACAATCACATTCAAGTCTCCAAACCAAAACTAAATCAACCTTGCCTAAGCCCTATGATTCTAATCCCATGGACTTAGCCAAATGCAATCTCAATCTAATTGATTTTCTCATGAATCAATCAATGCCTTAATCATCACTTCAAACCCAAATCAAATCTATAGTCAAACCAATCAAGCCAAAATCAACTCAATCAAATCTAGCCTAACCATTTGAGTTGAAATATTCAAATGAGCCAAAATCAAATAAAATCCAAATCAATGATAACCAAAGCTATAATTCAATTCCAAATCAATTATCAAACTCATCTCAACTCAATTCAACCCAAGATCAAGCCAATTAACCCATTTAAGCTCACTTGACCCAAAGTGACATAAAAGACCTATTTGAGCCAAATTCCAATCCTACCCAAATTTGTTTGAACCAAACTAATCAAAACTTTCTACTATGATTGTTGATCATCTTAGATTGATCAATTGCTAACAATTGAGTCAAACCAAGTCAATTTATTCATTTGACCAAAGTAAATCATTTAACCTACATGAACCAAACTAGCCAAATCTCAATCTAAGCCAAATTAATTGAAATGAATGATTCACATCAACCTAAAATCAACCTTTGAATATGACTTGACCATTAATTGAGCCAAATCAAACCCAATTGCCCTCTTGACCCAAGTTGACCCAATTTGATCTAAAATGCCAAATTGGGTCAAATCAAAATCCAATCTAAATTGATTACAACCAATGGATCAAGTTCATCCCAAATTGACCATTGAATATGATTGAATCCTTAATTGAACCCAGTTTGGTCAATTGAACTCGATTGACCTATTTAGCCCAAATTGACCTAAATAAATTCTAAATCCAAATTAATTGAAATCAAACCCTGCAATCATCTTAAATTAATCAATCAAGCCAAAACTAGCCCCTAACCCAAGCCAATTTGGTTAATTTGGCCAAATTGGTCAACTTGACCCATTTGACCCATATGACTTCAAATGGTTCAAATCCAAACCCAAGCCAAATTGAATCAAATCAATTGCATCAAAACACTCCAAATACTCATTTGAACTTGACTCAACCTTTGGTTTAACTTAATTTGACCAATTGGTCAACATAACCCAATATAGTCCAATTGGATCTACATGGGTCAAATTCAGCCAAACCCATTCAAATCAAGCTCAAACCCAATGAAGCCTAGCATGACCCATCCTTAGCTCACCTTCCCAAACCAAACCCAACTGAATTTGACCCAAATTCCAATGGGCCAAGCCACCACATGGGACAAATACCCCATTTGAGTGGTCAAACTCACTCCCCATCCACTTGGCAACCTCCTAGACCTCCACCTAAGCAAGAAGGACACTGGGTCACCTAACCCAAAGGTAATTGGGTCTGGTTTGAGCCAAGTGAGGTGAGTTCACCTCACCACCCCCATTGGAATACTTGCAACCAAGGATTCCCACTTCTCCTCCCTTGACAGCCACTCCCTCCCTTGGCCAACTAAACTAAGCCACCCCAGGTGATTCACTGCCACCCATGGCCACCTACGGTGGATGGACAGTCGCTAGAAGCCAAACAGATCAAGGTAATCTGATTCAAGGGAGGAGAGGTATAACACCCCCATTTGACCTGGGACAAATTGAACCAAACCCATTCAAATTAAGCTCAAACCCAATGAAGCCTAGAATGAATCATCCTTAGCTCACCTTGGGTTAGTGTAAACTAAACCCAACTCAATTTGACCTAAATTCCAATGGGCCAAGGCCACCACATGGGACAAATACCCCATTTGAGTGGTCAAACCCACTCCCCATCCACTTGGCAACCTTAGACCTCCACCTAAGCAAGAAGGACACTGACTCACCTAACCCAAAGGTAATTGGGTCAGGTTTGAGCCAAGTGGAGGTGAGTTCACCTCACCTACCCCATTGGAATATTTGGTAATCAAGGACTCCCACTTCTCCTCCCTTGTCAGCCACTCCCGCCCTTGGCTAACTAAACTAAGCCAAACGGATCAAGGTCATCATGGAGGAGGGGTATACCCACCCCACCCCATTTCGATCCAAACCGGCATTCAACCCTCAGTGAGTTTCCTTAGGTAATTTCAAAGCCACTAGAGAGTTTCCCGAGTGCCCTAAGCATTCCTGTCAATAGAAAGTATCGAACTGAGCTCACCCGAGATATAAAAACCTCTATCTCTGTCCAACTCCACCAAATCCCAACCAATTTCAAATTAACTTCACCCACACGTTCACCAAGCTCTGTCGAGGTGAAACAAATCTTTTCTCAAGCTCTCCGATCACCGGAAGTACCTTATAGACCAATTCTGGTGTGTTCTATGATGGTGCTTGGTCCATAGAGCAAACGGAGATGAGACATCACGCGAGCTTCTCAACAGGACTTCATCTTGTCCAGGCGAAGCTACCTTGGTCGGTTCAATGCCGATCTTGATCTCTAGTGAGGTATTATTTTTTCAAACTGAGATTTCTCAATTTTTCTTGGGCCTTTTCGAAGTGAATGTTGATTATGCACAAATCCAGCCATTAGATCTCTTAGGATCTCCCTTGTGAAGGTGTGGGTTCAATCCCGAGCCAATCCGAGCTCGGTGAGCTCGAATTGGGCGGCAGAAAGAGGACGGTGTCCGTCTTCCATTGTGCGAGAATAATAGATCATATGTTGTTCATTTTACGTGATTGGAATGGATGGCCATGATTAATCAGCTAATTAATCTCGACTTATTCCTTTAGGAATTGTAGGTTTAATCTTAGATCGGATGATAGGGACGAAACTGCATCCACCGCCAGCCACATTAGTGCTGACTCGGACGTGTTTAAGTAACCAATCCCATGATGCCATGTGGAAAGCGCACCACATCAGCGATCCGTGTGGCACTCGATGGGATTAGGCTTAATTAATTTATTTTAATGATTGAAACTTTGAAAAATCATAACTAATTATAGAAAATCTAAAAATATAAATAAATACTCATTTTAAAGGTAAAATAGAGGAGAATTATCTAAAAAAATTTTAATTAATTTTGAGTAGTAATTAAGACTTAATTAAGATTTAATTATAAAATTATTTAGCTTAATTAAACCTTAATTACTTAATTTCAAATTTGGGGAATTGATTAAATGTGATGACTTCTGCCTCCCATAATTTTCTTGAAATTTATTGCTTAGGAAATTAGAGAAATTGGTCATTTGAATCTTAATTACCTCCTTTATTATCTTAATGATTAATTAATGATTTAAATAGTAAAAAATAATTAATCCACACTCATTAATCACTGGTTAGCAGCGAGATGATGAGGGAGAATGATTGGGCCCCTCCCTTAATCATTTTCCCAAATTCATTCCATTAAAGGGGTTAGTTAATATGAAAATTAATTAAGTGTTTAATTAATTGATTAAGTGGCTCAATTAAACCAAAATGAAATACAAATCACATCAGATAATTAATAATGAAATTGAGGGTTCCCCTTTATGTTTAATAGCATAAGGAAATTATGATTAACCTATGAGTGTGGGGAAAATCCTAAAAGTACTTAATTAGGTTCTTTAACTTAATTAACTTTTAATTATGAGCCATTTGCATTAGGTCTTTTAGGATCATCACAATTTTGTTTTCTCACATGTTCATGTCATTTGTGGCTCATACTTAAGTTGTTAATCAAATTAAAGAAGCATAGGTAAGGGTAATTAATTGATTTAATTAAGGACCCCCTTAATTAATTCATAAAATCCACTTAATTTACTTTTCTTAAACTAAATGAAATCACCAACATGGAAATGGGATTAAAATAACAAATGATAATTCTCATCTTTAAGTCTAATCCAAATCCTAAATCATAAATTAATAATGAGCTTTAGTTTTCTTTAAATGATTTTATTTGATGTGATTGTCCTTAGAAGTTAGTGTGATTGAATGAATCACATATTTATATTTTATACTTCCCAATTACTTTAAATGTTATATTTCATGTGGTTTCATGCATCCATCTTTTTAAATCTAAATGAATCAAATGAAATGTATTTATGTAAGTTTGCATGTGTTGACTTAACTTATTATATATGTGGCTATTATCACTATTAAATCCAAATTTATTTTTCAAAGTTTCTAAATTAATAATAATATTTGGAATGATAATATTTATGGATATACATAAGAGTTGCATGTGCTTATAGCTTAAGTATGTAAGTTAGTGTTCTCTTTCTTATGACTTATATATAAATTTACATATATTTGAATGAAGATAAGTATATAGTATGAACATCCCGTGAATACCAGGCTTTAAGTAGCTCCAAGAAGGTCATTTGATTATCTCACTTACATGGTTAACAAAGGTACATACTTATTTAATTTCATTCTTATGTATTTTGGTATTAAAATTTGGATAGAGCTTTAGCTCATATGCATAAATAATTCAACTAAACAAAATACAATCTTTTCATGATTTTCATTCTTCTAATTATGTATGCATGTGTATGTATTTAAGATAGCAAGTATATAGTTTGGACATCTAGAATACGAGTCTTTAAGTATCCCCAAGGAGGTCATTTGATTACCTCACTTCCCTGGTTAACAATGGCATGCACTTGCTTACATATTTTATACATGTGTATGTGTGCTTAATCAAAGAGTGAAAATTCCCCCATTTTCTATTAAAAATGCATACATCCACAATCATCTAAGTCATTAAAATACATTACATGTAAGTTAGTGTTCTCTTTTTTATGACTTATATATAAATTTACATATGTTTGAATGAAGATAAGTATATAGTCTAGATATCCCGGAATACGAGACTTTAAGTAGCCCCAAGGAGGTCATTTGATTATCTCACTTCACTGGTTAACAAAGGCATGTAATTATTTAATTTCATTATTATGTATTTATGTATTAGAATTTGGATAGAGCTTTAATTTGCATGTATGAAATAATTCAATCAAACAAAAATATGAATTCAAATGTATGCATTCATCTATCATTTAAGTGTGCCAAAATATATGAATTCAAATGTATGCATTCATCTATCATTTAAGTGTGCCAAAAATATATGTTATGTGTATAGGTATGTTAAGGATTAAATCATGTGCATGTTAATAAGTTATGAGAAGGAATGGTTTAACATATCCTATGTGTTAGTAATCCAACTACATTAATCTTAAGATGCCTTTCATATTGGATAGGATTATTTAGAGTTAACCTAAACTTAGGATTAATAAAAATATATTTAATAAACCATTCACTAAAAGAAAACTAAGTCAAATTAATGTACTTTAGAAAGTGGCTTAAGGTAGGGATGAAAGAGGGCAAGCCTCATTCTTCTTTTTATAACACTTAAATGTTAAGAATAAATCAAATGGAATAAAAAAAACATAAATTAAAATTCACAAACCAATTAAACAACTTTAAGTGAAACCAACCTTTATGGTTAAATTCAATTTTTCTAAATCTAGAAAATCATAACTCTATTACTTAGTAAGACATACAACATAAAGCCTTAGCACACACATTAGAATTAAACCACCACTTCTATTCTAAGTTAGGACGGTGTATGTGTGATGTATGTTTTATTTTGTGATGTAATATTTTAGACTGGATGTTAGGGTGCATGTTTCATAGACTGGATGTTAAACCGCTCTTAGCCTAATTTTTTCTTTGGAGGGATTGTGCTTAAGGGGTTGCTCAAAATAAATATAAATGCTTTACTTGCAGGTTGCTTAATCCCCTAAGAATAATCCAAGTTAGGGTAGGTGGGCTTGGTTACCCATGTGCAGGGTGCTAAGTCCAAATCATGAATATAATTGCTTGGTTTGTATGTACGTTTAGCTAACATATGTTTTCCGTATGTTAGATTTACTTTTCCTATATAAATGTAATTTTTGTAACATGAATTAGGATTAGTGCTATGGGAGATGAGAATGAGCAGTGACCAGAAGGCTTAGTCCTGGGGTGCCCTGTGATGCTTTTGGAGCACAATCAAATCAAAAGAGAAAGAGAAGGAGGATATGAAGAAATGAAGAAGTGAATACCCCCATAGCATTTATTCATTTTTAATTATAATTATTTTTTTCTATTCCCGGTTGTATAAGGCCATCTTTTCTTTTTTCGGGATGTACAACGATACCTGACCACATTGGTCTCTTATTCTTTTACGGTAGTCTATAAAATTGATTGATGATTTATTTAGACCGCATAATAGAACTGCATGCTTTTGTTAGTTTCTTTGTATTTGATGATTTGATATGTGGCCTAGGCTCTTAGGATAAAATTAATTTTTTATCCCAACTAATAACTCATAACTAAAGTTTAAAAATAACTCATAACCTCACCTTAAAGCTTAGGACTTAAACAAGATAATTTAAAGATCTAGAAACCCTATGTTTCACATAATGCATGTCATATTGATCTTCTCTTGAAAATAGATTTCCATCCTTGCATGATAAGGGAATGCTTGACCTTTGAGGGCATTCCTTGTGTTGGAAAATACCCATTTCTTGTTGATTTAGCCAATAACTTTATTTTATCATGCATTTAGGCATAAGGAATTTCATAGCCTTTGTCCAAATTGAAGTGTCAAAAATGAAATAAAAATTATAAAGATTTGTATTTTAGACTAAGACATATGCTCATATCACTCATGCTCTAGTCTCTTAGGGAGTGGGTTTAGGACTTTAGTTTCCTTTCAAATTAAAAAATAGCCTATCCATCTTGTAATTTCATAAGAACGGACTACATGATTTTAAATCATAGGAGGAGTTAGCTTGCGACCACTCCAGGCAGTTGTAAGTCCAGAAGTCAGACGGGTTTATCCTCTCTTATGGAGATAAACCCTTATGTCCCCTTTCCACTTAGGTTTATGTCATGCTCTAACTTGTGTTAAAACTCCCTAGAATTAGGATCCAAGATAGCTAGTTTCCTTCGAGCTACAAGCATAAATCCTCACCTTTTTGTATTTTCACATTCTTGTGTTGTTGGATTATAAGCCATAGCAATCTAATAAATTTCAACTTAAACAAAATAATTCTCATCACTTTCAAACATATAAAGCCCAACCATAGGATAGATTGGAATGCTCACTAGGCTTCTTAGTATCATGAGCATTTTTTACTTCCTCCCTTTGGATTCTAAAAGTAAGTCTTCTCCTTGAACAATCTCACTTGATTTTACCAAAATAACCAATTCATTGATAGTCTAGCTTTAAAATCTTTGGAGATAATAATTGCCTACTTTAATCAAGAGTATTCATAAGGAATTTATGTTCCTTAAAATATAATTAACTATGAAGGTTTGCCTCCATAGGGAACTTAAGAACCCAACTTAATATAAACCCCGCTTTACTTTTTCATGTAAAGTAGGGGAAAAATCTCTGGTATATTCGAAGACCCATCATGCCTTAGGAATCCTTATTAGGTGATTAGGTCCATTGTAGGGTGATGTCTCTATCTTTTGAGATAGTACATCATACCTTAATATTATTCCCAATTACTTCAATAAGTATCACTTGCGATCATTGTGTCCATCACATATATAAATAAACACCACAAATTTTTTTGGTGACTCCACTAGGGAGGGTTCTCTCTCCATCTCTAGTAGACAATTATTGTTCTGAACAATCAATAGTGGACTTCTATTTTATGTAAGCCCGAGACTATCTTTCTTTCTGTTGGGTTTTGCTCATTTCATTCTTAAGCAAAGGTAGTCAACATCCTTTAGGTTTTAGGACCTCACTCTTGTGTAGGTCTCAGAACCCCTATTGGGTCCCCAAATAGGTAATGATAAATTAATTAAAAGAAAGGAGATGATCAAATATAAATAAAAAAGAATTTAGAACCTCTTACCACTAGCTTCGTGAAGCAAGATTCATTTCATATTTGATAAAACTTTAAATCCAAAATAAAATAAATAAAATATTTTGTAAAATTTTCAAAATATTTTCAGAGCAAAATTATGTGGACTTCACTTAACATAATGAAATTTGCTAAGTGAAGGTTCTCTTTTACAACTAAATGTCAAGTAAAATAATATCAAAATCTCTCAAACCCCTTTTCAGATAAGACTAATTGAACCTCATTTAACATTCTCAAAATTTCTAAATGAAGGTTCCTTTTTTTAACAATCAAAATTTAAATCAAACAACAAACTTCTCTTTTAAAAATAAACATATTCAAACCCCCTTTTCCAAAATTAACTAACTCCATTTAACATACAAAAATTTGTTAAATGTGAGTCTCATTTTCAAAATTAAATCCAACAACCAACATACAATTGGACTCCACTTAGCATACCAAAATTTGCTAAGTGAGAGTGAGAGTCTCCTTTTTCAAAATTAAAATAAAATGAAAAAAAATAAGGAACATCAAATAATATATGATTAAACTCTATTTAACATACTCAAACTTGTTAAACTAGAGTTCCATTTTCAAAACCAAATTGAAATCAAAACATCCAACACACATTTGAATTTCATTTAACATACCTAAATTTGTTAAGTGAGAGTTCCCCTTTTCAAAATCAAATCAATTTTACATATCAACAACAAATAATATACATTTGAACTATACCTAACATACTTAAATTTGTTAAGAAAGAGCTCTATTTCCAAAATCAAATCAAAGTCATCAACACACATAAATTAAATCAACATTAAATCAAAATTTTCAAACCTATAATTGTACCTCACTTCATATCTAAATTTGCTAAGTGAAGGTTCTAGCTTAAAATCATAAACCTAAGATCAAAATTTAAAAAGTTTCTCCAAAAAACAAATTAAACTTGTTCAACATACCCAAATTTGTTGAATGTGGGTTCCTAAATTAAAATTGAATTCAAATAATAATTCAAAATCCAATATCAAAGTCTCTCCTCCAAATTTCTAAATCTCTCCTATAGAACCCCATTTAGTATATATAAACTTGTTGAATGAGGGTTCTAATTCAAAAGTCAAAATCAAAATCAACAATTCAAGATAAATATCAAGGCAAAGGGTTTAATCTAGTTATTTTTTGATAATGTAGAGATACCAGCTCGGTCTTCCTTCTTATTTCCTTCCTTCAGTCAGCTTCTGCTATGTCTTCTGGAAAGTTGATCTTCTCATTTGCCTCTAGTGTGGATTTGGCCATGGATCAGGCTATACTCACCGGAGCTTGTCATCAAGTTCGGCCTTGGATTCGAGCAATTCAAGGTCACCTATGAGGGACCAGCCCTCACCATTAGCAAGAGAAGGTGGCAGACAAGAAGCCAGTTCTCTAGTTTGACCTACATTCTGAAACCGAGTTCCCCTCTTTGAAGAAGAAGGCCATTGAGGTTCTCTATTAGTGCTAGTGTCACTCAATGCCACTTTGTCGGTTACCCTCAATTCTAGCAGGCTAGTACCTCTGTTATTCCCCCTGCTCTTAAGGGGATGGCTATATTAGCCTCTAAGATAGTCTATTCCACCTTCAAGGTTGGTGCTAGCTCGCTCTCACCACCAAAACCAACATAATATGAACCGCAAGATCAAATGTGATGCAGTAGGTGAGGGTGATTGATGAGGCCTCCCATGTAGCTGAGTAGGATTCCCCTCATGAGACCTCTCCATTTATGAGTGGTAGTAGGTTTCACACCCTCTCAGCTTCAAAGGGAGAGGAGGATTACTGCAGGATCGCTGCATCACCCCGTCGCCTATAGAGTTTGAGATGCCTTAGGGAGAGGAGGATGCCTATGTTGGTCTATGATCCATCCTTTGTAGAGTTGCCAGAGCCCTTGATGCTTGGAGTTTTGTATTTTCATGATTTGAGGGCGATCGCTAGGAGGAGGGATCGATACATAGAGAGGGCCTCAAGGCGTGGTTGCTACCTAAGTGGGTAAATGTGAGAGGAGGAGGTTTTCCAGACAATCGATAGCCTCTGCTTTGATGGATTTCCGTGATCTGTGAGCTATTTGAGGTGATCATTTTGATCGTATAGTCCTTACTGGCACCATCAGTCACAGGAGGAGATCTTTGGTGGAGAGGCAACCGGTGTCCCCCACACTACACCGCTCCACTCATTGTCCACCTTCGATAGTTTAGGTTTCAATACCACTGTCCCCATAAAGTTCCATAAGCCCCCTTCTGGATAAATAGCTTCTCCACTGGCGATCCGGCTATGGTCCAAGGATCCCACTCCATCTATTCCACCTACCGAGGTGAGGCCGAGCTCCCCTACTCAACCTTCCACTTCAACTGTGGTAAAGAAGGAGTGGCAACCCAAGATCATGGTTGCTTCACCTTCATAATAATTAGAGGAAGAGAGAGGAGGGGACACCAACATAGTCCCCATATCAGTTGAGCTAGCTAGGGAGTGCACCCCACTAGCACAGAGTATTCAATGCATTGAGTCTATATAGCTCATTTTGGTCAATCATCAGCCAATCTATATTTTAATAGAGCCAATAGAGTAGATGATAGTTCTTTAGATGACATCATAGAGAATTATCGCACTATAGTGATTTAGATAGTGGGGGTGATCATTCTGACCAGGAAAAGGGTAGGGTCAATTTTGATAAAATGACTTAGTAGAAGTTCACATGGTTGACACCCAGGATCTCTACATAGGGAGCAATAGTTAGAAAGGTGTTATGGTTGAAGAGGGAGACACATCTTACTCAACCTAACACCTCCTTCAATATATCAAATAAAGGATGATCAGATAGGAAGAATAGAGAAACGGGTAGAGGAATTGATGGTAATAGTGTTAGCATTGCAGAACCAAGCCCCAATTTCATAGCCTTCACCCATGAAAGCCGATAGACCTAAGTTGGTACACATTTTAGATCATCCCAAGTGCACTCTCATGGAAGATGATGTCGGTAGCTTGCATAGGAAGGTCATCGATAGCACCTCCATTCATGAAAAGGACATTAAGCAAATGGTCAAGCAACAAGTGAAGGAAGCGATGGCGCAAGCCTGGGGGAGCTCATCCATTCTAAATGGTAGACCCTACCTAGAGAAATTCAAAGTAGTTAAATACCCCAAGGGTTTTGTGCCACCATCCTTCAATATTTTTGATGGTAGTGGGAACCATGGCAGCATATAGCACATTTCAGAGCCGGTTGTTGCAATAATAGTGGCAGTGATGCACTCCTCTTCCGCCTTTTAGTCAGTAGCCTATCAGGTATTGCATTTGATTGGTACGCCGAACTGCCCAATAGTTCGATAAAGATTTTTACTGAGTTAGAGCATCTCTTCATGAAGAGATTCGCAGGAGCTCAGCAGAGGATGAGTGTAGGTGACCTCATTGTAAAGAAACAAAAATCCAATGAGTCTCTTTATTGATTATATTCTTAGATGGAGCAACCTGAGTTTGAAATGAGCCACAGCTGTCTGAACAACATGCCATTGAGATTATACTTAAGAATATCCATGGACTGGTCGCCTTCAAGCTTAAGGGCTTCACTATTAAAACACTCAATAAGTTAATCAACAAGATGACTAGCCTACAAGAGGAAGCCAAACAGTTACCCTTCTCAGACTAGTCATCTAAGCTCAAACCGTAGAAGGTGTTTGAGAAGAAGCCTGGTGTAGTGTGTCAGTGGATAGAGAGAAATAACCAGCCAGAGTGTAGTATGAGAGGCCACAAGCTCAGCATCCTCCATTACCACCTCCTCTTCCACCGCCACGGCCACAATGGCCACCTCCTCCACAAAAGCCTTACCAACTATGGTATTAGTATCAACCACCAGTTATCTATTTTTCACATACTCTTGCTGAGAAACTCAATAAACCATACTCATTCAAGAGAGAGGTAGTTAGGAAGATCTTCAAGAAACTCTTGAAGAAGCATGATTTCCAGCTATCCAGCCTAAGAGAGAAGTGGGCAAGAGTGATGATCCTAGCTATTGTCCCTATCATATGTTAAGCTATATCTTAGAGGATTGCATTACCTTTAAGGACTGGCTTGAGCATAACTACAAGTTAAGAGCCATAGTTATCCCTAAGGAATACTTAATTGAACATCCTTCCAGTTCTGTTAGAGTAATCCTTAGGGATACCTCTAATCCTCTTAAGACAAAAGAAGGTTGGGATATTCTCTTATCCTTAACCTCTATGAAAATAATCTCTAAAATCAAGAAATTTTCCTTGCAAGTGCCTGAAGCAGCTCAAACCTCTCACACCAAAGAAGGTTTGTTAGTTACAAAGGGCAACTTGGGGAGGTGGAAGCCCAGCTTCAGCAACTGCAGTAGCCTACCACACTCACCCGGATAGTACCATAGCGTAACCACCGTCTGAGTCTAGCACTCTTTTTTCTATTGTAGTTACTACTCCCTCTTCCAGCTCTTCTTCTACTGGAAAGGGCATTATATCAGTGAATGAGAGCACCAAATCCCTCACTCCACTTACTTTACTTGATTTCTATTATGTAGCACCTCCAAAATTAAAGAAATTAATGAAGAAAGCTAATTCCACTTACATCCTCTCTACTTCTAATGCTTCTAATTTTATTTTAATTAAAAGCTCTCCAAGTAATAATAATAATAATAATAGCTCAAATAGTTCTGATCCTTTCTTATCTGATTTAGAGTCGAATTTTCCTTTTTGAATTAATCGGGTTCACCCCTTGAGATTGACTTGGAGTCATCTAACTCTGAGGATCCTTTAGAGAAGCTGTAGGTATACCCGATGAGCAAGTAGAACTTTCACAAATTCATCAATCCAAGAAGTCACTGAAGTCAACCTCCCTAATGGAAAAGTTCTACCTCCTAGGGTAGCTCCTCAAGATAATGGTAAACAAGTCATTGGTTCCAATGAGAAGATAACCACTCCACAAGATGCTCCACCTATGGATATGCTTATCGAGGATCATCCTAAAGTTGATTACAATATCCTAGAACATATTAAAAAGTTGCCAGCTAAGTTAAACATATACGATGCCCCTTGTCTTATCCAAAGAGATGAAGGAATCACTAATCAAGGCTTACTTGATCCATAGATATGCTTAGCTCATCTGGCCACTACTAGAGAGGAAGCACACTACTTGAAGGACGTCATAAGAGTTACATTCAGTGATGAAGACCTACTTTTAGGGACGATCGAGCACAACCGCTGCCTCTATATTATAGTGGATCTGCAGATTTAGGCTATCCAGAGTTCTAGTTGACCAAGGTTCACCACTCAATCTTATAAGTCGAAGAACCCTTGCCTACTTGAGGATTGACATCTCTAAACTCCACACAGAGTGATGATGAAAGGATTCAATTAATAAGGCAGAGGGCCTTAGGCTCCATAGTGTTGCCACTAAAGATAGATGATTGGAAGATTGAAGCCAAGTTTCATATAATAGACTCGGATACATCTTTCAATGCTTTGCTTGGGAGACCATGGATACATGAAATAATATGGTTCCATCCTCTTTACATCAGTGCATTAAGTTCATGAGAGGTGGAATCAAATATTATAGCAAAGGAGATCTCAAACCATTTTTAGTTCACAAGGTCAGGATACATGAGGATGCAACCTACTACCTTCCCAAAAACTTAAAAGTCCATTCTCATAAACTTAGTCAAAATCCCCATGTGGAGGAAAAGAAAGAAAAGAAAAAGAAAAATAAAAAGAAAAAGAACTTGGCTTAAAAGGGTCTCTTAGGTCACTTTGAGCTAAGTGGACCTAAATGGCCAATTGGTTTGGTTCTAGCTTGGTTCAAGTATAGTGAACTCATATATGGATTTAGGATGAAATTATAAATCCAATTGCAATCGGTTTGAAGTGTAATAGATTTTGGCTCATATGAAGTTTTAAGTCAAAAAAGGCTAACTTGGGCTTGACTTGGATTTGGTTTGATAATTATAGTTTATGTTTATATTTGGGAGAGTGATTAAAGGAATGATTGATTCATGAAGGAATCCATAGATTTTGAGTTGATTTGATATCATTTGGCCAAGTTTATGAAATTGGCTAAAAATGCTAAATTTAGAAATTTGATTTTATTTGGGTTTGGTTTTGGCTATTGGGATTCATATTTCATTTATATTTGTGAATATAAATGAAGGTATAAATAATTCATGAGAAAATCACTTGAGTTTGGAGTGATTTGGAAGTAAATTTGACCAAATTTAAGGATGTAGGTCAACAGGGCTTAGGTAGGAAATTGATTTTGTTTGATTTATTTTTGGTCATTTGGGGGTGGATTTCATTTTTATTTGTGAATATAAATGAAATAATAACTGATTTATAAAGAAATTAATTAAGTTTGGATTGATTTAGGTTGAGATTTGATTAAGCTTATGGAGGTAGGTCCATATGGCTTAAGAAAGGTCTTGATTTGATTTGATTTTGCTCATTTGAATTTGTATTTTATTTATATTTGTGAATAGAAATGAAGGATTAATTGATTTATAATGAAATCAACCAAGTTTGATTTGGTTTAAAGGGGGGTTTTGGTTAAGCATATGAAGGTGGTTCATATGGCTTAGGAGGAGATTTTAATTTGAATTTGATTTTGGGTTCCAATCACTTGGGATTGGATTTGATTTGGAATTTGATGGATATTTGAGGAAATCAATTGAAGGTTGATTTGAATTTGATTAAGGCTAAGTCCATAAGATAAAATCAAAGGGCTTAGGAAGGGTTTTAGAATTTGAATTTGATCATGAGTTTCAATCATTTCACTTGGAATTGAATTATGATTTGGATTTGAATTTGAGATTTAGTTTGAGGAAGGAAGCATGGATTGGGTTTAAGGCTATAGGGTAGGCAAGTTTTTCTAAACCCCTAAGGAATAACCTATTTTTATGACTAACTCTTAAGTCTCTTGGCTTAGGTTAAGTGTTCACCTAATCACTAAAAGTGTCTTAAGACTAAGGAGCTCTTAGTGTCTACAAGAGTCCTAGGTCTATGATGAGAAAGTTGAGAGCTCTTCAAAAGTGAGATCAACAAAAGGGCACCCAATAGGTGTGGTGTAACGACAGGTGCATGAGTGTGTGTTGACAAAATGATCAACAATGTTCGAAGGATCGCAAGCACTAATAGAAATGATCTATTCCTAAACTTGAGAAGTAGAAGGAATCAAGATCTTAGTGCAATGAAACTCAACTTATGCCAAGGGCATAAGAGAGGAAGAAAGGATCTACTGAGGGATCAAGTATGTGAACCTTCCGCTAGGGAAGTAGGTTCAGGTTATCAGCTAGGAATAAGAATTTGAATTGATTTGATCTTATGAGGGCTCAACTGGGGAAAGCATATAATTTGTGCCTCACTGGGCATGAATTTGATTTGATTTAGGGAGAAAAGATCCACTGGGGATTAGGATTCATAGCCTGGGGATGACGTATGAACCTTAGGAAGCAGTTGATTATCCACTAGGGATGGAAATTTGATTCTTTATGATTCAAGACTCCACTGGAGAGAGGATATGATTTGGTTTTGTGAGGGCACATCTGCTTGAGATTTGAGTTCGGATCCATTAGGGATAATATGGGTTTAATGTATGGATTTCTATGGTTTGTGTATCCGCTAGGGATAAGAATGGGAGGATTTAATTTAGATTCCATTGGGGAAGGATGGTGGATTTAATAAAATGGACCCTATTAGCATGCGATGGATCCAATAAGAAGGGGCTAATATTAGCCTAGGTCTATCTTAGATTTACAAATCCAAAGGGAAAGTCTACAAGCCATCTGGTAGGACTAACTAACCTAAGGGGTGCCTTTCGGTGTGCAATGGTCAAGTTAGGAAGAAGGCTTGTAGACTTACAACTTCCTAAATAAGGAACCACTGGGGTGATTGGTTACTAGCACAACAAATCGAACTTGACCTAGGGCGACTATTGAGAGAATGTCATTGTGGACTTATATCAACTCAAGAATAGTCAAAATTAATTTAATTTTAGATGGACCCTATCAGTGTACAATGGATCCACTAAGAAGGGGCTAATATCATCTTAGTCTTATCTTATATTTACAAATCCAAAGGGATAGTCTACCAGCCATGAGGTAGAGCTAACCAACCTAAGGAGCCTTTCGGTGTGCAATGGTCAAGTAAGAAAGCTTGTAGAATTCAAACTCCCTAAATAAGGAACCATTTGGGTGATCGGTTGCTAGCACATTAAATTGAATGACTTAAGGCTAACTACTGAGAGTGTCCTGACCCAGGGACTTATCTCAACTCAAAAGTAGTCGGGTGATTCCTATAGGGAGTTTTGATGACACTACCCTAAAGATAGGATGCCTTCTTAGGAAAAAGTACCGTTGAGGATTTTGGTCCTAATCCACAAGTGAATATATATATATATATATATATATATATATATATATATATATATATATATATATATATATATATATATATATATATATATATATATATATATATATATATATATGTATATATTGATTTGTTTATATGCTTGTGTTGACCTGTTGGTGTGACCACATTGAGAAGAGCTTATAGTGGTCTATCTGACTTATTGGACTAATGGAGAATGCATATCTACAAGATAAATTCTTGAACCAATAAGGGGATCAATCCAAGGGTAACTTGTGTCTAAAATGGGTACAGAGGGGCTTTATCCAGACCAAAATAGGTATGTGGTGGCCAACTCGGAGAATGCTTGTGACTTCTATCGCGATGGTATATCCAGGTGGGTCACCATCGCATGGCAACCAACCAAGGTGCATGATTTGACAATGAGAGGAAGGCTTGTAGACTTACATCCTCATGATAAAATGATCATCGGGATAGTCTATCGAAGGGATCTTTATCCAACATAAACTAGTCAAGGACTAGACTTAAACAAGTCAGAAAATGAGCCATGGACTTATATAGCCTTTGATATGCATGATATAATTCAAGAAAGAGCTTACATCCTCTTGAGCAAAGTCAACATGGTGTTATTCATAGTAAGACCTACCAAACTAACAATTATTTTTGGTCAAGTTAGAAAGCTTGTAGATTTACATCCTCCATACATGTAATCCGGGTGACACAGGTAAATAAGAGCACTAAAGAGTGAGTTGAGCTTTATCCCACATCAAAATAGCCCAAGACAAAATATATGTATTTGTTTTATGTGTGGTTATGTGTAGTTTGTGTTGGTCTTTTGCTAAAGGATATATGCTTGGGTTACTTTACCCTAAACACATTATGGCAGATTCACAAACAAAGATATTTCTAAGCAATATGAACAGATGGAGTTTGAGATGAAAGAAATTTTATTGATAATTGATTTGAAAAAAGATCTATGGATAATATTTCTTTAGGTAGACCTCGTTGATTGGAAGCATAGGGCGCTCTCCCTTATAATTTATATGCTGATAAGATCCTCCTTGGTAGGCCTTTTCTATGGCAAAAGGGCCTTCCCAAGTGGGTTCAAACTTGTCTCCCATTATGGTAAATTTTTATTATTTTCATTCTTCATCTATCTTTTGAGAAAAATAAATAAATGAAGAATAAAAATAACACTTCTTGTATTAGACACCACATAGATCCAGATGTTCTCATTAGGGTAATCAGGTATGACATTAAGGAATGATGTACTATCTTGAGAGATAGAAGTCACCATCCTACAATAGACCTAATCACCAAATGATGACTCCTAAAGACTATGGGTCTTCAGATGTTCCAGAGATTCTTCCCTTACTTTACATGGAAAAGTAAAGCAGGGTTTATTTTAAATTGGGTTCTTTAAGTTTCCTATGGAGGCAATCCCCTATAGTTAATTACATTCTAAGGAATGAGATTCCTTAAGAATACTCTCAATTAAGGTAAATGATCGTTGTTTCTAACTATTTCAAAGATAGGAGTATCAATAAATTGGTTATTTTTAGAAGATCAAGTGGGATTGATCGAAAGAAAGGTTTTTATCAAATCCAAAGGAAAATACTAGGGGTGCTTATGATACTAGGAAGTCTAGTAAGCATCCCAAACTATCCTATGGTTGGGCTTTATATTTTTGAAATTTGAAGAGAGTTAATTATTTGAGTTAAATTTTTATTAGAAATCTAGGGCTTCAATTCTACAATACAAGATCATGGAAATGCCTAAAAGGTGAGGATTTATACTTGTAGCCCAAAGGGAAGTAGCAACTTATGAACTTAAATCTAGGGAGCTTTGGCGAGGGCCAAGGTACGACCTAAAATTTAAGATAAAAATGGGTATATGATTTACCAGCACAAGAGAGGATAAATCACCTGATTGTTGGACTTACAACTGTCTGAGGGTGACCGCCAATTAACTCCTCCTATGATTTTAAATTCATGTAGGCAAGTCATATGCTTTAGCAAGATAGCTAGACTGTTGTTTATTTGGAAAGAGACTAAGTCCTTAAACACACTCCCTAAGAGACTAGATCATGTAGGGCATAAATAATGACTTAAAACTAATGCAAGTTTTGTTATTTTATTATCATTTTTAGACAGTTTATGTGACACAGGCTATGGGATTCATATGCCTAATGCATGAGAAATTTGATTATGGGCCAAAATCAGCAAGAAGGAGGTGTGTTTCTACCATGTCTCTCAAAGGTCAAGCCAAGTTTCCTGGCAAAGGTGGAAGCCCTCCATAAGTAAGAGTGAAGCTAGATTCTTTTTTTGCATGATGTGAAACATACAAAATCGAGCTAAGGGGTTGCTACATCTTTTATCTTGATTTTTAACTAGGTTTTAGGTGAGGTTATGAGTTGTTACTTTTTAATTTTGAGTTGATTAATTGGATAAAAAATTTATTTTTTTCTAAAAGCCTAATGGCATCCAGGCCATTCATCAAAGCAAGAAAGAAACTAGAAAAATCATGCCATCTTAATGCACAAGCTAAACAAAATATCAAACAATTTATAAAGCTAGCACAAAAGAATAAAATACCATTGTGTTCGGGATCCATCGCACAAACCCAAAAAAAAAAAAAATGGTAGCCGAGCTCTTCCCTTATACAACTCATATTACAAATAAATTAATTACAATAAAAAAGGAATTCATGTTATGGGGGTCTTCATTCTTCATTTCTTATTTTCTTTCTTCTTTCTTCTTTTGGTTGATTGGAATGTCGTTGCTCCAAAGACTTCACATGGTGCATAAGATATATTCTTATGACCAATGTTCATCCTAATACCCCATAACATTCATTCTAAATCTTAATTGTAAAATTACACAAAATGGGAGAAGTAAATCTAACTAAAACCTATAAAATGAGATTAGCTAAATAAACCACACAATCCCAAGCATGTATATGAATAAATTGGACTTAGTACCCCACACATGGGTAACCAAGTCCACTTGGCCTATTTTTGGATTATGCTTAGGGGTATAAGCAACCTGCACAATAAAAGCATTTATATTTTTATTACAATACCCCTTAAGCACAATCCCCTGTAGAAGATAATGATTATACTAAGATCATACTATCATCCAGTCTACACATACACTCAAACATCTAGTTTAAAATATTACATCACAAATCAAAATCAGGCTTCAAACCATGCACCACCCTAACATAGGACCAAAAATAGTGGCTTAGCCTAATATATGCGCCATTTAAGGCTTGTGTGGTATGTCTTAGCTAGACTTTAAGGTTAATATTTTCTAAGTATGAAGTGTTCAAATTAGAGGGTGATTTCATTTAAGTGATTTAGTAGATTTGTTAATTTTATTTGATGATTTGATTTGATTTGAATGAACCTACACTTAATTACTAAGTGTTGTAAAGAGAGAAAAAGAGAAGAGAACTTCTCTTTTCTCCCTACCTTAAGTAATTTCTAAGGTAGATTCATTAGTGATTTTTCTCTTGTGAGTGTTTTATTATGTGTTTTAATTAATCCTAAGTTTATATTTGCTCTAAATAAACCTATTCAACAAGAAAGGCATTTTAGGACTAATTAAAGTGAATTACTATCGCAAAACACACCATACTTTATTTCCTTCCAACATGTGTATCATGCATATGAATAAATAATCTATACATACATGCAAATATAGATATTTAACACACCTTAATGATGAATGCCAAGAGATATTGCTTAAGGGAATTTAGATGTTTCATGATGCATGATTTTGTTAAGTAGAAAAGAGAGGGATTCTTTTATCCATTAATCAAATGCACATTTACAAGTATGAAAGACATAAGTGAGTACGACACCATTATTTTCTACTCTAAGGGTATAAGGTACAAGACCTTCTTAGGGCTACTTAAAGCCTCGTAACCCAGGGATGTCCAAACTAATTACCACTTTTCTTAAATACATGTGCATGTACAAAGAGAAAGCAAATGGGTGAAGAATCATGCAAAAGATTTTTGTTTGTTTGTTTGATTAGTTGGTTGTTTAATTTACATGTGTAATATGAAGATCCTTTTTAATTCATGCATATGAATAAATTTAAGCAAGTGTTATGTTCTTTTCAAATGAACTATACACATTCCAAATCTATACAAACCATATTAAGAAAATAGAAGAAAATCATGTAACACATTTTAAACTATGGTCACATGCAAGCTTATAAATATTTATAAGTAGCATACCTTCATTTATGATCTTTGATTTGTAGGTTTTGAAAATAATTTTGACTTAATAGTGATAATAGCCACTCATATTCTTACTTTAGCCAAAACATGCAATTTGACATAAAGGAAACATTTCATTTTAATTTGACTTTTTAAAAGGTATGAATGCATGATTTTTGTATGACAAACCACATTTAACATGCTTGGAAAGAGATAAAGTGATGTAAGCATATGATTTTCATTTATCTTAATTAATTTCTAAAGACAATCCTATGAAATAAGATCATTTATGGTGAATCAAAATTGTTTAAAGAAATTTCATTTTGATTTTGAGTTTGATTTGATTTTAGGAAATGTGAAAATATTTGCTGGTCTTAACCCATCTCCCCAAATATGAATCAATTTAGTTTAATTTTTATACCCATTAGATTGATTTTATATTTTGTTTAGGTTAAGGTGTGAATTAAGTTCATTAATTCCCTTACCTACACCACCTTAACATAATTAACCTAACATTTATGAGCCAACATATGATATGCAACCACATGAAATTTAAATTAGAAATGCTCCTAAGAAAGAAAGAGACCTAATGCAATTGACTCACAATTCTTGATTAATTAAGCTAAGGGGTTTAATAAAGTTCTTTCATAACCTTCCCACACATGTGGATTGGATATGATTTTCTTAAAGGCACTTAGGTTATTGAACACCTAAGTATCTATCCAAGAATGAGATTGATTAAGTTTCTGGATTAATTTTTAGTTTTGAGTTAGATTAGTTAAGCTATTTAATAAAGTGATTAAATCATTAATCAATTTGTAAATTAATTAAGTCTTCATTGAAATGAAATAGACTTAGGGGAAAAAGATTTGGAAAAGGCATCCTAATCTCATTCCCTAAGTCTATCCAATATTCCAAGATGATTAACAAGCTTAAATAATGAATTTATTACCATTTAATAGGTTAATTAATCATTTAATTGATTAGGAGAGTGATTAAGAGTGAATCAAGCAATTACCCTAATTAAATCAATAATAAATTCCAAGAAAATCATGGGAGGTAGAGGTCATCCCACTAATTAATCTTAAAAAATTTGGAATTAACCATTGAAGTAATTAGGGAGTAATTAACATAATTATATTCCCAATAAAACTCAAATTGAGTAAGTATCACTGTTCAAAATCAATCACAATTAATTTTATGTTATTCCTTTAATTATCTTTAAAATGAAGTTGAGTTTACCTTTTTTGGATTTTTCTACATTTAGTTATATAATTTTGAAGTTTCTATGATTAATATGTCATTAAATCCCCTAATTATATAACTAATCCAGTCAGCACTACGTGGATCGCTGACGCGACACGCTTTCCACGTGGTATGGCAGGATTGGTTATTTAAGTAGTCAAATCAAATGTCACGTCAGCCGGTGGCGCTACGTATTTTCTCCTTGGACCATTCGATCAAGGATCGGACGGTCAGGCTAATACTTGTGGATCTAAAGAGATTAAATAAGGGATCTAATTTGATTAATTAGGACCATCCATCCAAAACACGCAGGTTGGACGGTCCATGATTCATTCCTTCCCTCACCCGCAGGAGATGGAGGCCGTCCATCCTCCATGGCTTGATCTGAGCTCACTTGAGCTCAGATTGATCTAGGATTCAACATACACCATTTAAGAGCAAAGAGAAAAACATCCAATGGTAGAATTCTATTGGGATTACACTTCCCTTCACAAAGGACCAAAGAATTCTATGCCTAAGCTTGATTTTGAAGCATACCTCATCGAAGGCTATCACCGGTGCTTCCAAATGTTGAGGTAGCTTCATCTAGTGGAGATGAAGCCTTGTTGAAGGTTTGAAGGCTTGAGATGAAGTGGATCTTCTATTGGCCAAAGCTCCCTTCAATGGATTGCGGGTTTGGTCTAGCTCCTCCTTCCTGTGGCTTGGTTGCTTGGAATTTTTTTTGGATGAGCTTGACTTGGTCCCTTGATGGTGCTTGCAAGAGGAATTTGGGTTCTATTGAGAATTGAGTAAGTTGGCACTCTCACTCACCTCCCCTATTTTTAATTTAAGGAAAATCAAGAAATGAAGAATTCAATTGAGCTTGGGGAACTTTGGGAGATCTTGGAAATGCATCCTCTGAGTTCCTAGGGTTCAATCGATAGTAAGTACTGTGAATTGAAATGGAATGAGGGGGAGTATATCTCCCCCTACTTGGATTGGATGGCCGTGAGCTCCTTTACTATTTTGATCAAATTGATCTCCTTGAATGGGTTTGTTAGTTTGTTAGGAACTTAACATGGTTCATTTGCAGAGGGGTGTAGTGGAGGAGTTGCCCATGTGTTAAATGAGGGTATGGAGTGATTCCAAGTGCTCATTTTCTATTGGGTGGTCAGTTTTGGCTTTGGGTTGTGTTTGGCTAACCCAAACCCATTGGGTCATGTGCATCACATCCCTTAGTGTCCAAATGGACCACTAAGAGGATGCCAAGTGGCCATGAAAAAGATTTGACCAAATTCCAAGTGGAATTGGCCATAGGTTACCCTTTGACCAAGGGGTAAAATGGTCATTTGACTTTGATTTTGATTTAGGCAGATTTGGAATAATTGAAAAATGGGTTGTGCCAATTTTCAATGAATTTGGTTTTGATTTGATATCATTTGGCTCATGTTGACCCATTTAGGTCAAAATGGGTCAACTTGGGTCAAGTTGACCAATTGGTCAAATTGGGTCAAACCAAAAGTTAGGTCAAGTTCATATGACCATTTATAGTGGTTTGGTATCATGGTCAATTGGGCTAGGTTGGGTCTAGTTGGCTAATTAAGGCTTTGGTCAAGTTCAACAAGTAATTTGGAATGAATTTGACCCATTAGTTATAATCAATTTGGCTTAGATCAAGATTTAATATATTTTGACTTTTAAGGTCAACTTGAGTCAAAGTGGCCAATTGGGCTATGTTTGGCTCAAATGATGACTTGTTCAAGTCCAATAATTGATCATGGATTGGTTTTGATCAAGGGTTTCAATCAATTTGGCATAAGGTGGATTTTGGCTAGTTTGGGTTTCATTTAGGTTAAGTGTTGTCTTAGTCAAAGGCTAGGTTTGACTTGGTTTGACCTAATTTGAGTGATTGATCATCTTGTGATGATTGTTGCTCACAATGTGAGGCTTAGATGAGCTTAGTTCAATCCAATTTGGGTAGGATTAGAATTTGGCTCAAAAAGGTGTTTTAGGTCACTTTGGATCAAGTGAGCTTAAGTGGGTCAATTGAATTGATCAAGGCTTGATGCAAGTTTGGTTGAACTCACATATGAACTTATGATTGAAATATAAATCCATTTACAAGTGATTTGGAGTCAAGTGTGTTTTGATTCATTTGACAATTTCAAGTTCAAAAGATGAACATGGGTTTGATTTGGGTTTGAGTTTTGAATTTAGTTTTGGTTTGATAATTAAAGTTTGTGTTTATATTTGGATTCATGATTGAAGGATTGATTGAATCATGGAGAAAATACAATGGTTTGGATTGATTTGAGTTTGATGTGGTTAAGTTCATGAATTTGACTTGAAAGGGTTTAGGTTGGATTTTGATTGGGTTTGGGTTTGAGTTTTGAATTTAGTTTTGGTTATTTGGATTTATATTTCATTTATATTTGTGAATATAAATGGATTATGAGAAAATATTTTGAGTTTGAAGTGATTTGGATTTGATTTGAGCTAAGTCCATAAGATGAAATCAAAGTGACTTAGAGAGGATTTTTGGAATTGAGTTGATCATGGATTTCAATCATTTGGAATTGATTCATGATTTGGATTTTGGAATTTATTTGAATGATTTAAGAAAAAATCATTAATGTTGGAATTGATTTAAGGTTTGATTTGGAATTGATTTGAATTTGATTTGGAATTGGTTTGCGTTTGAGGTTGATTTGAATTTGAAGTTTGTTTGGATTTGAAGTTGATTTGGATTTAAGGTTGATTTGAATTTGAAGTTGATTTGAATTTGAAGTTTAACTTGAAAGAAGAGAGTGAGGATTTGGTTCAAGCTATAAGATAGGCATGTTTTCCTAACCCCCCTATGGCATGACCTATTTTATGGCTAACTCTTCTAAGTCTCTAGGGTTAGGTTAAGTGTTCACCTAATCATTAGAAGTATCTTAAGACTAAAGAGCTCTTAAGGTCTAAGAGGAGTCCTTTGTCTAAGGTGGAGAGGTTGAAAGATCACTCCAAAAGTGAGGTCAACAAAGGGTGCCCATAGGTGTGGTGTGACTGACAAGGCATACCACACGTATTGGTGTTGATCGAGATGATCAACAACACCGAACAATCACAAGCACTAACAGAAATGATCTACTCCCAACCAAAGGTGTAGAAGGAATCAAGAGCTTATGACTCTACTCATGTCAAAGACATAAGAGAGTGAAGGAGGAATCCACTAGGGACTGAGTATGTGAACTTTCTACTAGGAAAAAGGTTTGAAGTCATCCATTGAGGGATGAGAGGTTTGATTTGATTTGAGTCTCACTGGGAGAAATTTGATTTGATTTGTTTTGATTTAACTCCACTAAGGGAGGAGGGTTGAATTATTTTGACTCAACTGAGGGAGGTTGATTGATTTGTTTTGACTCCACAGAGGGAGGTTGGTTGATTTGTTTGTATAATTTGACTCCACTGGGGAAGTTTTGAATTTCTTTTATATTTTTAAATTTTGAATTTTGAATGAACCTTATTGGTTGTGATGGATTGCACTGAGTAGGGGCCATGTTGGCCTTGACTTAACTCAAATTTACCAATCCAAAGGGGTAGTTTACCAACCACACAGTAGGACTATCCAACCAAAGGAGTGCCTTTCGGTGTGCAATGGTCAAGTTTAAGAAGAAAGTTCAGCGACTCACATCTTCCAAAATAAGGAACCAGGGTGACTTGATTGTGCAATAAATCAACGACTTTTGTTGACTATTGACCGATTGGGGGGGACTTAAATCAACTCAAAGATAGTCAAAGTTAATTTCATTTTTTTAATTATTTTGATGGATCTATTGGTTTATGGACTACCGGTAGGCATGTTGGCCTTGTTTGCATTTATCAATCCAAAGGGAGTAGCTTCCGCCGAGGAGAACTATCCAACCAAAGGGGTGCCTTTCGGTTGTAAGATGATTAGGAAGAAAGCACGGGGACTCACATCTTTCTTGAATAAAAGACCACCGGGGCTACACATTAGTGAGATAACATGTTAACCTGACCTAGAGCCACCCGTCGGTTTGCGACAGTCATGCTAGAAAGAATGCATAGTAAACTTATATCTTCCAAAGTGAAATGACTGTCGGGGTAACCTGCTTATGGAAAAATAGGTTGAACCCAACCTAAGGGCTACTACGGAGAGAGTGCCGACCCAGGGACTTATCTATAAGGAGTTCTGCTCACATGGCCCTAAAGATAGTGGGGGCTTGAATTCTAATCCATAAGTGAATTAATTTGTTTGTTTATTTTGTTTGTTTATCATGGACCCTATTGGTTTGCGAGGGATCATACTAAGAAGGAGCTTATATTAGCTTAGACCTATCTCAGATTTACTGAACCAAGGGAGAATTTACGCATCCGCTTAACAAATTCTCCAACCACAAGGGTGGCTACTAGGAAATGGGGGATTGTCTAATCCAAGAGTAACCCAAGTAGTGTCTAAATAGGGTCGCAAAGGATGTGATCCAAATAGAGTGCCCATAGGGGAAGGGGCCACTAAGGGCTTGATCCAACACTCTGGAGAAGATAATTTGCAATAGGTATTTGGTGGCCAACTCAAGGAGAAAGCGCAAAGAGTCACATCTGTCAAGAGTGGTGTATCCACCGAGTGAGTTATTGTCAGTAAAATGAACATCAACCAACCTAAGGTGCCCGTCGGTTTACAACAACTAGCCAAGGAAGAAAGCACCAGGGACTCACATCCTCCTCGAACCGAGCCGTGATAGTCTGTTCGCGATAAGTGCTATCCGACCTAGGTGATTACCGAGTGAATGTCACTGGGGGACTTATATCAACTCAAAAGTTGTCAAGAGGAAAGGAGCCTGGAGGACTTATCCTAAACCTCAAACATACTAACCTAATCAGATGGTGATTAGTTCAAGAAGAAAGTGTGGACTCACATCTTCTTAAACAAAATCAACATGAGGTAGCTTTGGGACAAAGGAAGTACCAAACTACAAGGTGCTCATTGGTTTGCAATGGTCAAGTCAGGAAGAAAGTATGGGACCTCACATCCACCAAATAAGTGACCACAAGGGTAACATACTAGTAAGGTAGTATGTCAACTCGACCTAAAGCAGCTAATGAGTGAGTGCCACAGGGAGCTTGTTCCCACATCAAAATAGCTTGAGATAAAAGATATGTGTTTATTTTTGTGTTTGTGTCAAAGGAATAGGATGCCTCTTGGGTTCTCTTATACCTATCCTAAACATAGGAGTTTGATGAAATGGTGCCATGAATGGCAATTATGATCCCACCAAGAAAGGATGCCGCTTGGGTTCTCTTACACCTAACTTAGTTCTGTTAGTCAAATAGGATACCTCTTGGGTTCTCTCACATCTATTCTAGTAGCATCGAGAAATTGTGTTTGATTGTGTTCGTGTTGTGAAAGAGGGATATGATGCCTCTTTGGTTCTCTTACACCTATCCTAAACACGTCATGGTGGATTCACAAGACAACGAAACAATGCTTCAAATGAAGAGAAGATTTTGATGAATTGGAATGAAATTTTTATTCTTTTTGATTAATTATTTTCAAACATGATTTTATGGGTAATATTTCTTCAAATAGAGCCCATTAATTGGAAGCATCGGTTCCCTTTACAATCAATAAGTCGATAAGATCCTCCTTGGTAGGCCTTCTTATGACAAAAAGGGCCTTCCCAAGTGGGTTCAAACTTGCCTCCCATCTTCGATGGATAACAATTGGTCTCCTTAGACTAATACAAGTTCTCCTACTTGAAAAGTAGGAAGACCATTTTGTTGTGAGCTTGAATCATTTTGGCTTTATATAACTCGAGGTTCTAGCACGCCCATAAGTGTCTCTCCTCTAAACTTTTGAGCTCTTCTAACCGTAACTTGCTATTCTGCTCTGTAGTGATTTGACTACCCATTGCTATCCTTAATGATGGGAGTAAACTTTTAATGGTAGAACTGCACCCATACACTAAAGAGAATGAGGTAGATTGAGTTGGAGTTCTCAGTATGGTATGCCCAAGCTTCAACTAACTACTCATGCCACTATCATTTGTTGTCATCAAGTGTTTTCTTTAGTATCTGGATGAGAGTTTTGTTGAATGCTTCTGCTAAGCCATTTGCTCTAGGGTAGTAGATGGTGGAGTATCTCCAATCTATATTGTGTCTTCTAGCAAGTTGATCTTGGTGCTCTGAATGCACCATTATCTGATATAATTCATCGAGGCACCCCAACCTATATATATGGTTTCTAAAAAATTGGAGCACATGTGTGACCTCTCGAGTGGGATTGCCTCCACCCACTTTAAAAAGTAGTTGGCTAAGATGAATCGATGACCCTTGGAAGGAGGATCGATCGACCCATAATATCGCACTAACACTCAAATGGCCATGAGGCCAATGTAGGATGTAGAATATTGGGTGGTTGATATAGGACCTCACCGTGTACCTGACACTGATGGCATCTTCTAAATATCCATGCCAGAATCATCGCCGAGTATCCTAGCCTCTTGATCTTTGCTTTCATCTTCAACCGATTGATGCTCCACATAGACCAATGTACCTCAATCAATCCTATGATTTGTGTTTGTCTAAACAAGTATACATTTGATCAGGACCGTCACAGGTAATCCATGAGAGAGCATAGAGAGAGCTCTCTATTTCATCCGATGGGCTTGTGATTTCTCTGAGGTAGTTTGGGTGTTCAAGTAATGAATGGTTGCCTCCAATCCATCTTGTCCTTATTGGCAATGGCAACCTCCCCTTCAAGAGAAAGTCTCTCGATGAGTTCAACATCAATAAGGGATATGACTTGTCTATTTTGGACCCTTATTGAAATGGACTCATCTTCTGGACATGCCAATTTCTTGGCAAGTTTGGCCAAAGCATCTCTACTTACATTTTCTCTCGGGAACCTTGTAGATGGTGACTTGGATTTGGGCCAATGTGCCTTCATGGTATACTCGATAGTGATGAAGCTTAGGCTTTAAAATCTTGTAGGACCGCATAACTGCTGATGACTAACTCAGAATCCCCAAAGATGTTGATGCTCTTGACACATATTGTAATGCCTAACTCTAGATCAACAATCAAAGCCTCATACTCAGCTTCATTGTTGGTGCATGGATTGGAGAGATAGTATGAGAATCTCATCACATCGCTATCTGGAGTTAAGGGAACTATTCCTACCCCTGCCTTTCCTTGAAGAGTAGATCGTGGTTCTTCTTCTTTATGAAAGAAAGCCGCACCATCAAAATACATCTCCCAATGGTGGTTATCAACCTTCCTTAAGTTCATGATTTGTTCATTAGGGAGATCATCACTAAGTGGAGAATCAGTAAAAAGTGTGTGTGCTGCTAAGAAATTCTCTAGTGCTTGTCCTTTCATCACATGGAGGGGTACTAATGTGATATCAAACTACGAGAGAATCATGGACCAACATGCCAAACATTCGGATAGTGTTGGCCATGTCATGAGATAATGCAGTGGATTGGTTCATGAAATCAAGTTTACCTTATGAGAAAGCATATAGTGCCATAGCTTTTGGGATGCAAAGATTAAAGATAGATAATATTTCTCAATAGGTGGGTAGCTTGCTTCAGCAGGGATCAGATGATGGTTGAGGTAGCCGAAAGCACTCTCCTTCCCCTCGTCATTGTCTTGGGCCAACAAAGCATTGAGAAAGTCATCCAATGCAGGAGTGTAGAGGATTAGTGGCCTGCCCGAGATAGGGGCTGCTAGAATTGGCAGCTTCACCAAATACTGCTTGATATCTTCAAAGGCATGTTGGCACTTGTCACCCCACTTAAACTTGGCATTCTTTTTGACAAGTACTGAAAATGGCTTGCATCTTCTCGATAGGTTAGAGATAAAGCATCTTAGATACGCCAACCGCCCTTGGAAAGATCTAAGTTGAGTTAAACTTTTGGGAGGTGGCATTTCTAAGATAGCTTTGATCTTTTCTAGATCTATTTCTATTCTCTGGTGTTGAGCAACAAACCCAAGGAACTTCCCTAAATCTACTCTGAATGTGCACTTCACGGGGTTCATTTTGAGGTTAAATTATCTTAACCATTCAAAAACTATTCTCAAGTGAAAGAGATGGTCTTCCTTTTCTTTGCTCTTGACTACTAGATCATTAACATAGCATTCAACTTGATGATAAATGAGTTCATTGAAGATCTGAGTCATGGCCCATTGGTATGTAGCACCAACATTTTAATGAAAGCATGACCTTATAATAATATATTCATTGGGGTTCAAAAGCAATATTTTTTTCCCCATTCTTGATTTGGTTGTAGCGATGACCCATCCATGAAGGAGAATACCGCATGAGATGTGGTAATGTTCAATTAATGTATAGAAGAGAAATTCATCCTTAGGCATGCCTTATTTAAGTCCCTAAAATTGATGCATGAATTTGACCATTCTTTTTCTTGGATGACAACAACTGATAGAGTATTTTTCTTCCCTAATGAAACCAACATTGATTAGTTTCTTGACTTCAAAAATGATCTGTTATTCAATTTCTAATCACATGTGTCTAGGAGCTTGCTTGGTAGGGTTTGCGTCAAGACCTATTGCTAGTTTGTGGACTACTACGTCAGAAGATAATCTGGGCATTTCTTCATAGCTCAATGCAAAGAAGTCCTTAAAATCAATCAATAGTTAACTAAGTCATTGATTTCTTCTTCATTCAGCAACAAACTGATGTATGTCAGGCATGGATTTTCTTCTATCTTGAGGTTGATTTCTTTAAGTTTGTTGATTGTTGAATGGATTTCTTCTTTAAATTCTGGCAGTGCACCTTTGATTTGGAGATCATTTGAAGTTTCTAAACATACTTCCTCATAAGAGTTAATGTGGTTTGAGAAGAACCTATCGGACATGATTGGTGATAACAAAGAATCATATCATTAACTGACCCACTAATCAATCCTAGTCCTGATCTTGATTGCATCCCTACCTCTATTGTTCCATAGCTTTTGGAAGTATTCTAACATGTGTTTATACCATGTATAAGGAATCAAACCTTTCTTTACAAGATTAAGAACACAAGATGAGTACCAATCAAAAGTAATTTCATTAATTCTTTATATGAATCATCCTCAAGTTCTACATTAACTTATGGACTTGAGGATGATGATCCTGTTGACCTTATTTTTAATGAGCTCTCAATCCCTCCATCTTAGACATAGACTTCTCTTAGACACTAGAGTATCCTTAATATAAGACACTTCTAGTGATTATGATACTAACCTAACCATAGAGACTTAGAAGAGTTAGCCATGGAATAGTCATGCCTTGTGTTAGGAAAATTGTTACTTGAACCAAATTCCTCACTTCCTCCCTTCAAGTCAAACTCAAATCAATTCCAACTTGATTGATCAACATAAAAACTTAAATCAATTCCAACTTGATTGATTTCCTCTAACTTAAATCAATTCCAAATGATTGAAGCTTATGATTGAATTCCAAGTTCAAAAATCTTTCTTATGTCCTTTGATTCCCTCTCATAGAATTAGCTTAGATCAAATCCAAATCAATTCAAATTGAAGAAATTTTCTCACAACCCATTTATATTCTCATTTATATTCACATATATAATTGAAATATAAATTCAAATCAATCAAACCAAATTCAAAATTCAAATCCAAATAAAAAATCTTTCCTAAGTCACTTTGATTCTATCTTATGGACTTAGCCTAAATAAAATCTAAATCAATTCAAATTCAAAGAATTGTCTTATAACCCATTTATATTCACAAATATAAATGAAATATAAATTCAAATATCCAAAAATAAATTCAAAAATCAAGTCCAAATTCAACCAAAATCCAACCTAAGCTTTCAAGTCAAAATATTGAACTTAGCTAAATCAAATTCAAATCAAGTCAAACCCTTGATTTTTATTCATGATTCAATCAATCCTACAATCATGAATCCAAATATAAACATAAAATTTAAACATCAAACCAAAAACAATTCAAAACTCAAATCCAAATTCAATCAAAATTCAACCTAAACCTTTCAAGTCAAATTCTTGAACTTAGCCAAATCAAATTCAAATCAAGCCAAACCCTTGATTTTTCTTCATGGTTTAATCAATCCTTCAATCATGAATCCAAATATAAACATAAACTCCAATCATCAAACCAAAACTAAATTCAAAAAATCAAACCCAAGTCAAACTCATGTTCACCCTTCTGAACTTGAAACTGTCGAATGAATCAAAACCCATTTTACTTCAAACCACTTGAAAATGGATTTATATTTCAATCATAAGTCCATATGTGAGTTCAATCAAACTTGATTCAAGCCTTGATCAAGTCAACTGACCTACTTAGGCTCACTTGACCCAAAGTGACCTAAAGTACCCCTTTTGAGCCAAATTTTATTCCTACCCAAATTAGATTGAACTAAACCCACCTAAGCCTCACAGTGTGAGCAACAATCATCATGAGATGATTAATCACTCAAATTTGGTCAAACTAAGTCAAACATAAGGGTTGACCCAATCAACACTTAGCCAAAATAAAACTTAAACTAGCCAAAATCCTCCATATGCCAAATTGATTGAAACCATTGATCAAAACTCATTCATGATCATGAACTTGACCAAGTCATCATTTGAGCCTAACCTAACCCAATTGGCCACTCTACCCAAGTTGACCCAACTTGAGCTAAAAAGTTTAAAATATGTAAAATCTTGATCTAAGCCAAATTGATTGAAACTAGTAGGTCAAGTTCATTCCAAATCACTTGTTGAACTTGACCAAAGCCCCAATTAGTGAACTAGACCAAACCTAGCCCAATGGACCTTGAACCAAACTTGACCTGAAAGGTCAAATTGAGCCAAATCTAAATATAAACCAAATTGATTGGAAAAAAGATACCAGTACATTTCATATGACCAATGAAACCTAAACTAACCCATGACCTAACCCAAATAGGTCAAATGGGTCAAATTGGTCAACTTGACCCATTTGACCTAAATGAAATCAAATGAACCAAATTCAAATATAAATCAAATTGAACCAAATCAATGATAAAACATTTCAAATGGTCAAATGAACTTGACCCAACCCTTGGTTTGACCAATTTATCAACTTGACCCAAGTTAACCATTTGACCTAAATAGGTCAACATGAGCCAAATCATATCAAACCAACTCCAAATTCATTAAAACTTAGCCCAACCCATTTTTTAATCATACTAAACATATTCAAATTGAAATCTAAGCCAAATGACCATTTTACCCCAAAGCCACAGAGTAACCTAAAATTAAAACCACTTGGAATTTGGTCAATTCCTTTTCATGGATACTTGGCATCCTCTTAGTGGATCAAATGGTCACTAATGAGGATGGTGCACATGACCCATTGGGTTTGGGTCAAAACCCAACCCAAGGTCAAAGCGACCACCACTTGACATGAGCACATGGGAATCCTTCGTCCACTCATTTCAAGCACATGAGAGGTTCACTACTCCACTCCACACCCAAAACTAAATGCTATGACACTCTAAACAGCCTAACAAACCTATTGAATAAGGTGAATTGGATCAAAATTTGAAAAGATCTTGTGGCCATCCGATTCACCTAGGGGGAGATATACTCTCCCTATTTCCATTTGAATTCAACACTCACACACTCAATTGAGTATAGGGAACTCAGAGCAAGCAATTGCAAGTCTCCCCAAGCTTCCTAAAGCCATCTCTAAATTTTCATTTTCGATTTCTCTTAAACTAAAAAATGGGGAGCTCCCTCAAATATCCATCTCATCCAATACACAAAATCAAGTCAATTCCTTTTTCAAGCACCTTGAGGGGATCTAATCGAACTCACTCCAAGCTCCATCCAAGTTCTTAAGGAAAGGGAGAGTGGACTTTGATCAAGGCCATGAGAATTTGAAGGGTGACTTGGTCCATAAGAGAGTTTGCCTCCTTGACTTACTACATTTCATGATATGGATCAAAACCTTAGAGAGTGTGTGGTATTTTGTGAAAGATATTTTTTATCTCAAGTAAAAGTAGTTGTTGAATGTCTTCTCCCTTGCATGATGATGGCGTGGGTTGAGTTTGAGCTCAACCTGAGATCAATCAAGCTTAGATCATGCCATGGAAGATAGATGGTGGCCAGCTCCCGTAGGAGAGCTCAGGGATGGATCATGGGCCATCCATCCGCGCATTTGGATGGATGGCCATGATCAAGCTGCGTAGGATCTCTGATCAAATCCCTTAAGAATCTAGCTCGATCTCTAACCATCCAAGCTGGATCAAGGAGAAGAATGCACGTGGCATATGATGTGATAACTTAAGTGACCATTATCAACATGGAAAGCGCCACGTCCATGTATGGATTAGTCATTTAATTAGGTTATTTAATTAATGGATAATCATGGAAACTTCAAAATAGACACTAATTCTAGAAAAATCATACAAATACAAAGTAAAATGAACTATAAATATATTTCTTTGGAGAATAGTCTAAAATTATTTCTAATGGATTTTGAATAGTGTATTTTCCTCAATTAGGGTTTTAATGAAAACTTGATAACCCTAATTACTCCCTAATTATCTCACTGATTAATTCCAAACTTCTCATGTGCATTTAGGGGATGACTTTTAATTTTCTTGGGATTTATTGATGGGTTAATTAGGGAGATCAATTATTGAATCCTTAATCACTCTCTTTATGTAATTAAGGATAATTAAGCATATGAATAGTGGTTTAGTCACTTTATTTAGTTAATTAAACCTTTCTTAAGTAGATAAGAGGTTTATGGATTGGGTTTGGGGAATTTTCCCTAAGCCATTCCCTAAACCCCTTTCCTTAATCAAACCATTAGGCTAATCCCAATCACTTGCTTAATTACTTTGATAAAATTTTCAAAACATTCCAGAACTTAACCAATACATCTTGGGTAGGTGCTTAGGTGTTCAATAACCTAAGTAGCTTAAGGAAATCAAAATCCAACCCACATGTGTGGGAATGGTTATGAAAGTACTTAAATAAAATCCTTTAACTTAATTAATCATTAATTGTGAGCCAATTGCATTAGGTACCTTTATTTCCTAGGATGCATTGCTGATTTAAATTCCTTGTGGTTTTATGTCACACATTGGCTCATAATTATTTGATTAAATATGCTAAAGTGGTGTAGGTAAGGGGTAATTAATGCACATAATTCATACCTTAACCTAAACCAAAATATAAAAATCATCAAATGGTTCTAAAATTAAATTAAAATAACATACACATGTGGGAAGTGGGTTAGGACCAACAAACCTCTTCACATTTTTAATTTTAAATCAAACTCAAACAAAACTAAAAATCTCTTTAAAATAATTTGATTTGCTTTAAATAATTCTATTTCATAGGATTATCTTTAGGAATTAATTAGGGTGAATGAATTTACATGATTTCATCAATTTATTTCTTTCCTAGCATACTAAAGTGTATGTCATATGAAAATCATGCATTCATGCTTTTAAAAAATCAAATTAAAAATGAAATGTTTCTTTTATATCAAATTGCATATTTTGGCTAAAGTAAGAATATGAATGGTTATTATGACTATTAAATCAAAATTATTTTCAAGACTTATAAATAAAATATCTTAACTGAAAGGTATTCTACTTATAATTATTTATAAGCTTGCATGTGAATATAAAATGTGTTATGTGATTCTCCCTCTCTTTCTTAACATAGAAGTGTATAGGATTTGCAAAGTGCATAGTCCATTTGAAAAGGACATAACACTTGCTTAAATCCATTCCTATACACTCTTATGTCATGACTTAAGAAGGAATTCCACATCACACATATAAAATAAACAATCAAACCAAACTCAAAAAAACATAAACTTTTGCATCTTTCTTTTTTCCATTCATTTCTTTTGAACATGCATGTGTATTTAAGGAAAGTGGTATATTAGTCTGACAAACTCGGGGTTGTGAGGATTTAAGTAGCCATAAGTAGGTCTTATACCTTACACCTCTGGTGCTAATAATGGTGCCGTACTCACTTATGCCTTTCATACATGTATGTGTGCATATGAAAAATGGATAAAAGAAATCTCTCTTTTTCTACTTAACAAAATCATCCATCATAAAAACATTTAAATTTATTAAACAAATTCTCTTAGCATTCATCATTAAAGTGTGCTAAACATTTCCATTTGCATGTATAGATATGCTTAGGTTTCATCCATATGCATATTACACATGTTGAGAAAGAAATAAAGTGATGTATGTTTTGTGATAATATTTCACTTTACTTAATCTTAAAATGCATTTCTTTTTGAATATGTTTGTTTAGGGAAAATCTAAACTTAGGATTAATTTAAGCACATAATAAAACATTCACTAAACAAAAATCAAATATGAATCTACCTTAGAAATTACTTAAGGTAGGAAGGAAAGAGAAGTTCTCTTCTCTTTTCCTCTCTAAACTTTAGTAATTAATTGTAGGATTCATTTAAACTAAATCAAAATACAAAATAAAATCAACCAAAGAAACTAAATCACTTACATGAAACAAACCCTCTAAGTTGAACTTTTTTACACTTATAAAACTTCAACCTTAAAGCTTAGCTAAGCATACCACACAAACCTTAAATAACACACACATTAGGCTAAGTCACCACTTCTAGCTTTAGATTAGGGCGGTGCATGGTTTGATATTTTGCTTTTATTTTATGATATATTATTTTTAGTCTAGATGTTAGGGTGTATGTGCATAGAGAATGGTATGATCTTATTCAACCATTATCTTTTGTAAGATTGCTTAAAAATAAAAAATATAACTACTTTTGTAGGTGCTTATACCCCTAAGCATAATCCAAAATAGGCCAGGCAGACTTGATTACCCATGTGTGGGGTGTTAAGTCCAATTTATATATATACATGCTCAGGATTGTATGGTTTGTTTGGCTAATCTCTATTTTGCAAGTGTTAGTTAGATCTCCTTTTTCCCATTTTCATGTACTTTTGCAATTAGAATTTTTGAATGATTATTATGGGGGATTAGGATGAGCATTGATCATAAGACTATGTCTTATGTACCATGTGAAGCCTTTGGAGCAACCACATTCCAACGAACCAAAAGAAGAAAGAAGAAAGAAGAAAGAAGAAAGAAGAAAGAAGAAATGAAGAATGAAGACCCCCATAACAATGAATTCCTTCTTGATTATAATTTATTCATTTATAATCCTTTGTGGTAAGGGTGAGCTCAAATGACATTATTTTAAATTGATTGATGTTTATTTAGCTTGTGCATTAAGATGATATCTTTTCTTAGTTTATTCCTTGCTTTGATGTATGGCCTTGATGAGGATTAGGCTCTTAGGGAAATAAATTTTCTATCCAACTAATAAATTCAAACTAAAAATTAAATAACTCATAACCTCACCTAAGCTAGGTTATAAATCAAGATAAAAGAATTAGCAACCCCTTAGCTGGATGTTGTATACTTTTCTCACATCATGCATAAAAAACATATTATTTCACTCTTGATTGGAGGGCGTCCACCTTAGTCATAGAACTTGGCTTGACCTGTGCGAGCCATGGTGGAAATAGATCTCTTTATCTTGCTGATTTTGGCCCATAATCTAATTTCTCATGTGTTAGGCATATGAATCCTAAATCCTGTGTCAAATTGATTGTCCAAAAAAAAATTTAATAAAATTTACATTAGATTTAAGTCATTAAAGCATGCCCTACATGATCTAGTCTTTTAGGGAGTGTGGTTAAGGACTTAGTCTCTCTTTCTAAATAAGCAACAGCTTAGCTATCTTGCAAAAGCATTTGACTTGCCTACATATTTTAAAACCATAGGAGGAGTTAGTTGGCCACTGTGCTTTGTCAATAGTCGGTGGTTTATCCTCTATGGGGTAAACCAAATACCCATTTTCACCTTAGATTTAGGTTATGCTTTTTTGGCCCTGTAAAGCTCCTAGATTTAGGTTTAGATTGCTACTTCCCTTGTGGGCTACGAGCATTCCTCATGGCATTTCCATAACCTTGTATTATGGAATTGTAAGCCCTACATTTCTAATAAAAAATTAACTCAAACAAATTAATTTAATTTTAAAAATGTAAAGTCCAACCATAGGGTAGTTTTGGTTGCTTACTAGGCTTCCTAATATCTTAAGCATTCCCTACTTATTTTCATTTGTCTTCGATAAGAACTCCCTCTTTTTGATCGATCCCACTTGGCTTTCTAAAAATAAACTAATCGATTGATAGTCCTATCTTGAAATCTTTGGAGACAAATCATTTAATTGAAAGTATTCTAAGGAATCGTGATGTAATTAACTATAGGGCTTGTAAGAACTTAACAACGATGAATAAACCCTACTTTACTTTTTTCATGCAAAATGGGGAAGAATCATATTCAGACCCATAATTCTGGAGTCCTTATTAAGGTGATTAGGTCCATTATAGGGTGGTGACTTCTATCTTTTGAGATAGTATATCCCTCCCTCAATGTTGTATCTGATCACCCTAATGAGAACATTTGCATATCTATGTGGCATCTTGATAAGGCATAATTTTATATATTTCTATTTTCATTTATCCTTCTTTTCCAAAAAGGAAATGAGATAGATGAAGGTGGAGAATATATAAAATTTTTCACCACAGATCCCAATAGGAATCTCTTCATCTTCCCATCAATGGAAGACTTAGGGGCTTCCTTAACTACTAAACCTTCAACTTTTTGAGAGGAAAGTGAGGTTAGAGCTAAGGTTCCTAACTACTTGCCTAATAGTTTCACATAAACTTGATTTGAATACATTTGTGCTTTGCTTGGAGGCCTGGTCTTTGTCATTGTCTGGCTCGAGCATCACCTCCAATGAAACTTGTTGAGAGGGGTTGGCTAGTATGCTAATCACATGAAGACTCATCCTCAGATGATTCAAGTCTATGTGAATAGTAGGGTACTCTATGAAGGAACTAACCCATTGGTGGTGTCAACTAGGGGCTCTTCCACCTTAGGAATTATCTCTATGTCTGCCTCTACCTCTGCTTGGTGGAGGTCGAGTCATCCAACCCATATGTCCATATGATGGAATGAACTGTGGGTGGAATATGGCATGTGCTCTACTTCTTCCTTACTATCCTTTTCTCGTTCACTTGTATTTTCTTTCTTTTTTTTTTCTTTTTCTTTTTTTTTTATTTTTCTTCTTTTTCTTTTTATTTTGTATTTGAATTTTGACCAAGTTCATGAGAAAATGAGTTTTGAGAAAGATAGTAGATCGCAATTTCATATATCTCAACCTCTCTGACTGATAATGGATTTTCATCACCTTTGACACAGTATTCAATCCCATTCTTTCAGAACTTGATGAACTGATGGAGGGAGGATGGAATCATCTTATTCTGATGTATCCAAGGCCTACCAAGCAAAGTTATGAATGAAGTATTTAAATCAATGATATAGAACTTAGCTTCAGTTCCATTCACCTATTTCCAAAGGTAGACACTATGGAACTAAAGCCTCTCTTGTTCATTGAATCCTCTCAACATCATTCGATCTCCTCAAAGTGTGGAGATGTCAATCCTCAAGTAGGAAAGGGTCTTTAGACTCATAATGTTCATCAATGCACCTGGATCAACAAGAACCCTAGAGTTTAAATCTCATGTCCAGTAATGTGAGGGGACTCAGGTTTGTCCCTTATAAGAAGGTCTTCATCTGAAGGTGATTCCCTGGCTTCTAGAATAATGTGCCTCCCAATAGTGGTCAGCTAAGCTAAGCATATCTTTGGATCAAGGAGAGCCTTGATTAATGACTCTCTCATCTCTTTGGATAAGAAAAGGGCATCATATATGCTTAGCTTAGATGGCAACTTTCTTAGGTGAGAGAGGACATTGTAATCCACTTTGGGTTGATCCTCCACAAGCATATCCATGGGTGGAGCATTATGTGGAGGGGCTTCTCGATCATCTAAACTAATGACTTATTTTCCCCTGTCTTGAGGTGCTGCCTTAAGAGGTAGAACCTTGCACTCAGGTGACTGCTTCGCCTCACCTACAGCCTTCTTCTATGGGACCCTCAAAATCGATGATTCTAAGTCTATCTCAAGAGGTGAACCCATTTAGAGAAGGAAAGTCCAACTCAATCAAAGAGGAAGATCGAGTTTTATAATTATTATTTAGACTTGGAGAGTTTTCTATAAGAGTAGAGTTAGACAACCCATCATAAGTGACACAGACGTGTAAATCAAACTAGCTTTATTTCTTAATTTCTTAGATTTTGAAGGAGGTACATAGTAGAAATCTAGTAAAGTAAGTGGGGTGAGAGATTTGATGCCCTCATCCACTGATACAAGATCTATACTAGAAGAAGAGTTAGCTGAAGTGGAAGTGTACAAGTGTAGACAATGGTGGATTGAGCTCACGGTTGTCCTACTTGGCTATCCTAAGTGGGTAATGGCCGCCGCCGAGCTCCCCTTTCCCCAAGTTGTCTTTGGAAACTTGAGAACCTTCCTTGATGTTGGAAGTTTGAGCTGCCTCAGGCACCTATAAAGAAAGTTTCTTAAATTTTGATATAATCTTTTTAGAGGTTCAGGATAAGGAGATATCCCAACCTTCTTTGGTTTTGAGAGGATCGCAGATATCCCCAAGGATTACCCTAACGAATTGGATGGTTGTTCCACAAGGTATTCCTTTGGGATAACTATGGCACCTGTCTTGTTGCTATGCTCAAGCCAGTCCTTGAATGTGAAGCATCCTCCAAAACATGGCCTAGCATGCGCTGGTAGGGATAAAAGTTAAGATCATTGCTCTTGCCCACTTCCTCTGGACGTCTTGGTTTGGGTAGCTTAAAGTCAGGTTCCTTTAAGAGATTCTTAAAGATTTTTCTAACTATTTTCCTCTTAAATGAATAAGGTTTGTTTAGTTTATCCAAAAGAGTAGGTGGATGGTAGCTACCTGGTGGCAGGTATGTATACCTCTGTTGTTGTGGCTGAGGAGGAGACGATGAAGGCCATGGAGGCTACTGTGGAGGCCGAGGATGGCCTCAGTGGTGGTAGAGGAGGTGGAAGTGATGACTATGGAGCACAAGGTCTCTCATACTGCTCTCTAGCCAGTTGCTTCCCCTTGTCTACTGCTATCACTACCCCTGGTTTCTTCTTATAAGCTTTCTATGGCTTTAGCTTTGTTGATTGATCCATAAAAGGTAACTGTTTGGCTTCTCCTTGTAAGCTAGCCACCTTGTCGATTAGCTTCTCAAATGTCTTGATGGTAAAACCTTTGAGCATGAAGGCGACCGGGCCATGAATATTCTTTAGTAAATTTCAATGGCATTGCTTCACAGCATAATTTCATACTCAAATTATCCCATCTAAGAATATAATCAATGAGGGACTCACAAGATGTTGTTAAGCCATAATGAGATCATCTATAGTCACCCTTTGTTGAGCTCCAACAAATCTCTTAATAAAGAGTTTCTCTAACTCAGAAAGTCTCAACTTGGAGTTTAACATACCAATCAAGGCTGCTAAGTCACCGACAAGATAGAAGAGTAACACATCGCCACCAAGATTGCAAATGGCCCCAAGTGCTATGTGCTACCGTGGGTTCTCCTTGCCATTGAAGCTCTTGAAAGAAGGTGACACAAAACTCTTAGGATAATGGATGACATTGAATTGCTCTAGGGTCTACCAACCGATGATCCTCCAAGCTTGCACCAACGCTTCTTTCACCACTTCAACCATGATTTTAACCTTTTCTGAGGTACTATCCACTACCTTTCTATACAAGCTTATGCTACCCTGCTCCATTGGAGGAGAAGTCTTGGATTGATCCAAGACATTCAACAACTCAGTCAATGAGTAGGATATACTATCGAGTGCCAAACTGCTGCTACCAAATCTTCAACCCTCTTCCCATCCTATTGATTTGTTCATCCTTTGTTTTAGTCAAGGAGGTGTTTGAGTAGTCATCATCTGCCAGCATCACCTTCCAAATTCTGATCATGAAGGAGGGAACCCCTGGTCTCTACCATGTGTACTCTTGTTGAATCCTCCAACATATCATCTTCATTAGAATCAAAATTGACCTTCTCATCCTCTAGGTCAGACCAGGTATATCCTAGGATCTCCTTCCTCTCCACTAGATATTGTGCTACAATATCATCGAGAGAATGATCCAGCTGAATAGGTACAAAAGATCAGGTTGACTGCTTATAGGATCACTATCATGAATAGAAAGACACCTAACCTCTACTACGGAGAGCTAACCCTGTGAGGGCTACACTCACTAGAAGAAAGATGCTCCAGGATGTCACTGAATCTAGGTGGAGTAGTACTCCTTAGAGGATATATGGCCATGGGAACAGTGGTACTATCTTCTCCTCCCTCGACTGCTGCTATCTCCATTGCCTGCTACGGTGGTGGTGGTGATGGAACAACTACGATGCTCCGAGATTGCCATTCCCTCTTCACCACAGTAAGATCGAGCAGAGAGCTCTTACCTCGCCGTGTAGATGGAATGGATCTCTTGGCAGGATCACCGGGTTTTTTCTCCTGATGCCTTTATGGCCTTTGGAATAGTGGATGATGGAACCTATAGAGATGGTGGATGTGGAGTAAAGTGGTGTGGTGGAGGCACCATCAACTCTCTCTGTATAGGAGCTCCTCTCCTGTGGTGTGTGGTACCCATTAGTAGAATGCTATCAGTATGACCGGTGCGAGTAGCATGCCAATTGAGAAAGTCCAAGGGTGAGGCCGACCGCATATACCTCCCCACCTCAGTAGTCACATGTATACATGGCCTCCCTCCCTCCCTCTTGCCTGATGCTCTTACACAGGGATGATAACATAAATCAAACTGAGCCTAAACTCTTATCTTATAAGCCCACTACCGAAGAATTGATCTAAAGTCGATACACCTCCTATCTCCGATAGGAGCCTCAAAGCAAACTGCAGGTGGAGGTGAAATTGAAATCCTCCTAATGTCTCTCCAGCCCAGAGGGGGTGAAACTTGTTCTCTGTGATAAGAGGAGACCGCCTGGTGTCTCCTCCACTACAGAGCATCTCCCTCTAACTCTTGGCTGCCACATGATGCTGATCTTGTGATGTGGTCTGGGGAGGACCATCAAGAACTAGACCAACCTCAGGTGGGGAGACTATCCAAAGATAGGTGTAGCCTTCCCCATGGAAGCCAAAGTGGGTGTTAGCCCACTAGGGGGGGAACCACAGTGAACCGCATTGAACCGCGCTAGGAACTACCACGCCTTCCTCTTGAGGGAAACTCTGGCGACATCTCAACCTAGATGTCCGCCGTCACCAGCTCCTACCGACTATGTGAGGGTGGTCCCTCACAAGTGATCCAGCCCCTCAAACTGACCAAAATGGATGTGGTGGGCGAAGCCAGATTGTGGGAGGTTGGCCCGATCCAAGGCCAAATCCATCCCAAAAGGAAATGTGAAGACATTTCGGCTACCATTTAGAACTAAACGAACTAAACTAAATTGATAAAGTGAAAGTCGCAATGTTGGAAAATAAACAAATAAATTTCTTTAATTTATTTTTAAAATTTGAACCCACACTCAAAAATTTGGATATGTTAAGTGGGGCTCTTTGAATTTGGAGAGAGATTTTTTAGTTTAAAATTGGAGAGAGATTTTTTGAATTTGGAATCCATTTTCAACAGATTTGTGTATGTTGAAAATAGGTTCAAATATTTTGAAGAGATTGATGCTTCCATTGGTTCATATTTGATTTTGATTTTTGATTATTTGGGGACCCTTCATTTAACAAATTTGAGTATGTTAAATTGATTTTCATTTTGATTTGTGATTTTAGAATTTACTCACTTAGCAAATTTGGGTATGCTAAATGAGGTGTTTGAAAATAATTTTCTTCTTTTATTTGCTTATTTATGAATCATGTGTGAATTTGAAATTGGAATATTTTCTTAGCAAATTTGGGTATGTAAATTGAGAATCCAAATGTTTTGTTGTTTTTGAAAAGAGGATCTTAGCAAATTTGGGTATGCTAAATAAAGGATCCACATATGTTTTGTTTTTGATAATTTTTGAAAAGAGGATTTTTTACTTAGCAAATTTAGGTATGCTAAATAAAAGAAATCCAAATGTGTTTTGTTTTGATTTTTGAAAAGAGGATTCTTTACTTAGAAAATTTAGGTATGCTAAATAAAAGAAGTCCAAATGTGTTTTATTTTGATGATTTTGAAAAGAGGATTCTTAGCAAATTTAGGTATGCTAAAGAAATCCAAATGTATTTTGTTTTGATGATTTTGAAAAGAGGATTCTTAGCAAATTTAGGTATGCTAAAGAAATCCAAATGTATTTTGTTTTGATGATTTTTGAAAAGAGAATTCATTACTTAGCAAATTTAGGTATGCTAAATAAAGGATCCATGTGTGTTTTGATTTTTGATAATTTTGGAAAGAGGATTCTTTGCTTAGTAAATTTAGGTATGATAAATAAAGGATTAATGTGTGCTTTGATTTTGTAATTTTGATTTTTGAAAAGAGGATCTTCACTTAGCAAATTTGGGTATGCTAAATGAAGAATCCAAATGTGTTTCATGTTTTGATGTTTTGATTTTTGAAAAGAGGATATTTTCTTTAGAAATTTGGGTATGCTAAATGAAGATTCCAAGTGTTGTTTTGATTTTGATCTTGAAAAGAGGACTTTCATTTAGCAAATTTGGGTATGCTAAATTGAAGATCCAAATGTTGTTTTGATTTTTGATTTTGAAAAGAGGATCTTCATTTAGCAATTTTGGGTATGCTAACTAAAGAATCCAAAATGTGTTTCAATTTTTATTTTTTGAAAAGAGGATCTTCACTTAACAAATTTGGGTATACTAAATGAAAGATCCAAATGTGTTTGAATTTTGAAAAGATGATTGAAAATTTTGAAAAGATGATTATTGATTTTGATTTGAAAATGAAATCTTCATTCAATAAATTGAATGAGGATGTTCATTTGTGCTTTTTGAAAATATGATTATTGATTTTGATTTTTGAAAAGAGGATCTTTACTTAGAAAATTTAGGTATGCTAAATGAAGATCCAAAATGTGTTTGAATTTTGAAAAGATGACTGTTAATTTTGAAAAGATGATTATTGATTTTGTTTTGAAAATAAAATCTTCATTCAATAATTGAATGAAGATGTTCATTTGTGCTTTTTTTTGAAAATATGATTGTTGATTTTGATTTTTGAAAGGATCCTACATATAACAATCATGAAGATTGTTAGATGAGATTGATTTATGAAAATTTTGGTGCAAACATTTTATTATGTGCATTTTGAAAAAATGCTTTTGGAACTTTATGTTTTTATAAAGGATTTATTTTTATTTATTTTTGGAATGAACTTTACCTTACCATAGAAATGATAAGAAGGAAGTCTTTATTTATTTATTTTATTAAATTTTTATTTTCACTTATTGGGAACCCAATAGGGGTTTTAGGACCCACACGGAGTGAGGTCTTAAACCTAAAGGATGTTGGCTAGCTTAGCTTAAGGATGAAATAATCTAAGTGACAATGGAAAAGAAAGATGGTATCAGATCCATACAAAGTACAAATCCATTATGGATACTTGGAGACAATGATCATTTACCAAAGATGGAGAGAGGAACCTTCCCTAGTGGAGTCGCCAGAAAAAATTGTGGTGAATTATTATTATTTTCATTCTTCATCTATCTTTTGAGAAAATAAATAAATGAAGAACAAAAATAACACCTCTTATGTTGGACACCAATAGATCTACATATTCTCATTGATGATCGTATATTGAGGAATGATGTACTCTTGAGAGAGATAAAGTCCTATAATGGACCTAATCACCTAATGAGGACTCTTAAGGACTTTGGGTCTTCGGATGTACCAAAAATTCTTCCCCTATTTTATATGGAAAAGTAAAGCAGAGTTTATTTTAAACCGGGTTCGTTAAGTTTCCTATGGAGGAAAACCCCCATAGTTTATTACATCTTAAGGAATGAGATTCTTTAAGAATACTCTCGATTAAGGTAAATGATCATTGTCTCCAAAGATTTAAAAGATAGGACTATCAATCAATTGGTTATTTTTGAAGATCAAATGGGATTGATCAAAAGGAAGGAGTTTTTATCGAATCCAAAGGAAAATAAGTAGGGGGTGCTTATGATATTAGGAAGCCTAGTAAGCATCCCAAACTATCCTATGGTTGGGCTTTATATTTTTGAAATTTGAAGAGAGTTAATTGTTTGAGTTGAATTTTTATTAAAAATTTAGGGCTTACAATTTCACAACATGAGATCATGGAAATACCTAAGAGGTGAGGATTTATGCTTATACCCAGCAAAGGAAAGTAGCAACCTCTGAACCTAAATCTAGGGAGCTTTGGTGAGGGCCAAGACATGACCTAAATCTAAGGCAAAATGGGCATATGGTTTACCTCCATAAGAGAGGATAAACCACTCGACTATTAAAATTACAACCGCCTGGGGGTGGCCACCAACTAACTTCTTCTATGATTTTAAATTCATGCAAGCAAGTCATAATCTTTAGCAAGATAGCTAGTCTATTATTTATTTAGAAAGAGACTAAGTCATAAAACACACTCCCTAAGAGACTAGATCATGTAAGGCATGAATAATGACTTAAATCTAATGCAAAATTTTGTTATATTATATTATCATTTTTGGATAATTTATTTGACACATGTTATGGGATTCATGTGCCTAATGCATGAGAAATTTGATTATGGGCCAAAATTAAGAAGGAGGTGTGTTTCCACCATGGCTCTCAAAGGTCAAGCCAAGTTCTCTAGCAAAGGTGGAAGCCCTCCATAAGCAAGAGTGAAGCAAGATGCTTTTTATGCATGATATGAAACATACAACATCTAGCTAAGGGGTTGCTAAGTCTTTTATCTTATTTTAACCTAGGCTTTAGGTGAGGTTATGAGTTATTAATTTTTAATTTTGAGTTGATTAATTGGATAGAAATTTTTTTTCCTAAGAGCCTAATCGCATCCAGGCCATTCATCAAAGCAAGAAAGAAATTAGGAAAATCATGTCATCTTAATGCACAAGCTAAACAAACATCAAATAATTTATAAAGCTAGTTGTGGTGAAAAATTTCTATAGGAGTCTCCTTCAAATTTGTTGGTGAGAAAATAAAGGAAAGAATATAAAATTCATCTTTTTAGGATGCCACGTAGATCCACAGATGTACTTATTTAGGTGATCGAGTATGTCATCAAGGAAATAGTGTATTATCTCGAAAGATAGAAGGTACTACCCTTTAATGGACCTAATCACCTCAATCAAGACTCCTAAGGATGATGGGTCTGCATATGTACCTGAGATTCTTCCCCTACTTTACATGGAAAAGTAAACCAGGGTTTATTTTAGACATGTTCATTAAGTTCCCTACAGGGCTAAGCTCCCATGGTTAATTACACCCTAAGGAATGGAGATTCCTTATCAAAACTTTTAATTAAGGTAAATGATCATTATCTTCAAAGATTTCAATAGGAAAGGACTATTAATCAATTAGTTTATTTTTGAAGATCAAATGGGATTGATCAAAGGGAGGGAGTTATTATCGAAGCCAAAATGGAAGACAAGTAGGAGATGCCGATGATGCTAGGAAACCTAGCGAGCATCTCAAACTATCTTATAGTTGGAATTTACATTTTGAAATTGATTTAGTTTGTTTGAGTTGAATTTTTTATTAGAAATTTAGGACATATGATTCCTTAACACAAGATTAAAGAAATGCCTAAGAGGTGAGGAATTAAGCTTAGGGCTCACAAAAAGGAGAAGCAACCTCATAACCTAAATTTAGGGAGCTTTGGCGAGGGCTAAAATCACAACCTAAATTTAAGGCAAAAATAGGTATTTGGTTTGTCTCCATAAGAGACCACAATCCACCCGACAGCTTGGACTTATAACCGCTGGGGGTGGCCAACTAACTCCTCCTATGATTTTAAATACATGTAGGCAAGTCTTTATGCTTATACAAGATAGCTAGGCTGTTATTTATTTAGAAAGAGACTAAGTCCTTAAACTCACTCCCTAAAGAGACTAGATCATGTAAGGGCATGCTTCAAATGACCTAAATCTAATGCAATTCAAATTCATTTTATTTTCATTTTTGGACAATTATTTTGACTCAGGTTAATATGATTCATATGTCTAATGCATGAGAAAGAAATAAAGTTATTGGCCAAGAGAAGGGAGGAGGTGAGTTTCCACCATGGGTCTCAAAGGTCAAGCCAAGTTTCTAGAAAGGTGGAAACCCCTATCAAGAGTGAAATAAGATGTTGTGCATGATTGTAAAAGAAATACTCATCCAAATGGGTTGCTAATTCTTTTATCTTGATTTTAAACCTAAGCTTTAGGTGAGGTTATGAGTTCTTTATTTTTAATTTAAGTTATTAAGTTTGGTAAAAGATTTATTTTTTCCTAAAGAGACTAATCCACATCTAGGCCATACATAAAGCAAGGAAGAAACTAGAAAAAGATGCCACTTAATGCAAAAGCTAAAAAAATCATCAATCAATTTATAAAGCTAATCACAAAAAGAATAAAAGGCTATTGTGGTCGGGCACCATCACACAAACCCAAAATAGCAAATTAGGTAGCCGAGCTCTACCCTTATACAACCCGTATTACAAATGAATTAAATTATAATCAAGCAAGGAATTCATTATTATGGGGGTCTTCAAGCTTCATTTATTCTTTCTTCTTTGGTTCCTTCTTTTGGATGGTTGGAAGGTAGATGCTCCAAGGCTTCACATGGTGCATAAGATAGGATCTTATGACTAATGCTCATCCTAATCCCCATAATAATAATTCTAAAATAATTGCACAAATTTACTTGAAAAGGAAAAGAATAGAAATCTAACTAACACTTGTAAAACAAAGATTAGCTAAAACAAACCACACGAAATCCAAGCATGTATATTGGACTTATCACCCCACACATGGGTGACTAAGTCCACCTGACCTATTGGATTATGCTTAGGGGTATAAAGCACATGCAAGCAAAAGCATTTATATTTTTATTTATGATAGCCCCTAAGCACAATCCCTTGCAGAAAATAATGATTAGACTAAGAGCATCCTACCATTCATTCTACTAGCATACATCTAACATCTAGTCTAAAACATATATCACAAAACAAAATAAAATATCAAACCATGCTTCACCCTAACCTAAAGCTAGAAGTGGTGACTTAGGCTAATGTGTGTGCTTTGAAGGTTTGTGTGGTATACTTAGCTATGACTTTAAGTTAGAATTTTCCAAGTGTGAAAACATGTTCAATGTAGAGGAAGGTTTCTTTTAATTTGTTTAATTTATTTTGGAGTGATTTTATTTCATGTTTTAATTAGGTTCAAGTGAATCCTACAATTAATTACTAAGTTATGAAGAGAGGGAAAGAGAAGATAACTTTTCTTTCCTTCCCTAACCTAAGTAATTTCTAAAGTAGATTCACATTTTTAGTTTTGTTTAGTGAATGTTTTGATTAAATATTTTAATTAATTCTAAGTTTAGATGAACTCTAAACAAACCTATTCAAAAAGAAAGGCATTTTAAGATTAAATAAAATGAACTAACTTCACAAAACACACATTACTTCATTTCTTTCCCAATATGTATGACATGCATATGAATGAGTCCTAAGCATATCTATACATACAAATGAGAATATTTAACACATTTTATGATGCATGCTAAGTAATCATTTAAAGAAACTTGGAAGTTTACTATGCATAATTTTTCTTAAGTAGAAAAGGATTTCTTTATCCAATTTTTTACATACACACGTGAAAGTAAGAAAGACATAAGTGAGTACAGCGTCATTGTTAACAAGAGGTGTAAGGTATAAGACCTACTTAGGGCTACTTAAAGCCTTGCAACCTCGGGGTTGTCCAGACTAATATACAACTTTCCTTAAATACAAACATGTGTACAAAATAACTAAATTGGAAAGAAAGAATGCAAAAATTATATTAGTTGATTCATTTTTGTTTATGCAATTTATGTATGCTAGTATAGGTAACCCTTCTTAGGTGATAGCATAGGGGTGAATAGATATGGAATTGGGTAAGTGTTAGGTTCTTTTCAAATGAACCATACATCTTACCAACTCTTATTCAAAACTATGCTAACATAAAAGAGAAGGGGAACCTATGCTAAGCACACCTTTATATTCTTTTATGCAAACTTATAATTAAGTTATAAGTAGCATACTTTCAGATTTGATAATTGATTTATATGTTTTGAAAATAATTTGAATTTAGTAGTGATAATGGTCATTCACATTTCTACTTTAGCCATGCAAATTTGACATAAAGTAAACTATTTCATTTTTCTTATTTGAATTTGAAAAATATGAATGCATGAAACCACATGACATACAAATTTAACATGTTGGAGAAAGAATCAAAATAATGAAAGCATGTAAACACATTCACTTTACTTAAATCCTAAAGACATTCTTATGGAATAAGAAGGTTTAAAATAAATCAAAGTGTATTCAATGTGATTTTTGGTTATTTTTAAGTTTGATTTAATTTTAAAAAGGTGAGTTGAGTTTACTATTCTTAATATTTTAGTTTAATTTTTAGATGATTAGATTCATTTTTATGTATTAATTAGGTTAAGGTATGAATTAAGCAAGTTAATTAACCCTTACCTACAACACCTTAGCATAGTTAACCAAATAATCACGAGCTAATGAAATAACATAAAAACTCACAAGAAATTTAAATTTGCAATGCACCTAAGAAGAAAAGGCCTAATGTAATTTGGCTCATGATTAATGGTTTAAGTAATTTCAAAACACCCCTTCACACAAATGAATTGGGTTTTGATTTCCTTAATTGAACTTAGGCTCTTAAAAATCTAAGCATCTACCCAAAGTAGATTAATTAAGTTCTACAAATTTTTAGAATTTTTAGAAATTAAATAAATGAATTAACCCTTAATTAAGAGAAGATTAAGGAAAGATAAAGGGGGTTTAGGGAATAGCTTAGGGGAAATGTCCCAAAATTATTCCCTAAACCTCTTATAGATTGGATCTAACCTTAATCAACTCTACTAATGCATTAAAATCACTAATCACACATTAATTATCCTTAATTACATAAGGAGGGTAATTAAGAAGCACATTTGCAATTCTCTCTAATTAAGCCTTCAATAAATCCCAAGAAAATTAGGGGGCGGGTATAGGTCATCCCCTAAAATATACCCAAGAAGTTTGGGATTAATCAGAGGATTAATTAAGAAGTAATTAACAAAATATGATTTCCAATAAAACCCAAAATTAGAGAAAAGGATAATTTAAAATCTATTGAAATTATTTTAAAATATTTTAGGTTGAATTATCTTTCCATAGATTTTACCTATTTTTTTGAATTTTATTGAAGGAGATATGAATTTTAGAAGATCGAGATTAAATCATTAATTAAATTAAATTAATCCCTAACCTCACGAGCGGGTTATGCGCTTACACGCTTTACACGCATGAGCATCCACTTAAATGTCTCATCAAAATGGCGATGGCGTGGATCGCTTTGATCTATCGGATCAAAGATCGATGTGGATCATCTTGGGTTTAAAAGGGATAATTAATTCTAAAATTGAATAATCGCCATCCAAAATGCATGGATGGATTGCTACGATCACCCGAGTTCTTCCCTTAGGATTAATAAAGGCCGCCCATGATCCTAGGGAAGATTCAAGCTCAATTGAGCTCGGATTGGAACAAGATTGTTCCCACACCATCTAAAGCTACTAAGGAGCTTATCCAATGGTGGATTTTGCATGACTTGAAAATTCCTTATACAAAACACCAACACCCCTAAGCTAAGTGGTCGAAAAATTTCATACCTCGCCGAAGGTGATCACCGGTGCTCGAGCTCGAATAGGTAGCTTCGTCTAGTGAATACGAAGCCCTTTCTAAATTTTCAGGCCTTGGGGTTGAGTTGATCTTCCTATGGACCAACACCACTTCACTTCCTTTGTAGCTTTGATCCAATTGAGGCTCTCCTTGTTGTGGGAACTCAAATGAGAGCTTAGGTGCACTCAATTGATCCTCAGAGGGAGTGTACAAGAGGAATTGAAGTAATTTTGAGTGCGGAAGAAGTTCAAGATTCAAAGAGCTCCCCTATTTTTCAATGGAGAAAAGCAAGAAGAAGCTATCTCAAATCCAGAAAGCTTGGATGGCTCTATCTTCTAACACTCTCTCTCAATCAGAGAATGATAATTTTGAAGAATTTGGGGTGTATATCTCCCCATGGAAATCGATGACCGACACCTCTTGCCATTTTGATCCAATTGACCACATTGAGGGGTTGATTGATCAGCTTTGCACATGGTTGGTTTGAGAGTGGATTTCCAACCTCCCATGTGCATTAAATTGTGTGGAGGAAGGATTTAGAATGAGCCAATTTGACCCATGGGATTGGGTTTGGCCTTGGATCCATTTGGGCTGACCCAAACCCATTGGGTTGGGTGCACCACTCTTCATTAGGTCCCCTTGAGGTATTAGGAAGGTATTAAGTGGATTTGAAGAGTCCATGACCAAATTACCCATGGATTAGGCCAAAATTTATTCAATGGCCTTGGGGTAGAATGGTCATTTTGTTAATTTTTCAATTTGGATATGTTGGGTTTATGGAGAAACTAGGTTTGGCCAAGTTTTATGAGATTTGGAATTCAATTGATGAGGTTTGGCTCATGTTGATCCATTTAGGTAAAAATGGGTCAACTTGACCACTTGGTCAAATTGGGTCAAACCAAGGGTTGGGTCAAGTTCATATGACCATTTGAAATGTTTTGGTGGCTTTGGTTTGGTACAGTTTGGATTAGCTTTGAATTTAGCTCATATGACTTCATTTAGGTCAAATGGGTCAAGTTGATCTATTTGGCCCATTTGCCCTATTTGAGGTAGGTCAAGGGTAGTTTAGGTTAGGTTAGTCATATGGAGTGGATTGGTATCTTTGTTTCCAATCAATTTTGTAAGTTCAAATTTGGCTCAACATGACCCCTTTAAGTCAAGTTGGGTCTAAGGTCAATTGGTTTAGGTTAGGTCTAGTTGGCCAATTGAGGCTTTAGTCAAGTTCAACAAGTGATTTGGAATTAACTTGACCCATTAGTTTGAATCAATTTGGCTTAGATCAAGTTTTGACACATTTTGATTCTTTAGGTCAAGTTGGGTCAACTTGGATCAAGTGGCCAATTGGGCTAGGTAAGGCTCAAATAATGGTTTGGTCAAGTTCAAACATAGGTCATGAGTGAACTTAGATCAAAGGTTTCAATCAATTTAGCCTATGATGAAATTTGGTTATGTTAGGTTTCATTTTTAAGCTAAGTTGACTTGGTCAACCCTTTTTGACTTGGTTTGACCCAATTTGATTGATTGATCATCCCATGATGATTGTTGATCATGATGAGAGGCATAGATGAGTTTGGTTCAATCCAATTTGGTTCAGATTAGAATTTGGCTCATAAGGGTACTTTAGGTTACTTTGAGTCAAGTGAGCTTAAGTGGGTCAAATGGCTTGGTCAAAGCTTGATTTTTTGATTGGACTTGTATATGGACTTATGATTGAAATATAAATCCATTTACAAGTGGTTTGAAGTCAAATGGGTTTTGATTCATTTGACAATTTCATATTCAAAGGAAGAATATGAAAGATTTGGGTTTGATTTTGAATTGATTTTGATTTGGTGATTGAAGTTTGCATTTATATATGAGTTCATGATTGTAGAGTTGATTGAATCATGAAGAAAATCAAGAGTTTGGCTTGATTTGAAGTTGATTTGGCTAAGTTCAAGATTTTGACTTGAAAGGCTTAGGTTGGATTTTGAGTGAATTTGAGTTTGATTTTTGGAATTAGTTTTGATTGTTTGAATTTATATTTCATTTATATATATTAATATAAATGAGAATATAAATGGATCATGAGAAAATTTCAAGGATTTGATCATGATTTGGGATAAGATCATTAAGAGGGATTTAAAGGACTTAGGAAAATTTTGGAGTTTGGAGTTTGGATTTTTTGAATTTGGTTTGATTGATTTGTATTTATATTTCATTTATATATGTGAATATAAATGAGAATATAAATGAGTTATGAAAAAATCCCATGAGTTTAAATTGTTTTGATCATGATATAGGCTAAGTCCTTTAAAAGAAATTTGAAGGACTTATGATAATTTTAGATTATGAATTTGATTTGATTGATTTGTATTTATATTTCATTTATATATGTGAATATAAATGAGAATAAAAATGAGTTTTGAGAAAATCCCATGAATTTGAATTGATTTGATCATGATTTAGGCTAAGTCCATTAATGGAAAATTAAGGACTTAAGAAAATTTCATGAATTGATTTGGAATTTTGAGTTTAGTTTGATTGATTTGAATTTATATTTCATTTGTAACATGATTATAAATGAGAATATAAATGAATTATGAGAAAATCAAAGATTTGAATTGGTTTTGATCATGATTTTGGCTAAGTCCTTAAGGAAGATTAAGGACTTAAAAAGATTTGGAATTATGAATTTTGATGGTTTTTGATCATGGGTTTCAATCATAAATTTCAATCTTGGATTTCAATCATATGGAGTTGATTTGAGTTTGGAGAAAATCAGTTAAGATTGATTTGGAGTTTGGCTTGAATGAAGGAAAGTGAGGAATGGTTCAAGCTAAGGGTAGGCAAATTTTCCTAACACCCCTAAGGCATGACCTATTCCTATGGCTAACTCTTCTAAGTCTTAGAAGGAGTGTCCACCTAATCACTAGATGTGTCTTAAGACTAAGGAACTCTAAAGCCTAAGAGAAGTCCTATGTCTAAGATGGAAGGGTTGAGAGCTCATTCTAAAAATGAGGTCAACAAAGGGTGCCCAATAGTTGTGGTGTGACTACAAGGAACTCACATATTGTTGTTGACCAAAATGATCAACAACAATGAAAGATCACAAGCACTGACAGAAACAATCTATTTTTAACTCAAGGCATAGAAAGATTCTAGAGCTTAGTGCAATGTGGCTCTACTTATGTCCAAGACATAAGAGAGAGGGAATAATCCACTAAGGGATAGAGTGTGAACCTTCCACTAGGGAAGCAGGTTCAAGTCATCCACAAGAAGATGAGAGGTTTGGTTTGATTTAGGTCTCACCGAGGAGAAAAAGATTTGTTTAAGTTCCACTGGAAAGAGGGTTGAATTTATTTCAATTAGGTTTGAATTTTTAGATGGACCCTATTGATTTTCAATAGACTGCACTAAGTAGGAGCCATGTAGGCTAAGACCTAACATAGATTTACCAATCTAAAGGGGTAGTCTACTATGCATAGTAGGACTAGCCAAAGAAATCTTTGGGTATAGTACATGCTTAGGAAGAAAGCATAGTAGACTTACATCCTCCAAAGTTGGTACCAATTGTTGGGGTAATCTATTGACAAGACAACATATTGAACCCAACATAGAACTCATTATTGAGTGAATGCCGGGGGACTTAGATCAACTCAAAGATAGTCAAGATTAATTTCATTTTTAGATTTGTTTGTTTTGATTATGATGGATCCCATAGGTTTGTGATGAATTACACTGAGTAGGGGCCATGGAGGCCTAGACCTAACTCAGATTTATCAATTCAAAGGGAGTAGTCTACCAACCACAAGGTAGGACTATCCAACCAAGGGAAATGCCTTTTGGTATACAATGGTCAAGTTAAGAAGAAAGTGTGGGGACTCACATTTTCCACAACAAGGAACCATTGGGGTGATTGGTTGTTTTATGCAATAAATCGAGCCCAACCTGAGGGCTGACCATTGAGTGAATACCACTAGGGGACTTAAATCAGCTTAAGAATAGTCAAGGATTAATTTTATTTCTTAGATTTATTTATTTTTGATGGATTCCATTGATTTATGATGGATCAAACGAGAAGGAGCTTATAGAAGTCTAGACCTATCTCTCGCATCGAACCAAAGGGAGTAGCTTCCTACGATGGGAGAACTATCCCACCAAAGGAGTGCCTTTCAATTTGCAATGATCAATTAAAGGAAGAAAGCTGGGACTCACATCTTCCACTAAAAAGACCATCGGGTGATTTGCTTTGGGCAACAAATCAAACCCACCTAGGATGCATGCGATGACAATCATGCTAGAAAGAATGCATCATAGTCTTATATCTTTCAAAGTGGAATGATTGCTGGGGTAACCTGCTTATGGAAAAACACATTGAACATGACCTAAGGGCGATAATGGAGTGAGTACCAACCCAGGGATTTATCTTAACTCAGGTAGTCAGGCAATTCCTATAGGGAGTTCTGCTGACACTGCCCTAAAGATAAGATGCATACTTGGGAGAAGGGGCCATTTGGCGGCTTGAATTTTAATCCACAAGTGAATATTTTATTTGTTTATTTGTTTATATTGGACCCTGTTAGTTTGCGAGGGATCAAACTGAGAAGGAGCTTATATCAACCCTAGACCTATCTCGATTTATAACCAAGGGAGAATTGCATCCGCAACAAATTTTCCAACCACAGTGGGTGGCTACCAGAAAGGGGACCGCTCCAATCCAAAAGTAACTATAGTGTCTAAATGGGGTCAAAAAAGACATGATTCAAAATAGAGTGTGCCCACAGGGGATGGGGCCACTAAGGGCTTAATCAACACCACGGAAGATGACATGGCTAGTCATATATCCAATAGGTATCCAGTGTCCAACTCAAGGAGAAAGCAAGGGAACTCATATCTGTTAAGAGTGGTGTACTCATCGAGTGAGTCGTTGTCACCATAGCGAACATCAACCAACCTAAGGTGCCAGGTTTGCAATCAACAGGAAGAAAGCTGGGGACTCACATCCTCTATAGCAGATTGTTGGGATAGTACTTTATCTTTCTAGGGACTGAGTGAATGCCCATAGGACTTATATCAACTCAAAAGTAGTCAAGAGGAAAGGAGCCTCAGGGACTTATCTAAACCTCAAATATACTCGACCTAGTTAGCATGATGGCTAGTTCAAGAAGAAAATGGGGACTCACATCTTCTTAAAGTCAACATGAGGTAACTTTGGTGGCGGTGAAGAATACCATACTAACAAGGCTTGTTAGTTTGCAATGGTCAAGTTAGGAAGAAAGCGTGGGACTCACATCCTCCAACAAATGATGGGGTGACATCTAGCGAGGTAGCATGTAGATCGACCTAGAGTTAATGAGTGAGTGCGGGCTTGCTCCCACATCAAATAGCTCGAGATAAAGATTTGTTTGTTGTTGTGCATGTGTTAAAAGGAATAATGCCTGGGGACTCTTACACCTACCTTAAACACATTAGGGTTTTTTGAAATGGTGCCAGATGGCAAAATAGATTCCACTAAGAAAGGATGTGCTTGGGTTCTCTCTAACTTAGTTATCTTCGAAATAGGATGCCTCGGTTCTCTTACACTATTCTAATAGCACATGGAGATTGTGTTTGTGTTGTGAAAGAGGGATAGGATGCCAGGGGACTCTTTTACCTAAACACGTCACAATGGATTTGAACAAACAAACAACACTTGAAAGAAGAGATTTGATGAATGGAATCAAATTTTGTTCTTTTATTAATGATTATTTTCAAACATGATTTATTTCATGGGTAATATTTCTTTAGATAGAGCCCATTAATTGGAAGCATCGTGTTCCCCTTTAATCAATTGATAAGATCCTCCTTGGTAGGCCTTCTCTATGACATAGGGCCTTCCCAAGTGGGTTCAAACTTGCCTCCCATCTTTCATGGGCAATAATTGGTCTCTTAGGACTAACACAAGTTCTCTACTCAAAGACCTAGGGGGACCGACTTGTTGTGAGCTTGAATCATTTTGGCCTTGTACAACTTGAGGTTTTTGGCACAGTGGCGACTCTCCTCAAACCTTGAGCTCTTCTAACCATAACTTTGCATTCTACTCTATAGTGATCTTGTTACTTGCCAATCCTTAGTGATGGAGTTGAACTTAAAGGTAGAATAACTTGGACCATACTAAGAAAATGGGGTAGACTGAGTTGGAGTTCGGTATGTGGTGTGGTAGGCCCACAAGGCTTCAACCAATTGCTTATTCCACTATCATTTATTATCATCAAGAGTCTTCTTCAGTATCTGGATGAGAGTTTTATTGAATGCTTCTACTAAGCCATTTGCTCTGGGGTAGTAGATGGTGGAGTATCTCCAATCTATATCATGTCTTCTGGTGAAGCTGTTGATCTTCATGCTTTTGAATGCAGTACCATATAATTCATTGAGGCACCCTGAACCTATATACGATATGGTTCTTGAAAAATTGAAGCACATGCTGAGTTGTGACCTCTCGAGTGGGATGGCTTCACACTTGGAAAAGTAGTCGTGGCGGTTAAGATGAATCGATGCCCGGAAGAAGGAGGATCGATCGGACCCTAATGTGTACCAACACTCAAATGGCCATGAGGCCAATGTAGGGTGTAGAATGTTGGGTGGTTGGTGGAGGACCACACCATGCACCTGACACTGATGGCATCTTCTAGCTACATCCATGCAGTCTGTAATCATCAAAGGACAATAGTATCCAAGTCTCTTGATCTGCATCTTCATCTTCTGACGAGATTGATGTGCTCCGCATAGACCTGAATGTACCTCGGTTATAATGCCATGGGCTTCATGTTTGTCTAAAAAGTGTAACCACATTTGGTCAAAGGACCATCGGTATAAGGTGCCATCAAGAGCATGAGAGAGCTCTCTATTTCACGATGGGCTTGTGACTTTTCTTGAGGTAGTTTGTGTGTTCAAGTAATCTATGATGGTTGCCTCCAATCTAATTCCTTGTCCATTTTGGCAACCTCCCCTTCAAGAAAGTCTCGATGAGTTCATCAATAAGGGATAGACTTGTCTATTTTGGACCCTTATTGAAATGGACTCATCTTAGGACATGCCAATTCTTTGGCAAGTTTGGCCAAAGCATCCTATTGCGTTCTCATGGGAACCTTGTAGATGGTGACTTGAGAATGGGCCAACACTTCATGGTATACTCATAGTAATGATGAAGCTTGGGTTTGAGAACGTAGGACCGACAATCTGGTTGATGACCAAAGAATCCCCAAAGATGTTGATGCTCTTGACACGATAGTGATGGCTAACTCTCATCTCAAAGCCTCATACTCGACTTCATTGTTGGTGCAAGGGTTGGAAAGATAGTATGAGAATCTCATCACATCAGTTTGGAGTTAGAAGAACTATTCCTACCCTTGCTTTCCGGAGAATAGATGGTGCTTCACCTTTAAGAAAAGAAGCATCAAAAAATCTCCCATCGATTTTGCCTCCCCAAGTTCATGATTTGTTCATCGGGGAGATCATCACTAAGCGGAGAATCAAGGAAGTGGGTGTGTCTAAGAAATCTACTTGTGCTTTTACCGAGGAGTACAAAATGTGATATCAAACTATAGAGAATCATGGACCAACATGCCAAATGTCCGATAGCATTGGTCATGAGATCTTTAGATTGGATTGTTCGAGATCAAGTTCACCTTATGAGAGAAAGTATGTGTCATAGCTTTTGAGAAAAGATCAAAGCTAGGCAATGTTTCTCAATAGGTGGATAGTTGCGAGAATCGGATGATTGAGTAGTAGAGCTCTCCTTCTTCACATGGCTTGGGCCAACGAGCAGAGAGTCATCCAATGCAGTGTAGAATGAGAGTACTTGCCGGGATAGGCTACTAGAAGGTGGCTTCATCAAGTACTCTTTGATGTCTTCGAAAGCATTCTGACACTTATCATCCCACTTGAACTTGGCATCCTTTTTGACAAGTGCTGAGAATGGCTTGCATCTCCCCGATAGGTTTGAGATAAAGCATCTTAGATACACCAGTCATCCTTGAAAGGATCTGAGTTGAGTTAAACTCTTAGGAGGTGGCATTTCTAAGATAGCTTTAATCTTTTTAGGATCTATTTCTATTCCGGTGTGATAAACCCAAGGAATTTCCTTGAAGACTCGAATGCACACTTAGATTCATTTTGAGGTTATATTATCTTAACCATTTGAAAACTACTCTCAAGTCAAAGAGGTGGTCTTCCTTTTCTATGTTCTTGACTAGATCATCAAGCACTCAACCACGATGATGGATGAGTTCATTGAAGATCGAGTCATATTGGTTGGTATAGCACCCATCATTTTAAGGTGAAGGCATGACCTATAAGATTAATGAGGTTCAAAAATAGTGTTTCTTTCATCTTTAGGAGACATCTTGATTTGGTTATAGCGGATGACCCATCCATGAAAAGAAAATTGCATGAGATGAGAATGTCCACCATTAATTACGGTATAGGAAGAGAAACTCATCCTTAGGACATGCCATTTAAGTCCCTAAAATTGATGAAATTTTGGCCATTCTTCTTAATTGGGATGACACTAACCGGGTAGGATATTTTTCTTCCACGATGAAACCATCGATCAATTTCTTGACTTGAAATGACACATTGTTCAATTTCTAATCATCTAGGAGCTTGCTTAATAGGGGTATTAGGATCTATTGCTAGCTTGTGGACTACTATGTGAGAGATAATCCATTTCTTCATAACTCCATGTGAAGCTTTAAACTCAGTCAATAGCTAACTAAGTCATTGGTTTCTTCTTCATTTATGAATGATGTATGTCGGGCATGGATTTTCTTCTCACGAGGTTGATTTCTTTAAGCTTGTATGTTGAATGAATCTCTCTCTTCAAATTCAGCGGTGCCTCTTTGACTTGGAGATCCAGATCATTTGAGGTTTCTAAACACACATTCTCATAAGAGTTGGGTTGTGTGAGAAACTATCGGACTCAAATGGTTGGTAACAACAAAATAATCATCATCATTTGGACCCATGAATCCTAGTCCCTCTTGATTGTGCTTCCACACTATATTGTTCCATAGCTTTTCAAAGTATTACTGCTTGGACCATGTGTGAGGAACTAAACCTTTCTATAAGATTTTGAACAAGGTGAGTAAAAAAAGGTAATTCCATTAATTCTTTAAAATGTATCTCCTCAAGCTACATCAACTTAGGGCTTGAGGATGATGATCCCAAAAGAACTTCTTCTACTTCATGTCCTTTAGACTTAGGGACTTCCTTAACTACTAAACCTTCAACTTTGAGATGTAAGTGAGGTTAAGAGCTAAGGTTCCCAATCTTGCCTAATAGTTTCACATATGAATACTTTGCTTTGCTTGAGGCAGTCTTCATCTCTCGGATCAAAGTCACCTCAATGGAACCCGAGAGTTGGGTGTATACTAATCACATTAGACTCATCCTCAGCTGGATTCCAAGTCTATGTGAATAGTAGGGTACTCTATGAGCTGGAACATGACCTCTATTGGTGAGGCCAACTAGGGGTCTCCCTCTGGAACGCCTCTTTTTTCCTCTGCTCTACACGGTGGAGGTTGAGCCATCCTACCCACATGTCCATATGATGGAATGAACTATGGGTGGAATGTGATATGCGGATCTATTTCTTCTTCAATTCCCCTTTCTTGTTCACTTGGACTTTTATTTTTCTTTTCATTTTCTTTTATCTTTTCTTTTCTTCATTTTCTTTTGCATTTGCATTTGAATTTTGTCCAAGTTCATGAAAGGGTGTTTTGAGAATAGTAGGTGCATCCTCATAAATCTCAACCTCTCTAAAATGGCTTTTCATCTCCATTGACATGGTATTCAATTCCATCTTTTCTGAACTTGATGCACTGATGAATGGAGGATGGAATGATCTTGTTGATGTATCCAAGGCCTACCAAGCAAAGCGTGAATGAAGTATTGAATCAATGATGTAGAACTTGGCTTGACTTCAAGTCATCTAAAGGTAACTATAGAACCTAAAGCGCTCACCTTGATCATTGAATCCTCTCAACATCATCGATCTCCTTGAGTGTGGATATGTCGATCTTCAAATAGGCAAGGGTCTTTAGACTCATAATGTTCCGATGCACTGAATCCATGAGAACCTGGCAGTGCGAACATCCATGTCCATGTTTGTGATGTAGGGACGGTTGTGCTCCAAGTCCCCCAGAAGAAGGTCTATGAAGGTGATCCCTTGGGCTTCTTTTTGCATAATGTGCTTCCTCACTATCGGTGAGCTAAGCATATTTCAGGATCAAGGAGGGGCCTTGATTAGTGATTCCCTCATCTCTTTGGATAAGACAAGGGCATTATATATGCTTAGCTTAGATGACAACTTTCTTAGATGAGAAAGGACATTGTAGTCCACCTTTTGTTGGTCTGCCCAAGCATATCTAAGGGTGGAGCATCTTGTGGAAGGACTTCTTGATCTTTTGTACCAATGACTTATTTCCCTCCATCTTGAGGAGGTGCTAGGAGAGGTAGAACCTTGCACTCAGGAGGTTGACTTGGTGATCTCTTGTGGCGGGGTAATGGAAGGTTCTACACATCGCTCACTACGCTCTATGGGACCCTCGGATGATTCCAAGTCTATCTCAGAGGTGAACCATAGTATTAGTTGGAAAGTCCAACTCATCGAAGAGGAAGATCAAAATTGTTATAGTTATTTTAGACTTGAAGAGTTATCATTAGGAATAGAAGATAACCCATCGAAGTGACACAGATGTAATTCAAACTAGCTTTATTCTTCAATTTCTTGGAATTATTTGGAGGTACAAAGTAGAAGTCAAGTAAAGTGAGGGATTTGATGCCCTTATCCTATACAAGTTACTAGTAGAAGAAATAAGAAATGAAATGGAAGAAGTATGTGGAAGCTGACTATTGGAGGCTGGACGGTCGATGGCTATGCTAAAAGGGCTATCAGTGACTGCTGCTGAGCTCCCCTTTCCTAGAGCACTTGCAACTTCCTTGGTGTTGGAGGTTTGGTGACTGCACACAGGAAAGCTTCTTTTGGATGATCTTCTTAGAGGTTTTGGATAGAAATATCCCAACCTTCTTTTTGGTTTGGTAGGATCACATGTATCCCAAGGATTACCTAATGGAACTGAAGGTTGTTCCACAAGGTATTCCTTTGGGATAACTATAACATAATCTTGAAATGTTCAAGCGGTCCTTGAATGTGAAGCAATCCTCAAACATGGCCTAGCATTGGTGGTAAGGGCAAAAGTTTGGATCATGACTTTTGCTACTTCCTCCTCTCTTAGGGTAAAATCATTTCTTTAAGAGATTCTTAAAGATTTTCCTGATTACCTCCCTCTTAAAAGAATAAGGTTTGTTTAACTTATCTAAAAGAGTAGGTGGACCATAGCTACCTGGTGGCAGGTATGCATGTCACTGCTGCTGGTGGTATGGGTGGCGGTGCCATGGCGTGGAGGCTGCGGTGGAGGCAGTACCTCGGTGGTGGCAAAGGAGGTGGAGGCGAGGTCAGTGTCTCGACTGATCTCTAGATGGATGCTTCCCCTTATCAACCATTTCTACTGCTCCAGGTTTCTTCTCATAGACCCTTCTTTGCAAGCGATCTTGAAAGAAAGCTTTGGCCTCTCCTTGTAGACCAGCCTTGTTGATTAGCTTCTCAAATGTCTTGATAGTGAAGCCCTTAAGCATGAAGCAGGGCCATGGATATTCTTCAAGAGAATCTCAATGGCATGTTGTTGACATTATGGTTCACACTTCATACTCGTTATGCCATCGAAGAATATAATCAACAAGGGACTCACGGGGTTGTTGTGCTACATGAGATCACCTACAATAACCCTTTTTGAGCTCCAAAACTCTTGATGAAGAGTTGCTCTAACTCGACAAATATCTTTCTTGGTGTTGCAGTTGACATACCAATCAGCAATACCCTTGTACTTAGCGAAGAAAGCAGCGCACTTGCATTGCAACAATAAACGAAATGTGCTATGTGTTGCCTTGGGTTTCCACTGCCATCAAAGCTTTTGAAGGAAGGAGGTACAAAACCCTTGGGATATTGGATAGCTTCAAATTCCTCCAGGTAGGTTCTACCTTTTGGAACCAGATCCTCCCGGGCTTGAGCCAAAGCTTCCTTCACTTCTTGCTACCATGGATTTTATGTCTTTTTTCTTGTATGGGTACTTTCCACTTCTTCTATACTAGTGCTACCTTGCTCAGAGGTAGTCTTGGTTGGGTCCAAGACATGCACTAACTTCAGTGGCCAATTTTATAGTAGGATGAACTAAAGGCTTATTTCTAAAACTTTGCTAATAAGTCCTCTAATTGATGTGCCATCTATCTATCATCCTTCGCCCAACTAATGTGGGAGGTGTTTGACAGTGTCTTCTGATCAACCTCATCACCTTCCATGGCTTGCTGTTCCCTAAGAAGAGATCCTCTAGTGTCAACCATGTAGACTCCAGCTGAGTCTCCCAATAAGTCATCTTCATTGGGATCGAAGCTGACTTTCTCTTCATCGACCAATTACCCCAAAGATCTCCTTCTTTTCCATGAAATAATGTGCTATCTCATCTAAGAATGATCCTTCGGCGGGTACAAATAATCTAAGGTGTGATCACTTGTCATGCAGAGGCAGGACCTCTTCATTGGAGAGTCAATCTATGTGTTATACTCCTTGGATGAATGACACTCCCGACTTCTACTGGCTATGAGAGGGGTAACAATCCTAGGATGTTCAACTATCCTTGTGCATTTGGATTATCATCAATATTTAATACTCACCATCTCACATCCGCATATGGGTGGAGTTGGTGAAGGATGACCATGATGCTTGGTGCCACTCCTTACCACGGGTAGAAGGTCCGGGAGCTTCGACCCTACCATAATGGAGGTGTAGAAGGGGTAGGATCCCTTGGCCATAGCCGGATCACCAATGGGGTGCACTTTTCCCGGATATGGCCTTCATGGCCTTTGCTGGAATAAGAGATGTTGTAACCTGAACTGGCGATGGCGGATGAGGGGTAGAGCAGTGGGTGGAGACACCACTGACTCTGCAAGGTATCCATGTGTGGCTAGTCCCGGTAAGAAGGATATTGTTAGTATGGTGTGGGTAGCGTAGCTAGAAAATCAATAAAGTGGGTGGCTAACCTCTCCTCTCCTAGTAATATGTGTTGTATGGGCCTCTGGGCCCTCTCTGGATATGCTTCCACAGGGGATAATGGTGAGATCAAATTGAGTTTCAGACTTTGGGCATCATGAGCTCACTCCACGCCACTGGCGGCGTCACACCATTGGAGGTGATGAGATCCTCTAACATCCTCTATCGATAGAGAGGATAACTGGTTTCTGCAGTGGTGAAGTGACAATGGGAACTCATCATGGGAGCGCCTCCATCTCCCTTAGATCCTGGTATGATCATGATTCTTATTCCTACATTGTGTTGGGTAGGATGGGAGGAGTGAGCTAGACCCATACTCAAATGTAGGGGAGGCAAACCCGAGACGGGGAGCCTTACCTTAGAGATATGAGATGGTCTAGCCTGTTGGGCAACATGAGAAACTGGGACTGCATGCTACTAATGCTGCTCAGTACAACTGAAGCACGTGGGACTGCTTTCCTCTTAGGAGACATCAAGTCAGGGTAGAAATCACTGACACCTCAGTGGTCCTTGCATAGTGAGGGAGTGCCCTCATGTAATCTGGCTCCCTCAAATCCACCCAAAGTGAATGGATGGTATGGTCCGGGGAAGTTGGCTTGATCCAAAGCATCCATACCATGGGGGAAGGTAAAATAAACTTCTAGAACATTTCAACAAGCGAAAAATTGAACTATCTTGTCTTGTAAGAATCAATGATAGAGAATGAGTTTGTATCAGATTTCTATCTTTATAGATTTTTGAATTTGAATTTGAAAATTTGAACCCACATCCAACAACTTGGAAGTGTTAAGTGGGGTTCAAATGGATTTGAGAAGATTGATTGAAAGAGGAATTTTAATATGAATCCAACTTCAAAAAATTTGGGCATGTTGAAATATGGATTAAAAAAAATTTTTTTTTTGATAAGGATGCTTCCATAGGTTCATGTTTGTTTGAATTTGAATTTTGATTTGAGGACCCTTTCCTTTAACTAATTTGGGTATGTTAAAGTAAGGGTCAATTGATTTTGTTTTTGTTTTGATTTTGGAATTTACTTAGCAAATTTGGGTATGCTAAGTGAAGTGTTTGAAAATTGTTTCTTTTTTTTGAATTTGTTTTGATTTTGAAATTTGGAATTCTCTTAGCAAATTTAGGTATGCTAAGTGAAGAACAAGTGTGTTTTATTTGATTTTTGAAAATAGATTCTTAGCAAATTTAGGTATGCTTGAAAATCTAAGTGTTTCATTTTTTTTGATTTTGATTTTGAAAAGTAGGATCCTTAGCAAATTTGGTATGCTAAGAAATCTAAGTGTTTCATTTTGTTTTGATGTTTTTATTGAAAGTGGATCCTTAGCAAATTTGGTATGCTAAGAATCTAAATTTTGGTTTGATTTTTGAAAATGGAAATTCTTAATAAATTTAGTATGCTAAATGAAAATAAGTGTTTCAAAATTTTGTTTTGATGTTTTGATTTTGAAAATGAAACTTCCTTAGCAAATTTGGTATGCTAAGGGAAAAGGTGTTTCAATTTTTTGATTTGATTTGGAGACTTTACTTAGCAAATTTGGTATGTTAGATGAAGTTTTAGTTTTGGAAATGGAAATTTCACTTAGCAAATTTGGTATGCTAAATGAAATTCCAAATGTATGTTGAAAATTTTTGATTTTTTTGGTTTGGAAACTTCACTTAGCAAATTTGGTATGCTAAGGAAAGAAATTCCAAAAGGTGCTTGAAAATTTTTGATCTTGACTTTGGAGACTTCACTTAACAAATTTTAGTGTGCTAAATGAAGTTCCAAAATGTGTTTGAAATTTTTTAAAAAATATGATTGTTGATTTTTGATTTTAGATTTGGAAACTTTACATAACAAGTATGGTAAATGAAGTTCCAAATGTGTTTTGAAATTTTTTTGAATTTTGAATTTGGAGACTTCATTTAACAAATTTGGGTATGTTAAATGAAGTTCCAAGATGTTTGAAAATTTTGATTTTGGGTTGGAGACTTCACTTAACAAATTTGGGTATGTTAAATGAAGTTCCAAATGTGTTTGAAAATTTTGATTTTTGGATTTGGAGACTTCACTTAATAAATTTGGGCATGTTAAATGATGTTCCAAATGTGTTTGAAAATTTTGGATTTTGATTTGGAACTTCACTTAACAAATTTGGGTATGTTAAATGAAGTTCCAAATGTGTTTGAAAATTTTGAATTTTATTTTGAATTTGGAACTTCACTTAATAAATTTGTATGTTAAATGAAGTTCAAATATGTTTGAAATTTTTTGATTTAGACTTCACTTTAAATTTGGATGAAGTTTCAAATGTGTTTTAAATTTTGAAAATATGATTGTTGATTTTGATTTTGGATTTGGAAACTTCATTCAAATTTGGGTATGTAATGAAGTTCAAATATATTTGAAAATTTTGATTTTAGATTTGGAGACTTTGCTTAAAATTTATTGAAATGAAGTTCAAATGTGTTTAAATTTTGAAAATATGATTGTTAAGTTTAATTTTTTTGAAAAGGACTTCCATTCAAATTTGGGTATGTGAATGGAGATCAATCTTATTTTGAAAATGAAATTTTGTTTTGTGTGTGATTATTTTGAAGAGAATTCCAACTTAATCATGTAAAATATGTTTAAGTGAGATTTAAATGATTTATTTTTTAAAAAATCTTTTAATAAATTTTATATTAAATGAAGGTGTTCATTTTTGAAAATTTAATTTTATTTGAAGATGAAAATTCCATTCAATATGTGTGAGTGTATTGAATAGAAAGGTTCATGTGTGCTTTTAGAAAACTTTATTTTTGATTTTGATTTTTGGAAAGATGATTGTTCATTTTATTTTGAAAATGAAATCTCCCTCAAAATGAATTGAAGGAAGATGTTCATTTGTGCTTTTGGAAGATTTAGTTTTATTTTTGAAAATTCCTACATATAACAATTATGAGAATTGTTAAATGAAGGTGATAAAATTTTGTGGGAAATATTTTATTAAGTGCATTTTTTTTTGAAAAGGTGCTTTCTAAAAAGCAAGATTCTTATGAAAAATTTATTTTGTTCATTATTTTAGGATGAACATTTCCTTATCATAAAAAAAATGATAAGGAAGAAGTCTTTAAATATTTTCTTTTTATTTGGATCTTTTCATTTTTACCCATTGGAGAACCCAATGGGGATTTTAAGACCAACAGGAATGTGGTCCTAAAAGATGTTTGGCTAACTTAAGAATGAAAAAAGCTAAGTGCCAATGGAAGAAAGATAGTCTGGATTCATACCAAAGTACAAACCTCGATACTCAAGATGATCATTTACCAAAGATGAGAGAGAGGAACCATCCCCAGAAAGTCGAAAAATCTGGTGAAAATTTCTATAAGTCTTTCATGGGTGAGAAAGGCAAGAATATAAAATTCATCTTTTTGGGATGCCATCTACATGTACTTATTAGGTGATCAGTATCAAGGAAATAATGTACTATCTCGAAAGATAGAAGTCACTACCCTTTAATGGACCTAATCACCTCAATAAGGACTCCAAGAAGATGGGTCATATGTACCAGATTCTTCCCTACTTTACATGAAAAAAAAGTAAAGGGGTTTATTTTAAATAGTTCATTAAGTTCCTAGGGCAAGCCCCATAGTTAATTACATCTAAGGAATGGATTCTTAGAAAACTCTCGATTAAGGTAAATGATCATTGTCTTAAGATTTCAATAGGAAAGGACTATTTCGATTAGTTTATTTGAAGATCAAATGGGATTGATCAAGAGAGTTATTATCAAAGCCAAAATGAAGATAAGTAGGAGATGCTGATGCTAGAAACCTAGCGAGCATCTCAAACTATCTATAGTTGGGCTTTACATTTTGAAATTGATTTAGTTTGTTTGAGTTGAATTTTCATTAGAAATTTAGGACTTATGATTCCTTAACACAAGATTAAAGAAATGCTAAGATGAGAATTATGCTTATGGCCCATAAAGGGGAGAAGCAACTCACCTAAATCTAGGGAGCTTTGGAGGTGAAGCCTAAATCTAAGGCAAAAAAAGAGTATTTGGTTTATCTCCATAGAGGACAAACCACCCGCTTGGACTTACAACCAGGGGTGGTGCCAACTAACTCCTCCTATGATTTTAAATACATGTAGGCAAGTCTTTATGCTTATGCAAGATAGAGGCATTATTTATTTAGAAAGAGACTAAGTCCTTAAACTCACTCCCTAGAGACTAGATCATGTAAGGGGCATGCTTCAAATGACCTAAATCTGCAATTCAAATTTCATTTTTTTTATTTTGGACAATTATTTTGACTTAGGCTAATAGGATTCATATACTAATGCATGAAATAAAGTTATTGGCCAAAATCAAGAAAGGAGGTGAGTTTCCACCATGGCTCTCAAAGGTCAAGCCAAGTTTCTGGCAAGGTGGAAACCCTCAATCAAGATTGAAATAAGATGTTGTTGTGCATGATATTAAAAAAGAAATACTCATCCAAATAAGGGTTGCTAATTCTTTTATCTTGATTTTAAACCTAAGCTTTAGGTGAGGTTATGAGTTTTTTTATTTTTTTAATTTGAGTTATTAAGTTTGGTAAAAGATTTTTTTTCCTAAAGAGCCTAATCCACATCAGGCCATACATAAAGTAAGGAAGAAACTAGGAAAGATGCCACTTAATGCACTAAACAAATCATCAATCAATTTATAAAGCTAATCAAAAAAAAAGAATAAAATGGTTGTGGTGCACCACCATAGAAACCAAAATAAAATTGGGTAGAGCTCTACCCTTATACAACCGATTACAAATGAATTAAATTACAATTAAGCAAAGAATTCATTATTATGGGGTCTTCAAGCTTTATTCTTCTTTCTTCTTTGGTTCCTTCTTTTGGATGGTTGGAAGGTAGATGCTCTAAGGCTTCACATGGTGCATAAGATAGGATCTTATGACCAATTCTCATCCCCATCATAATAATCATTCCAAAATCTAATTGCACAAATTTACATGAAAAAAAGAAAAAAATAAATATAACTAACACAAAATAGTTAGCTAAACAAACCACACAAATCCCAAGCATGTATATTGGACTTATCACCCCACACATGGGTGACTAAGTCCACAATATTGGATTATGCTTAGGGTATAAAGCACTGCAAAAAGCATTTATATTTTATTTATGATAGCCCCAAAGCACAATCCCCCAAAAATAATGATTAGACTAGAAGCGTCCTACCATTCATTCTATACATCCTAACATCCATCTAAAATATATATCACAAAAAACAAAACATCAAACCATGCCTAACCTAAAGCTAGAAGTGGTGACTTAGGCTAATGTGTGTGTGCTTTGAAGGTTTGTGTGGTATATATGGCTTTAAGTTAAATTTTCTAAGTGTGAAAACATGTTCAACTTAGGAGGGTTTCATTTAAGTTGTTTAATTATTTTGGTTGATTTTATTTCATGTTTTGATTAGGTTCAAGTGAATTATCTATAATTAATTACTAAGTTATGAAGAGAGAGAAAATAACTTCTCTTTCCTTCCACTAAGTAATTTCTAAAGTAGATTCACATTTTAGTTTTGTTTAGTGAATGTTTTGATTAATTATTTTAATTAATCCTAAGTTTAGATGAACTCTAAACAAACCTATTCAAAAGCAAAGGCATTTTAAGATTAAATAAAATGAACCAAATTCACATAACACACATTACTTCATTTCTTTCCCAACATGTATAACATGCATATGAATGATCTAAGCATATCTATACATACAAATGAGAATATTTAACACACTTTATGATGCATAAGTAATCCATTTAAGAAATTTAGAAGTTTATATGATTTTCTTAAGTAGAAAGGGTTTCTTTATCCAATTTTCACATACACACATGAAAGTAAGAAAGGCATAAGTGAGTACTGCCATTGTTAACAGTGTAAGGTACAAGACCTACTTAGGGCTACTTAAAACCTCACAACCTCAGTTGTCAGACTAATATACCACTTTAAATACAAACATGTGTACAAAAGAAATGGAAAGAAAGAATGCAAAAGTTATATTAATGATTCATTTTTTTTGTTTACAATTTATGTATGTATAGGTAACCCTTCTTAGTGATAGCATAGGGGAATATGGGATGAAAATGTAAGTGTTAGGTTCTTTTCAAATGAACCATACATCTTACCAAATCTATTCATATCTAACATAAAGAGAAGGAAACCTATGCACTATATTCTTTCACATGCAAACTTATAATTAAATATAAGTAGCATACTTTTGATAATTGATTTATATGTTTTGAAAATAATTTGAATTTAGTAGTGATAATAGCCACTCATATTTCTACTTTAGCCAACACAAATATACATAAAGTAAAAAATTTCATTTTTTTAAATTTGAATTTGAAAAAATATGAATGCATGAAACCACATGACATACAATTTAACATGTTGGGAAATAATCAAAACAATGAAAGCATGTAAACACATTCACTTTAATTAAATCTAAAGACATTCTTATGGAATAAGAAAGTTTAAAATAAATCAAAGTGTATTCAATGTGATTTTTGTTTAGTTTTTTAAGTTTGATTTAATTTTGAAAAGGTGAGTTGAGTTTGCTATTCTAACCCATTCCCATATGTGTTTGATATTTTGTTTAATTTTTAGATGATTAGATTCATTTTTTTATTAATTAGAAGGTATGAATTAAACAGTTAATTAACCTACACCACCTTAGCATAGTTAACCAAATAATAATGAGCCAATGAGATGACATAAAAACTCACAAGGAATTTAAATTTGCAATGCACCTAATAAGAAAAAGCCTAATTCAATTTGGCTCATAATTAAAAGTTAATTAAACAAAGGGGTTTAACTTAAGTAATTTCAAAACACCGTCTCACACATATGAATTGGGTTTTGATTTTCTTAATTGAACATAGGCAATTAAATACCTAAGCATCTACCCAAAATAGATTGATTAAGTTCTAGAATTTTTAGAATTTTTTAGATTAATTAAGGGATAATTAATGAATTAACCTAATTAGAGAAGATTAAGGAAAGAAAAGGGGTTTAGGGAATAGCTTAGGAAATGCCCCAAAATTCCTAAACCTCTATCTGGATCTAATTAATCAACTCTAATAATATTAAAACCACTAATCCTTAATTATCCTTAATTACATAAGGAGGGTAATTAGGAAACATTTGCAATTCCCCTAATTAAGCCTTCAATAAATTCCAAGAAAATTAGGGGAGGTAGAGGTCATCCCCAAAAACATACTCAAGAAGTTTGGGATTAATCAATAATTAATTAAGAAGTAATTAATAAAATATGACTTCTAATAAAACCCAAAATTAGAGAAAAGGTTAATTAAAACCTAATGAAATTATTTTTAAAATATTCTAGGTTGAATTATCTTTCCAAAGAATTTTACCTCATATTTTTTGGATTTATATTGAAGGATATATGAATTTTAGAAGATTAGATTAATTAATTAATTAAATCCTAACTAATCCCTAGCTCATGACCACGACAGTGGTGGCGGTCGCATACTTTACATGCATCGTCGTGAGATCCATAAATGTCATCATGGCGATGATGCACTTTGATCTCATCCGATCAAAATCGGAGGATCTCCCCGGTTTATAAAGGATAATTAATTCTAAAACGTGGGAATAATCTGGTGTCCATCCAAAATGCGGATGGATGCTAGATCTCAGTTCTTCCCTTGATCAATGAGACCATCCATGATCAGGAAGATCAGAGCTTGATTGAGCTCAATTGGAACAAATTTTCCCACACCATCTAAAGCCAAGCATCCATGGTGGATTTGCATGATTGAAAATTCTTTCACAAAGGACACCACTAAGTGGTCAAAATTCCATACCTCCAGGAGGTGATCAAGCTCGATGAGGTAGCTTAGTCAGTGAGAAGCCATTGAGAAGCCTTGGGGTTGAGTGGATCTTCTATGGACCAACACCTTCTTCTTTGTTGCTTTGATCCAATTCTCTCCTTGCTTGGAACTCAAATGGAGCTTGCACTCAATTGATCCACGAGGAGTGTGCAAGAGGTGGAGTAATTTTGAGTGAGGAAGAAGTTAGATTCAAAGGAGCTCCCTATTTTTCAATGGAGAAATGAGAAAAGCTATTTCAATCCTCTAGAAAGCTTAGGATGGCTCTCGATCTTTCTAACACTCTTAGCTCCGAATGAGGGAATGACAATTTTGAATTGGGGAGTATATCTCCCCCTGGAAATCATGGTGACACCTCCTTACCATTTTGATCCAATTGACCACATTGGAGGGTTGTTTGATAATTTTGCACATGGTGAGAGCCTTGGTGGATTAAACCTCCCATGTGCTTCAAATTGGGTGGAGGAAGGATTTGAATTGAGCCAATTTGACATGGGGTGAGTTTGGCCTTGGGTCCATTTGGGGTGACAAACCCATTGGGTTGGGTGCACCACTCTTCATTGGGTCCCCTTGAGCTATTAGGAAGGTATCAAGTAGATATGAAGAGGGCATGACCAAATTACCCATTGATTAGGCCAAAATTTGTTCTATGGCCTAGAGGTATAATGCTCATTTTGCTAATTTTTCAACTTGGATATGTTGGGTATATGGTGAAACTAGGTTTGGCCAAGTTTCATGAGATTTGGTATTCATTTGAAGAGGTCTCGCTAATGTCGACCCATTTAGGTCAAAATGGGTCAACTTGGGTCAAGTTGACCAATTGGTCTAATTGGGTCAAACTAAGGGTTGGGTCAAGTTCATATGACCATTTGAAATATTTTGGTGGCTTTGGTTTGATTCAATTTGGTATAGTTTTGAATTTGGCTCATATGACTTCATTTAGGTCAAATGGGTCAAGTTGACCTATTTGACCCATTTGACCTATTTGAGGTCAAGGGTAGGTTTAGGTTGGTTAGTCATATGAGTGGATTGGTATCTTTGTTTCCAATCAATTTTGGTTAAGTTCAAATTTGGCTCAACATGACCCTTTAGGTCAAGTTGGGTCAAGGTCAATTGGGCTGGTTAGGTCTAGTTGGCCAATTGAGGCTTTGGTCAAGTTCAAGTGATTTGGAATGAACTTGACCCATTGGTTTGAATCAATTTGGCTTAGATCAAGTTTTGACACATTTTGACTTTTAGGTCAAGTTGGGTCAACTTGGGTCAAGAATTGGGCTAGGTTTAGGCTCAAATGTTGACTTGGTCAAGTTCAAACATAGGTCATGAATGAACTTAGATCAATGGTTTCAATCAATTTGGCCTATGGTGGAATTTGGCTATGTTAGGTTTCATTTTGGGCTAAGTGTTGACTTGGTCAACCCTTAGGTTTGACTTGGTTTGACCCAATTTAATTGATTGATCATCCCATGATGATTGTTGATCATGATGAGAGGCATAGGTGAGTTTGGTTCAATCCAATTTGGTTAGGATTAGAATTTGGCTCATAAGGTTACTTTACGTCACTTTGGGTCAAGTGAGCCTAAGTGGGTCAAATGGCTTGGTCAAAGCTTGATTTTAGTTTGATTGAACTTGTATATGGACTTATGATTGAAATATAAATCCATTTACAAGTGGTTTGAAGTCAAATGGGTTTTGATTCATTTTGACAATTTCATATTCAAAGGAAGAATATGAAAGGATTTGGGTTTGATTTTTTTGAATTTATTTTGATTGGTGATTGAAGTTTGATTTATATATAAGTTCATGATTGTAGGGTTGATTGAATCATGGAAGGAAAATCAAGTTTGGCTTGATTTGAAGTTGATTTGGCTACGTTCAAGATTTTGACTTGAAAGGCTTAGGTTAGATTTTGAGTGGATTTGAGTTTGATTTTTGGTTTTAATTGTTTGAATTTATATTTCATTTATATATGTGAATATAAATGAGAATATAAATGATCATGAGAAAATTTCAAGATTTGAAATGATTTGATCATGATTTGGGCTAAGTCCATTAAGAATTTAAAGGACAGAAAATTTTTGAGTTTGGAGTTTGAATTTTTTGAATTTGGTTTGATTGATTTATATTTATATTTCATTTATATATGTGAATATAAATGAGAATATAAATGAGTTATGAGAAAATCCCATGAGTTTGAATTGATTTGATCATGATTTAGGCTAAGTCCTTTAAAAGAAATTTAAAGGACTTAAGAAAATTTTAGATTTGGAATTTGATTTGATTGATTTGATTTGATTGATTTGTATTTATATTTTATTTATATATGTGAATATAAATGAGAATATAAATGAGTTTTGAGAAAATCCCATGAATTTGAATTGATTTGATCATGATTAGGCTAAGTCCATTAATGGAAAATTAAGGACTTAAGAAAATTTCATGAATTGATTTGGAATTTTGAGTTTAGTTTGATTGGTTTGAATTTATATTTCATTTATATATGAGAATATAAATGAATTATGAGAAAATCTAAAAGATTTGAATTGGTTTTGATCATGATTTTGGCTAAGTCCTTAAAGGAAAATTAAGGACTTAGAAAGATTTGGACTTAGAAATTTTGATGGTTTTTGATCATGGGTTTCAATCATAGATTTCAATCATGGATTTCAATCATATGGAGTTGATTTGAGTTTGGAGAAAATCAATTAAGATTGATTTAGAGTTTGACTTGAATGAAGGAAAGTGAGGAATGGTTCAAGCTAAGGGTAGGCAAATTTTCCTACACTCTAAAGGCATGATCTATTACTATAGCTAACTCTTCTAAGTCTCTAGGGCTAGGTTGAGTATCCACCTAATCACTAGATGTGTCTTAAGACTAAGGAACTCCTAAATCCTAAGATAAGTCTATGTCTAAGATGGAAGGGTTGAGAGCTCATTCTAAAAATAAGGTCAACAACACAAAGAATAAAGGCCTTTTATGTGGGGCTCCACACAAACACAAAAAAAATTGAGTAGCCAAATCTACCCTTATACAACCGATTATGAATTAATTACAATAAAAAAGGAATTCATGTTATGGGGGTCTTCATTCTTCATTTCTTCTTTTCTTTCTTCTTTCTTCTTTCTTCTTTCTTCTTTTGGTTGATTGGAATGTGGTTGCTCTGAAGGCTTCACATGGTGCATAAGACATAGTCTTATGACCAATGTTGACCCTAATCCCCCATAACATTCATTCCAAATCTTAATAGCAAAATTACACGAAAATGGGAAAAGTAAATCTAACTAAAATATGCAAAGTAGAGATTAGCTAAACAAAGCACACAATCCCAAGCATGTATATGAATAAATTGGACTTAGCACCCCACATATTGGTAACCAAGTCCACTATTTTTGGATTATGCTTGTATAAGCAACATGCATAGCAAAAGTATTTATATTTTATTACAGATCCCAAAGCATCCTATAGAAGAATGATTACTAAGATCTTCCCATCATCATCTATGCAATTGCACCTCATCCAATCTAAAATATTACATCACAAAACAAAATCAGGCCTCAAACCATGCCCCGCCCGAACATAGGACTAGAAATGGATGAACTTGTGTATTATGCATATGAATAAATCCTAAGCTAGGCTAATATGTGTGTCATATAAAGCTTGTGTAGTATGTCCTAGCTAGGCTTTAAGGTTAAGATTTTCTAAGTATGAAGTTTTCAAATTAGAGGGTGGTTTTATTTAAATGATTTAGTTGATTTGTTAATTTTATTTGATGACTTGATTTGGTATGAATGAACCTACACTTAATTACTAAGTATTGTAAAGAGACGAAAAGAGAATAGAAGTTCTCTTTTCTCCCTACCTTAAGTAAATTCTAAGGTAGATTCATTAGTGATTTTTCTTTAGTGAGTATTTTATTATGTGTTTTAATTAATCCTAAGTTTAGATTTGTTCTAAATAAACCTATTCAACAACAAAGACATTTTAGGACTAATTAAAGTGAATTATTATCACAAAACACACCACAATTTATTTCCTTCCAACATGTGTTATGAAAAATCTAAACACATCTATACATGCAAATGATATTTAGCACACCCAATGATGAATAGAGATATTACTTGAGGAGTTTAGATGTTTCATGCATGATTTTGTTAAGTAAAAAAAGGATTCTTTTATCCATTAATCAAATGCACATTTACAAGTATGAAGGCATAAGTGAGTATCCATTATTTTCTACATCATGTAAGGAATACCTTCTTAAGGCTACTTAAACCTCCTTGATAGGATAATAATATACCACTTTTCTTAAATTGTGTGCATGCAAGAAACAAATGGGTGAAGAATCATGCAAAGATTTTGTTTGTTTGTTTGATTTGTTATTGTTTAATTTACATTGTATGAAGATCCTTCTTAATTCATGACATGGGGGTGCATAGGAATAAATTTAAGCAAGTGTTATGTTGTTTTCAAATGGTATACACATTTAAATCCTATACATATTAAGAAAGAGAAGAAAACCACATACATTTTAAACTTTATTCACATGCAAGCTTATAAATATTTATAAGTATCATACCTTCATTTATGATCTTTGATTTGTAGGTTTTGAAAATAATTCTTAACTTAATAGTGATAATAGCCACTCATATTCATACTTTAGCCAAAACATGCAATTTGACATAAAGGAAACATTTCATTTTTGTTTGATTTTTCAAAAGGTATGAATGCATGATTTTCATATGACAAATCACATTTAACATGCTTGTAAAGAGATAAAGTGATGTAAGCATATGATTTCATTTATCTTAATTAATTCCTAAAGACAATCCTATGAAATAAGATCTTTTAAAGTGAATCAAAATTGTTTAAAGAAATTTTTTTAATTTTGTTTGATTTGATTTTATGATGTGAAAAGGTTTCTGGTCCCAAATCCCACATATGTGAATCAATTTAGTTTAATTTTTAGAATCATTAAATTGATTATATATATTTTTAGGTTAAGGTGTGAATTAAGTTCATTAATTACCCCTTACACCACATACATAATTAACCTAATAATTGAGCCATCATATGATAACCACGTGAATTTAAATCATCAAAAAAAAAAGGGGCTAATAAATTGGCTCACAAATATTGATTAGTTAAGCTAAGGATTTAATTAAGTACTTTCATAACCTTCCCACACATGTGGGTTGGATATGATTTTCTTAAAAGGCACGTAGATTATTGAACACCTAAGTATCTACCCAAGAATGAAATTGATTAAGTTTTTGGATTAATTTTTGGTTTTGAGTTAGATTAGTTATGCTATTTAATAAAGTGATTAAATCATTAATCAATTTACAAATTAATTAAGTCTTCATTTAAATGAAATAGACTTAGGGGAAAAGATTTTGAAAATACATCCTAATCTCATTCCCTAAGTCTATCCACTGTTCCAAGATGATTAATAAGCTTAATTAATGAATTTATCACCATTTAATAGGCTAATTAATTAATTGATTGATTAGGAGAGTGAATAGGAGTGAATCAAGCAATTACCCTCATTAAACTAGTAATAAATTTCAAGAAAATCATGAGGGGTAAGTCATACTAGTAATCACAAATTTTCTTTAATAAAACTTAAAAAAATTTTTTTTTATATTATGTATTTTTAAGTTTTGATTAATAGGTCAAATTAATTATATAAATCTTGTCCACATGGACACTTGGCGAAGCGCTTTCACATGGCGTGTGGGATTGGTTATTTAAGTAGTCAAATCAAATAATGTCGGCCTGTGCTATATTTTCTCCTTGGACCATCCAATCAAGGATCGGACGGTCGAGCCAAAACTCGTGGATCTAAAAGGATTAAATAGTAGATCCAATCATATTAATTAGGACCATCCATCCAAAACATGCGGAATAGATGGTCCATGATTCATCTACCTCACTACAGGCAATGTCCATCCTCCATGGATTGATCCAGAAATGAGCTCCATTGAACTAGATTCAACATACACCATCATAGCAGAAGACATCCAACTATGAAATTCTATTGGGATTACACTTCCCTTCATAAAGGACCAAAGAATTCTATGCCTAAGCTCAATTTTGAAGCATACCTCACTGGAGGCTATCACCGACACTTCCAAATATTGAGGTAGCTTTGTATAGTGGAGACACCTGTTGAAGGTTTGAAGGCTTGAGATGAAGTGGATCTTCCTATTGGCCAAAGCTCCTTTCAATGGCTTACGGCTTTGGTCTAGCTCCTCCTTCCTATGGCTTGGTTGCTTGGGTTTTGCTTTGGATGAATCATTGGGTCCCTGATGGTGCTTGCAAGGAATTTGGGTTATGGATGAGTAAGTTGGCACTCTCTCCTCCTATTTGAAGGAAAATCAAGAAATGGAGAATTAAATTGAGCTTGGGAAATCTTGGGAGAGCTTGGAAATGCATCCTTTGAGTTCCTAGGGTTCAATCGACAGCAAGTGATGTGAATTTGAATGGAATGAGGGGGAGTATATATCCCCCTACTTAGATCGGGCGATCGTGAGCTCCTTTGCCATTTTGATCAAATTGATCTGTTTGAATGGGTTTGTTAGGTTGTTAGGAGCTTCACATGGTTCAATTTTGGCATAGGGGTGTAGTGGAGGAGTTTCCCATATGTTAAATGAGGGTATGGAGATATTCCATGTGCTCATTTTCCATTAGCTAGTCGGTTTCAGCTTTGGGTTGGGTTTAGCTGACCCAAACCCATTGGGCCATGTGCAGCACATCCCTTGGTGTCCAAATGGACCACTAAGAGGATGCTAAGTGGCCATGAAAAGGATTTGACTAAATTCCAAGTGGAATTGGCCACAGGTTACCCTTGGCTTTGATTTTAATTTAGGCAAATTTGGAATAATTGAAAAATGGGTTTTGCCAATTTTATGAATTTGGTTGATTTGATATCATTTGGCTCATTTATCAAAAATGGGTCAACTTAGTCAAGTTGACCAATTGGTCAAATTAGGTCAAACCAAGGGTTAGGTCAAGTTCATATGACCATTTGGAGTGGTTTGATATCATTGGTTTGGTTCAATTTGATTTATATTTAGTTATGGTTCATTTGATTTCATTTAGGTCAAATTAGTCAAGTTGACTAATTTGACCCATTTGACCCAATTGAGGCTTTGGTCAAGTTCAACAAGTGATTTGGAATGAATTTGACCCATTGGTTGCAATCAATTTGGCTTAGATCAAGATTTGATATATTTTGACTTTTTGCTCAACTTGGGTCAAGTGACCAATTCTAGGTTTGGCTCAAATTGACTTGGTCAGTCAATCATTGATCATGGATTGGTTTTGATCAATGGTTTCAATCAATTTGGCCTATGGTAGATTTTTTTGGTTGGGTTTTGTTTGGGTTAAGTGTTGACTTAGTCAAAGGCTAAGTTTGACTTAGTTTTAAATTTGAGTGATTGATCATCTTATGATGATTGTTGCTCAATGTGAGCTTAGATTGCTTAGTTCAATCCAATTTGGGTAGGATTATTGGCTCAAAAAACATTTTAGGTCACTTTGGTAAGTGAGCCTAAGTGGGTCAATTGAAGATCAAGGCTTGATACTAGTTTGGTTGAACTCACATATGGACTTATGATTGAAATATAAATCCATTTGCAAAAGATTTTAGTGCTTTGATTCATTTGAATTTCAAGTTCAAAGATGAACATGGGTTTGATTTGGTTTGAGTTTTGAATTTAGTTTTGGTTTGATGATTGAAGTTTGTGTTTATATTTGGATTCATGATTGAAGGATTGATTGAATCATGAAGAAAATCCAAGGGTTTAGATTAATTTGAGTTTGATTTGGTTAAGTTCAAGAATCTAACTTGCAAGGGTTTAGGTTGGATTTTGATTGGGTTTGGGTTTGAGTTTTAAATTTGGTTTTGGTTATTTGGATTTATATTTCATGTATATTTGTGAATATAAATGAGAATATAAATGGATTATGAGAAAATCCTTCTAGTTTGAAGTGATTTTGATTTGATTTGAGCTAAGTCCATAAGATGAAATCAAAGTGACTGGAGATTTTGGAAGAGTTGATCATGGATTTCAATCATTTGGAATTTTGGATTTTGGAATTGATTTGAATGATTTGAGAAAAATTCATTAAAGTTGGAATTGATTTAAGGTTTGATTTGGAATTGATTTAAATTTTATTTGGAATTGGTTTGAGTTTGAGGTTGATTTGAATTTGAAGTTTGTTTGGATTTGAAGTTGATTTGGGTTTAAAGTTGATTTGGATTTGAGGTTTATTTGAATTTGAAGTTGATTTGAATTTGAAGTTTGACTTAAAAGGAGAGAGTGAGGATTTGGTTCAAGCTATAGGGTAAGCATGTTTTCTTAATTCCCCTAAGGCATGACCTATTCCTTTAGCTAACTCTTCTAAGTCTCTAGGGTTAGGTTACGTGTTCACCTAATCACTAGAAGTGTCTTAAGACTAAAGAACTATTAAGGTCTATGAGGAGTCCTATGTCTAAGATGGAGAGGTTGAAAGCTCACTCCAAAAGTGAGGTCAACACCCAACTTTTGATGGGCAACAATTGTTCTCCTTAGAACTAAAATAATCTCTCATACTTGAAAAGCTCTAGGATGGATCAACTCGTTATGAGCTTGAATCATTTTGGCTTTATACAACTTGAGATTTTGGCATGCCCAGAGGCATCTCTCCTCCAAACCTTCGAGCTCTTTTAACCACAACTTGGCATTCTTTTTTGTTATGATTTTACTACCCATAGCTATCCTTAATGATGGGAGTTGGACTTCTAATGGTATAACTACTTCAGACCCATACAATAATAAGAATGGGGTAGACTGAGTTGGAGTCCTATATGTGGTGCGATAAGCTCACAAGGCTTCAACTAACTACTCATGCCACTGCCACTTATTATTGTCGAGTTTTTTCTTTAATATTTGGATGAGAGTTTTGTTGAAGGTTTCTACTAAGACATTTGCCCTCGACTAATTGATGGTAGAATATCTCCAATCTATGCTATATCTCCAGGAAAAGCTATTGATTTTAGTGCTCTTAAATGTAGTATCATTATCGGATATAATTCATCGAGGCACCCCGAACCTATATACGATATGGTTCCTGAAAACTTGGAGCACATGTTGAGCTGTGACCTCTCAGTGGATATCTCTCCCACTTGGAAAAGTAGTGATTGGTAGCTAGAATGATGACCCTTGGAAGAAGGAGGATCGATCGGACCCACTATATCGGCACCCCAACACTCAAATGGCCATGAGGCCAATGTAGGATGAAGAATGTTTGGTGGTTGGTGTAAGACCATACCGTGCACCTAACATTGGTGGCATCTCCTAGCTACGTCCATGCATCCTATGATCATCGAAGGCTAGAAGTATCCTAGTCTCTTGATCTTGGCTTTCATCTTCGGACGATGCTTCGCAAACGTGTACCTCATGATCTTATGAGCTTCATGTTTGTCTACAACGTAACCATATATGATCGGACTAGGTACAAGGTTTGCCATGAAGCGTATGAGAACACTTCACTTGATGGGCTAGTGAGTTCTCTTGAGGTAGTTTACCTGTATTTAGATAATCCATGAATGGCTGACTATAATCTGACTCATCATCTTTTTTGACAATGGCAACCTCCCCTTCAAGAGAGAGTCTCTCGATGAGTTCAACGTCAACAAGGGATAAGACTTGCCTATTTTGAACCCTTATTGGTATGGACTCATCTTTTGAACATGCCAACTCTTTGGCAAGCTTGGCTAATGCATCCGCTATGACATTTTCTCCATGAGGAATCTTGTAGATGGTAACCTCTAGAATTTAGGCCAACAACTCTATAGTGTACTTGTGGTAATGATGGAGCTTAGGCTTTAAAACCTTGTAAGACCCAACAATTTAGTTGATAATAAATTGAGAATCCCCAAAGATTTTGATGCTCTGGACACATAGTATAATGACTAACTCTAGACTGGCAATCAGAGCCTCATATTTTGTTTTGTTGTTGGTGCATGGATTCGACAAATGATATGAGAATCTCATCACATCACGATCTAGAGTTAGGAGAACTATTCTTACCGTTGCCTCTCCTAGAAGAGTAGATTGTGGTTCTTCTCCTCTTTGAAAGGAAGTTGTACCATCAAAATACATCTCCCAATGGTGAATGCTAGTGTCCTCTAAGTTCATGATTTTTTCATCGGGGAGGTCATCACTAAGTGGGGAATCAGCAGGAAGTGGAGTGTCTAAGAAATTTGCTGCTTATCCTTTCATCATGAAGGGGTTACAGTAATGTCAAGTATGACAAAATCATGGACCAACGTGCCAGATAATGTTTAATGTCATGAGATATATTGTAGTAGATTGATCCCAGATCATATTCACCTTATGAGAAAGCATGTAATCTTTCTTTTGGGATGCAAGGATTAAAGCAAGGTAGTGCTTTTCAATAGGTGGGTAATTTGTCTCAACAGGGATTAGATGATGACTGAGATAGTAGAGTGCATTCTCTTTCCCTTCATTATTGGTTTGGGCAAACAAAGTGCTAAGGGAGTCGTATAATATAGCAGTATATAGTATTGGTAGCTTGCACGGGATAGGCTGCAAGGCGTGGTGTCATCGGGTGCTTGATATCTTCAAAAGTATGCTGGCACTTGTCATTCCACTTGGACTTAGCATCCATTTTGACAAGTGCTGAGAATGACTGACATCTCCCTGATAGGTTAGAAATGAAGGGTCTTAGATATGCTAACCGCCCTTGGAATGATTTGAGTTGAGTTAGACTTTTAGGGGGTGGCATTTCTAAGATAGCCTTGATCTTCTCCGGATTGATTTCTACTCTATGGTGCTGGACAAAAAACCCAAGGATTTCCCTGAAGCTACTCCAAATGCACACTTTAGGGGATTCATTTTAAAGTTGTATTACATTAACCATTCGAAAACTACTCTCAAGTCAAAGAGATGATATTCCTTTTCTTTACTTTGACTAGAATATCATCATCGTAACATTCAACGTGATGATGAATAAGTTCATTGAAGTTCCGAGTCATGGACCACTGGTAGCATTTTTAAGGCCGAAGGGCATAACCTTATAGATGGATTCGATCGGGTTCAAAAATAGTATTTTCTTTCCTCACTGGGGCCATCTTAATTTGGTTGTAACTAGATGACCCATCCATGAAAGAGAATACTGCATGAGATGAGGCAATGTCAATTGTTAGCTTTGTTATAGGTAATGGAAATTCACCCTTAGGAAATGCCTTATTCAGATCCCTAAAATTGACACATATGTGAATTTGGTCATTCTTCTTCTTAACTGGAACAACACTGGCCAACTAGATAGGATATTTTTCTTTCCTAATAAAGCCAACATCGATCAATTTCTTGACTTCAAAAATGACCTGCTGCTCAATGTCTAATTGCATGCATCTAGGAGCTTGCTTGATATGGTTAGCATTAGGATCTATTGCTAGTTTATGGACTACTACGTCAGGAGATAAACTAGGAATTTCTACATAACTCTATGCTAAGCAGTCCTTAAACTCAGTCAATAGCCTAACTAAATCATTAGTTTCTTCTTCATTCAACAAGGAACTAATGTATGCTGGATGTAGATCTTCTTTTATTCCTAAGTTGATTTCTTTGAGTTCATCAATGGCTGATCTAATATCTTCTTCAAACTCTAGAAGTGCATCTTTGACTTCAAAATCATTTGGATCGTCTAAAGTTTCTAAACACGCCTTCTCATACGAGTTAGCATGATTTGAAAAGAACCTATCAGACTCCAAATGATTGGTGATGATTAGGCAATGATTATCATCATCGACTGGACCCATTATGCCAAATCTTAGTTCTGGTCTTGATTGAGGATGTTTTCTTTTGTTGTCCCATAACCTTTCAAAGTAATCTGACCTGTGTTTAGAACAAGTATATGGGATAATCCTCTCTTTGCTAAATTAAGAACATAAGGTGAATACCAATCAAAATGAAATTGTATTAAATCTTTATATAAATCATCCTCTTCTACATTGGCTTCCTGACTTGAGGATGATGCTCCTAAAAAGAACCGCTTTTTCTTGACATCTGTGGATGACTTGGGGGGTCCTCCTTAACTACCAAACTCTCAACTTTCTGAGAGAAAAGTGGGCTTAGAGCTAAGGTTCCCAATTATCGCCTGACTATTTTACATAATACTGACTCAGATACATTCATGCTTTGCTTGGAGGCCTAGTCTTCATCATTGTCTGGCTCAAGTGTCACCTCCAATGGGACTCAAGGGGTTGATTGCAGCCAACCACATCATCTTCAAGGATTCCAAGTCTATATGGATAGCAGGGGTACTCCTATGAGCTGGAACATAGCTCCTAATGGCTGACCACCAATAAGGAGGTCTTCCACCTCTAAACCTAACTCTAGATCTTCCTCTTCCTCTGCTTGGTGGGGGTTAAATCATCCTACCCATGTGTTCGTATGGAAGAACAAAGTGTGGGTGAAATCTATCTTCAGGCTCTACTTCTTCCTCAGTGTCTAATTCTAGCTCACTTGCATTTTCATTTTCCTTTTCTTTTTCATTTTTTTTTCATTTTTCATTTCTTCTTTTTCTTTTTCTTTTATGTTTAAACTTTGACCAAGTTCACGAGAATAGACTTTCTGATTTTGGGGAAGATAGTAGTCGATCCTCATATATCTCGACCTCTCTAACTAAAAATGGCTTCAAATCTCCTTTGACACAGTATTCGATTCCACCTCTTCAGAATTTGATGCACTAATGTAGAGAGGATGGAATCATCTTGTTCTTATGTATCTAAGGCTTACCGAGCAAAGCAGTGAAAGATTTATCCAAATCAATTATGTAGAACTTGGCTTATGTCTTCCAGTCATTTATTTCTAATGGAAACACTATGGAGCCTAAAGCCCTCTCACCTTGCTCATTAAATCCTCTCAACATCATGCGATCTCCTTGAAGTTTGGAGATGTCAATCCTAGGCAAGGGTCTTTAGACTCATAAAATGATGCACCAGATCAACTAACACTCTTGAATCAATCTTATCCACTGTGATGTAAAGGGGACAATTGTGTTCGATTGTCCACAAAAAAGGTCTTCATCGGTGAATGTAACTCCACGGGCTTCTCTTGAATAACATGCCTCCTCTATAATAGTGGTCAACTAAGCTAAGCATATTTTTGGATCAAAAAGGGCCTTGATCAATGACTCCCTCATCTCTTTGGATAGGATAAGGGCATCATGTATGCTTAGCTTAGCTGGCAACTTTCTCAGGTAAGCGAGGATGTTGTAGTCAACTTTGAACTAGTCCTCCAAAAGCATATCTATAGGTGGAACTTCCTATGGAGGGGTTATCTGTTCGCTTGAACCAATGACTTGCTTACCCTTATCCTGAGGTGCTACCCTAGGAGGTAGAACTTTGCCACTATGAAGGTTAACTTCAGTGACTTCATGACATGGTTTAGTGGAATGTTTTACCTACTCATCAAGTTCACCTATAGTTTCTCCTACAGGATCATCAGAGTCAGATGACTCTAAATTAATCTTAATGGGCAAACCCGAGTGATTCATAAATGGGTAATCTATTTCTAAATCAGAAGAGGAATGATCAAAACTAGAGTTATTAATAATTAGACTCAAAGAGCTTCCTATAAGAATAAATTCAGGTAGATCATCAGAAGTGAGACAAATGTAAGTGGAATTAGCTTTCTTCATTAATTTCTTAGATTTGGATGAAGGTACAAAGTAGAAATCATGTAAAGTAAGTGAAGTAAGGGGTTTGACACCCCCTCCATCGATATAATACAGCTACTAGAAGAAGAGTTGACTGGAGGAACTGTCTAATGGAAAGAGTACTAAATTGGTGGTTGGCATTATGCCGTGCAAGTGTATCACACTACTAGCCCACCTCCCTCATGTTGTCCTTAGCATCTTGCAAATCTTTCTTGGAGTTGGAGGTTTAAGTTGCCTCATGCACTTGCATGGGTAGCTTCTTGATCTTAGAAATCATTTTCTTAGAGGTTCGAGATAGGGAGATATCCTAACCTTCTTTTCTCTTAAGAGGATCGCATGTATCCCCATGGATTACTCTAACAAAACTAGAAAGTTGTTCTAATAGGTATTCCTTGGGGATGATGAAGGCACCAAACTTATAGTATGCTCAAGTCTTTTAAAGGCAATACAATATTCTAAGAGATACAACATGCAAGGTAGGCAATAGTTTGATCATGACCGCCACTTCCTTCACCTCTTAGGTCTAGAAAATCTAGCTTCTTTAAAAGATTCTTAAAGATCTTCTTGATTACCTCCCTCTTAAATGAATAAGGCTTATTCAATCTATCAATAAGAGTAGGTAAGTAATAGCTACTATGGAGAATACTACTGAGGATGTTGATGAGAGCTGGGTGGTCAGCAACCGAGGTGAGTATGATGAGGTGATGGTGGAGGAGGTGGTGAGGAGGTCAAGCATGAGGCTATCTGACCAACTCTAGCTAGTCGCTCCTTTATCAACTTTGTGACTACCCTGCTTCTTCTCAAATTCCTATATTTGGGCCACACCGGTCCTAGAAAGGTAATTGTTTGACTTCCTCTTGTAGACTAGCCGCCTTGTTGATTAATTTCTTGAAGATTTTGATTGTAAACTTCTTGAGCATGAAAGCGACCGGATCATGGATATTCTTAAGGATAATCTCTATGGTGTGTTTTTCAGACAGCTGTGGTTCGCATTTCATACTCAAGTTTCACCACCTGAGAATGTAATCAATAAAGGGCTCATTGGGATTTTTCTTTGCTACAACGAGGTTGCCTACAATAACTCTCTATGTCCCAGACTGATGAATAGGTGCTCAACTCAAAGAAATATATTTTATTGAACTGAAACATATACCAAACTAACAATTTTAAAACTACTAAAACCTAAAAGAAGGTATACCGCTTGGGTTAAATTCTCTCAGATTACCCTTTGAATGAGGAGTACCTTGGCTTCCCAAATCACCTATTATTCCACCACAAAGTTTCATGCATGGAGGTACTATCCACCACCTTCCTATGTAAGCTATGCCTTTCCATTGAGAAGTGTTTTCATCATGCTAACTCGGGATGATCCCTTTATCAATATGATGAGGCCTATTGGAGTTATGGATGGTTTAATAAAAGTCTTCCATTTTCTCATCTTTGATTATCATTTTTAATTAAGGAGGTGTGGTTGAATGGACGGCACCATCTTCTTCAATCATAATACCTTCTTGACTCTGCTGGTCTCTATGGAGGGAGCTCTTGGTATCAACCATATGGACTTTGGTCGAGTCCTCCAGCAAATCATCCTCATCGGGGTCAAAATAAATCCTTCCCTCCTCATAATTAGATCATTCACTTTCTAGGATTTCTCTCTTTTCCATAAATACTATGCTGGAATGTCATCCAAGGAACTATTTAACGTAGCAAAACACTGTTCACCAGTAGTTATGCTCACCGAAGAAATGCATCTAACACTCGCCACTAGAGTGCTATTCTAGAGGACTATGCTCATGAAAGATACATGCTCATGATTGATCAATGTCAGATCTGGGGATCCGCCATAGAACCCATAACTATTGCCTCCCCCCTCTGTGTCGCTAGCCAACTACTATGTGGTGGAATGACACTACACTCTTGGGTCATCATTCTTCACCACAATTGTGGAAGGTGAGAAAGAGGACCTTGCCTTAACGGAGTAGATGAAATGGGACTGAGGATAAATCACCAACGCAGCTTTCTTCTCGATCACTGTGCTTTGGTTGACATAGAGGATGCTAGAACATGTACTGGTGAAGGTGGACAATGAGCGCATGGTGTGAGACACAGCTATCCCGCAGAGCTCTCTCATGAGGACTATGTCAGGAGCTATCTGCAAGATGGTTAGCTCTAGCTGACTAAATCCATAAGAGCAAGGTCGCCAAGCCGGGCATACCTCCTCCTCTCCCTCTTATCTACTTGTACTGCCACTCAAGCCTCTGCATATCTGGCTTTGTGTGTCTAATCCCTCACGCTCCTAAGGATCAAAGACCTCAAGTCAAACAATGCACCAAACTCAGGCCCATGGGCTCGCTTAAGACAATCGATGTAATGGCATAAGGCCTCCTCATCTCTCTAGCTAGTACCTCATAATAAGCTAGTGGTGGAGGTGATGCTACAATCCTCCTCTCCATCTTAGCCTGAGAGGGGATGGAATCTACTACCACTGAGTAAGGGAGAGACCTCCTGGGGTGAACCCTCCTCTAAAACATGGGACATTGCCTCTGCCTTTATAGCTGCTCACTCGTGATGTCTCTTAACCTTCCGACTCTTATTATGGCATTGAGTACGTGTGGGGAAAAATAGGAACCCACGGAAGGTGGGGAGACTACTGAGACCAAGATAGCCTTCCTCAGGGGACCAACGAGGAGGTGCCTCATGGGGAACATGATGAACAAACATGGGTAACCACTAACATAGAGCTACCACTAGAACCAAATGGTCATCAAGTGCCGCTATCATTGTGGGGACCTCTACTGCCTTCCTTTTTAGAGGAGGGAACTCAGAGTTAGAAGGCATGTCAAAGTGAATAAGTTGCATCTGTCCCGCCACCTCCTCCCTACTAATAGTCGTGAGGATTGTGCCCTCATAAGTAACTTGCACAACCTTGAATCCATGACCAAACTGAATCAGATGTGCAGTGGTTGAGGTGAGTTTGGCCTGATCTAGGGCCAAGTCAACACCAGATGGGAAGGAGAACACAAACTTGCTAGGAGCCATGTGTACTGAACTGAGCTGAAACTCTGCATTTGTTAAAAACATGACTGAATAAGTCCCTTGCTTTGGTATTCACCTTTAGAAATAAATTTTAGACTTGATTTTGAAGTTTGAGCCCACACTCAACAAATTTAGTTATGTTAAGTGGGGCTCATTGGAGAGATTTTGATATGTGAGGAGAATCTTTGTCATATGATTTTGATTTAGAACCCATACTCAACCAATTTAAGTAGGTCAGTGTTGACCTCACTTTTGGAGTGAGCTCTCAACCCCATCCTCTTAGACTTAGGCACTAAGATTTCCTTAGTCATAAGATACCTCTAGTGATTAGGTGAACACTTAACCTAAGCCTAGAGACTTATAAGGGTTAATCATAAGATTAGGCCATGCCTTAGGACTTAAGGAAATCACCTACTCTATAGCCTAAACTCAATCCATATGCACAATCTCAAATCAAACCCAAATTCAAATCTTAAACTAAATCTCAAACTAAAATCCAAATTCTAAATCCATATCCCAATTTGACTCCAAATGATTGAAACCCAAAATCAAGTTCAAATCCCAAGACCCTTCCTAAGCCACATGAAATACATTCATAAGCTTAGCCAAAACTCCCTTTATATCAATTCAAACTCAATTCATTCTTTTATAAATCAATTATTCTTTCATTTATATTCACAAGTATAAATGAAATCTAAATTCAAATAGCCAAAACTATATCCAAAATTAAATCCAAATCATCTTTGAGTCAATTCTTTGGACTAAATTCTATCCATCAAGTCAAAACTAATGAATTTTCTCTTAAATCAATCGTTCATTCAATTATCTACCCAAATATAAATGAAACCTACAATCATCAAATCAAATTGAAGCCAACCCAAGTCAAACCTAACTTAACCCTTTTGACTTGAAAATTTTAAATGAGCCAAAATTCCATAGACTCCAAATTGATTGTCGTTGAATTTATATTTCAATCCAGAGCTCATATATAAGTTCAACTAAACTCAAATCAAGCCAAAATCAAACCAATTGACCCACTTGGGTCCACTTGACCCAAAGTGACATAAATGACCCATTTGAGCCAACTTCCAATCCAACCCAAATTGGATTGAACCAAGCTAGCCAAAACCTTCCAAAATGATTATTGATCAACCTGAGATGATCAATTGTAATCAATTGGGTCAAACCAAGTCAACTTAGTCATTTAACCAAGTAAACCCTTAGCTGAAATGAACGTAAACAAGCCAAAACTCATCCTACATCAAATTGATTAAAACCAATGATTTGAATCAACCCAAAATCAATATTTAAATATGACTTGACTACCAATTGAGCCAAACTAAGCCCAATTGGCCATTTGATCCAAGTTGACCCAAATTGGCCTAAAGGATGAAATTGGGTCAAATCATGATCTAACCCAAATTGATTGCAACTAATGGCTCAAGTTCATTCTAAATTGATTATTGAACTTGACCAAAGCCATAATTAAACCCAATTTGATCTATCAAGCCCAATTGAGCCATTTAGCCCAAGTTGGCCTAAAGGGTCAATTTGGCTTAAATCCAAATTAAATTCAAATTGATTCATACCGAAGAACACATTCATCTTAAATTAGCCAATTGAACATGAATCAACCCATAACTTAAGCAAATTTGGCCAATTTTGGTCCAATTGGTCAACTTGACCCATTTGATTCCAAATGAACCAAAATCAATTCTAAGACAAATTAAATCAAATTGATCATACCAAAACTCTTCAAATTATCATTTTAACCTAACATAAGCCTTGGTTTAACCTAATTTGACCAATTGGTCAACTTAACCTGGCATGACCCAATGTGACCATATGACCCAAATTGAGCCAAATCTCTTGAAACCAAGCACCCATTGGGGCTGGTCAAACCCGACCCAAATCCATTTGGGATCCAAAATCAACCCAACTTAAATCCCTCATGGATCCTCCTCACATAGGATTTCACCCAACTTCATTTAATTCTCCCCATCACATGCATTCAAGTGCACCCCTCCCCACATGGCATTCAATAGTTGATCATATAGTAGGAAGAGAGGACTTTGGAGCAAAAATCCAAAGTCCTCAATCAATCCATCATCCATCCCAACCACTCCAAGCAAAATGACAACACTTTGGAGCCAAAAAAAAAATTTCAAAAAAGGTGGATTTTTGGCCACTATTAAAGGAGAGGGAAATGATGCTTTAATCCTCTTTTTTCTACCACTATTCAACTCTCAAGAGCTCCCCAAAGCAACCAGCCACCACTTCCCCACCTCTCTTGAGCCAAAAATATCAAACTGGGTGGATTTCGGTGAGGGAATGGCAAGCACTAGAAAATAAATCATTCAGAAGTGAAAGCGAAGGGTACACTCATTTCAAATCACTTGGATCTTCACCTCTACTAGAAACCATCCCCGACGAGGTAAAGTTCACCAAACTTTAGCCGACCTTAGGATTTCTCGCTTTTCATATTAATTTTCTTGTGATTTTAGGAATTTCTCTTAGATAAACTTCACATTTTTCATTTCATTTGATCCCAATACGAAGTAAAATTTTTTTTTGGAGAAAATTGACTTGAAAATGAGCTCAATCGGACCTCATTTCACCATTTTTTGCATTTTTCCCATCGGTTTTGCCTATCGGTGAGCAGCAGTCGTTTGATCCCACATTCAGTGGATCGGACGGCTCAGATCCCATTGGACTCACGTCCTTCTAACACCCAATACACATGATCTACTCTATGATCTCATGGATTGGATCTGGACCATTCGATCCACGGTCGGACGGTCTGGATCAAACCGCACATCATTTTCCTAGATCCCGCATTTCCCTATTCAACCACGCAGGTCGCTGCGCACATGCCATGCAACACCATGCCAATTGTGCGGTGCCACGTGGCACCATCGCGCCCATCGGTGTCGATCTTAAGTGGGAAAATCACCTATTTTTTGATTTAGTGAAAATAAAGTTTCATTAATTACTCTAAAAATATAAGTTGGATTGAGTTAAAATTTTTAGGGATTGAAACTAAAGTTAAAGCACACCTATGATAAAAATATCAACTAAAAAAGACTTTGAGATTAGAAGAAATTAAATTTTGAAGTTCAAATTGCCTATTTTAATAAAATAAATTAAATAAAAAATTCCATAAATTTACAAAAATCTTCAAAATGGCTTAAATCACTTGAACATCTAAGATCATAATAATAATAATAATAATAATAATAATAATAATAATAATAATAATAATAATAATAATAATAATAATAATAATAAAATAATAATAATATGATCTTAAGTTTAATGAACCTACAATAAATATTTAGGTTTACTATTTAACCAATTAAGAAATTAATTAAAATGAAATTCATAATAATCTAAATAATAAATTAAAATTAGAAATAAAATAACACTTAAGCAATCATTAATCAAACCTCAAATCAAAAAAATATCATATAATCCTCAGAGGACATTAAATTTAATATAATTAAACCTATTTAAGTTAATAAAATTCAATCAAATGATTAAATCTTAAATCAAACTTAAAATTAAATAAATCTAGTAAACTTTAACATGGGTCAAACTAGTATAACTAAACCTACACTAAGCATAGAATCTTAATCATGTGAAACTCTTAATGAATATAAATAAATCAAACTATTAAATCATTAAATAAACTCAAAAGATAAATTAATTATAAACTACATCATAATCGCTAATATTAATCAAACCAATTAATCAAACATCTAATTAATGCAAACTTAATGAATTAATCCATCATCTTAATGAATCAAATTAATTTAAATAAATTACATTAAAGCTAACTCTAAATTAAGCTTAATCAAACCCAATTAAATTTAATAAATCACACCCTCAAGTAAACTAATTAAGTTAATCAAATTAATCATATTAAACCTAAGCTTAATCAAACATAAATGTAAATACCAATCAAATCCTAAATTAAAATTAAATCATCAATTACATAATTAATATAAATAAATATAAACCAAATTAAAAAAATTAAATAAATCTTTATTTAATTTAATAATTACCTAAACAAACATCTTAATTAAACTAATTATCCTTAAGCTAATCCAATTGAATAAACACCTAATTAATGCAAACTTAATGAATTAATCCATCATCTTATTGAACCAAATTAACTTTTAAAATCAAATTCAAATCAAACACTTAATTAATCTACTAATTAATTTGATCACTCCTCTTAAATAAGCTAATAAAGTTATTCAAATTAATCATATTAAACTTAAGCTTAATCAAACATAAAATGCAATTAAATGCCAATCAAATCCTAATTTAAACTTAAATCATTAAGTCATTAATTACATCATTAACCTAAATAAATATGCAATCAAATTAAAAATTAAACAAATCTTTATTTAATTTAATAATTTCCACACCTCTTAAACAAGCTAATTAAGTTAATTAAATTAATCTTATTAAACTTAAGCTTAATCAAACATAAATTTGAATATAATTAAAATGCCAATCAAAACCTAAATTAAACCTAAATTATTAAGTCATTAATTACATCATTAATCTAAATAAATATGAAATTAAATTGAAAATTAAATAAATCTTTATAATTAATATAAATACACTTCTTAATTAAACTAATTACATAATCACATTGAACTAAGCAAACCCATACACTAATAAAGCTAATCAAATCAAATTAAATCAAATTAAATTAAATTAACAAAGACTCTAATCAATTTAATATGTAATCAAATCAAATCTCATTCAACCTACTTAAATAAGATAAACTAATTAACTATATGAAATCAAAATACAAACAAAACTTTGATAAACATGATAAATGGATGAGATTAAAAATAAAATCCTAATTATAAAGAATCAAACTCAATTAAAATCAAAATAAAATCTCAATTAATCTAGTCCGATCAAACTACAAATAAATGAACTATAATCAAAATCAAATAAACATAAAATTAAGTCACATAAACATAACCAAAGAAAAGAATTAGATATTAATTTAAAAGGATATTGAATTATCAAAATTTAATTAAACTAAAATATCTAATCTAAAATTAATCAATCAAAAACACATGGATTTAAACAAACTTAAACTTCATTAGAGATTAAGGATATTGAATTATCAAGATTTAATTAAATCAACACATTTAATCTAAAATTAATCAATAAAAAACACATGGATTTAAACAAACTTAAACCTCATTAGATATTAAGGATATTGAATTATCATGATTTAATTAAATCAACACATTCAATCCAAAAATAATCAATCAAATACATGAAGATTAAACAAAACTCAAATTCTAAAATCTAAATGAAATCAAATAAGTTACATAAATTCAAATGGGCTAATTAAGATACTTAAAGACCTTAGTTAGACTCTTTAGGAGTTAGGATGTAGAATAAGGTGAGTTCTGTCTACAAATGAAATTCATTCTACTCTTCATTCTTGAAAACCTAAACATCATTTTAACCAAATAAAAGTGAAATAAAAATGAAAAATAAATCATTAAATCATTTAAATTAAAATCACCCAAAGGTAAAATTTAAACAAATTCAAACTCCAAATTGAAAATTAAACTAAAGAAGCCTAGTAAAGTCTTGCCACACAAGCCTTAAGCACACACATTAGAATACTAAGTCACCACTTATAGTGCTAAGTTAGGGTGTTGTATGTATGATGTTGTGTTTTATTTTGTGATGTAATATTTTAGACTAGATGTTAGGGTGTATACCTCATAGACTGGATGGTAGGCCGTGATTAGCCTAATCATATTTCTACAAGGGATTGTGCTTAAGGGGCAGCTATAATAAAAAGATATATAAATGCTTCTTGCTGTGTAGGTTGCTTAACCCCTAAGCATAACCCACGTTAGGACAGGTAGGCTTGGTTACCCATGTGTGGGGTGTTAAGTCCAATTATTCTTATAATTATGTTTAGCAATAATGCAACTTAGCTAACATTTATTTTGCGTGTTAGATTTACTTTTCCTATTTTTAATGTAATTTTATATTAGAATTAGATTAGTGTTATGATTAGGATGAGCAAGGACCGAAGGCTTAGTCCCTGGTGCCCTATGATGCCTTTGGAGCAAATCAAATCAAAAGAAAGAGAAGGAAGAAATGAAGAAAAGAAGACCCCAAAAGCATGTATTATTTTTTGTAATCCAGGTTGTATAAGGGTAGAGCTCAGCTACCCATCTTTTTTTTTCTCTTTCGGTGTATGGTAGAACCCGACCGCACTGGCCTTTTATTCTTTTACAATAGTCTATAAAATTGTTTGATGTTGTGTTTAGATTGTGCACTACAATAGTATGCTTTCTTAGTTTCTTTTGTATTGATGTTTGAATGTGTGGCCTAGATGTGGTAGGCTCTTAAAATAAAAATTAATTTTTCTACCTAAATTAATAACTTGTAATTAAAATTTAAAATAACTCATATCCTCACATAAAAGCCTAGGAATTAAATCAAGATAATAAAATTTTTAATAACCCTTTAGCTAGATGAATGAATGTATAATATCATGCATGTCATATTCTTCCACTCTTGTTAAGAGGGGGCTTCCATCTATGCCAAAGAATAAAGGCTTACCCTATGAGAGCCTTTGATGGAAGAACACCCCGTTCTCTTTTAATTTGGCCCATAATCAAGTTCTCATGCATTTAGGCATACAAATCTCATAGCCCGTGTCAAAATAAAGAGTCCAAAAGAATCAAATAAATTTGATAAAATTTATATTAGATTAAGTCATGAATTCATACAACTCATGCCCTAGTCTCTTAGGGAGTGAGTTTAAGGACTTAGTCTCTTTCTAAATAATAACTACCCTAGCCATCTTGCAATACATAAGACTTGCCTACATGGATTTAAAATATAGGAGGTGTTAGTTTGCGGCCACTCCAGGCGGTTATAAGTCCAACAGTCAAGTGATTTATTCTCTCTTATGGAGGTAAACCATATACCTATTTTCTCCTCAAATTGAGGTTGTGCTTATGGTTTATACCAAAGCTCCCTATCTTAGGATCTGAGGTAATTAGGCATAAATCCTTACCTCGTAGGAATTTTCACAACCTTATGTTGTGGGATTATAAGTCCCAGTATTCTAATAAAATGTCAACTCAAACGATTAACTCTCTTCAATTTCAAAAATATAAAGACCAACTATAGGATAGATTGGAACGCTCACTGCTTCCTAGTATCATGAGCATTCCTACTCTCCCTTGATTCCAAAATAAGTCTTCTCCTTGATCTATCCCATTTGATTTTCTAAAATAAATAATCCTTTGATAGTCTTAGCCTTGAAATCTTGGAGACCATAATTGTTCACTTAATCGGGAGAGTATTTTTAGGAATTCCCATTCCTTTATGGGAACTTAACGAACCTGACTTAAAATAAATCCTACTATACTTTTACATCTAAAGTTCAAGAAAGATCTCTGGTATATTCAAAGACCCATCATGCCTTAGGAGTTCTTATCAATGAGCACGCCTCCACCATTAGAAGACGTATTTATACCGACGCACTTAGATCCTTCCCAGATGATTCGCACACTTTATAGAAGAGAACTTCTAGGAGTGACCATGACATGAGGAGGGAAAGTTTAGGTTTGATCCATATAAGAATGATCTCCTTGAGGATTCAATCGAGGTCCACATGGTCATACTAGGAGCTCCCTTCATAGAGATCAGCATAGTCAAGAAGGTATTATGGTTGAGGAAGATGACATCGTCCATTCAACCCAACACCTTCATCAATATCTTAAACAAAAAGATGATCAAATCAACTGGATGGAGAAGAGGATGGAAGACTTATTAGCATCCCTCCATGCACTTCAACATTGACTACAAAAGATATACCAATAGATGATCATCCCAAAGCACATGTCCTAGATAAGCCCAAAAGCACTTCTCCAAAGATCGATAGTGGTAATAGGAAGGTGGTGACAGCACCTCCATGCAAGAAAAGATATCAAAAAAGCAAAGAAGTGAAGGATGCATTGGCATAAGTCAGGTCATCTATTCCAAAGGGTAGACCCTACGAGGAATTTGATGGTGTCCAATATCTTAAGGGTTTTTTCCTTCAAAATTTTGATTGCAGAACCTTCAAAAATTTCAAAGCTAGATGTTGCAATGCCAAGAAATGATGCACCCTTATTCCGCTCTTGGTGTAGTTTGCACATTTGATTGTATTAAACTACCAAATAGTCAAGACATATTGCCGAGGGAGTAGCTCTTTATTAAGAGATTTATTGGAGTTCAGCAAAGGGTAATTGTGGGAAATCTCGTTATAGCTCAACAACACCTCGGTGAGTCCCTTATTAATTACATTCTTAGATGCTGCAATTTAAGTATGAAATGTAAATCATAGGTGTCTGAATAGCATGCCAATGAAATTATACTCAAGAATATTCATGAGGGTTTACCATTAAGACATTTGAGAAATTAATCAACAAGGAGGCTAGTCTACAATGAGAGGTCAAATAGTTACCTTTCTAAGATTACACCAAGCCCAAAGAAGGGTATTTGAGAAAAGTTGGGGTAGTCACAAAGAATTGATAAGGAAAAGCAACTAGCTAGTTTTAGCTAGACAGACCAGCACAAAGAGCCTCTACCACCTCCTTGCCACAATAAAATCATATATCACCGCATTTCCACCATCACCTACTCAACAAGATCCATCCACAAACATGAGCAGATCCCTCCACGTATCAAAGAAAGGTACTATCACCACTATACCATTTACCTGCTCTTCCTGACAAATTGAATAAGGCTTATTCATTCAAGAGGGAGGTAGTCAAGAAGATATTTAAGAACCTCTTAAAGAAGCTTGATTCTACTGAGTAAGAGTGGATGTGGGCAAGAGTCATGATCCAAACTTTTACCCCTACCACCGCATGTTAGGTCAAGTCTTAAAAGATTGCTTTACCTTTAAAGACTGGTTTGAGCGTAGCTACAAGTCAGGTGCCAGTGTTATCCCTAAGGAATATTTACTAGAATAACCCTCTAGTTCTGTTAGGATAATCCTTGGGAATATAAGCAATCTTCTTAAGACAGAGAAAGGTTGGGATATCTCCCTATCCCAAACCTCCAAGAAAATTAACTCTAAGATCAGAAAGTTACCCTTGCAAGTGCCTAAAGTAGCTCAAACCTCCAAATCTAAGGAAGGTTTGCAAGTTACTAAGGACAACTTGAAGGAGGTAGATGCCCAAATAGCAAAGAAATTCACTTACCGGATAGATATAATAGCATAACCACCGTTCGAGTCCATCACTCCATCCATCGTTGCAGCTACTACTTCTTCCTCCACTAGCTCCTCTTCTGCCAGTAGAAGTCTTGTATCAGTGGACAAGGGCACTAAACCCCTTACTCCACTTGCTTTATCAGATTTCTATCATGTACCTCCATCTAAGAACAAATCAATGAAAAAAGCTTTCACTTACATCTTGTCCACTTTTGATGCTCTATATTTTATTCCACTTGAAAACTCTCCAAGTCTACAAAATAATAATGATAACTCTAGTTCGATCATTCCTTTTTTGATTTAGAAATATATTTTCCATTTCCAAACCATTCGTTCACCCATTGATATTGATTTGGAATCATCAGACTCCAATGATCCCATAGGAGAAGCTATAGGTGAACCTGATGAGCAGGTAAAACTTTCCACTAAATCATCTCACAATGGCAAAGTTCTACCTCTTAGGGTAGCACCTCGGGATAAGGGTAAACAAGTCATTGGTTCTAGTGATCAAGAAGCCCCACCACAGGATGCTCCACTCGTGCATATGCTTATGAAGGATCAGCCCAGAGTTGACTACAATGTCCTTGCTCACCTAAGAAAGTTGATAGCTAAATTAAGCATATATGATGCCCTTATCTTATCCAAAGATATGAGGTTGTCATTGATCAAAGCTCTTCTTGATCCAGAAATATGCTTAGCTCAACTGACTACTATTGGAGAGGAGGCATGTTATTCAAGAGAAGCTCATAGAGTTATATTTAAAGATGAAGACCTTCTTTTAGTGACAACTGAGCACAACCGTCCCCTCTACATCAGAGTGGACAAGGGCATATTTAGGCTCTCCAAGGTATTAGTTGATAAATGTGCATCAGTGAACATTATGCCTAAAACCCTTGACTACTTGAGGATCGATATCTAACTCGAGAGATGGATGATGTTGAGAGGATTCAAACAAGGCGAGAGGGTTTTAGGCTCCATAGTGTTACCACTAGAGATAGATGATCAAGATAAATCAAGTTCTACATAGATTCAGATACATCTTTCACTATTTTGCTCGGTAGGCCTTGGATACATGCAAACAACATGATTCCATCTTCGTTTCACTAGTGCACCAAATTCAAAAGAGGTGGAATCGAGTATTGTGTCAAAGGAGACTTGAAGCCATTCTCAGTTAGAGAGGTCAAAATATATGAGGATGCAGCCTACTATCTTCCTCCAAATCAAAAAGTTTATTCTCATGAGCATGGTGAATGTTCAAAAATAAAATAAAAAGAAACAAAAGAAAAAGAAGAAAAAATAAGAAAAAGAAAAAAAAGAAAAAAGAAAAGAAAAAAAGGAAGAGAAAATAAAAATGCAAGTGAGCGAGAATCAGACACCGTGGAAGAGGTAGAGCCAAATGTTAAATTCTTCCCACAATTTGTTCCTCCATATGAACACATGGGTAGGGTGACTCGACCCCCACCAGGTAGAGGTAGAAATAGAGGTAGTTCCAGAGGTGGAAGACCTCCTTGCTGGTGGCCAGCCAATAGGAGCCATGTTCCAGCTCACAGGAGTACCCCCGTTAACCACATAGACTTAGAGTCCAGTTTGGAGGATGAGTCTCATGTGGTTAGCATGCCGACCAACCCCTCTTAGTGGGTCCCTTTGAAGGTGACATTCGAGCTAGATAGTGATGAAGACCAGGCCTCCAAGAAAAGCATGAATGTATCTGAATCACTATTATGTAGAACAATCAGGCAGTAGTTAGAAACTTTATCTCTAACCTCACTTTATTCCCAAAAAGTTGAAGGTTTAGTAGTTAAGGAAGCCTCCAAGTCATCCACAGGTGTCAAGCCAAAGAGATTTTTTTTGGGAGCATCATCCTCAAGTTAAGAAGTCGATGTAGAACTTGAGGATGATTCATATAAAGATTTAATAGAATTATGATTTGATTGGTACTCACCTTGGGTTCTTAACTTAGCAAAGAAGGGATTAATCCCACATACTTGGTCTAAACATAGGTCATACTACTTTAAAAGGCTATGGGACAACCAAACCAGACATCCTCAATCAAGACCAGGACAAGGATTCGACACAGTGGGTCCAGTCGATGATGACAATCATTGCCTAGTCATCATAAATCATTTGGAGTTTGATAGGTTCTTCTCAAATCATGCTAACTCTTATGAGAGGAGTATGTTTAGAAACTTAGATAGTGAGCTGAGTTAGAGATGCACCGCCATAGTTTGAAGAAGAGATTAGATCAACCATCGACAAGCTCAAAGAAATCAACTTGGGAACTGAAGAGAATCCATGTCTGACATACATCAAATCTTTATTGAATGAAGAAAAAACCAATGACTTAGTTAGGTTACTAGCTGAGTTTAAGGACTGCTTCACATGGAGTTATGAAGAAATGTCTGGTTTATCTTCTAACATAGAAGCCACAAACTAGCAATAGAACTTGATGCTAACTCTATAAAGCAAGCTCCTAGACGCATGTGATTACACATTGAACAACGGGTCACTTCTGAAATCAAGAAATTGATCGATGGCTTTATCGTGGAAGAAAATATCCTACTTAGCCGTGTCATCCCAATTAAGAAAAAGAATGGCCAAATTTGTATATGCATCAATTTTAGGGATCTAAATAAGGCATGTCCTTAGGATGAATTTTCACTTCCTATACCAGAATTAATAGTGGGCATTTCCTCATCTCATGCAGTATTCTCCTTTATGGATGGGTCATTTGGCTACAACCAAATCAAGATGGCCCCCGTGGATAAAAGAAACACTACTTTTTGAACCCCGATCAAAATTTATTGTTATAAGGTCATATCTTTTGACCTTAAAAATGCTGGTGCCACATACCAGCGGGTCATGACTCGAATCTTCGATGAACTCATTTATCATCAAGTTGAATGCTATGTCAATGATCTCGTTGTCAAAAGTAAAGAAAGGAAGACCATCACTTTGACTTGAGAGTAGTTGAACATTTAAGAAATAACCTCAAAATGAACCCCATGAAGTGTACATTCGGAGTATCTTCAAGAAAATTTCTTAGATTTATTGTCCAAAATCGGGGAATTGAAATCGACCCGGAGAAGATTAAGGCTATCTTAGAAATGCCACCCCCTAAAAGTCTAACTCAACTCAGATCATTCCCAGGGTGGTTGGTGTATTTATTATGCTTCATATCCAACTTATCAGGAAGATGCCAACCATTCTCAGCACTTGTCAAAAAGGATGCAAAGTTCAAGTAGGATGACAAGTGTCAGCATGCTTTTAAAGTCATCAAGCACTACTTGATGACGCCGCCAGTTCTATTAGTCCCTATCCCGGGCAAGCCGTTGATCCTTTACACCGCTACATTAGATGGCTCCCTTGGCTCTTTATTATCCCAAGCCAATGATGAAAGGAAAGAAAATGCTCTCTATTACCTCAGTCGTCATCTAATCTTTGCTAAGGAAAATTACCCACCTATTGAAAAGCACTGCCTAGCTTTAATCTTTACATCCCAAAAACTATAGCACTACATACTTTCCCATAAGGTATATATGATCTCTAGGATTAATCCACTATAATATCTCATAACACGATTGGCACGGTGGTCCATGATTTTTTCGTAGTTTGATATCACATTTGCACCCCTCCGTGCGGTGAAAGGACAGACATTAGCAATTTTTTTAGCAGCACTCCTACTTCCTGTTGATACTCGGCTTAATGATGACCTCCCCAATGAACAAATCATGAACTTAAGGGACACTAGCATTCACCACTGTGAGATGTATTTTGATGGTGCAGGTTCCTCTCAATGAGGAGAAGAACCATAATTTATTATCCCAGGGAAGGCAGTGGTAGGAATAGTTCTCCTAACTTTGGACCGCAATGTGATGAGATTCTCATATCATCTATCCAATCCATGCACCAATAATGAAGTTGGATATGAGGCTCTGATTGTCAGTCTGGAGTTAGTCATTATACTATGCATCCAGAGTATCAACATCTTTGGGGATTCTCAGTTAGTCATCAACCAAATTACTAGGTCTTATAAGGTTCTGAAGCCTAAGCTCCATCATTACCATAAGTAAACCATAGAGTTGTTGGCCCAAATCATAGAGGTTACCATCTATAAGATTTCTCAAGGAGAGAACATAGTAGCAGATGCATTAGCCAAGCTTGCCAAAGAGTTGGCATGTCTAGAAGATGAGTACATTCGAATAAGGGTCCAAAATAGACAAGTCTTATCCCTTATTGGTGAACTCATCGAGAAATTCTCTTTCAAGGGGAGGTTGCCATGCCAAAAGGACAGGAGTGATTGGAGGCAACTATTCATAAATTATTTAAATATAGGCAAACTCAAGAGAAATCACTAGCACCAGTGAAGTGAAAGCCCTTTCCTACCCTGGATGGAACCTTTACCACCTTGATTATATATGGTTACATTATCTCAAAAAATATGAAGCCCGTAGGATCATGACTGATGTACACTCAACTTTATGCAGAGCACATCAATCTAGTCTAAAGATGAAAGCCAAGATCAAGAGACTAGGATACTAATGGCTTCGATGATGTATGGACGTAGCTTAGATGCCACCAATGTAAACATGGTGTGGTCCTACATCAACCACCCAACATTCTACATCCTACATTGGCCTCATGGCCATTTGAGTGTTGGGGTATAGACATAATGGGTCCAATCGATCCTCCTTCTTCCAAGGGCCACCGATTCATTCTAGTTAAGGATAGTCGTGGGTAGCAAAATTACAATGGAGCAGAATGCCAAGTTGTGGTTGGAAGAGCTTGAAGGTTTAGAGGAGAGATGCCTCCAGGCATGCTAGAACCTCAAGATGCCTCCAAGCATGCCAAAACCTCAAGTTGTACAAAGCCAAAATGATTCAAGCTCATAACAAGTTGGTCCGTCCTAGAGCTTCTCAAGTAGGAGAGCTTATTTTAGTTCTAAGGAGACCAATTTTTGCCCATCGAAAGATGGGAGGTAAGTTTGAACCCACTTGGGAAGGCCCTTATGCCATAGAGAAGGCCTACCAAGGAGAATCTTTTCAACTCATAAATTGTAAAGGAGAGCGTCTGATGCTTCCAATCAATGGTCTCTACTTAAACAAATACTATCCATAAATCTTGTTTAAAATAATTATCAATAAAACTTCTTTTCATCTCAAATTTTATCTCTTCTATGTTAGAAATATCTTTTGCTTGTGAATCCTCCACGGTGTATTTAGGGTAGGTATAAGAGAACCCAAGAGGCATCCTATCCCTCCACAACACAAACACAAATCACAAATGATCCTCTAGTGCTATTAGGATAGGTGTAAGAGAACCTAAGAGGCATCCTATTTTGACTAGTACAACTAAGTTAGGTGTAAGAGAACCCAAGTGACATCCTTTTTGGTGGAGTCACAATTGCCCCTGCTGCACCATTTCATTCATTCTTCGACATGTTTAGGATAGGTGTAAGAGATCCCAAATGGCATCCTATTCCCTCTTTCACAACACAAACAAACATATATCTTTTATTTCGAGCTATTTTGAGGTGGGAGCAAGCCCCCTATGGCACTCACTCATTAGCTGCTCTAGGTCAGGCTGGCATGATACCTTGCTAGTGTGTCATCCCGGTGATTACTTGTCTAACGGATGTGAGTCCTTTTGCTTTCTACCTAACTTGACCATTGTAAATTGACAAGCACCTTATTAGTTTGGTAGGCCTCACTGTGTAACTAGTAAGCTACTTCATGTTGACTTTGTTTAAGAGGATGTAAGCCTACAAGCTTTCTTCTTGAACTAGCTATCATGCACTGACTAGGTCGAGTATATTTGAGGCTTAAGATAAGTCCCCCAGTGGCTCCATTCCTCTCGACTACTTTAAGCTTGGGTCTAGTCCTTATAAAGGACTCCTTGTTTAGTAGTCGCCCTAGATCGGATAGCCCCTATCGAGCCGAAGACAGACTATCCCGATGATCAATTCAACTTTATAGAGATGTAAGCCTACACACCTTCTTTTAGATGACAAACCGAAGGACACTTAGGTTGGTTGGTTATCTCCATGTCGACGTGACCCACCCGGGCTATACACTCTGCATGTGAGTCCCCACACTTTCTCCTTGAGTTACCCAATACCTAGTGCTTTAATAGATTTTGTATAAAGCCCTCTGCACCTCTATGGGCACTCTATTTGGATGGTCCTGCACCCCATTTAGACACTACCCTAATTATTTTGGATTGATAGTCTCCCCTTTCCTAGTAACCACCTATGGTTGGAGAATTTGTTCAGATGCACACATTCTCCCTTGGTCCAAGTAAGTCCGAGATAGACTAGTCGATGTAACTCAGCATCCTACCAGGGCATTGTATAGAATCACTACTTTGAGTTGAGATAAGTCCTCGTCACACTCTCTAGGTCACCCCATGGGTTTGACTTATTGTGCCACAAAAGATCACCCCGGTGGCCGTCCTTGCTTTGAAAGATATAAGTCTATTACACATTCTTTCCAACATGACCGTTACAAATCGACGAGTAGCCTTAGGTCGGGCCTGATTTATTGCGCAAGCGATCGATCACCCTAGTGGTTCCTTGTTTGGGAAGATGTGAGTCCCCACTCTTTCTTCATAACTCACCATTGCAAATTAAAGGCACCCCTTAGGTTGGTTTCTACTAACGGTAGACTATCCCTTTGGATTTGTAAATCTAAGATAGGTCTAGGCTAATATTAGCTCCTTCTTAGTGGATCCATCATATACCGACAAAGTCCATATAAGATTAAATTAATTTTGACTATTCTTGAGTCGATATAAGTCCACAGTGGCATTCACTCAAATAGTCACCCTAAGTCGAGTTTGATTTGTTGTGCCATCAACAAATCACCCCAACGGTTGATCCCTACTTTAGAAGATGCAAGTTTTTTACGCTTTCTTCCTAGTACAGTCATTACACACCAAAAGGCAACCCTCATACCGGATAGTCCTACCTTATGTTTGGTAGGCTATCTCTTTGGATTTGTAAATCTGAGACAGGTCAAGGCCGACATAGCCCCTTCTCAGTGGGTCCATCGCACACCAACAGGGTCCACAACATAACACACTAAATTAAATTAAATTAAATTAAATTAGATGAAATATAAATAAAATTAATCATGAGGAATACTCTTGAGTTGAGGTAAGATCCCCAGCGATGCTCACTCAGTAGTCTCCTTAGGTAGGGTTCAATGTGTTGTCCATCAAATAGATCACCCTAGCGGCTTTTCCCTCCTTTGGAAGATGTAAGTCTGCTACGCTTTCTTCCTAGCATAGTCATTGCACACCAAAAGGCAACCCAGTCGATAGTCCAACCTTATGGCGCTACCCTTTGGACTTATAAATCTAAGATAGGCCAAGGCCCCCATGGCTCCTTCTTAGTGTGGTCTATCGTACACCAACATGGTCCATAATGAAACAAATTCAAAACCAACCTCCCTAGTGGAGTCAAAGTAAACATATCGAATAGACCAAACTTCTCCCCAGTGAGGCGCAAATCAAATTGGCTTCTATAGTGGAGCTTAGATCTAAATCAAATAAATTTAATCGAGTGTACATCCTCAACGGATATGCCCTCAATCTAGAACCCTTCTCCCTAATGGATCCATAACAAATTAAACCAACCTCTAGTGGAGTCTAATCAAACAAATCAAAGAAATCTAATCAAATTCTTATCCCCAGTAGATAGCCCAAACCTGCTTCCCTAGTGGAAGGTTCGCATACCAATCCTAGAATTAGACATATCCAGCGGTGCCTCCAGCATCAATTAAAATAAAGCAAATTATAATCAATTTGATCTTGATCCCCATATTATATTCTTACCCAAACTAATCATATTCACAATCAAACTCAAATTCTTATCCCTCAACGGATAATTTGAACCTTCTTCCCTAGTGGAAGGTTCATGTACTCAATCTGCAGCGAATTCCTTATTGCTCTCTTATGCCCTTGGCATAAAGAGAGCTACATCACACTAAGATCGTGACTTTATTTTCCTCTAGGGTTTAGGTATAGTTTATTTTCATTAGTGCATGCAATCTTTTAGATATTGTTGATCATCTCGGTCAATGTTAATATTTGTGGTGTGCCTTGTTAGTTACACCACACTTATTGAGGGTCCTTTTGTTGACCTCACCTTTGGAGTGAGCTCTCAACCCCATCCTCTTAGACTTAGGAATATTCTAGACACTAAGATTTTTATAGTCATAAGACACATCTAGTGATTAGGAGAATACTTAGCCTAAGATTAAAGACTTAGAAGGGTTAAGCATAGGATTAGGCCATGCCTTAGGACTTAAGGAAATCACCTACCCTATAGCCTAAATCAATCCATATGCATATTCTCAAATCAAACCCATATTCAAATGTCAAACCAAACCTCAAATTCAAATTCAAATTCTAAATCCATATCCCAAATTTGACTCTAAATGATTGAAACCCAAAATCAAGTTCAAATTCTAAGACCCTTCCTAAGCAATATGAACCACATTCATAAGCTTAGCCAAAATTCCCTTTAGATCAAATCAAACTCAATTGATTAATTTATAAATCAATTATTCATATTCACAAATATAAATGAAATCCAAATTCAAATGACCAAAATTATATCCAAAATTAAATCCAAACCCAATCTAAGCCCTTTGAGCCAATTCTTTGGACTTAGCCAAATTCTATCCAGATCAAGTCAAAACTAATGAATTTTCTCTTGAATCAATCATTCATTCAATTATTTACCGAAATATAAATGAAACCTACAATCATCAAATCAAATTAGAGCCAACCCAAGTCAAACCCAACCTAGCCCTTTGACTTGAAAATTTCAAATGAGCCAAAATCCCTTAGACTCCAAATTGAGTGTCGTTGAATTTATATTTCAATCCAGGGCTCATATATAAGTTCAACTAAACTTGAATCAAGTCGAAACCAAACTAATTGACCCACTTAGGTCCACTTGACCCAAAGTGATAAAAAGGACCCATTTGAGCCAACTTCCAATCCAACCCAAATCAGATTGAACCAAGCTCACCAAAACCTTCCACCATGATTGTTAATCACCCTAGGATGATCAATTGCAATCAATTAGGTCAAACCAAGTCAACTTAGTCATTTGACCAAGGCAACCCTTAGCCAAATGAATCAAAACTAGTCAAAACTCATCTTACATCAAATTGATTGATACTAATGATTTGAATCAATCCAAAATTAATATTTAAATATGGCTTGACCACCAATTGAGCCAAACCAAGCCAATTGGTTATTTGATCTAAGTTGACCCAAATTGGCCTAAAGGATGAAATTGGGTCAAATCATGATCTCACCCAAATTGATTGCAACCAATGGATCTAGTTCATTCCAAATTGATTATTGAACTTGACCAAAGCCATAATTAAATTAATTTAATCAATCGAGCCCAATTGAGCCATTTAGCCCAAATTAGCCTAAAGGGTCAATTTGGCTAAAATCTAAATTAAATCCAAATTGACTCAAACCAAAGACCCCATTCATCTTCAATTAGCCAATTGAACATGAATCAACCCATAACCCAAGCCAATTTGGCTAATTTTGGTCAAATTGGTCAACTTGACCCATTTGACCGATTTGATTCCCAATGAGCCAAAATTAATTATAAGCCAAATTAAATCAAATTGATCATACCAAAACTCTTCAAATTATCATTTGAACCTAACCTAAGCTTTAGTTTGACCCAATTTGACCAATTGGTCAACCTAACCCGATATGACCCACTGTGACCCATATAAAGCAAATTGAGCCAAATCCCTTGTATCCAAGCCATGCCCATTGGGAGCTGATCAATCCCGACCCAAACTTATTTAGGATCAGCCAAAAATCAACCCAACCCAATTAAATCTCTCATGTGTCCTCTCTCACATAAGATTCCACCAAACCTCATTTAATTCTCCCCATCACATGCCTTCAACTCCCCCCCCCCCATCCATGGAAGTCAATGGAGCTGATCATATGGCAACAAGAGAGAACTTTGGAGCAAAAATCCAAAGTTCTCAATCAATCCATCATCCATCTCAACCACCCCAAGCAAAATGACAACACTTTGGAGCCAAAAAATTCAAAAAAGGTGGATTTTTGACCATTATTAAAGGAGGGGGAATGAGGCTTCATTCTACTTCCTCCTACCACTATTCAGCCCCCAAGAGCTCCCCAAAGCAACCAACCACCACTTCCCCACCTCCCTTGAGCCAAAAACATCAAAACAGGGAGGATTCCGACGAGGAAATGGAAAGCACTGAAAAATACATCATTCCAAAGTGAAGACGAAGGCTACACTAATTCCAAAGATTTCTCTTGCACCTAGGAGCTCGCTCGGATCTTCACCACCATCAAAAACCATCTCCGGCAAGGTAAATTTTTCCAAACTTTAGCTACCTTATGATTTCTCGCTTTTCGTGTTAATTTCCTTACAATTTTAAGAAATTTCCTTAGATAAACCCCATATTTTTTATTTTATTTGATCCCAATGCAAAGTATAATTTTTTTCAGAGAAAATCAACGCAAAAATGAGCTCAATCGGACCTCATGTCGCATTTTTTTACAATTTTCCGCCTATTATCTCAAGCGCCCATCCATCCTTGGATCGATGGATCGCGGTCAAATCGCATCCGGACACCCGTAACACAAGACCGATATCGCGACGATCTAATCATCCATCCGCGGATCGATCCGATCAACGAGACACACATCATTTTCCGATCCGTGTTTTCCGCTAACCATAATGCGGATACCACGCCGATCATCGCACCGCGGTGTGGCATCGCTGGTCGTTAGTGCCCGCACACGTGATTGTTAAGTGGAAAAATCACCTATTTTTTGATTTTAAAAATTATTTAAGTGTTCTGAAACTTTGAAAATTCATAAAAAATAAAATACCCAATGAAAAATCACAAGTAAGAGCTCGTTGAATTTGTCTTTCCAAGCGGAATCCAAAGAACCAAAAATTTCCAAATTCCACTCAATAGTTTGAGCTTAATTTAGATTTTAGTAAAAAAAAGTTTCATTAATTACTCTAAAAATATAAATCAAATAAGTTGAAATTTTCAGGGATTGAAATTAAAGATAAAGCACACCTATGATAAAAATCTCAAGTAAAAATGACTTCTGGATTAGGAGAAATTAAATTTTGAAGTTGAGATTATCTATTTTAATAAAATAAATCAAATAATAAAATCCAAAAAATTATAAAAATCTTCCAAATGGCTTAAATCACTTCATTTAACATCTAAGATTCTAATAATAATAATAATAATAATAATAATAAAATAATAATAATATGATCTTAAGCTTAATGAACCTACAATAAATATTTAGGGTTAATATTTAATAAATTAAAATTAATTAAAATGAAATTCATAATAGTCAAATAATAAATTAAAATCGAAATAAAATATCACTTAAAATATTAATCAAACCAAATAAAAAAAATATCACATAATCTGAAAATTAAATTAAATATATTAAACCTATTTAAGATATTAAAACTCAATCAAATATTTAAATCTTAAATTGAACTTAAAAATTAAACAAATCAAGAAACTTTAACATTCAAACTAGTATAACTAAATCACACTAAGCATAGAATCTTAATCATGTGAAACTCTTAATGAATATAAATAAATTGAAACTAATCATTAAGAAACTCAAAAGTTAAATTAATTATAAATCCAATACATCATAATCGCAATATTAATCAAACCAAATTAATCAAACATCTAATTAATGCAAACTTAATGAATTAATCCATCATCTTAATGAATCAAATTAATTTAAATAAATTACATTAAAGCTAACTCTTAAATTAAGCATAAATCAAACCACTAATTAAATTTAATAATTAATCACACCCCTCAAGTAAACTAATTAAGTTAATTAAATTAATCATATTAAACCAAAGCTTAATCAAACATAAATGCAATTAAATACCAATCAAATTCTAAATTAAAAATAAATCATTACGTTATTAATTACATCATTAACCTAAATAAATATAAAACCAAATTAAAATTAAATAAATCTTTAATTTAATAATCTATAAACACACTTCTAATTAAACTAATTATTTTTAATCCAATTGAATAAACAATTAAATGCAAACTTAATGAATTAATCCATCATCTTAATAAACCAAATTAACTTTTAAATCAAATTCAAATCAAACACTTAAACTAATTAATGATCACACCTCTAAATAAATAAGTTAATCAAATTAATCATATTAAACTTAAGCTTAATCAAACATAAAATGTAATTAAATGCCAATCAAATCAACTTAAACTTAAATCATTAAGTCAATTACATCATTAACCTAAATAAATATGAAATCAAATTAAAAATTAAACAAATCTTTATTTAATTTAATAATTGATCACACCTCTTAAACAAGCTAATTAAGTTAATCAAATTAATCATATTAAACTTAAGCTTAATCAAACATATTTGAATAAAATAAAATGCAATTAAATTCCAATCTAAACCTAAATTATTAAGTCATTAATTACATCATTAATCTAAACAAATATGAAATCAAATTGAAAATTAAACAAATCTTTATAATTAACATAAATACACTTCTTAATTAAACTAATTACATAATCACATTGAACCTAAGCAAACTCATACACTAATAAAGCTAATCAAATCAAATTAAATCAAATTAAGAAAGACTCTAATCAATTTAATATGTAATCAAATCTCATTCAACCTACTTAAATAAGATAAACTAATTAACTATATGAAATCAAAATACAAACCAAACTTTGATAAACATGACAAATGGATGAGATTAAAAATAAAATCCTAATTAAAAAGAATCAAACTCAATTAAAATCAAAATGAAATCTCAATTAATCTAATCCGATCAAACTACAAATAAATGCACTATAATCAAAATCAAATAAACATAAAATTAAGTCACATAACCATAACCAAAGAAAAGAAATAGATATTAATTTAAAAGGATATTAAATTATCCAAATTTAATTAAACTAAGACATCTAATCTAAAATTAATCAATCAAAAAGACATGGATTTAAACAAACTTAAACTTCATTAGAGATTAAGGATATTGAATTATCAAGATTTAATCAAATCAACACATTTAATCTAAAATTAATCAATAAAAAAACACATGGATTTAAACAAACTTAAACCTCATTAGATATTATGGATATTGAATTATCAAAATTTAATTGAATCAACACATTCAATCTAAAATTAATCAATTAGATACATGAAGATTAAACAAACTCAAATTCTAAAATCTAAATCAAATCAATTAAATTGAATTAAATAAATTACACAAATTCAAATGGGCTAATTAAGATACTTAAGGACCTTAGTTAGACTCTTTAGGAGTTAGGATGAAGAATAGAGTGAGTTCTATCTACAAATGAAATTCATTCTACTCTTCATTCTTGAAAACCTAAACATCATTTTAACCAAATAAAAGTGAAATAAAAATGAAAAAATAAATTATTAAATCATATAAATTAAAATCACCCAAAGGTAAAATTTAAACAAATTCAAACTCCAAATTGAAACTTAAACTAAAGAAGCCTAATAAAGTCTCACACAAACCTTAAGCACACACATTAGAATACTAAGTCATCGCTTCTTTTGCGAAGTTAGGGCGTTGTATGCATAATGTTGTGTTTTGTTTTGTGATGTAATATTTTAGACTATGTTGGTGTATGACAGATGAGGTAGTGATTAGCCTAATCATATTTTCTACAGAGTTGTGTTGTCATGTAATAAAAATATATATATAAATGCTTTTGATGTGTAGGTTGCTTAACCCCTAACCATAACCAATGTTAGGATAGTTTGGTTACCCATGTAAGTCCAAATTATTCATATAACCGCTTGAATTGTATGGTGTGTTTAGCTAACATTTATTTTGGTGTGTAGTTAGATTTACTTTTCCTATTTTTAATGTAATTTTGCATTAGGAATTAGGATTAGTGTTATAAGAGATTAGATGAGCAAAGTGGCTAAGGCTTAGCCTGATGAAAGCAAATTAAATCAAAAGAAAGAGAAGGAAGAAATGAATAAAAGAAGACCCCCATAGCATGTATTATTTTTGTAATTTGGGTTGCATAAGGGTAGAGCTCAGCTACCCATCTTTTTTCTCTTTACGGGGTGTACGGCAAAACTCGACAGCACTGGCCTTTTATTCTTTTACGGTAGTCTATAAAATTGTTTAATGTCTTGTTTAGATTGCACACTAGAATAGTATGCTTTTCATAACTTCTTTTGATTGATGTTTGAATGTGTGGCATGGATGTGATAGGCTCTTAGGATAAAATTAATTTTTCTACCCCAATTAATAACTCGTAATTAAAATTTAAAATAACTCATAACCTCACATAAAAGCCTAAGAATTAAATCAAGATAATAAAATTTTTAGCAAACCCTTAACTAGATGAATGAATGTATAATATTATTCATGTCATATTCTTCCACTCTTGTTAAGAGGGGGCTTCCATCTATGCCAGAGAATAAAGGCTTAACGCATGAGAGCCTTTGATGGAAGAACACCCCTTTCACTTTTGACTTTGTCCATAATCAAGTTCTCATGCATTTAGGAATACAAAATCTCATAGCCTGTGTCAAAATAAAGAGTCCAAAAGAATCAAATAAATTTGATACAATTTGTATTAGATTAAGTCATGAATTCATACCACTCATGCTCTAGTATCTTAGGAGTGAGTTTAAGGACTTAGTCTCTTTCTAAATAATAACTATCCTAGCCATCTTGCAATACATAAGACTTGGCCACATGGATTTAAAATGTAGGAGGTGTTAGTTGGTAGCCACTCCAGGCGCTTGTAAGTCCAATAGTCAGATGGTTTATTCTCTCTTGTGGAGGTAAACTATATACTCATTTTCACCTTAGATTTAGAGTGGTTTATACCAAAGCTCTAACTTAGGATCAATTGTTGTTTTTTACAAGCATAAATCCTTACCTCTTAGGCATTTCCACAATCTTATGTTGTGGGATTATAAGTCCTAGTATTCTAATAAAATGTCAACTCAAATGATTAACTTCTTCAATTTCAAAAATATAAAGCCCAACCACAGGATAGATTGGAATGCTCACTAGGCTTCCTAGTATCATGAGCATTCCCTACCCATCTCCTTTTTACTTTCAATAATAAGTCTTCTCCTTGATATATCCCATTTGATTTTCTAAAAAAACAAATCCTTTGATAGTTTTAGCCTTGAAATCTTTGGAGACCCTAATTGTCTACTTTAATCAAGAGTATTCTTAAGAAATTCCCATTGCTTAGGATGTAATTAACTATGTGGGCTTGCCTCCATAGGAAACTTAACAAATCTGGCTTAAAATAAACCCTACTTTACTTTTCCATCTAAAGTTTGGGAAAGATCTCTGGTATATTCGAAGACCCATCATGTCTTAGGACTTCTTATTAGGTGATTAGGTCCATTATAGGGTGGTGATTTCTATCTTTTGAGATAGTACATCATTTTTTAATGTCATATCTGATTACTTCAATAAGTATCCCCTAAGATTTGCGTGGTGTCCCACATCTCAAAAATAAACACCACAGTTGGGCAAGGTTCAGATATTTGGAGAGACCTTTGAAGATATTTGTGTTGTGTATCTTTTTTGAAAATTTTGATTTTGAAAAAATTTACTTAGCAAATTTAGGTATGCTAAGAAAAGGTTTTGATTGTGTGTTTTGAAAATTTTGTGAAAGTATATTTTCTTGTGATGATGGGTTATGTGTGTGATGTATGTTGATTTGAGAATGAGGCTTCTTACTTGACAAATTTGGTATGTTAAGTAGAGGCCAATTGTATTTGATATGTGTTTGCTTGATTTGAAAATGAGGCTCTTACTTTACAAATTTGGTATGTTAAGTAGGAGCCAATTATGATTTATAATTTGTGTTTTATTTGCTTTTGAAAATGAGACTTCCATTTAACAAAATTTGGTATGTTAAGTGGAAGCCAAATGTGATTTGATTATATTTTAAAAATGAGACTCTCACTTAACAAATTTGGTATGTTAAGTGAAAATCAAATGTGATATGATTTGAAAATGAGATTCTTACTTAACAAATTTGGTATGTTAAGTAGGAATCAAATATGATTTTTTTTTGAAAATGGGGCTCTTACTTAACAAATTTGGTATGTTAAGTAGGAATCAAATGTGATATGATTTGAAAAATGAGATTCTTACTTAAAAAAATTTCTATGTTAAGTAGGAATCAAATGTGATTATGTTTTGTTTGAAAGAGGGGAAATTTATTTAACAAATTTGGGTATGTTAAATAAAGTTCAATTTATTTTTGTGAATTTTGAAAAAAAAGGACTCTCATTTGACAAATTCGGGTATATCAAATGGAGTCCAAAAATGTCTTGATTTTATGTGTGTGATTTCTTGCTTTTGAAAAGAGAGAAACTTCAACTCTAGCATATGTGAAATATGTTAAGTAAATTTTCAATTTTATGCTATGATTTTATTTGAAGATAGGATCATCATTCAACAAATTTAAGCATGTTGAATGAAGGTGGTTTATCTCCAAAAGTATGCTTTTAAAAAAGAGGGAAACTCCAACTCTAGAATATGTGGCTTATGTTAAGTGGAGTTTCAATGTTATGATTTTTGAAAATAGAATCTTCATTCAACAAATTTGAATATGTTGAATGGAGATAACTATTTTCAAAAAGATGCTTTTAAAAAATTTATTTTGATTTGATTTTGAAAATAACCTCCATGAAACAATCATGGGGATTGTTAGATGAAATATGGTTATATAAGTTTTATGCTTTTGGAAAATTTCTTATGAATTTTGTGCAAAATCTTTTGTTATGTGAATTTTAAAAAAGTGCTTTTGGAAAGTGATTTTGCAAAAGAGTTTGTTTTCTTAAATATTGAAATGAACCTTGCCTCACTGTTAGTAGGAGCTTCTAAAATTTTTTCATCTCCTTTTATTAGTTAATTTTATCTTTCACCTATTGCAAACCCAATAGGGGTTTTAGGACCTACAAGGAGTGAGGTCCTAAAACCTAGAGGATGTTGACTAGCTTTTCTTAAGAATGAAAGTAAGTTAAGTGACAATGGAAGGAAATATAGCCTTGGACTTATATGAAATACAAGTCCACTGTCGATGGTTGGAGACAACAATTATCTACTAGAGATGGAGAGAGGAATTAAACCCAGCGAAGTCACCAGAAAAATTTGTGGTGTTTATTTTTAGATTTATGTGTATATAGAGGGGACACCACGCATATCTGAGGGTGTACTTATTAAGGTGATCGAGTACAACATTAAGAAATAGAAATATCTCGAAAGATAAAAATCACTACTCTATAATGAACCAAATCACCCTCCTAAGGCATGATGAGTCTTCAAATATACTAGAGATTTTTCCCCTACTTTGCATGGATAAATAAAGTATATTTTAATTAAACTAGGTTCTAAACTTTCATATCAAGGCAAGCCCACATAGTTAATTACATCCTAAGGAAGGTGAGTTCTTTAAGAATACTTTCAATTAAAGTAGACAAATATTGTCTCCAAAGATTTCAAAGATAAGACTATCAATAAATTGGTTATGTTTATAAAATCAAGTGGGATAGATCAAAAAGAGAGACTTATTTATTGAAGCCAAAGAAGATGAGTAGGGGATGCTCATTATACTAGGAAGCCTAGTGAGCATCCCAAGCTATCCTATGGTTAGGCTTTATATATTTGAAATTGAGGAGAGTTATGTATTTGAGTTGAAATTTATTAGAAAGCTAGACTTATAATCCCACAATACAAGATTGTGAAAAGGCCAAGAGGTGAGGATTTATGTTTATAGGGGGAAATAATAATCTTAAATTCTAAATCTAGGGAGCTTTAGCGAGGGCCAAAGCATGTCCTAAATCTAAGACAAAAATGAGTATATTATTTACCTCCACAAGAGAGAGTAAACCACATCATAGACTTATAACTCAGTGGCAACTCCTAACACCTCCTACATTAAACCATGTGGTCAAGTCATATGTTTTGCAAGATGGTTAGAATGTTATTATTTAGAAAGAAACTAAAAGTCCTTAAACCCACTCCCTAAGATACTAGAGCATGAGTGGCATGAATAATGACTTAGTCTAATGTAAATTTTGTCAAATTTTATTTAATTTTGGACTCTTTATTTTGACAAAAGCCGTAGGATTTTTATATGCCTAAATGCATGATAAAGTAGGTTATGGGCCAAATCAAGAAATAAGAGGGTGAAGCCCGGTAAGTAGGAGTTGCTCTCATAGGTCAAGTGGTTCCCATGCGTGCAAGAATGGGGGCCCTCATTTTACAAGAGTGGTAGAAGATGCATGTATGATATTAGACATACAACATTGAGCTAAGGGGTTGTTAAATCTTTTAATTATCTTGATTTAATACCTAAGCTTTCATTGAGGTTATGAGTTACTTAGAAAAATAGATTATGAGTTATGAATGGGGTAAAAAGTTTATTTTTTCCTAAGAGCCTAAGTGGACCCAAGCCACACATTAAATCACCATACATGAAGTAACTAGGAAAATACATGCCATTTATATTGCACAATGTAAAAAAATCATCAAACAATTTATAAACTCAACGTGAAAGAATAACATCTGCTCTACCAGCATAAACCCGAAAAGAGAAGTGGGTAGCCAAGCTCTACCCTTATGTAACCCGACAAATGAAAGAATAATTACAAATTATAAATGATAACTTAGGCTCCAAAAATTGAAAATAAGACTTTTTTAAGAGATTCTTAAAGATCTTCATGACTATCTCTCCCTTGAATGAATAAGGTTTATTCAATCTATCGGTAAAAGTAGATATAGTAAAGATGTAGGACCGCTATTGATGATGTGGGAGGAGACGGCGAGGTGGAAGGCTAACCGGGTGGCTTATGAAGGTGGGTGGTGGTAGAGGAGGCTGTTGAGCTCGAGGCCTATCTGATTGAACCCTAACTGGCTGCTTTGCCTTGTCAACTACTATGACTACCCTTGGTTTCTTCTCAAATGCCTTATGATGTCTGGGCTTGGCTGATTGGTCCTAGAAAGGCAACTGTTTAGCTTTTTCTTGTAGATTAGCTACCTTGTTGCTTAATTTCTCAAAAGTTTTGATTGTAAAACCCTTGAGCATGAAAGCAACTAGGCCATGGATGTTCTTCAAGAGAATCTCAATTGTGTGTTGTTCAAACAGCTATGGTTTCTATTTTATACTCAGGTTTCTCCACCTGAGAATATAATCAACAAGGGACTAGTTGTGGACTTGCATCGCTACAATAAGATCACATACAATAACCTTTGATGAGCACCAGTGAAGAGGTACTCTAACTCAAAAAATATCTTTACCAAATCATTGGGCAATTCGGCATACCAAACAACACCCACTAGATCACTACAATAATTTAAAAGAAGGGCATCACTACCACGCTGCGAAGGCCCTAAAATGTGCAATTTATTGGTGGTTCCCACGCCATAAAAAAATCTTGAAGGAAGGTAAAGCTAGATATACAAAGATCAAATTCTCTGGTATGATCTACCTTTTGGAATATATGAGCCAGCTCGGGCATGTGCCAACGCATCCCCCACCTACAGCTCCACCAACAGCTTGATATCAATTTCATGCATGAAGTGCTATACACCACCTTCTTATGCAAGCTACCACCATCTTCCTTCACAGGCATGCATCTAGGATGATCTAAGGTATGTGTCAACTCTGCCTTATCAACTACTATGGGAGAAGGCTATGAAACTGGGGCTGAACTCTGCAATGTTGACACCACTGCCATCAACTCCTCAATCTTCTTCCCTATTTTATCAATATGATCATCTTTCTGCCTAAGCTAGTGGAGGAGGTGTTGAGTTGAATGGACTTTGTCCTCTTCAACTACAATACCTTCCTAGATCTGTTGATCTCTATAGAGGGAGCCTCTAGTATCGACCATGTGCACCTCGGCCAAATTCTCAAGAAGGTCATCTTCATCAGGATCAAATGCTACCCTCTCATCCTCAGAATATGTGCGATCTCTACCTAAGAGTTCCCTCTTCTCGGCAAAGTAAGCTACTACAACCTCATCCAAGGAATGATCTAATCATGTCGGCATAAATACTGCAACCGTAAGTAGATGTGCTCACCCACGTAAATACATCTAACACCGCCACTGCTATCTCTTTGGGGGGGGTCCATGGCCATGGGAACTACCAAATTATCTCCCTCCCCCTCTACTACTACCACTATCACTGACTCTGATGGTGGTGGTGGTGGTGGTGGTGGTGGTGGTGGTGCGACCATGACGCTATAGAGTCACCACTCCTTCTTCACCAAGACTGAAATAGGAGGTCGAGTAGGGAAACTCGCCCTCACCTCAGTCGATGGAGTAGATAAAGTGGGATCCTTTGGTCGTAGTCAGATCACCAAAGGAACTTTCTTCTCCCCAAATGCTATCTTATGTTCCTTTGTGGGAATGGTAGATGGTGGGACTTGAACTGGTGATGGCGAGCGAGGAGTGGATCAATGTGGTGGAGATGTCACCAATTCCACCCTCGCCCCTGCGACTGGTGGTACCCTTCAACACTATGTTGTCCCTATTGGTCCTGATGATCGGGAAATCAGAGTGGAGGCCATTCGCAAACCTCCATCACTCCACTCTCGATCGCTACTGACTCGATGCTCTATCATCAATGTCACACTCTGGGATGATCAAAAGTCAAATAGTGTGCTGCACTACTCTCAGGCATCCATAGTGCTCATAACCGCATAGGACTTCCTCTTGTCCCGAGCTGAAACCTCATGGTATGTGGGCGGTGGAGGTGATGCAACTATCTTCTTGTAGTCTTCCTCTCCAACTGATACCGAGAGGATAAAACTTGTTACCGCTGAGTAATGGAGAGACCTCCCAGGGTGAACCCTCCTCTATAATGTAAGATGCTGCATATATCTCTCAGGATGCACACTCGTGGTGTTGCTTGATCTTGCAGCTCCTATTGCGTCACTGTGTGCAGTGCTATGTGCAGCTAAGTAAGGTAGTGTGAGAACTAATTCTTACCTCAAAGGTAGGAGAGACTATCTATGAAGCCAAGATATCCTTCCCCTTATAGGGGACCAATGAGGAGGTGCTAGCACCCACCTGAGCGGCTGTAGGAGCTGAACTAACTGGTGGAACCTCGATCTCTTTCCTCTTCAAGGAAGGATACTCGATGGAAGGTCAAGGTGGATGACCGCTTCTACCCACCTCATCTTGACAGTGGTGAGGGTCACCCTCACAAGTAATCCTCCAAATCCTGCAAAGAAAACCAAGTGGGTGGAGCGAGGGAGGCTACCGATCAAGGCCAAATCCATCCCAACTAAAAGGTGAAGATGAACTGGGAGGCCATGTATATGGATGTCTACACTCTCTGCATGTGTTGAAATGTAACAGTCATGTTTTTGCTTTAATTCCCCAAGAGAGCAGAGATTTGACCCAACCCACACTCAATAATTTGAATATGTTAAGTGAGGTTCAGTGGAGAGATTTTGGTATGATGAGGAGAGTCTTTGCCATTTGATTTTGATTTATAACCCATACTCAACCAATTTCAGTAGGTTGGGTGGGGTTCAAATATTTGAAGATGTTTGTATTGCTATCTTATTTGAAAATATTTTTGATTTTGAAGAACTTTACTTAGCAAATTTAGGTATGCTTCACTTAACAAATGTGGTATGTTAAGTGAGAACCAAATTTGATATCATATGTATTTGAGGATGGGACTCGCCAACAAATGGTATGTTATGAAAGCCAAATGTAAGTTGAAATGAGAGACTCTCACTTAACAAATGGAGTATGTTAAGTGAAAGCCAAATTTGTATGTTGAAGATGAGACTCTCACTTAACAAATGGAGTATGTTAAGTGAAAGCCAAATTTGTATGTTGAAAATGAGACTCTCACTTAACAAATGGAGTATGTTAAGTGAAAGCCAAATTTTTATGTTGAAGATGAGACCCTCAACAAATGGAGTATGTTAAATGAAAGCCAAATGTATATTTTGGAAATGAGACTCTCACCAAATGTAGTGATAGCCAAATATATGGAAAATGAGACTCTCACCAAACAAATGGAAAATTTGTATGTTTTGAACATGAGATTCTCACTTAACAAAGGGGGTATGTTAAGTGAAAACCAAATTTATATGTTTTGAAAATGGGGCTCTCACTTAACAAATGGAGTATGCTAAGTGAAAGTCAAATGCATGTTCAAAAATGGGACCCTCACTTAACAAATTTGGTATGTTAAGTGGTGGTCAAATTTATATCTTGAAAATGAGACTCCCACTTAACAAATTGGATATGTTAAGTGAAAGTCAAATTTATGTCTTGAAAATGAGACTCTCACTTAACAAATTGGATATATTAAGTGAAAGCCAAATGCATGTTTGGAAATGAGACGCTCACTTAACAAATTTGGTATGTTAAGTGGAGGTCAAATTTAGGTTTGATTTAAAAAATGAGATTCTCACTTAACAAATTTGGTATGTTAAGTGGGAATCAATTCTGGCATGATTTGCTCTTAAAAAGAGGGAAGCTTCAATTCTAACATATGTGAAATATGTTAAGTAAAGTTTTAATTTTATTATTTGATATTATTTGAAGATAGACTCCTCACTCAACAATTTTGGGTATGTTGAATGAATAGGGTCATTTTCAAAAATGTGCTTCTGAAAAGATGATTTTAATCTTGATTCTAAAAAGAACCTCCATGTAACAATCATATGGATTGTTAAATGGGGATTAGTTATATAAATTTTGTGAAAGGTTCTTTGCAAAAAAAAATATTTTCTTAATCATTAAGATGAACCTTGCCTCACCAAGCTAGTCGTAAGAAGGTTTCAAATTTTTTTCATTTCCTTTCATGAGTTAATTTTATTTTTTTCACCTATTGGGGAAACCCAATAGGGGTTCTAGGACCTACAATGAGTGAGGTCCTAAAACCTAGAGGATGTTAGCTAGCTTTGCTTAAAAATAAAATAAGCTTAGTGCCAACGGAAGAAAAGATAGTCTTGAACTCATATGAAATGCAAGTCCACTATCTACGCTTTTGGAGCACAATGGTTAAAAATAGCAAATACGTAACCGAACGAAGTACAGTCAAAAAAAATCTGTGGTGTTTTTTTTTTATTCATGTGTATATGTATGTGTGTGCATATGGGAGGGACCACCAGACCTGGAGTGTACTTATTGATGAGGGAGATATCAAGGAATAGTATACTATCTCGAAAGATAGAACTCACTACCCTATGATGGACCTAATCATCTAATAAGGACTCCTAAGGCATGATGGGTCTTCGAATGTACCAGAGATTTTTTCCTTACTTTACATGGATGAATAAAGTAGAGTTTATTTAAACCAAGTTCTAAAGTTCCCTATGGGGGCAAGCCCTCATAATTAATTACATCCTAAGGAAGCTAAATTCCTTAGGAATACTCTCGATTAAAGTAGATAATTTTTGTCTCCAAAGAATTTAAAGATAGGACTATCAATAAATTGGCTATATTTGGAAGATCAAGGGATAGATCAAAAGGAAAGACTTATTATCGAAATCAAATGGAGATGAGAAGGGGATGCTCATGATACTGGGAAGCCTAGTGAGCATCTCAGACTATCCTATAATTGGGCTTTATATATTTGAAATTGAGAAGAATTATATGTTTGAGTTGAAGTTTTATTAGAAATCTAGGACTTATGATTTCATAATATAAGATTATGAAAATATCTAAGAGATGAGGATTTATGCTTGTAGCCCCTAAGAGAAATAGCATCAAATCCTAAATCTATGGAGCTCTAGTGAGGCCAAAGCATGACCTAAATCTAAGGTGAAAGTGGTATTTTATTTACCTCCACAAGAGAGAGTAAACCATCGACTCTACTTATAACCACTGAGTGGCTACTAACTCCTCCTACATTTTAAAACCATGTAGGCAAGTCTTATGATTTTGTAAGATGGCTAGGTTGTTATTATTTAGAAAAGAAGCTAAAGTCCTTAAACCCACTCCCTAAGAGACTAGAGCATGAGTGGTATGAATAATGACTTAGTCTAAAGTAAATCTTATCAAGTTTTATTTAATTTTTGACTCTTTATTTTGACACAAGCTATAGGATCTTTATATGCCTAAATGCATGATGAAGTTGATCATGGGCCAAATCAAAAGAGAAAGAGGTGTTTTCCATCATAGGCACTCAAAGGTTAAGCCTATTCTATCTGGCAAAGATGGAATCCCTCTCTTAACACGAGTGAAACAAGATGACTTGCGTGTTGTTAAACATATAACATCCAGCTAAGGGGTTGCTAAATATTTTATTATCTTGATTTAATGCTTAAGTTTTATGTGAGGTTATGAGTTATTTTAAAAGTTTAGTTATGAGTTATCATTGGGTAGAAAATTTATTTTTATCCTAAGAGCCTAATCGCATCCAGGCCATACAACAATCACCAGTCATAAATAAACTATAAAGAGACATGCTTTCTCTAATGCACAAGCTAAACAAAATATCAAACAATTTTATAAAGCTAACACAAAAGAATAAGATGTCGGTGCATTCGAGTACCGTTGTACAACCCGAAAAAGAAATGGGTAGCCGGGCTCTACCCTTATACAACCCAGTATAATGAAAGAATAATTACAATTTAATTATAACAAATGAATGGGAGCTATGGGTGATCTTCAAATCTTCAAAGATCCTTCTTTCCTTCATTTCCTTCTTCCATTTGGTTGGGCAAGCTCCATAGGATCACATGGTACATAAGACTTGGTCTTGTAACCAACGTTTATCCTAAGCCGTCATAACACTAATCCTAATTCCTAATATAAAATTATATTAAAAATAGAAAAGTAAATCTGACTATACCTGCAAAATAAGTGTTAGCAAAACACACCATACAACCCAAGAAGATATATGAATAATTTGGACTTAGCACCATGCACATGGGTAACCAAGTCCACCTATCCTAATCTAGATTATGCTTAAGAGTTAAGCAACCTACACAGTAAAATATTTATATTTATTTTAAGCACCCTTAAGCATAATCTCTTGCAGAAAATATGATTAGGCTAATCACAGCCTAACATCCAGTATATGCACATACACCCTAACATCCAAGTCTACAACATTACATCACAAAATAAAATATACATCAAACCATACACCACCCTAACATAAAGTTAGAAGTGGTGACTTAATCTAATGTGTGAAAGTTAAGATTTGTGTGGTATGTCCTAGCTAGACTTTATAGTTAAAATTTTTTAAATGTAGAAAGATTCAATTTAAAGGGTGGTTTCACTTTAAGTGGTTTAATTGATTTGTAAATTTTACTTAATGTTTTCTTTTATTTCATTTGACCTACACAAAATAACTAAGTATTATGAAGAGAAAGAAATAGAGGATCACTCTCTTTTATCCCTACCTTAAGTCACATCTAAAGTAAATTAATTAATCAATTCCCTTTAGTGAATGGCTTATTACATGTTTTAATTAATCTTAAGTTTAGGTTAATTTTAAATAAACTCATTCAATAAGAAAGGTATCTTAATGGTTAGTTGGAATGAATTACTATCACATAACACATATTTATTCATTTCTTTCCATCATGTATATCATGCATATGATTAGAGCCTAAGCATAGCTATACATGTAATTTGTATCTTAGCACACTTAAATGATGAATGTGAGTGAATATATTTGGAATTAATATTTCATTTGGTTGAATGATTTTGTCATATTAATTTAAAGCTCTATCTAAATTTTTATGAAAGCATAAGGAAAGAACCTTAAATCACATGACTACTCAACTCAACCAAATAAACAAAGTGTGAATGCATGCCTTTTTAATAGAAAAAGAGGGTTTTCATTCATTATCTAAGTACACATCCACATGTATAAAAGTTTTAAGCGAGTGTGTCACCATTGTCCTGCACCAAGGGAACAAGGTAGGAACCTCCTTGGGGCTACTTAAAGTTGTGCGTCAGTGGAATGTCCAGACTAATATACCACTATTCTTAGATACATATGGATGTATAAACAACTATAAGAATAGAAAACTATGAAAAAATTGTATTTTGATTTAATTTATTTATTTTATGTAAATGAATTAAAGCTTCTACTTAAATTTTAATGTCCAAATGCATAAGAATGAAATCAAGCAGGTATGTCGCCATTATTCTACACCAAGGGAACAAGGTAGGAACCTCCTTAGGGCTACTTAAAGTTGTGCATCCTTCGGATGTCCAGACTAATATACTGCTAACATTCTTACTTATGCAAATCAACAAATGAATGTAAGGAAGAGACTTGATTTCATACACTAGATTTATATTCACTTGTATTTCCTATGTATATATAACTAAATTTATAACATATGTATATTCATTCATTTATAAACTTTTGAAAATATATTTGATTTAATAGTGATACTAGCCACATATATTTTAATTTAAATCAACACATATAAATTTGACATAAAGAAATCATTTTATTTAATTAATTTAAAAGAGATGGATGCATGAATCATATGTCATATAATATTTAACATGATTGGGAGGAAATAAAATAACACAAGCATGTGATTTCATTCAATCCAACTAAGTTCTAAGGACAATCAAACTAAATAAGATTATTTAAAATAACCCAAAGTTCTTTAATGTCATTTCATTTTCATGTTTGATTTGATTTAAGGAATGTGGAAGAAATTTGTTGATCCTAATCTCATCCTCCATGTGTGACTTAATTTGGTTTAATGAAAGAGTAATTAGGTTGATTTTATGTCTTAATTAGGTTAGGGTATGAATTAAGTCAATTAATTAACCCTTACCTACATCACCTTAAGTTAATTAACTAATTAATAATGAGCCAATATGATATGCAACCACATGAAAACTAAATTTGCAATGCTCCTAAGAAATGAAAGGGGCCTAATGCAATTAGCTCATGATTAAAAGTTAATTAAGCTTAAGGGATCTCGCTTAACTATTTTTATGATTTTTTTCACAAATGTGAGTTAATCATAATTTTATTAGCTCTCTCTTTAGGTTATTGAACAGCCAAAGAGCTACCCATGATGGATTATTGGTAATTAGATGTGAAGTGGATTTTAGATTAAGTTAATTAAGCTCATTAACCCATTTGTTAAGAATTAGACATTTTTAATTAATAAAATTAACTTAATAAAAGATATCAAGAAAGAGGTCTTAATCTCAATCCCTAAGTCCCATATTTGATTATTTAGGCTCTGATTTTATCTTGAAGATTTTAATTAATTAAGCACTTAATTACCTCATTAATCATTAATTAATCAAATTCCAAAAAGTTAAGGAAAACTTAGGAAATGAATTAGGAAAAATATCCCAGTTACATTCCCTAAGCTCCCTAACTATTCAACGGAGGTAATTAGGCTTAAATGATTAATTAAGCTACTGTTCATTCACTAATTATCACTAATTAAATTAAGAAAGTGATTAAGGCTTAATCAATGAATTTCCCTAATTAAGCATCCAATAAAATCCCCAAAAAATAGGGGAGGCAGAGGTCATCCCCTTAAACATCCATAAAAATTGAGATTAATTAAGGAGTAATTAAGCTAATTAAATTTCTAATTAAATCTTAATTAAGCCAAAATCACTGTTCAAAATTAATTAATAATAACTTTCTCAGATTCTACTCTGAAATATCTTTAAAATGAGCCAAAGTTTGTATTTTTTGGATTTTCTTGGATTAGTTATGAATTAGGATTAGTTATGAATTTATAAAGTTTCAAGCTTAAAAATGAATTAATCAAGCATAATTAAAGCCTTAATCTCACCAGGCCACGTGGCGGCTGACGTGGCACAATTTCCATGTAGTGTGACGGGATTGGCTATTTAAGTTGTCACATCCAAAGTCTGACTCGGATGGTAGTGGACAAGTTAACTCTGTGGATCATCCGATCTAAGATCGGACAGACACAATCAGATCCATGATTTATGAAGAGAATCAAAGGATCTAATGCGGGATCTAATCAAAGATGTTCGTTCCAATCATGCGAAATGGATAGCTCATGATTTATCAATTTGCGATAAAAGATGGATACCATCCATCTTTCCCCATTCGATCCAAGCTCACCCGAGCTTGGATTGCCTCCAAATTCATCCCACACCTTGGGAGGGGAGGCGCACACATCCAACGGCTAAAACACATGGTCTAAATTTACTTCACAAAAGACCAAGCATTTACAAGGCTCGATAAAATTACCTCACCAGCTAATGTCGGTGGTGGATCAATGTGAGGTAGCCACTAGTTGAGGTGAAGCCCTGTTGAGAAGCTTTGAGCTTGATTTGGTGTAAATTACTTCTAAGGCCAAACTCCTATTTGTCGATTGATCTTGGTCGAACTCCTATCTCTGGCACTCTGGAAGGCATGGGAGTGCTTGCTTGGCAGTATGAGAATGGTGTGTGCAAGGAATTGAAGTTTGATTTAAGAGGAGTATTGATTGGAAGAGTGAGGTCCTATTTGCTTTGCTCGGGAGGAGGAATGCCAATCGAGGGAAGGCTTGGGATGCTCTGGAAGCTGAGGGATTTTGAAATGGCCTCGGGACTCACACAAAGTGATCAGACGAATCCCACTGAATTGAGGGGTATACCCCTCAATCATGATGGACGGATGATGATCCCACAAAATTTGTCAATTGGCCGCCATTAAGTCATCGGAGGGGTCTCCGTCAGCTCCATGTGGCACACCATGAGTGGATAAAGTGGTGGCAAGAGTCTCAAGGCTTGATATGGGGAGATTATGTGGGATTGATCTTCCTTGCATCCATTGGGTTTGGCCATGAGGGGGAATGGCTTGGCTTATTTCCCTTGGTCCATGGCAAATGCTAGGATGGCTTAGGTTGGGCTAGCAAGCTAAGGCTTGCCTCATTTGGCAAGTGGAGGTGGGAGAGGTAAGTGACTATGCCACTTATGGAAAGAATCCAATGCAAAGAGAGGGTGTCATTGGTTAATCCCTTGGGATGGGTCCCATGGATTTGGCTAGTTTTGGGGCTGACCTGGGTTCATTTGGTCTGTTAGGTCACCAAGGTTCCAAATTGGTTTTGATTTGGCTTCATATGGTCAAATATTCATTTGGGTTAGGTTGGGTTGGGTTGACCAATTCGTCAAATTGGGTCAAACCAAGAGTTTGGTTAGGTCATATGATGATATGGAATGTTTTGGTTTAATTGGTTTTGATTAATTTGGCTTAAGTTTGAATTTGACTCATTTGGATTCAAAAGGCTCAAATGGGTTGAATTGACCAATTTGACCAATTTGATCAAATTGGGGTGGGTTAGGTGTTGAGTCAAGTTTAATTAATTAATTAAAAATTATTGTAGGCTTTTGGTTTGGTTTAATTTAGGTTTAATTAGGATTTTGGCCAATTTGACCCTTTAGGTCAATTTGGCTAGTTAAGTTGATCAATTGGTCAAATTGGGCTCAATCATGGCTTTGGTCAAGTTCAATAAGTGATTTGGAATGAACTTGAGCCATTGGTTGCAATCAACTTGGATCAAATCATGATTTGACCCATTTTGGCTTTTTAGGCCAATTTGGGCCAACTTAGGTCAAATGGCCAATTAGACTTGGTTTGGCTCAATTAAGGGCTTGGTCATGTTCAATCATTGATTATAAGTGAGTTTGAGTCAATGGTTTCAATCAATTTGGTATATGGTAGATTTTGGCTAGTTTGGGTTTCATTTGGGCTAAAGATTGGCTTGGTCAATAGGCTAGGTTGACTTAGTTTGACCCAATTCAGGACAATTGATTAACCTAGGATGATTGTTGATCATGATATGGGGTTGGATGGGCTTAGTTCAATCCAATTTGGGTTGAATTGGAACTTGGCTCAAAAAGGTCTTTTAGGTCACTTTGGGTCAAGTGTACCTAAATGGGTCAATTAGCTTGATCATGGTTTGATTCAAGTTTAATTGAACTCATATGGACTTAAGATGGAAATATAAATCCAATTGCAAGTGGTTTGAAGTCAAATAAATTTTGATTCATATGATATTTTCAAGTCAAAAGTTATCAACATAGGCTTGACTTGGGTTTGGTTTGGTAATTATTTGGAACAATGATTGAAGGAGTGATTGAATCATGAAGAAATCCATGGGCTTTGAGTTGATTTGGATATCATTTAGCCAAGTTCAAGAATTTGGCTAAAAGGGATAAAATTGGGAATTTGATTTAATTTGGGTTTGGTTTTGGCCATTTGGATTTATATTTCATTTATATATATATATATATATATATGAAGATATAAATGATTCATGAGAAAATTACTTGAGCTTGGAGTGATTTGGAAGCAAATTTGACCAAATTGAAGGATGTAGGTCAAAAGGGCTTAAGTAGGGAATTGATTTAGTTTGGTTTAGTTTGATTTAATTTGAATGGTTTGAATTCAGATTTCATTTATATTTGTGAATATAAATGAAGAAATGATTGGTTTATAAAGAAATCAACCAAATTTAATTTGGTTTGAAGGTGGTTTCGGCTAAGCATATGATGGTGGTTCATATGGCTTAGGAAGGGAATTTGGAGTTTGAATTCAATCATGGGTTTCAATCATTTGGAGTTGGATTTGATTTATGATTTAGGTTGGGATTTATGATTTTGGATTTGAATTTGAGGTTTGAGAAAATCAATTGAGTTGGGGTTGATTTGAATTTGGTTAAGGCTAAGTCCATAGGATAAAATCAAAGGGCTTAAGAAAGGATCTTAAATTTGAATTTAATCATAGGTTTCAATCATTTGATTTGGGATGGGATTTATGATTTTGATTTGAATTTGAGGTTTGGTTTGGAAGAAGAAAGCAATGAATGGATTTAAGGCTATAGGATAAGCAAGTCTTCCTAAGTCCTTAAAGTATAACCTATTCCTATGGCTAACTCTTCTAAGTCTCCAAGCCTAGGTTAAGTGTTCACCTAATCACTAAAGTGTCTTAAGACTAAGGAAATCTTGGTGTCTACAAGTTTCTTAGATCTATGATAAGGAAGTTGAGAGCTCACTCCCAAAAGTGAGGCCAACATAAAGTATGTAGTGTCGTAGCTTTGGGATGCAAATATTAAAGCTAGGCAATATTTCTCAATAGGTGGATAATTTGTTTCAGCAGGGATTAGACAACGGTTGTGATAGTAGAGTGCATTTTCCTTCCCTTCATCATTGTCTAACAAAGTGCTTGGAGTCATCTAATCAAGAAGTATATAATATGAGCGGCTTGCAGATTGGGTGCTAAAAATCGTCCAAGTAGTGCTTGATATCATCGAAGGCATGATGGCACTTATCATCCCATTGAACTTGGCATCCTTTTTTACAAGCACTATGAATGGCTGGCATCTTTCTAATAGGTTGGATATAAATCATCTTAGATATGCCAACCACCTTGGAATGATCTAAGTTAAGTTAAATTTTTTGGGGGTGGCATTTCTAATATCGCTTTGATCTTCTTTGAATCGATCTCAATTCCCTAGTGTCAGACAATAAACTCAAAGAATTTCTCTGAAGCTACTCTGAATGCACACTTCAGTGGGGTCATTTTGAGGTTAAATTGTCTTAAATGTTCAAAAACTACTCTTAACTCAAAGAGATGGTCTTCCTTTTCTTTACTTTTGACTATAAGATCATCGACATAACACTCGACTTGATGATGAATGAGTTCGTCAAAGATTTGAGTCATGCAGTATGTATAACATTTTAAGTGAAAGGCATGACCTTATAACAATAGATTCCAATCAGGGTTCTAAAAGTAGTGTTTCTTTCATATTCAGGGGCTATCTTTATTTGGTTATATTCAAATGAGCCATCCATGAAGGAGAAGACTGCATAAGATGAGGCAATGTCCACCATCAGTTCTGGTATTGGTAGTGGAAATTCTTTATTTGGACATGCCTTGTTTAAGTCCATAAAATTGACATATCAATTTACATTCTTCTTCTTAAGTGGGATGCGCAACTGTGTAGGGTATTTTTCTTCTGGATGAAACCAGATCGATCTTGTTGACTTGAAACACATTGTTCATTGTCAATCATGAGAGCTTTGTGGGTTAGCACATTCTACAAATTTATGGCTATCTGACATAAACCGGGCATCTCTTCATAACTCCATGAAGCGATTTAAACTCAATCAATAGCCTAACTAAGTCATTGGTTGGTTTAGTTTCAACAAGGAAGCTAGTATAATGGATTGTCTTTAGTTCTAAATTGATTTTCTTGAGCTATGGTTGACTTGATCTCTTCTTGAACTCAAGGTATCTTTGACTTCAAAATCATCCCATTTGTTTTAAGCACTCCTCATATGAGTTAATGTGATTTGAAAAGAACCTATCAGATTCCAAATGATTGGTGATGACTAAGCAGTAATCGTCATCATCGATTGGGCTCACTGTACTGAATCCTAGTCCCGATATTGATTAAGAACTTTTGCATTTGTTCTTCCATATTCTTTCAAAGTAGTCTGACTTGTTCTTTGACCATGCATGTGGGATTAACCCTTTCTTTGCTAGATTATGAACACATGATGAGTACCAATCAAAAGATAATTCTATTAAATCTTTATATGAATCATTCTCAAGTTCTACATTGACTTCTTGATTTGAGGATGATTCTAAGTTTATATAGATGGTGGGTGTACTCCTAGTAGCTAAGACATATCTCCTATTGGGTGGCCAATAAGGAGGTTTTCCACCCCTAGGACTACCTCTGAACTAGCCTCTTCCTCTGCTTGGTGGAGGTCAGGTCATCCTACCTAAATTTTTGAATGGAGTAACAACTATGGGTGGAATCTAATGTCAAGATCCACTTCCTCCCCCAAGTCTATTTCTCCCTCCTTTTTATTTTCTTTTTCATGTGTTTTTCTCTTTTCCTTTTTTTTTCTTTTTTCTTTTTATTTATCTTTTAATTTTGAACTTTGACCAAGTTCATGAGAATAGACTTGTTGATTTTGAGGGAGGTAGTAGGTCATATCCTCGTATATGGCAACCTCATGAACTAAAATTGGCTTAAGATCTCCTTTGACACAGTAAAAAATCCCACCTCTCATAAACTTTATACACTGATGTAGAGATGATGGAATCATGTTATTTTCATGTATCCACGGTCTCTCAAGCAAAATGTTAAAAGATGTATTTGAGTCTATAATATGAAACTTGGCTTCACACTTCCAATCATCTCCAAGGGTAACACTATGGAGCCTAAGGCCCCTCTCTTGTTCATTGAATCCTCTCAACATCATCCTTTTTTGGAGTTTAGAGATGTCGATCTTCAAGTAGGCAAGGGTTCTTAAGCTAATAATGTTGATTGATGCACATGGGTCAACCAGAACTCTTGATAGCCTATATCTGCCAACATCCATTATAATGTAAAGAGGATGGTTTTGCTCGGTCTTCCCTAAAAGTAAGTCTTCATCACTGAATGTAACTTCTAAGATGTCTTTCAGGTAGCATGCCTCCTCTTCAATAGCAGTGAACTATGCTAAGCATATCTCTGGATCAAGTAAGACCTTAATTAGAGATTCTCTCATCTCTTTGGATAAGACAAGGGCGTTGTATATGCTTAACTTAGCTGGAATCTTTCTAAGAAGAGCTAGGACATTGTAATCAACTATGGCTTGGTCCTCCACAAGTATATCTATAGGTGGAGCATCTTGTGGAGGGGATATCTACTCACTGGAACCAATGACTTTCTTACCCTTATTCTGAGGTGCTACTCTAGAAGGAAGAACTTTTCCACTATGTAGGTTGACTTCAGTGACTTCATGTGGTGGGTTGGAGGAAAGTTTTACCTGCTCATGGGAAACCTTCAGCTTCTCCTATAGAACCCTCGAGTTGGTTAACTCTAAGTCAATTTTAATGGGTGAACCCGATTGATTTAGAAAAGGAAAGTTTGATTCTCAATCAGAAGAGAAAGGATCAAAATTACTAGAGCTATTATTATTATTTAGGTTTGGAGAGTTTTCAACAAGAATAAAATCAGGAACATAAGAAGTGCACAAGATGTAAGTAGAATCTGCTTTCTTCATTGATTTCTTTCTAGGTGGAGGTACATGATAGAAATCAAATAGAGTAAGCGGAGTGAGGGGTTTAGTGCCCTCATCCATAGATACAACACTTCTGCTAGTAGAAGAAGAGCTGGATGGAGTGGTAGTATCTGTAATGGTGGAGGGAGTGCTGGACTCGGATGGTGACTATGCTACTTAGCTATCCTGGGCAAGTGTGGACTACTGCTGCTGCTGTTGAGCTCCCACCCTCCCTGAGTTGTCTTCGGTAACTTATAAACCTTCCTTGATGTTAGAGGTTTGAGCTACCTCAAGCACCTGCAAGGAAAGTTTCCTGATCTTAGAGATGATCTTTTTAGAGGTTCTGGATAAGAAAATATCCCAACCTTATTTTATCTTGAGAGGATCACATGTATCCCCAAGGATTACTCCAACAGAACTAGATTGTTATTCTAATAAGTATTCCTTGAGGATAATAATGGCACCTGACTTGTAGCTATGCCCAAGCTAGTCTTTGAAAGTAATGCAATCCTCTAAGACATGGCCTAACATGTGGTGGTAGGGGTAATATCTAGGATCATCACTCTTGCCCATTTCCTTCAGCCTCTTAGGCTCTGGTAAATAGAAATTAGGTTTATTTATGAGATTTTTAAATATTTTCCTAACTACCTCCCTCTTGAATGAATAAGGCTTCTTTAATTTGTCCAAAAGAGTAGGTGGATAGTAACTACTTGATAGTGGGTATGAATACTACTGTTGAGTGTACTGCTGTGGAGGTGGCAGCGAGTCAGGGTCACTATGGTAGCTATGGTGATCGATATGATGGTCTAGGAGGTGGAAGGCAAGGTGGCAAAGGCGGCTCCTGAGCTCGTGGTCTCTCAAATTGAAATTTGGTCGGCTTCTTTCCCTTATCTACTAACACAACTATCCTAGTCTCTTCTCAAATACTTTCTGTGACTTGGATTTAAATGATTGTCTTGGAAAGGCAATTGTATGGCTTCCTCTTAGACTAGCCACCTTGTTGATTAATTTCTCAAAGGTTTTGATTGTGAATCCCTTGAGCATAAAAGCAACCAGACCGTGGATATTCTTAAGAAAAATTTCAATGGCATGCTATTCGGACAGCTGTGGTTCATATTTCATACTTAGGTTACGCCACCTGAGAATGTAATCAATAAGAGACTCATTGGGATTTTGTTTTGCCACAACGAGATCATCCACAGTTACTCTGTGCTGGGTTCTAGGAAATTTATTGACAAAGAGTTGCTCCAACTTAGCAAAAGTTTTCACCGAACCGTTGAGCAGTTCGGCGTACCAATTGAATGCAACCCCTGATAGAATCCTAACAAAAAAGGTGAAAGAGAAGTGTGTCACTGTCACTAGCGTTGCAATAACCGGCTCTAAAATGTTTCATGTGCTGCTGTGGGTTCCCATTATCATCAAAACTTTTGAAGGATGGTGGCATAAACCCCTTGGGGTATTGGACTACTTCAAATTCCTCCTGGTAAGATCTAACCTTTGGAATGGATGAGCTCCCCAGAGCTTGTGCCAACGCTTCCCTAACTTGTTGCTCCACCATCTATTTGATGTCTTTCTCATGCATGGATGTACTATCTGCTACTTTCCTATGCAAACTACAACTGTCCTGATCCATAGGAGAGGCACTCTTGGGAGGATAAAATACATGTAAGAGCTCGGGTCGATCAACCTCCATAGGACTGGGCTGTGAAACTTGAGTTTGGTTATGGAGTGCTAGAATTACTGCTAATAAATCCTCAACCCTCCTCTTCATCCTATTGATCTACTAATCCTTCTGCCTGAGCTACTGAAAGAGGTGTTGGGTCAAGTGAGAGGTGTCGCCTTCCTCAATCACAGCACCTTCCTAGCTCTGATGGTCTTTATGAAGGGATCCTCGAGTATCGACCATATGAATTTTTGTTAAATCTTAAATAGGTCATCCTCATTGGGATCAAAATCTACTTTACCCTCTTCTCAATCTAAATGATCACTCCCAAGAATTTATTTCTTCTCAAAGTAGTCTTCTCGGATATCATCTAAACAATCTCCTACTGCTATGAACGTAAACTGAATGACATAACTATAAGACGTGTTCATCCAATCTATACACTAATCGCCTCATGGAGTGCTCTCCCTAAGGGGATCAACTTCCATGGGGGCTACACTAGTATCCCCTACTCCCTCTACTACTGACAGCAAAGGTGGAGCGACTATGATGCTTTTGGGTCTCCACTCTCTCTTTACCACATCCAAGGTGGAAGGTCGAATGGGAGAGTTTGACCACACATTAATGAGTGAAATAGGTGGAGTGAGATCTTCATAGCCAGATCACCAATGGAGATTTTCTCTCTCTAGATGTAGACTTTTGTACTTTAGTGGGGACTGTGGAAGGAGGGACTTGAACAGGTGATAAAGGGCAATGAGTGGAGTGGTGTGATGATGGAGACACCGCCTCTGCGAGCCTCCTCCCATGTGGTAGTGCAAGGACTATTGTCGATGATTGCCTGCAGTATCGAGAAAATCCATTACGAGGCCACACTATCTTTACCTCCTTCTCTCCTTCTTGCTCGCTTGGGCTGCAACTCTGGCCTCTGAGACCTTCTCTCTACATATCCGACCCCGAACACTCCTAAGGATCAGAGTTCTCAAATTAAATAATTTGTTAGACTCTGAGTGTCTGTGGGCTCTGCCAACCTGGCGAAGATCTGATCATAGACTAACATAGGGTTTCTTCCTCTCCCTAGCTGGTACCTCAAATTATGTTGGAGGTGGAGGTAATGCGCAATCCTCCCATAGTCTTCCTCTCCATCCAAAGCCGAGAGGGGTGAAACCTGCTACCACTCAAGAGTGGCGAGGTCTCACAAGGAGAACCCTCATTAGTATGAGAGGCAGCGTCTACCTCCCTAGCTGCTCGCTCGTGTTGCCGCTTAACCTTTTGGTTCTTGTTGCAGCATTGCATCCTAGTAAGTAGAAAAATAAGAACTAGAACCTACCTCAAATGTATGGGAGACTATCTTGGAGGCCAAGATAGCTTTCCCCTTCATAATGGGGGAAACTAGTGAGGAGGTGCTAACTCTCGCTAGGACTACAGTGGGGGCAATAGCAGACTAACCGATGGGCACTATGACAACTAACACAAAAACTATAACTGGCACTGAAATAGATGGGACTAATACTGGCACTGCTGCAAGAATATCGATGACCTTCCTCTTCAGTGAGGGAAACTGAAAGGAGAATTTCAAAATGAGTGCCGCCTATCACCTCCTCTCTCCTCTAATCGGGTGGCCCCTCTCAGTGACTGGATGACCTCAAAGCCACAACCAAACTAAATGACATGCATGGTGGTGTTGATGAGTATGGACTGATCCAAGGCCAAATCCACACCGGAGGGGAAGGAAAAGATCATCTTTCCAAAAACATGGTAAAAAAATGACTAAAGAAATGAATGAAGGACTGAACTGCTATCTCTGCATTTTTTGAAAATAGAATTGAATCAGACCATTGCTTTAATAGCCATCAATCATTGATTCTAGATCTTTGAATTTGAACCCACACTTAACAATTTTAGGTATGCTAAGTGGGGTTCATTGAATTGGAGAGATTTTGATATTTAAAGGAGAGACTTTGCCATAGGATTTGATTTTGATTTGGAATCCCATTCAATAATTTTAAGTATCTTGGATGGGGTTTGCTCATTTAGAGACTTTGAGATGAATTTATTTTATTTTATCCTTTGTTTGAAAATTTGATTTTTTTTGAATCTTCACTTAGCAAATTTAGGTATGCTAAATGAGATTGAAATATATGTTTGAAAGTAATTTTTGAAAGCATTTTTGTTTGCGATGATGTTTGTCATATGTTTGATTTGATTTTGATTTGAAAATGGGATCCTTACTTAACAAATTTAGGTATGCTAAGTAAAGCCCAAATGTGTTTGATATTTTGTTGATTTGAAAAATGAAACTCTTATTTAATAAATTTAGGTATGTTAAGTAGGGTTCAAGTGTGTTTGATATTTTTGTTTAGATTTGAAAAAGGGAAACTCTTATTTAACAAATGTGGGTATATTAAATAGAGTTTAATTTATTTTATGTGTTGATTGATGATGGAAATCCTATTTGACAAATTTGGGTATGTCAAATGGAATTCAAATGTGTTTTTATTTTCATGATTTTGGAAAAGGGGAACTTTATTTAACAAATTTAAGTATGTTAAATAGAATTCAATTTGTTTTGATTTGAAAAGTGGAACTCTTATTTGACAAATTTGAGTATGTCAAATAGAGTTCAAGTATGTTTTGATTTTGTGTGTGACGTTGCTTTTGAAAAGAGAGAACTCTCACTTAACAGGTTTGGGTATGTTAAGTGAGGTTCAATGATATGTTGATTTTTTGTTTTGTTTTGATTTTGAAAATGAAACTCCATTTAACAAATTTAGGTATGTTAAGTAGAGTTGGTTAATTTTTGAAAAATGTGTTGAAATATTTTGAAGAACTCTCATTTAACAAATTTGGGAATGATAAATGGAGTTGGTCGATTGATTGATTTTATTTTGAAAAATGTGCTTTTGAAAATTCATTGATAAAGGATTTTGATGCATATTTGATTTTGATTTTTTTAAATGGCCCTCATTTAACAAATTTAAGTTAAATGAGGCTTGATTATCTTTATTATTTGAAAAGAGATTTGAAAGTTTTATATTTTGCAAGCTTTATGTTATGTGAAGTGCATTTCAAAAATGATTTTGTTTAGAAAGAGTGCTTTTGGAAAATTTTGCAAAAGACTTTACTTATTTAGTTTGAATTTTATTAAAACTTTCTTGAATATGGGATGAACCTTGCCTCACCAAGCTAGTGGTAAAGAGGTTCTAAATTTAGTCATCTCCTTTCATTAGTTAACTTTTTTTTACCTATTGGGGGACCCAATAGGGGTTTTAAGACCTACATGGAGTGAGGTCCTAAAACCAAATGGATGTTGTCTAGCTTTGCTTAAGGATGAAATAAGCTAAGTGTCAATAGAAAGAAAGATAGTCTTGGGCTTATATAAAATATAAGTCCACTATAGGTACTTGGAGACAATAATTGTCTACTAAAGATGGAGAGAGGAACTTTCCCCAATGGAGTCGCCAAAAAAATATGTAGTGTTTATTTTTGGATGTGGGGGACACTTCGCAGATCGTAAGGGATACTTATTGAAGTGATTGAAATGATATTGAGTGATGATATACTATCTCGAAAGATAGAGACATCACCCTTCAATGGACCTAATCACCTAATAAGAACTCCTAAGGCATGATGGGTCTTCGAATGAACTATAAATTTTTCTAGAAAAATCTATGGAGTTTATTTTGGATGTGGGGACACCACGCAGATCATAAGGGGTACTTATTGAAGTGATCGTGTGTGATATTGAGGTATGATATATTATCTCTAAAGATAGAGACATCACCCTTCAATGGACTTAATCACCTAATAAGGACTCCTAAGGCGTGATGGATCTTCGAATGTACCAGAGATTTTTTTCTCTGCTTTATATGGATGAATAAAGTAGGTTTTATATTAAACTGAGTTCTAAAGTTCCTATGGAGGCAAGCATCCATAGTTAATTACATCCTAAGGAATAAAATTCTCTAAGAATACTTTCGATTAAAGTAGACAATTAAGATCTTCAACGATTTCAAGGTTAGACTATCAAAGGATTGGTTATGCTTGGAAAATCAATTGGAAAAGTTTAAGGAGAAAACTTATTTTGGAAATCAAAGGGAGAAAGTAAGGAATGCTCATGATATTAGGAAGCCTAGTAAACATTCCAATCTACCATATGATTGAGCTTTATACATTTGAAAGTGAAGAGAGTTATTTATTTTGAATTAAAATTTTATTAGATTACTAGGGCTTATAATCTATCAACACAAGGTTGAAAAAATACTTGAGAGGCAAGGATTTATGCTTGTAGCCTGAAGAAAATAGTAGTCTCGGATCCTAAATCTATGAAGCTTTAGCATAAGCTAAAGCACTACCTAAATCTAAGAAACAGGTGGACGTAATGATTTGTCTCCACAAGAGAGAATAAATCGTCCGACTTTTGGGCTTACAATTGTCTGGAGTGGCCGTCAACTAACTCCTTCTACGAATCAAATTCATGTGGTTCGGTCATATGAATTGCAAGATAGTTGGGCTATTATTTAATTAGAAAGAGACTAAAATCCTTAGACCCACTCCCTAAGAGACTAGAACATGAGTGGTATGAATAATGGCTTAGTCTAATGTCAAATCTTTTCAAAATTTATTTAAATTTTGACACTTCATTTTAACAAAGGCTTTGGGATTTTTATATGTCTAAATGCATGATGAAGTGGATTATTAGCCAAATCAAAAGAGAGAGGGCGAAGCTCCATCAGTAGGGATTGCTCTCATGGGTCAAGCGATCCCTATGCGTGTAAGGATGGAGGCCTTCATTTTGTAAGAGTGACTCAAGATGCATGCATGATGTGAGACATATAATATTCAGCTAAGGGGTTGTTAAATCTTTTAATTATCTTGTTTAATGCCTAGGCTTTATGGTGAAGTTATGAATTATTTAAAATTTAGTTGAGTGATTAGTTGGGTAAAAATTTATTTTTTTTATCCTAAGAGCTAATCGCATAGCCACACATTAAAGCATTAATCATTTAAGAAACTAAGAAAAGCATGCCATTTCTAGTATACAAACTAAACAAATTATCAAATATTTTTATGAAACTAACACAAAAGATTAAGAGGTCGATATGATCGGGTATCGCCGTACAACCCAAAAAGAAAATATGTGTAGCTGAGCTCAACCCTTATACAACTCAGAATTACAAAATAATAATTATAATTTATAAATGTTAGTGGAGGTCTTCTTTCTTTATTCCTCATGCCTTCATTTCTTTTCTCCTTGCTTCTTTGATTTGGTGGTTCAAGGCATCACATGGCACCCTAGGACAAAGCCTTATATCAATGCTCATCCTAATCCCCCATAGCATTTACTCCTAATTCTAATACAAAATTACATTGAAAATAGAAAAAAATAAATCTAACTACACCTACAAAATAAGTGTTAGCTAAACACACATACACAGAACAATTATATATATATATATATATATATATATATATATATATATATATATATATATATATATATATATATATATATATAATTTCTTAGCACTGTTAACATCCTTGTATACATAAATAAAGGAAGAAAAACCATGCAAAGATTGTATTTTTTTTGATTGAAACATTTATGCATATGGAGTAAAATTCTATCCAAATTCTAATGTAGGAACCATATAAATGAAATCAAACAAGTATGTGTCATTGTTAATCAGGGAAGTGAGGTAATCAAATGACCTCCTTGGGGCTAGCTAAAGCCTTATGTTTCCGGGATGTCCGGACTATATACTTATTAACATTCAAGTACATGTAAATTTACATATGAATTAAAGAAAAGAAAGCTTTACTTCACATGTCCAAGCTATAAGCACATGCAAACTTATATATGTTCATAACTACTATCACTCTAATCAATATAATTGATTCATAAACTTTGGAAAATAATTTAAATTTATTAGTGATAATAGCCACACATATTATGAATTAATCAAACACATGCAAGCTTACATAAAAGAAAACCATTTAATTTAATTAACTTTGAAAAGATGAATGTATGATTTCAAATGACATGCAACATTTAACATGATTGGAAATGAATAAATGAACATAAGCACATGATTTCATTTAATCAAATTAATTCCTAAGGACAATTATATCAAATAAAACCATTTAGAATAAACCAAAGTTTCTTTAATTCCACTTTTAATTTCATGTTTTGATTTGAGGATGTGAGGAAAGGTTTGCTCATCTTAACCCATTCCCATGTTTGTTAATTAATTTGGTTTAATGAAATATAATTAAGTTGATTTTATGAGTTAATTAAATTTTAATATGCATTTAATCCATTAATTAACCCTTTCTTATGTTACCTTACATAATTATCCAAATAAATATGAGCCAACTTGGTATGCACATGCATTAGAGGTAAAATTAGCAATGATCCTAAGAAACAAAAGGGACCCGATGCAATTGGCTCATAATTAATGGTTAATTAAGCTAAGAACTTAATTATGTACTCTTATGGACATGTGGAATAATCATACTTTAATTAAACTCCTTTAGGTTATTCAACACCTAAAGATCTACCAAGATTTTATTAATCAAGTTCTAATGTAATTATGATTTCAACTTAGTTAATTAAGTATTTTAATTAATTGATTAAGCCTTAATTAGTTTGATTAATGACATGAACTTAGAGAAATAGATGAAAGAAGGCTAACCTTATCCCATAAGTTCATTCATTGTTGGATAGTGATTAACCACTTAATTAACTATTGTTTTACTATTTATTTGATAATTAATAACTAATTAACTTAAGAGAATAATTAAAACTTAATTAATCAATTTCCCTCATTAATCAAATAATAAACTTAAGAAAATTAAGGGAGGTAGAGGTCATCCCATTAAATTAACCCACAAAGTTTGGGATAAATTACCTTAGTAATTAATGAGTAATTAAGCTAAATAATTTTTCAATTAAACCTTAATTAAGCTCTAATTACTATTCAAAATTAATTAAGAGTATTTTTAATAAATTTCTCTCTAAAATACATTTAAAATGAGTATTTATTCATATTTTTATGATTTTTTACAATTAGTTATGATTTTAGGAAGTTTTAGCCATTAAAATATTAATTAAGCCAAATTAAACCTTAATCCCATCGACGCCATGTGGCGCATTGACGGGACGCGCTTTCCATATGGCGCTGCAAGATTGGTTACTTAAACATAATCCTAGTCAACACTTGTGTGGTGGCGTGGATGGAGATGGTCGATTCCATGATTAAAGGACTAAAATGGATAATTCTAATGAATTTAATCATGACCGTCCATTCCAATCAAGCAAAACGGATGGTACGTGATCCCTCGTCTATCAATCAATAGAAAATGGACACCGTCCACCTTCCTTCAATCAATTCGAGCTCACCCGAGCTCAGATCGATCTCAAATTAATTCCACACCTTCACAAGGAGGATCCGAAGGGATCCAATGGCCAAGATCAGCGATATGCAAGTTTTCTTCAAAAATCTCCAATGCATTTTCATTCAAGGATCAATTTCAATATGGCACTTTGGAGCTCAAGAAGGTGTCGATTGAGGAAGCTTAAGAGACAAAGCTCTCTTGATTAGTTTGAGCTCCAATTTGAGGTGATTTTCGAAGGTAGCTTAAGTGGTCTGTGTTGATTGAAGTCGGTCTTCCAATGGTTGGAGGGCTTAGGGGATGTTTCATTCTTGCTCAACTACCTCTAAGGATGGTGTGTGCAAAGTTAATGTACTTTGGTTGAGCCTTGAGCAAATGGGAATTAATGGAAGTGTGTCATATTTTGGCTTGAAGGAAACCAAGAATGGGGATTATGGGAAGGTTTTAGAAGCTTGGGGAATGTCTCTATCGGCTCGTCTTGGGTAGCTAGGTTTCTAAGGAGTGAATTGGTGTGGGATTAAGTCAAAATGAGAGAGTGTATACCCACCTCTCTTTGGATTGGGCGGCAGCTCTTGGCTCTTTGTGATCATCAAACCTCATGGGTGGGTGTCCTTGAGTGGATGAGGTGGCTCAGTTTGGTTGGGTGAAGGTGTGGAGGTGGTTGCCAAGTGGGGCAATGGGTGTCCTTGGTGGTTTCAAATGCTCCAATAGGAGAGGTGAGATGATTTCACCTCCCCTTGGTTTATGGCTGGCCCAACCTCCTTTGGTCAAGTTTGGCAGTGTCCTAAGAGCCTAGGTGGACCAATGGGAGAGTGTCAAGTGGTTAAAGAATAAAATAATCACTTACATGGGTGATTTGCCTCATGTGATACCCCTATCCCAAAGGGTAGGATGGTCATTTGGTATTGGATTTGATTTGAGCATATTTGAAATAAGTCAAAAGTGGGTTGGGCCAAATTTCATGTGATTTGGAGTTCATTTGGTTAGGTTTGGCTCAGTTTGACCCATTTGGTTTAAATTAGGTCAAAATGGGTTAGGTTAACTAATTGGTCAAATTGAGTAAAACCAAGGATTGGGTCAAGTTCATATGACCATTTGGAGTGTGTTGGTATCATTGGTTTTGTTCAATTTGGTTTAGATTTTGTTTTGGTCTATTTGGGTTCATTTGGGTCAAATGGGTCAAGTTGATCAATTTGACCCAATTGGCCAAATCGACTTGGGTCATGGCTTTGCTTGGGTTTGGTTGATCATTTGGAATGTGTTGTGGGCTTTGGTTGAGTTTAATTTGGATTTGATTGAGTCTTAGGTTGGTTTGACCCTTTAAGTCAAGTTGGGTTCAATAGGTCAATTGGGTCTAATGAGTCAATTAGGCTTAATTGAGGCTTTGCTCAAGTTCAACAATCAATTTGGAATGAACTTGAGCCATTGGTTATAATCAATTTGATTTAGATTTTAATTTGGCCCATTTTGGCCATTTAGATCAATTTGGGTCAACTTGGGTCAAGAGGGCTAATTGGGTTTGGTTTGGCTCAATTAAAGGTCAAGCCATGTTCAAATGTTGATTTTGGGTTGGTATGAATCATTGGTTTCAATGGATTTGGCTTAAGTTGCAATTTGGCTAGTTTGGGTTCATATAGGTTAAGCGTTTCACTTGGTCAAAGGGCTAGGTTGACTTGGTTTGAGAGAATTTATGATAATTAATCATCTTAGGGTGATCAACAATCATGTCATGAAGTTTGGATTGGCTTAATTTACTTTGGTTTGGATTGAATTGGATTTTGGTTCATATAGGTCAAATTAGTCACTTTGGGTTTAGTTGGCTTGATTTTGGATTGAGTTTGATTTAGTTGAGTTTATATATGAATTTGAGATTGATATATAAACTCAATTGTAGTTGGTTTGGGTTTAAATGAGTTTTGGTTCATTTGAAAATCTCAAGTCAAATAGGCTAAGCTGGGTTTGACTTGGGTTGATTTTGATTTGGCTTGATAATTGTAGGTTTCATTTATATTTGTGAATATGATTGAAGGTATGATTGATTCTTGAGAAAATCAATTGGTTTGGTTTGAATTTGAATTAAATTTGGCCAAGTCTTTGGAATTAACTTGAAGGGTTTAGATTTAGTTTGGGTTTAGTTTGGTCATTTGATTGTGGTTTTGATTTATATTTGGGAAGATGATTGAAGGAGTAATTGATTTATAAGAAAATCAATTGAGTTTGAAGTGGCTTGAAGGCAAATTTGTTTAAGCTCATGAAGGTGGGTCATAGGGCACATATTTGGATTTGATTTAGTTTGATTTAGTTTGATTTAGTTTTGATCATTTGAATGCATATTTGATTTATATTTAGGAGGATGATTGTAAATATAAATTGATTATGAGAAAATTAATTGATTTTGGATTGATTTGGATGGGAATTTGGCTAAGTTCATGAAATTGATTCAAAGAATTTCAGAAAGATTTCAAGTTTGGATTTGATTTGATTTGGATCTTGATTTTGATTTGGGATTGAGTTTAATTGAGTGATTGAAGGGTTGAATTATTATTTGAGAAAATCAATTGAATTTGGATTGATTTGAATTTGGCTAAAGTCCATAAGATGAAATCATAGAGCTTTGGTTGATTTGATTTGATTTGGTTTGGAATTAGTTATAGATTTTAATCATTTGATTTAGATTTAGATTTGGATTTGGATTTGAATTTGAGGTTTGGTTTTGAGAGGGTGAACATGGATTGTGTTTAGGCTATAGGGTTGGTGGATTTTGTAAGTCTTAAGGCATAGCCTAATCCTATGATTAATCCTTCTAAGTCTCTAGGCTTAAATTAAGTGTTTACCTAATTGCTAGAAGTATCTTATGACTAGAAAAGTTTTAGTGTCTAGAAGAATCCTAGGTCTAAGAAGAGGATAAAGAGGACTCACTCCAAAAGAAAGGTCAACAATATTTAATAAATCTTAAAAGAAATTGATTATCTTGCAATTTTATAACTATAGATTATTACAAGAAAGTGGTTAAGTTCAATCTATTTAGCAAAATAATTAAAATTTAATAGAAATTAAGAAGTATAATAAAACTTACTATCATTTTTTAAAATATTTTAAATTATTGAATAGTGGTAATCAAGAATTTTTTTTCCTCACATAAAGGACGCAGATAAAGAATGTAATAAAGGAGGTGAAAGAATTAAAGAATATACAATTTATGAGATAATTTCTTGATAAAATAAAAAAATAAAATTAATTTAGAACTAGCTCAAAACTTATATAAGAGCTCCATAAAGAATGATGATTAAAGAATTGCATGAGTTAAAAATATAAATTATCTATTCTTGAAGATTATAATCTTGATGATCAAAAAAAGAATGTTTGAATACATATTAAGATATTATATTATTATTTTATTATTAATAAATATCTATGATTAAAAAATAACCTTTATTGAAAATTATTATATATTATTAGTATACTTTTCATATTAACAAATATTTTAGCTATATTTATGCACTTAATGAATACAATTTTAAGATCATTTTAAAATATATATATATATATATATATATATATATATATATATATATATATATATATATATATATATATATATATATATATATATATATATTAATATTCTTATTTGTTTAATGAATGAAGCTAGTCATGGAAATATTCTAGAGACAATATTGCAAAAACTTAAAGAAAATGAATTAGAAGTAAAGTTTTCCAAATGTAAGTTTTGGTTAAAGAGTGTAGCTTTTCATATGCATATAAATAATTATAAAGACACATTTTTTACCAAAATAAGATTCAAGTGACAACAAATCAGTCAAAGTTGACCACTACAACCTTATTGGTTATTATAATATAATTTATTGAGAAATTTTCTCAAATTTTTATACCCTTGTCAACCCATATCATTGTCAAGATTAACAACAACAATAACAACAAGCCTTTATCCCACTATATGGGGTTGGCTATATGAATCCTTCTTCTTCATCGTGTCCTGTTATGAATCAAAGTTTCATTTAATTATAATAAATTAAGGTCATTTTTTATACATCTTAACCAAGTCTTTTTAGGCCTACCTCTGCCTTTCTTAACATAAGGCAAATCTAGTACATCTACTCTCCTAACCAAGTCATCGGACGGCTAATGCTTTATGGGGTCAAACCATCTAAGGTGACTCTCTCTAATCTTATCTACTATGGGAGCTACTCCAACTTTTTCCCAAACATACTCATTTCACTTTTTTATCTCTATGAGTAAAGCCACTCATCCACCTAAGCATCCTCATCTTTTGCACTTAACTTATTTCTATTTTTTGGTTAACATTCTACACCATAAATTATTGTAGGTCTTACCATCATCTTATAAAATTTTCTCTTAAGTCTAAGTGGTACTTTTCTATCACATAATAGTCCAGATGCATTCCTCCACTTCAACCATCCAACTTGAATTCAACTATTAACATCTCCATAAATTTCACCATTATTTTGAACAATAGAGCCTAGATATTTGAAATGCTCACTCTTTTCAATAACTTGATCACCCAATGTCACAACACTACTAGCACTTCTACAACTAAAATTACACTCCATATATTCAATTTTAGATCTACTCAAATGAAAACTTTTAGACTCTAAAGTTGACCTCCATAATTCAAGTTTCTCTCAAACTCCCTCTCTAGTCTTATCCATAAGCATAATGTCATTAGCAAAAACATACCAAGGTACATCCTCCTGTAAATGCATAGTAAGAACATCCATTACTAAAGTAAAAAAAAAAAGAGTTTAAAGTCGATCCTTGATGTAATCCAATTGAAATAGGAAAATATTTTGTCAATCCTCCTTATGTTTGGACACAAGTAATAGCTTTATTTTACATATCCATAATGACTTGAATATAACCAATATTAACTCCTTTTCTTTTCTAAAACTCTCCAAAGGACTTCTCTTAGAACTTTATCATAAGCTTTCTCTAAATCAACAAATATCATATGTAGATCATCCTTACTTTCTCTATACTTCTAAATCAAACCTCTCAACAAATGTATATCATCCATAGTAGATCTACCTGGCATGAAACTAAACTGATTTTGAGAAACTTTTGTATCACCTCATAACCTATGCTCAATTACTCTCTCTCTCTCTCTCTCTCTCTCTCTCTCTCTCTCTCTCTCTTAATTTTGTCTTGACACATCTTAATTCCTCTAATTTGCACACTCTTCTTTATTCTTAAATATAAAAATCAATAAACTCTTTCTCTACTTATCTGTGTTATCTCACATCTTTTTAGTCTTTAAAATAACATTAAAAGGATTTGTAAGCCAAGAAATTCCTTGATCTCCTATACATTTATATACTTCTATCAGAATATCATCAGGTCCTACTATTTTTTCACACTTCATTTTCTATAAAGCTTCTCCAACTTTAACTTTACTAATACAAAGATAAAATAAAATTTTTCTTAGATCCTTCATTAAAAATTTTATCAAAATAACTCATCCATCTATTTTTAATATCCTTTTTTAAGAAAAGTACTTTATGATTTTCATTCTTAATACACCTCACTTGAATTAGTTCTTTATTTCTCCTACTTTTTTACTTGGCAAGTGTATACATACATCTTTCTCCTTTTTTGATATCAAATCATAATATAAATCACTAAAAGTTTTTTTTGTATCATATATTATTTTCTTAGAATCTCTACGGGCTACTTTATATCTTTCCTAATTCTTTGAGTTTTTACATGCAAATCAAGTTTTATAATAATTTTTTTATGTTTATTTTTATCTTTTCTTGCACATTTTTACTCCACCACTAAATATTTTTATTAAAAAAAGGTTTTTTTATTCTCCAAGTATATTTTTAAAACTTACTTAATTTCACCTGACACTTTTTCTCACAAAATATTAGCTTCCTTATGAGCATCTCCAATTCTAAGCTCTTGTAGCTTGCTTTTAAAAATATATTTATTAATATTCTTTAAGTGTCCTCATCTAATCATAGAACAATAATTCAATTTATTTTTTATCTTCTAATCCTTCATCTTAAAATCTAAAATTAACAATCAATGTTGGGTACTTAAACCTTCACTCAAAATGACTTTATAATCTTTGCAATCTCAATGATTTATTTTTCTTATAAAACAATAATCAATATGTGTTTTACTAGATATATTATTATAAGTAATAATATGCTCATTTTTTCTTAAATAAAATATAAACAACTATAAAATCATCAGCTAAATCAAAATCTAATATAGTTTTGTCTTCTTCATTAGTCACTCTAAATCCATATCTATCATAAATTCTTTTAATATCTTCTATCACCCTACTAACATATCCATTTAAATCTCCTTCAATAAATACCTTTTCTTCAAGAGGTATCTTTTATATTAATCCTATAAATCATTCCAAATTTTATCTTTTGAGACTACATCCAAACCTATTTGAGGAGAATAAATACTTATAATATTGATAATCTTAATATCAATAATAATCTTTAAAGCTATAATTTTATCCCCAATCCTATTAATATTTATAAGATTATTCTTCAAAGTTTTATCTATAATCACATATACACCATTTTTAATTTGACTCATACCTGAATACTAATGTTTAAACCTTTAAATTATTAATGTCATGTTCTTCCCATTTAGTTTTTTTTAAAATATTTATTTTTTCATGATATATATATATATATATATATTAATTTTATTAATTTAACTCTAAGAGTATATATTTCAAGTTCCTAACATAATTCTAATTTCCTTGACTAACTTCTTTGCCCGCATTCATCTATAATGTAGAAACTCTTACTTATTTAACACTACACTTGGGCATCGATGTGGCGGCCCCTACACACTTTTCAATGTATTTAAGTCATATAGCGCATCGCTTACAAGGGACATCCTAACATTAACACAATATTTTAAATGATTCATGTCATAATTATTTTTGACAAATTTTACTCAACTATCTATCACAACCCTCCACTTTTCACATATGGGACTTGACACTCAGTGCTCGACAAAGGCGTTTGTCAAGATTAAATAGATGGATGAAAAATTTTGAATGGAATGATGTTTTATGTCTAAAAGGGAGGTGGTTGATATGATCTAAACAAAATGATCAAAAGTGTTTGTTTTCCCTTTATAAGAATTAAAGAAAAAAAATTAAATTTTGAAGAGGGATTCATCTCCATGATCCCCCTTGAATATGCATTTGTTAGTTGAGGCTTTTGCTTCTCAATTTGCCAAGGGAAAAGAGCAAAATCTCTATTACCATTACAACATGAAGTCTCATTTATGGTTAAAATCAAAGCTAATGCCCTTACATTTAGAAGTTTCTTTTAAATTATTGATTCTTAGAATGTCTTTCGAATCTTAATTCTTGGAGTGTCATTAGAAGATTCTTTGATACTTCCTAAATCATTCAAGTGATATTCAAGTGATCCTTTCTTCCATCTCCATTAATTACTCTGTTATCATAAAATCATGATTCTTCATATTCACAAAAACCCTCTCTTTTTGGCTACTCTGTTGCACTTATTGCTTAGCTTTGATTCTTAGCATAGATTCATGCAAATCATACCTTTCAAGATGTTGGATATAAATTTATTCATAGGTAGCATAAGAATCAAATTAGAATAATATGATAAATATAATAAAAAGTAGATAGAAAAGGAGAATTTATAGTGAGAACTTTTGGGATTTTATAAGATTGTGAAAAGCAAAAGGTTTCAATATAAATGAACTTGTCTATCAAGCCTTCTCTTGACCTCCTATTTATATGTTCAAGCTAGAATTTGGTGCTAAGATAAAATTATATGAAAAAAAACCTTAATAAAACTTAACATATTTATTTAAAATCTCAAATAGAAATGACTTGGAATAGAATCATGAAATATATGAATATATAAATTCATTTGGGCCGTTAGATTAAATGAAACTTATTTATTAGGGTATAATGGTAAGGTGGAGGATAATTATCCAAGTAAAACATGTGAAATGAGGACTACGCACCGTGGTGACCACGAGGGCACATTGACTCCTGCTACTTAAGTGAGGAGAAAGGGAGATAGAGGGGACGACACGGGGGAAGAGTGGAGAGAAGACGATGGCGGGAACGATCGGAGTTTCGGCGGCGCCGTTTACTTACGCATCGCATGTGCTCGGAGTAGCGGCGGCGGTGCTCGTTCTCGTTTGGTGCATCAACTTTCGCGGCGGCCTCGCCTTCGAGGCTGTCAACAAAAACCTCATCTTTAACGTAACAATATCACTTCCCCCGTTTCTGGAGTTTTTTTTAGGTGTTTTTCTATTATCGATTATCATTTATTCGGATTTGGATTTTGCGAATTTTGGGGAAGGGGCAAAAGTCGAGGTTATCGATGCTATCAATTCTTTTTTCTTTTTTCTTTTTTTATGCTTTGTTCTTGGATGTCTGATTTTGTTTCATTTTAAGGCAAAAATGGTGTATTATTAAGTATCAATTCCGAATGAGATGCTTGCATCTTTGTATTCTTCTTCTTGGTATTCCCATGTTTGGTCCGTGCGATGTGCAGATTAGGCTTTGACTGAATGGTTAGGAAAGTTACTGATGTCCTCTGAATCGAAAGGCTTTCGATTCAGAGGTTCTTTGTTTTTTATAGGTTGGATTTTCCATGCTAGAGTAGCTGATGACGGATTTGAGTTCTAAACTTATAAAGAAATTTGTGAAGATGATGCTTCTGATACCTTGAAAACCTTGCAAATAAGTTTTCCTGTGATTTTAGCTTCTGTTTCCCTTCTCAAATTTAGTTGATTTTCATCAGGCTTCTAACTTGCTTAAACTTTAATCAAAATTGGTGAAAATTGTGCCATTTTGTTTAAGTCTAGATTCTCACTAGTCTGACAATATCAGTTTTGATTATGGTGACATTATGAGTTTGTCTTCCATAGACTGAAAATTAAACATTACGGAGTACCCACCGTCTCTTAGCTCAGTTGGTGGGCAGTTGGTGGGCGAGCGCGGCCGGGAACCCCCCGGACCGAGTTCGAATCCTCTCCAGGGCGAAGGCGCCTATATCTAAGATGGGGAAAGTAAGTGGGGACCGTGTGTGGGTGATGAATGCTACGTGGGATTAGTCGACATCCCCACAGATGGTGGGTGTCGGTGGATACCCATTCCAAAACATTATTGAGTCACTTGACTGTAAAATACATTTGGATATCAAATACAATCTTCAATCTTTTTCATATCATTATGCTTTTTTTTTAAGATCTTCTCTTGAAATTTGCTTTTTTCAGCTTCACCCAGTTTTTATGCTCATTGGTTTCATAACCATTGGTGGTGAAGGTATGTAGCATAGTGCCCATAAACATTTTAACATATAGTCACAGCATATGTTCTTATTCACTTTGTTTTTTTTTTTTTTTTATCTTGTTATCTGAATAAATTTCAGCAATAATAAGCTATAAGGTTCTTCCCTGGAGCAAAGAAGTTAAGAAGCTTATCCATTTGATCCTTCATGCAATAGCCATTGTTCTGGGCATAGTTGGAATCTGGGCTGCCTTCAAGTTCCATAATGATAGTGGAATTGCTAATTTGTATAGCCTTCATTCCTGGGTTGGTCTTGGAACCATCATCTTATACGGCATTCAAGTAAATCATCTTCTCTGAAATTAATTTCTATTTTTTAGCAGTTGACAGATTGAGGTCAGCTTTGTCTTATCAAAGTGTTGGTGAAATATTTTGTTTATTTTTTAACTGTTTAGTTTCATACATTTTATAGTCTGATTCCTTCAGTATTGTGCTATATTTGGAAAAGAAAAAAAAAACCTTGAAGCCAACACAACAATAGGCTAACATATCTGATACCAGTTTTGTATGTTAAGTGGCTGTTGTGATTACCTATAACTAACATTTGAGCTCTTACAGGGAGCAATTCAACCAAGAGCAAAAAGACTTCAAAAATTTTTTATGCAATTATAATCATGCATTCAAACTTCAATTTTTTGATCTCTTACTGATACTTCAGGATTTGTTGATCCAGTTTCTAAACATAATGATTTAGAAAATGATGATTTCATTTTCAATTATTTTGCTGTGTGTTAAGTTGAAATCATTACTTTTGAGTGATTTTGAATGTGTTTTTAGAGTTTAAAATAAATGTTGGTTCCTACCAAATGATGAAATTCAATAAATTTATCATTCTTCAAAATATGTTTTATAAAATGAAGCAACACAATCAATTTCTTCTTATAACACAAAAATATGTTGAAACCTTATTTCAGCAATATTGACTTGGGATTCCTTTGTTTGAATCTTCTGTATCTCATAACTAATTTCATGGTTTTTTTCTGCAGTGGATTTATGGGTTTCTGACATTCTACTATCCTGGCGCGACCACCAGACTGAGGAGTTCTTCTCTTCCATGGCACGTTCTGTTCGGGCTTTTCGTCTACATATTAGCTGTGGCTACTGCAGAGTTAGGTTTGTTGGAGAAGCTTACATTCCTTCAAAATTCCGGCCTTGCAAAGTACGGTTCTGAAGCCTTCTTAGTTAACTTCACGGCTCTAGTTGTCATTTTACTGGGAGCTTCTGTGGTCATTTCTGCTGTTGCTCCTGCCAAAGTTGATGAACGCAGAGGCTATGTTCCCATAGAATAGAACTGATGTGCTCAAAGAGATGAATTTTGCTTTCCAAATTGCTCACAAACCAGTGCGGTTTGATGATCAGTTTGGCGAGCAGAATATTTTTCTTTTAGCACTCTCCAGCTGGTAAAATTACTAAATATCTAAAGACTGTTTTAGAGTCTATAGAATAATTTCGAACTTTAGTAATGGACCATAATGTTCAGTGTAGAACCTTTATTTTATTATCTTTGGCGTCTGGTTCAGAGTTTCTGAAGCAATCTGCATAGCTTGTTTGAAGCAGTTGAACTGAAAGTGACTGTTTTTAATCAGTGATCAGGTGAGTTTTAATTATATCACCTGGAGTTGAGAGTACAGTGAATAAGAAGAGAATGAGAGAGAGAGAGAGAGAGAGAGAAGCTTTAAAATTTTATTAATGAGAAAATATTTTTAGTATAATAGTTAAGCACTGAGAGAATTTGACTTTTAGGTTGGGTCGATAGAAAGTCTTTCATTTTGGATAGCTATTTGTAATGCCTAATTAATGAATATGAAGGTGACGGATACCCAGTTGATTTGATTGAATAATCTTCAATGTGCTAACTTTGAACCATGTCCTTGAAAGTGTTTGTTTACGGATACTCAGTTGATTTTGATCTTAAAAGTATTCAGTTTATGATTAGGAAAATATCATGAAACTTTAATTAAGAGAACATAGTTTTCCTACAATTATAACTGATAAAGAGCAGGCATATGTCTACATGCTTCCTGTTACAAATTTATTTATACATAATTGTATTAAAACTATCTAATGCAATATTGAATTGAATATTAAAATTGTTGTTTACCCTGGTTTAATTCAGTCTTAATGCTGAAGCAGTAGTTTTTCTTTTATGCTTTTGGTAGTTTTAGTTGGGTTAGTGTTTAACATTGATGTTTGACATATCACATGAAAATTTATTTGATCAAACTCAAATCTCAAGATAGTATGTATATTAAAATTTTAAATTAAATTATATATCATTTCAATTTTGATTTTAATTGAAAATTTTGATAAGATGAATCTATCAACATCAATAATGGATTGATCTGAGTTTAAACGAGCTCAAATCAAGTTTTAGAAGTTTAATTAATAAATTCAATACATTAATTAAATGGTCAATTGGTTTTCAAATTTATGATGCTCATAATCAAATAGGGTATTCGAGAAGAATCTACAGTCAAAATCGAATCAGTCGTTAAGATGTTTGAATTATCAAGAAATCATCTATAATAAAAAAAATGAATATAGATTGTTTGATAAAGTGTTTTGAGATTTTGTAAAGTTATCAAAATGTCTATTACAAAATTTTATAAAAATGACTATTTTTTCAAGAAGGAGGGGGTCAAAGGATGCTTGAAAGAGAGATGAATAGTTAAGCTTGGAAGTTTGAAAATATTCGCTATTGACAGTCATCACCAACCACCACCAGTGGTCGTTAATACTTGACCACCACTATATATATATATAATAACCTTATTTTATGGCTAATGTTGCTTGATTGCAATACACAACATTGTAACTCTATCTTCTCCATTTTAGGAGAAGAGTGAAATTTTGTAATTCAAAATTTATAGTGGCTTATTTGAATTGGGCTAGGCATTATGGATTTTTTTTTCCTTTTCATGTAAAATTATAGTGTTTATTGTTCTCTCTAATTCTTTGTGTTTGTGTTGAATTGTTATACAAAGTTAAGATTCAAATATTTTTATTCTACTGTCATGAATTTTCTAGCACACAATAGTTTGATGTTGTCTATGAGAAATCAATTTTTGATATACTTCTTTAATGATTGAAAATCAATAAGAAAACTATGTACCTAGTGATGACAATTTAGTCTTAAGTTTGGAAGAATATGTGTGTAGAATGAAGGAGTGTCAAGTTCAAATTCTCAAGCTTTTGGTAGAAGTTGGACAACGAAGAGTTCCATCTCAACATGATGTAAATCAACCATCAATAAATCAACAAGAAGTTAGAGTTAATCAATTTGATATCATTCATATTGTGCACCCTTATTATTAAGATTTGAAAGATCTTGCAAATCATGTCAATTCAATAAACCCTCTCATGTTGTGCAACCACACTTTATTAACACACCACATAATGTCATAAGGGATACATCTTATATACGAAGAATTTTCTTTACAAGAGAAAAATTGATCTTCCGCTCACCATAGTTTTCAAGAATTTTCTCTCTTGATTAATGAAAATCCATAACATCCTATGCTAGTAAGGTTCAAATTACCCACCATGACACTTATGATGGAACTTCGGATCCTTATGAACATATAAATCACTACATAACGATCATGTGTATTCAACAAATTTCAGATGTATTTCTCTGGCAAATCTTTCTTGAAACTCTTAAAGGTCAATCATGTACTTTGTTCTACTCTCTTCCTAGAGGAACTATCCACACATTGAACGAATTTGCTTCTTTTTTTGCTTTTTTTTTTTTTTTTTGAGCAATTTATCGCAGATCAAAGATTAGAGATTTATCTCATCTTTTTAAAATATTGCAAAATAAGGGAGAATTCATTAAAGAATATTTTTAAAAATTCTTTTCTAAAGCTCATCAAATTCTAGGAATAGATCTGAAGTTATTTCATCGTGTTTTTCTTGGAAGTCTTTGATCCAGACTTTTTTATTCTTCACTAATGTGAGACACAATTGGATCTTTTGTTAATTTGATCCATCGAGTAGATACATAAATTATTATCAATGAAGTTATATTAATGCACATCAACTACAATTTGAGCAAGATTGTAATAAATGTGAGCACTTGCAGATGGTGTTACAGTAGTATCCTAATGAAAAAGAGAGTAACACTCAAGAGATCAACGATAGTATGAGACTTTTGATTAAACTCCATTAAACAAATCAAGGACTAACATTTTAATGGAGATTCAAAAATTATGAATATCTTAAATGATCAAAATCATTGAAGAATCTAAATGAGGACATTCACTAGAAAAAAATATGTTCATCTCAAAGAAGAAATTGAACGTTTAATTTGATAGGGACTTCTAGATCGCTACTTATTAGAACAATATTGCAGATCATCAATCTTAGAATAAAGGAGATCAAAGAAATCATGATAAAGAAATTATTAGAGTTCTTGAATGAGGAATATCACCACTATTTATATTAGAGAGAATCTCATGAAAATCAATTTAAAGAAGTCAAGTTTTTTGTTTTATTAGAATCTTTAGAAGAATTTGTCTAAAGATAAAGTTTTATATATATTTTTTCAAATAAACTTTTATTATCAATGAATTTTTTTAAATAATATTACAATTTATAAAACTCCTAGAAGGCATGACCTTGAGAAAGCCTCGATGAGAAGCTAACAATGGATAAAGTCCTCACTAAAAGTATTCTATGAGGGCAGGTGGTAGACACGGTCTTCACTAATAACCTTTGGAAGTCATTCCCTTGAGTAGTGGATAGATTCCTTACTAGAAAGACTATAAGAGAATAAGTGATTGATAGTCTCCACTTATTAAAAATCTTTAAAAATCTTAGAAAGTATAGATACATCAAAATCTTAAAAGCCAAAAGCTTTAAAAGATACTTGTACATCAAAAATCTCAAAAGTTGAAAGCTTCAGAAGGTATATGTACATTAAAAATCTCAGAAGAAAAAAACCTCCAAAGATAGTGAAATATCAAAAGTCTCATAAGATAAAATGCTTTAGAAGATACAAATACATCATAATTTTTTCAAGGCATAAGCCTAAAAAGAAGATATAAAATTTTCACTTAAAAAGTTATACCATCATTATGATGCAAAATTTTAAAAGACACACACACACCCACATATATATATACTTTTATATTGTGGGGGTAAAAGTTTTAATAAACTTAAGAAATAAACTAAACTTTGCCAAGGGGGTTTATACATTACCTATCTAGGACATTATCAAACCTTTATATAAAGGAGAATTGAGCCTATAAATCAAGAATTGTGCACCATTTATACAAGACAGTGGAGGAAACTAAGATTTTTAGAATAATGGAGGAAGATCTTAGAATCACACTAGAGCATGAATACAAGATACACATCACCTATTTAGAATAGTATTAAACCTCTCTATAAAGAAGAATTGGAGCCTGCAAATGAGGAATCACACACTATTTATATAGGATAGTGTGGAAATAGAATTTATAAAAATAGAAAGGAGGATCCTAGCATCACATTGGAGCCTGAATGTGGGATATGTGTCGCCTATCCAAGATAGTGTCAAACATCTGTATAAAAGAAATTGAAACTTGTAAAGGGAGAATTGTGCACTATTTATATAAGATAGTGGAGGAAATCATAATTTGTAGATGAAGAGAGAAGGATCTTGGATTTAGACTTGAGCTTGAATGTGAGATACATGCCACGTATCCAAGATAGTGTCAAACCTTTGTACATAGGAGAACTAGAGCTTGGGAAGGGGAAGTCATACACCATTTATGCAGGACAGTGGAGGAAATCAGGATTTGTAGGAGAAGGGAGGTGGATTTTGAAATCACACTGAAGCCTGAATATGAGATACATGTCACCTATCCAGGACAGTATCAAACCTCTATATAGAGGAGAACTAGAGCCTATGATTGGGGATTCACACACCGTTTATACCAAATAATAGAGAAAATTAGGAGAAGAGGGTTATTTATAAGTAAAATTTGATTCTTCAATTTCTAAAATAATAATAATAAACCTCTTCAAATTTCAAAAAAAGAAAGAAAAAAGAAAGAAACTCTCTTTGAATTCTATAAAAATAACTCTTCAAATTCTAAAATAGAAAATTTCTTCATATTCTTAAAAGAAATCTCTTCAACTTCTATTTAAAAAACAATTATAACATGTGCAATGTGCCCCTAAAAAAGGGCATCACAAAATGAAAAAACAGTTATGGTAGCAATAGCGTGTAGGGGTATAATCGAGTCAAGTTTTTTACTTAGTCGAGTTAAGTTTGTTTAGTTTAACTAGAGCTCGAGCTTGATTTGAGCTCGTTCATTTAGTTCGAGCTCGGCTCGTGAAAAAAAAAGAAGCTCAAACTCGTTTTCCAAGCTTGAGCTCGATTTCTAAGCTCAAGCTCGATTTTAAAGCTCGAATTTAAAGGCAAGATTATTTACTTTTTTTGCCTATATTATTAATTTATGTAAGCATTTAATTTTGTTTTTACTGCAAAGTAATTTTACATTGCTTTGGCTCAACTCAATATAAAACAGATAATAAATTATATATAGTATATCATGATAAACACCCATATAAATTTACTTTGATAGTATCATATAACCTTCTAATTTTATACATAAAATAAGAAAAATTATAATTTATAGTAGATCAATACATCAAAATAAAATTGACTGCATCAATACATAGTTTTATACATAAAATAAGAAAATAGTAAATGTGTTTTCAGCAGGAAAGTGAGATAAATCTGATAAGAACTGTAATTTCCAGGTCATTTCTTTTAGAAGCATCCTCATCTAGTACCACCCAAGGCTAAGCATAAGGCTTAACAATCACAATACAATAAAATGAGTTTTTTAGAGCAATAAATTCAGCCTAGAAAAGTCTCATATAAAGAGCAAAGTAAGGAAAGTCTCAGAAAAGGCTCTGGCTCTGCTAAAATCATCTCAAGGAGCAACAAAATATATAAGCATCAAAACTTCAATAGAAGGGTTACAATCACATATAGTACTACCAGCCAAAGAGAAGAGGGGAAAACATCAAAGCCATCACAACCAACTTACCTCGGGTCCTCGACTAAGGCATTCAACCAAAGAACAATTGTCCACAAAGCTTAAATTCCTGCCACCAAAATAATATAAATAGCTGACAACAAAGCCACCTAGCCAACCAAAGGCCTAAATAGACAGACCCTCCTCCATCAACAATCAGGAAAGTAAGCAGAACCAAGCTGGAACAATAACCAAGCCACCATCAGAAGAGAAAAACACCAAAAGACAAGCAGCACCACAAAAGGCCAAAGAAGATAGCAGCTCTCATCAAGACAAATCAAGACAGAAGCAAAACCAAAAAAACAAATAACCAACAAGCTCCAGGGCCTACCACCAACAAAACAAAAACAACAGCAAAGCCACCACCAAAATAGGAAAACACCAAAAGACAAGTAGCAAATCAATACATAGTTTTAACCAGAGCTCTATGACCTATTTTATTTATTTTGGCTCAGTTCTTTTAGAAGCATCCTCATCTAGTACCGCCCAAGGCTGAGCATAAGGCCTGACAATTACAATAAAATGAGTTTTTTTTTAGCAATAAATTCAGGCCAGAAAAGTCTCAAATAAAGAGTAAAGTAAAGAAAGTCTCAGAAAAGGCTCGGGCTCAGCCAAAATCATCTCAAAGAGCAACAAAATATGTAAGCATTCAAACATCAATTGAAGGGTTACAATCACATATAGTGCTACCAACCAAAGAGAAGAGGGAGAAAACATCAAAGCCATCACAGCCAACTTAGCTCGGGTCCTCTACTAAGGCATTCAGCCAAAGAATAATTGCCAACAAAGCTCTAATTCCTGCCACCAAAATAATACAAAAACCGGCAACAAAGCCACCTAGCCAACCAAAGGCCCAAATAGACAAACCCTTCTCCATCACAGCCAAAGAGAAGAATGAGAAAACATCAAAGCCAACACAGCCAACTTACCTTGACTAAGGCATTCAGCCATAAACCAATTGTCAAAAAAAAATAACATAAACAGCTGGCCAACAAAGCCACCCAGCCAACCAAAAACCCAAATAGACAGACCCTCCTCCATCAACAAATCAGGAAAGCAAACAAGAACAACAGGAGCAGCAACCAAGTCACCATCGAAAGAGGAAAACATCAAAGGACAAGCCGTACTGTAGCAAAATATAAAACCAAAAGGGATGCCAACAAGAAGCCCCAGAAACTAATAGATCGGCCACTAGCCGACCACAAAGCCAACAGTAATACAACAACAATAAAATATGTAAGCATCAAATTTCAATAGAAGGATTACAATCACATATAGTGCTACCACGCAAAGAGAAGAGGGAGAAAACATCAAAGTCATCACAGCCAACTTACCTTAACTAAGGCATTCAGCCAAAGACCAATTGCCAAGAAAATAACATAGACAGACGGCCAACAAAGCCATCCAGCCAACCAAAAACCCAAATAGATAGACTCTCCTCCATCAACAATCAGGAAAGCAAACAGGAACAACAAGAGCAGCAACCAAGTCACCACTAGAAGAGGAAAACACCAAAGGACAAGCAGCACTGCAGCAGTAAAATATAAAATCAAAAGGGATGCCAGCAAGAAGCCCTAGAAACCAACAGATCGATCACTAGTCAACCACAAAGCCAATAGTAATACAACGGCAATAGCTCAATATCAGGCCTAAAAGGCTAAAAAAAAAAAACAGAGCATGACAACAATAACTGCGGTGTAGAGAACAACAACTGGTAACAACAAAAATAAAGAACCTCCATAATGAGCCAAAAGAAAAGGTTTAAGTTCAAAGCTACTCAAAACTTCCAAAAAAAGAGGAACCTCCATAATGAGCCAAAAGAAAAGGTTTAAGTTTAAAGTTAGTCCAAACTTTCAAAAAAAAAAAAAAGGAACCTCCGTAATGAGCCAAAAGAAAATGTTTAAGTTTAAAGTTTATGTGAGTAAAAATAAAAAATAAATATCTTATATTCTCCTTTCAATAATCTTTCAAGTGATAGGAAGAGAAATCTCCATCTCTTCATCATCAGCTTCTTCTTACAAAATAAAAAATAAATATTATATGATAAATAATAGTTAAATACCATGAGTAAAAATAAATAAATAAGTATATAAATCACATTACTTTGACTCTTCCCTTCAAGCCGTAATGACATCGAACCCAATTTGAATCACATGAGTGTTTGAACAGTTTCCACACCAAGTTTAGATTGGTAGGTATCCACAACTCTTTCACCTGCACTGAATGTTGATTCTAAAGCTACCGTGGTTATCGGTAGAGATAATATGTCAACAGTTATCCTAGATAGTATACGGTACTTTGTCTGATTGCTCTTCCATTATCTAATGACATCAAAATTTTGGCTTTCTGGACAAATCTCTAAACCATCATTTAAGTATTTATCCAAATCAAGTTTTATTGGTCTTTTACTTGTCTTTGTTATTACATATGTAGTAAAATCATATCATCCACTAAATTTTTTTGTATCAATTGCTTAAGTAGGCCCACTAACGTTGTCTCCACTAATCCTCTTAGATGTTCCAACTCTCAAGTTGTTCAAAACTAACTGCATACTCTTTAAATAACTCATACAATGAACTGTACATAACTGCCACATTCCTCATGCTTTTATCTCCTGTATAAATCTTAAAATATGTAAACTCAATCACCACGAATTTCATCATTGGATTCATAATAGCACCAAAGGCCATAAGAAGGTTACATTAACCTTAGTATTTGTCAAACTTTTCTTTCATTTTTTTAGTCATTTCCATAATAAAAAAAATCTGATGAAAGTGAACCCTCATCTAAAACTTTTTTTATAGTGCAAATTTGAGAGAGGAATAAATTAGCTATTGAGTACTCAGTTCAAGAGATTATATTAGTTGCTTCATTAAAGAAGCTCAATACATCACAAACTTTCTCAATTTTATCTCATTCTTCATCTGTAGGATAATTAATATATGCAACTTCTCTTTCACCACCACAAGAAAAAAAAAAGGATTATCTTAATTTTAATGCAACTGTCAATATAGAATAAGTAGAGTTCCAATGAGTTGGACAATCCATCATAAGTTTTTAGTTGGTAATTGCACTTGTTGCACAACATCAACAAATTTTAGTAATATTATTTCTGATGCATTAATAAAACTAATTGTATCTCTGATTTTATCAACAACATATTCAATATTTTTGATCTTATATTTCACCATTAAATTCAAAATATGAGCACAACAACGTACATAGAACAGTCGCCCACCAAAAAATATTTTTTTCTTGATTCTAAAATTATCTTTCAGTAACTTAATGGCCCTATCATTATTAGTTGTATTATCAATTGATATGATAAAAACTTTATTTTCAAGACCTCAATCGGAATGTGTCTTATAGAATATATCCATAATTTCAGTTAGCGTGGAGGAGCTAAATGCAAAAAATTTAAAACACATTTTGTAACCTCTAACAAGTATCAATATAATGTGTGGTCACAACCATATAAGATATCCTATTATTTTTTGACTTTCATATGTTTGTGGTAAAGCTGATTATATTTATATTTTTCAATGAGTTTCTAAGTCTTTTTTTCTTTTTTTTCATAAACTAATATAACATCATTACATGCAGTAGCTCTTGAATACCTCATGAAATAAGGAGACATCGACTTTAAAATAAGATTAAACCCAAATTTCTCAATAATTTAAAAGGCTTCTCATTAATCAATATATAATGAGCAATCATCTCTCTAATTTTTTCATGATCATATCTGAACGTAGTTAAAGCACCGCCATCTTCAACTGTTTGGAGCCTTCCACTTTCATTATTAGTTGGCTAAAAAGATAGCAATTTTTGTTTCTTTAAAGTGCGAATTCTAGCCACACAATGCTTTAAATATCTTCTAAATTGGGTGGTAGCACCTGTATTTCCTAGAGCAAGCTTCTTTTTGCAATGCATACATTCCCCATTCCTTTGACCATCTGAAAGAATTACTTCTTTGAACTCTTCCCAAATTTTTGACGTCTTCTTTCTTTTCGTCCTTTCTGTTGCACTATCATTTTCATTTTTTATATCAATCTCTTCAATATCATTATCAACCTTCTTTCCATCACCATCATTCTTATTATCATTAACATCATTACAATGTTCATTTTTAATCGCAAAGTCAGTAACATTACTTCATTAACATTACTTCAAGAACTCTTTCCATTGATACCTAAATATTTCATAAAAATAAAAAAAAAATTAACATCTCTCCTAACAATAAATACAAAGAGAATCATGATAAGGAAAAAAAATAATCTCACAAAAAACTGTAATAATCACATAAAAACCTTTAACAAATCCTAAACCTTTAAATAAAAGATTGAAAATTATGCTCGCTTGAATCAATGAAAACTAAAATAAATAAAATAGAACCATTAAAAATATCAAATAAAATTATGACAAATAATTGATATGTGCAAATGACACAAATAATACTAATCGTAACATAAATCATGAAAATAATAAAACAAATAGTAAAAAGGAGGACAAATAGATATAAATTGAATAAACTTACATCATTCCTCACTAGTCCCCATAGATTGACAAAAAAAAAAATTTTTCTGATTTGCACAAGAAAAGAAAGAAGAAACACATACCTAAGAAGAAATCAATTGATCCGTCAACCATATGTGACTAACTTGGAAGGATTCATGCAACGTAAGTTTGAATATAAGAAGAAACACATTTGAATCTGATTTATGCAAGGAAAAACTGCTCCAATGTGTTTTCTAAACTATACTCCAAGCTAGAAGTAATCTCAGCTTTACAATGACATTAAATCAATTAACTTTTGGTTAGAACCATGACACTTACCTTCAGGATTGCACCTCTGTGTAGAAATCTATGAATAAGAGGTTAGCATAAAATTGAGTTGGGAAGAATAGATGAAAGTAAAGAGGTGCCAATCATTGATTCCAAAGATGTTAGTTTTAGAGGCCATGTTTCTTGTCTCATTTGTGTTATCTTTCTCTTTCTCCTTTTTCTTTACAACCATTTTTTTCTTGAAACAAATGCAAATAGGGAGGTTGCTCAAAAGCTCATCAAAAAGGTTTATATACATAAACTCATGCATGCACATACAACAAAAAAACCTACATATTTACTATAGAACACCAATGCCATTTTTTTGAAGTATCAAATTCATGTTTTTACATTTGCTATGACAAAATCATTGGGAATTTGATAAAAAAAAACATGGGTTGGTGTTTTATGAAAAAATGAGTCCCTATAGATTGACAATTTTTTTTCTGATTTGCACAAGAAAAGAAAGAGGAAACACATACCTAAGAAGAAATTAATTGATTCCTCAACTATATGTGACTAACTTGGAAGGATTCATGCAACATAAGTCTGAATATAAGAAGAAACTCATTTGAATCTGATTTATGCAAGAAAAAAAATAGAATAAATCAAACCAAACTTTCAAGCTTTGCATATCCCGACTCTTGAGCTAGATTTCCTCTATCGGCGGTGGCAATTGTTTATTTTGCGAGTAGTGGCTGCTCCTAGAAGGACTATCTGCGTTCAAAGTGGAGCACGAAGAAGAAAGAAGTTCGACCTACGGGAATCGCATTCAGGAATCAGGAGTTTCTGGAGGGTGGTTGCCACTTCTCGTTTTAAGGCTTAATACCAAATAGAATTCGGAAGTCGAGAGACAAGAGTCTTAGAGCTTAAGATACCATAAGTCAGAAGTCGGGTAGTCAGAATGCGGGCAGGTATATAATACAAGTAGATTGTTAAGCTTCTGAGTTGAGCCAGGCAATGCTCAAACTCGAGCTCGTATGTTGAACTAGCTCGAATTAGTGCTCGAGCTCCAGCTCGAAGCTCGATAAGCCCGACTCATGAGCTCGAAAATGAGTCGAGTTCGAGTTGGCTCATGAGTCTGCTTGGCTCACTTACACCCCTGCGAACGTGTGTGCACAAGGCTACTCCAATGAGCTTGAAAGCGCTTGTGTGGCATGTGTATACATGTGTGAGTGCAAATGTGATTGTGTGTATGCATCTAAAGAGGCCTATTGTTGCACGCTACTATGCGCGGGTGCACTCACATGCACCTGCTCTGGCAACGCACGCATACATGCGTTCATGTAGGTGTGACTACACAACAATGTCGTCATGTGTGCTTACTTACCCATGGTAGCGTGTGCATACTTGTATGCTCGCACCAACTCGTATATGGTTGTTCGCATGTTCATCTCCGTTATTGGTGGCCACCTTGACAACCACCTTGCAATTATTTTTTAACATTAAGATCTTTTTTTATGGTCCATAATTAAATTTTGTGTTTCTAAATGACCAAAAGTTTTATGATATTTTAAAATTTTTCATAATTTTTGCACTAATTGAAGGGTGGTTAAAATTATGATTGCGTATAAATTTTTTTATTTACATATATAATTTTTGACATAAGTTTTGATGCCTAAAAATATGGGGTAAATGATATATCAAATAAAAATTTATTAGATTAAGCACAAATTTCAAGACAATATGTATATTAAAATTTAAAATTAAATTATACATCATTCAAAATTTTATTTTAATTGAATATCGCGACAAGACGTATCCACCAATACTAATAATGAATCGACTTTAGTTCAAATGAGCTCAAATGAAGATTTAGAAGTATAATTAAAAATTTTGAGATATTAATTGAATGGTCAAATGATCTTCAAATCTAATATGCTTATAGTCAAATCGAGCGGCTCAACGAGATGAATCTAATGAGCCTAACATTACTCAAATCATAAGTCGTTAAGATAGCTAAATCCTTAAAAAAGTATTTCTGATTAAGAAAATTAATATAGATTGTCTGATTGAGTGTTTAGAGATTTTCGTTAAAGTTATTAAATTTTTTCTCCCAAAATTCTATAAAAAGAACTCAATTCCATCATTAAGGAAAGGGCTAGAGGAGGCTTGGAAGATAACTGAAAACTTAAGCTAAGAAGCTTGAAACTATCTCCTACCTTTGACAACCATCACCGACCACTATATAGAAGTTATAACCTTATTTTAAAGTTGTTGCTTAGTTTTCATACACAACTTTGTAACCACATCTCATTCATTTTAAGAGAGGAGTGAAATTTTGTAATTTAAAATAAGTAGTGAATTATTTGAAATGGGCTACTCGTAGTTCTTTCTTTTTTTTTCATGAGATTTTTCACATAAAAATTCTTGTAGTACTTATTCTATCTAATTATCTATGTTTGTGTTAGATTTTCATACGAAGTTAAACTCAAAATTTTTCACTATGCCATCATAAATTTTCTGTCATGTAATAATATTAAATTTTAGACATTTTTCAAAAAAAAAATGAAAACTATAAAAGCTACTATATGCAAAATGCAATTTTTTTATATAGAAAGTTTTGTTTTTTGAAAAAAAAAAATCTGTGGCTCATTAGTTAAAAAATAATTATATTTTTAAAATTATAATTTTGAGTCATATATATTTTTAAATTTATTAAATATTACTTTAAAAAATAATAAATTAGATTATACCCACAAATAAGCAGGTTTTAGTGGGGAAATATTCGTCGGTCATACGTATTACTGCGTCACGGACTCAAATCATGTACGAGGCACATTAAGCACGCCAAAAATGACGCCGGTAAAGGCAAACACTATTTTTGCGGTTTAGCGCCGACCCGACCAGCTGGGAATGAGTATATCGTGGAAAAATTAAAAATATCTTCATTTAGAGGCGGTGGTATTTTTTTTATTCAGGTGAGAGCATTACGAAAGAGCTATGAAGAAGGAGAATGAATCTGGAAATGGAGGCGTTGGGGAAATAGTTCTTTCCAGCAGGACTTTGCATGTCGCGTGAAGCTGCTTTGCGGTACTCTCATGTCGACCGACTTCATATTTATTTTTCATGATTTTTAGAGATTTCGGTATTTCTACTCTGCAGTTTTGTTTCAATTTCAGTAGCACGGTTGTTCGGATCATGGTAACTAAATCCCAAAGCAATGGTGGGCTGACAATTTTAGGAGATTTCTTGTATTTGTACTCTGCATGGTTTTGTTTCACTTCGTAGCAGTTGTTGGATCATGGTAACTAAATCCTCTTGAGGGCAATGGTGGTTGGATTTTAGATTGGTATCTGCATTCCTCACTCTGCTGCTGCCTCTCTGTCACTCTTTCTGCTCTCTCTATCTCTGCTCTGCATGCCTCTATCCTCTATATCTCTTTTTTCATGCTGTACTCTGTCTATACCTCTTATACTCCTGCACTCTATATATATTTCATTGAATTTATTTTTTAAAACACTAAATTTTTTAATATTTTAAAATAATTATCATTATAAAATATATTTTTTAAATCAAAATATAAATAAAACAAAATAATAATAATAAATAGAATAAATAAAATACAACTGATGTCAAATAGTTTATAAAATTATTTATTTATCTAACATAGAATGGATATGCACTTTTTTTTATTGTTTTCATAATAGATAATTTGAGAATAAGTCAATAATATATATTTTTAAAGCTTTTAAAAACTCTCTAATTTGCTTATAAAATAAAAAAATAATTAAGAGGCTATCTGAGATTACTTAATTTCTCTATTTTTATTTACTTAATATACATTATAACATATAGTATATATATATATACTATTTTTATTTATTGATTATTTTACTCAGAAGAATAATCATTAAAAGCTTCTATTGGAGTTACTCTATAAATAAAAGATTTTTGGTATGAATCAAAGCAGCCATGTACAAGAATCACTGCATTGTGATTGAACAACCGTTGAATTTATGGATTAAAAAAAGGATTAAGAATAAAAGATCAACAAGAAAACTTTACGTATAAGCAGAAAAAAATCAATTAGCATTCCATCATAGCCTATTCAATGTAAGTAAAATATGGCGCAAATAACAAGTAGCGTTTTTTCCTTTATAACTGTCATAACAAAATAAAGGAAAGGAATGTATATTAAAAATGGCAACAATATAAACAGCTTTACTCAGCCTTTAATTAAATTTAATTATATATATATATATATATATATATATATATATATATATATATATATATATATATATATATATATATATAAAAAGATTCTCGGATAGAATGAACTATTGCAAGTTTAGCTCATTTTTTATAAGAGTGAGTTCTGTGATTTATAAAATTTATCGGAACAATGAAAATGGATTGTCATAACTCATTTTATTGAGTAATGCTTGTTTTAAGTTATATAAGAAATAAAATATTATATCAATTATGATTATATGTTTAAATTTTAATAAAAATATGAGGTAAGAACCAATCTTTTCAACAAAAAGTAAAATAATTATATGAAAAACTACTGACTTTAAAAAAAAAAAGGACAAAATAGATAGTATGGTGAGTAGAGAGAAAATACTCTTTATTATAGGTGTCAAAATTTGACTTAATAAGTAATTCTATTCAAAAATCGAGTTCAGTTGATGCGAATAATTTTTGGTCACATTTGAGTCAAAAAATTGACTTATTTAATTATTGGGATGTATTGATTGACGTTAACTTTGAAATTAGCTTCGATTTTGACTTTGTCAATTAAGTTTGATTATTTTGACCCAAGAACATTGAAATTAACCCAATTTTTCTTTGTGAACTCAATTTGACTCGATTTTGATTCAATTTTGACCTAATATGTATAAATAGATCATTTGTTATCGTCAATTGGCGAAGGTAGATCGGGTTTGAGTCAAGTCTATCATATCGTAAAACTCAAATCGACCCGACCCTAACACTCCTACTCCTTACAATATGTCTTTGTATTTAAAATTTATGACATCATTCATTGATCAATCAAGCTCTTTTTTTATCTAATCTTCATAAGAATAATCGATTATTCTATAGTTCTCAGCATTAATTCTAAACTTCTGCGGAGAAAAGCAAAAGAAATATTAAAAGCTGAGAAATAATAGAGAATAAATGCAATAAGATGGATGTACATAATAACCGAATTTTATCTAATATCATTTTTTAACCAAAATTAATATTACATTATAATAATTTAAGAAAATAAACGAAGCAGTAAAGGATGTACACAATCATTTTACTAGAAAATTATTGAATTGTGAAGACCAAAGTAGATAATTCAATTCAATTAAAAGTTCAAAATGATAGAATTTTTTTTCAAAATAAAATAAAGTTCATAATAATATATCATACAATATAGAGCTTTATAGATCAATCAATCTCTTAATAATCTTTCAAATATCAAACGGTTTTCAAATTATTTTTAAAAAATTATTTTGTTTTATTTATGTTTTGATTTGAAAAAATATATTTTACAGTGATAATTATTTTTAAAAATATTAAAAAATTTAGTGTTTTAAAAAATAAATTCAATGAAATATATATAGAGTATGAGAGGTATAGAGGTACGAGAAGATGCAGGAGATGCAAGATGCAGATATATAGAGGTATAGAGTGCAGAATGCAGAGAGTGCAGAGGTATAGAGAGACAGAGAGCAGTCAGAGGTAGTGCAGGAGGAGGATGAATGCCAGAAATCTCCTAATTGAGCGACCACCTCATTGCCTTTGAGGGATTTAGTTACCATGATCCGAACAACCAGCTACGAAGTGAAACAAACGAGAGTACAAATACAAGAAATCTCCTAAAATTGGTAACGATACTCATTTGGTTGGGATTTAGTTACCATGATCTGAACAACCAGGCTACAGAAATTGAAACAAAACCTGTACAGAGAGTAGAAATACCAGAAATCTCTAAAAAATCATGAAAAATAAATATGAAGTCGGTGTGAGAGAAGCAGAAAGCGGTTCACGCCGCAAGTCCTGGCGAAAAGAACTATTTCCTCATTTCCAGATTCATTCTCCTTCTTGCTCTTTCAGATTGCTCTCTAAATAAAAAATACGCCTAAATGAAGATATTTTTAATTTTTTGCGTATACTCATTCCCAGTTTGGTCGGCTAAACCATGAAAATAGTCGTTTCGCTTCGGCGTTTTTGCGTTTAATGTCAGCGTCATGTCCGATTGTCCGTAAAAGCTACGTGCGGACTCCGGACGTAATATTTCCCCGGTTTTAGTGCAAGTTATTTATTTTCTTTGTAGAATTTAGGGCACTGTCGAAGCCAGTTGTACAATATGATGCATGCAGTACTGCAACTTCCCCCAAAAAAAATCAAAAAGAAACACATAAAGTGCATGCAGTACTGTACTGTAACCACCTATCCCTCTCTCAGCTTTAAACAGTACAAAGTACAAACAGAAGCGCAATCAACCAATACGGCTAAGCGAAGTTCCCTATCTATTTGAGCGAATACACTTTAGAGTTTGAGAGAAACAGAAGAAATAACGAAGAAGATGAGGTCGTAGAAATGGCAGCCGAGGAGCTTCCAACGGGAGCAGCCTGAGAGCACGCGGCCCAAAATTTGTTATTCTCTTCTGCTTTTTCCTCGATCGGCTGTGGTCGCCATTAATGGCAGACGGAAATAGCGGTCGGCTTTAGTGTGTTCTCAGGTCGCCCCCGTCGGGTCTCCTGCTCAGGCAAAGCAGTTCGCGAATCAGTTAGCCCTGTCCAGTTGATCGCTTGCTGGTAAGTATAAGATCTTTTATATAATGTATATTTAAGTATGTGAAAGGACTAGTGGCTTTATTATTGCTTTCTTTTTATATATTGTGTAATTTGAGGCAAATATAAATTATTTGTGTGGGATTTGAACTACGACTGCAAATAAACCTGAGCGTTCGACAAGCTACTCATGGCTCGGCTCGATTAGAGCTCGTTCATGTTCGTTTGATTAACTAATCAAAATAATGTTGAATACTTTTTGAATTACTCGATTGCTAAATGAATAAGTTTGAACAACTTGTTGTTCGGTTCATTTATGTTCATGAACATTATCATTTACAGCTTGTAAATAAGCTCGCTAAGGAGCTTGATTATGGCTCAATTAAAACTTATTTGTGAACAGTATTATTCAAATTATTATTTTTTTAGTCTTAATAAGCTTTAATTGATACAACTCATGTATGTTTCTCAATAAGCTACTCATGAACAAGCTCGATTAAGGATTGATTAAAGCTCGCTTATTTTATTAAATGAGTTGTTCGTTTTTTTATTAAACGAGTTGCTCGTTAACAAGTTCGATAATCCATTTTGAACCGAGCTCATGAACAAACTCGAATCGAGCTCGAGCTCAATAATAGTAAATAAGCTCAAGCTTGAACATTATTCTTAAAAGCTCAAATCGAGCTCGAACTCGATAATATTATACAAGCTCAAGTTTGATCACATACTTGCTCGGTTCGGCTCGATTCATTTACAATCCTAATTTGAACTATCTCAAAATGTCTGTTTTATTTTTTTAATGAATTTGAAATTTGTTCAAATATGATAAATTTCTAATCTAAAGAAAACTCATTCCTCTTGTGAATTGATCATACAGAATATATTTCTCATATGTATGACTTTTGTGACTAGCTCTTTGGGCATGCTTGCTCTTCTAAGCGAATTAAGCTAGACTATGTTTCTTCTTTTTTTTTTTTAATGTGAAGATTAATTTGGAACTAGTATTCATTATATTTCATGTGGGTAGTATAGTTGATATGTTTGATTAAATATTGATATGACACGAAAATTCTACTAGTCGGCGAATCTTGATAAAGCAAGTTGATCCTTGAAACTTAGATCAAGCACAAAATATCATTGGAAACTTTGGGATATCAGTAAATCCATAAATAGCTCTTAAACATGGAGTGTTTATAGTCAAATCGGCGTCTTGGACAAATCTAACAAGCCCAAGATCTCATAATTCACTTCGCTTGAACATTCAAATACTTATAATACATCAAATGATCAAATGAATCATTCGAGCCGTCCAGATGAAGTGGATTGATTTTGCATGTATTAATAGACATCACTCCCATATAAATACCTTATTCTCATATATGAAGGGGCCCAGGAAGAGAGATGAGAGAGCTTTAAAGCTTCAAAATCCTCAATCGTGCACCATCACGGTTGTCACTGCCACGAGCCGCTCGGCCGCTTCTTACATCTTGTCGTCAATCTCATCGGATCATCATGACGACCTTCCGATCAATCTGCCCTCATTGTTAAATCTCATACCCTTCTGACTGACTATAACGTTATCGATTCGAATTCTCATTGTGCTAGATTTCATAACAAGGCTAAGGCGTAAATTTTACTCTACCACAACTGGTTTCCTAGCACGCAACAAATATATTTTTTTCTCAATGGAAATTTTACATTTTAAGGTACTGTATTAGGCATACGGGAAGGGAGCAAACAAAAGGATTTTTTTTATTCTATGCGAGTATGGGAAGTTCAAAGGTCTCTTTTCAAAATGTTAACAGACCATTTCGTAACACTTTTTAATGCAGGATGAGAATGATTTATTATGATATAAAGTTGATTACACTCATAATTTTTAAATTTTTATAAAAGAGCAATGATAAATGAATACTAATATTGATCACAATTATAATAGCAAGAATGTAATGAAATTGAAAAAGATTCAAACTAAAATTATATATCACACACTAAGATGTCTAATTCTTATAAGTGCAAAGAAAGCGTTGAAAAAATATAAAAGATCTAACATATGTTAGATTTAAAGTAATTAGCAGAAAAGCGAGGATAAATTGAAGTCGACATCTACGAAAACTTTGTCGTTGTAAACATCTCGTTCCTTTATTAGAAGTCATTTTCTAAAGATTGTGAGATTACACACTCGGTATTCTATCACTCGAGTAGGAAAGCACACAAAGAGAGTACAAGAAAATAAAAAAAATTATATTCTAAAGTTAAGTGTTTGGCATTACAAAAGCCTCTTTATTTATAAGAATGAGAGAGAAAGTTTAAAATATTCAAACCTAACTCTAAATTCAAACCTACCATCATCATATTCACACATACCACTACTATTAAACTTACCACCAAACATATCACAATTATCATACCTATCACCATGAAATTCATACATGATCCATGACATAAGAATGACCCAAAGTATAACAACATGATAAAGGCTCAATAATACCAAATCCAAATTATAATATAAATGCCCAATATTTATTAAATACATGAGTTTAAATTTTATGATGATAACGTCAATGATGGTGATGATAATTTCCATCATCACTTTTATTTATTTTATTTTATTTTATTTATATTTTGATTTGAAATAAAATATATTTGATATCTTAAAATATATTCTTTTTTTTAAATATAGTAGTGATAGTTATTGGTAGCGATAGTAGTGGCAGGTTGCGATTATAGTTAGTGGTGTGCGGCAACAGGTGATTGATAGTGATAGTTATTTTTTAAAATAAAAAAGTAAAAATACTTTAAAATCACTAAATAACTATATTTTTAAAAATAACATAAAATCAAAAGAAAAAATATATAAAATAAGATTGATCCTAAATAGGTCTTAATGTGTTGAGGAAAAACTACTATAAATGGAGAGATTATAGTTGAATAGGAGAAAAATAAACCTAGAGCGAATTAGTGTACGATCCAAAGATAAACCTAGATTTAGATTTTAATTATTTTTTATTGGAACATCTTAAGTGCTTTTTTTTCTTTTTAATTACTTAATTTTTTCCTCTTCTTCATCCATTGCCCATAAATATCTCCTCATCCTCTCTCTCTCTACTTAATGGTGATAGTGTAAAAAAATACCGATATGATAACTGATTTTTATTGAAATGAAATTGATCAGTCTTGATTAAGAAATTTATTTTGCAAACTTATAATTAGTTTGTTAAACTGGCCATTGCTAAGAACATAGTTAGCGTTCGATAAACTCTTTCGAATCTAATAAATCTACTCTCTTAATTAGATCATCCGACGGCCAACATTTTATATGCCTAAATCATCTAAGGTGACTATCACTAATCTTTAATAATGTATCAAATTTAAATAACATAAGGATCAAATGTAGTTTATTGAATATAATAATTTAATCTCCAAGGATCGTTTTGTTATTTCTACTTAATATAAAAGAGATACATAGAGATCTTTAGTGACTTATTTCACACACATAATTTCATCAAAACATAATAAAAAAAATTTTGATGCAAGTGACTAAATCATTTTGATAATTGAAAAAAATTTAAAGTCAAAATCAATGACATATTAATTGGAGTTCAAGTGGTAGAGAGAAGGTTATTTGTACATTTAAATTATAATTTGATCACATTTTTGAATCAAACTCTAGATGAAATTGATTTAATATATATCTTAAATTATTTCAAAAATAAATATTGCTTGGAATAAATATGTTAGAAATTAATTAAATAAGTTTTTGCATAAATACTTAATTCAAATAGATCTATTTATTCATTATGTTTTGCAAATCTTATTTTAATATATATCTTCATGATCATACTATTTAACAATTAACACCTGTATGGTCTCTGTTTTGCAAATAAATATATTTTTTTGGAAAATTTACATACATATCATGCAATTCTTATGTATTTACAGATTTCACATCCAAACTTAATATTTACAAAACTAGTACTTTTCCTATGCACAAAAATGTGCATTTTACTTGGAAAAAATAACAATGGTGGTGTTTTTGATGTAATAATAAAAATTTAGGTGGTATTTAAGTAAAAATTAAAATTTAGGTGTGAAATATATAAATGCATAAGAATTGCGTGGTATGTATGTAAATCCCCCATTTTAACAATGAGAAATACCTTAAAACAACTTACTGAGGAGATTGGCAACCCTAAAGGAGAAAGCAAACAGCTAATAACAGCCAAACTACGTTCTGTAATTTAACTGCATTGTTGATATTTTGCAGGAACCAAATGGTCCAAAGATAAATTAAATTTCAATCATGTTAATTAAATTAAATTAATCAAGCTAATATGGACAGATAATCAATGGTTAGAATTAATAAATAATCATAACTTGATTAATTTAATTTAATTTATTTATTAGAGTAATTAAAGATGAACTGGAGCTCAGCTAATGGCCGCATCTATTATTCTTATAAAACAATTGCCACGTCCATTGGTACAGCTAATTACCTGTGCTTAGCTCTCATGGAAACAGTCAAACTTGATCAAGAAATTGACCAATTTAATTAGTTTAATTTTCGCTTAATATGTTTCTGAGACTAAATCAGAACTGAATCAAACAGCAAAATAACAAATAGAAAACAGGCCAACTGAAGTCAGCCATAGTTGAGAATTTAGACTTTTGTATTAGAATTTTTTGACATAATCTTTTTAATTTGTTATTTTGCCTGTTTTCTATAATTTATTAGTTGAGAATTTAGATTTCTAATTAAGAGATCTTGATCTTGAGGTCTTTTATATAGACTTTTCATATAAATTTATGATTAAATTTACTCAAATATTATATTAATCATAAAATAAATTTAATAAATTTCAAATTTGTAATAATATAATTTATATCAGGATATTCTGATATAAAAAAAAAAAAATTAAAAATTTTATCCTCGGAATGAGTAGAGTGTGATACAGGTTGAAGATGATGGAAGGCCCGCTCTCCTCACTGTGGATGGAGGGAAGGAAATTAAAGAGGCAGTTCATGAAAGATTCATGTTGGGAGAAATTTATAAAGGAGATGGATCAGTTACAGTTAGTCTTTCCCAACTTTTAAGGGCTAAGACACATAGCTTTATACGCATTTGACTTTTAACTATTAATATCTTCAATTACACGGTGGCAGGACTGTATCACAATCTTAACTGTACAACAGGTGTACCATTTGCATATGTGTGATCGAGATAAGGGATTTGACTAACACAAAAAAATAAACTGAGTTATATTATTTAAATTTATATGTAGGTGTCATTAGAATTTGCAATATGACTTCATATACGCAAGTCATAAGTCGCTCAAGCATACAAATCAATTCATGATTTAAAACGACAAAGAAAATCGTGGCTCAAAATACGACATCACCAAAATGATCAAATGACATCGACGAACGGACTTCTGCCGCTCGTAACGTCGAAATTGATTAGAATATAAATATTGCATAATCTAAAGAGCGATCAATAAAGCGATCGAGCTATCAATACGTCATTACCATATCGTCGAAGCGCAACGATATCAACGATTCCATTCACGAAATTGATCATGCCGCTAGCTTCGAAATGCTAAAAATATCAAAAGAGACTACCCACGCTCGATTCGGACTAGTATGTGCAAATATCGAATGATGAAAAAGCACAATGAAATGCACCAGACGCGCCAAAATCAACTCAAATGACCTCGATCGACAAACGACTTCGCCATCATGTCGTAACATAAACTAATCAAAATATAAATATTGTACCTGATGATCAACCGATCAAATCGAGTCATCAACGCACACACACATATATCGATCCGACGCAAACCAAACGACCTCCGCTCGATCGTTGCTTTAAACATCAAATCTATCATAAGACTTTCACACTCAATGGATAAGATCTACATGAATGTCGAAAATAAAGCGCGACGCATTAGAAATTTCAATTTGACTACGAACCAAACGGCCCATGTAAACTGCCAAGGCTGCTAAATTCAACATCAATAACCTTAAATTGATATATATATATGATTATCTAATGTAGCATAATACTTCTTTAAAGTCAATTACTCAATTTAAAAATCAACTTAAAACCCAAATCAAGCCTTAAATCCGTATTTCTACTCCCCTAAACTGGTTTGGCCCAACTCACTTGCGCGACCCTTCTTCTCCTTCACCCATGGCCCGGTCCGGTTAGGCCTCCTCTACTGTGCGCACGGGAAACCGAAGGTGCGACCTCCCTCCTCCCTTCACGGGAGCCAACGCCGCATCTCCCTCTTCCCGCTCGTCGGTTTGAACGCAGACCTCCCTCCACGTGCAGTTCACACGCAACCGCTCCTGCGCAAGCTCCCTTTCCAACTGTTCCCTCTCCTTCAAAACTGAAATGGTTTCCTCTTCCTCACTTGGTTTCTCCCTAACGAAAATCAAGAGCCTTTTCCTCCTCAATCCTCTTTCCTTTTCTTCTTCTTCTTTTCCCAATCTGAAAATTACTTCCCTTTTCTTTTTTCTCTTTTCTTTCTCTTTCTTGTCCAAATCACAAAGGACTCCTCTCTGATCTTCCTTCTCCAATCCAAAATAAGTTTTTCCATTTTTTCCTCATTTTTACAAATCCAAAAATCAAAACCTCCCATCTTCTCCCTTTCTCCATTTCACTCATCCCCTCATTTTCACAAAATAGAATTTTTCTTTTAAACCAATTTCACTGCATCGCCACAGAGAAGAACACCACATGAGGCAGTGGTTTCTGATCAGACTCCTCAGATACCTCTTCAAACAAACCGAGAAGCACCGCATATAGCTTTGTTCATTGATTTCTCCCCTTCAACTTCGCTTATCAGAACAGAGAAAAATCACATGATAAAGGGTTCTTCTCGATTTTCATACCCAACCCCGCTTTCACCATCATCACAACGCTGAAAAAAATGAGTCAAACACGGGAAAGGAGCGATATATATATATGTTTCAGAAAGAAGGCCTCATCCGCTCATGAGAGTGACGAGATGTATGCGCACAAGACACTACGCTCCCGAGGCGATCAAGTAAGCCAACATCAAGATGTCGTTCTCCTACCAAAAATGCCAAATTTCATAAAATCTCATGACTTAAAAAAAAATTGAAAGTAAAGAATCTTAAGAACAATCAATGAAACCTAAAATTCAAATTAAAACTCAAACAAAAGGAGGAAAAATAATATACAACGAACACAAAATAAAACAAAAAGGAAAAAGCACTACAAATTTATCTAAGAAAGTGCCCACTAAAGTTTCTAATCGCTTCTTTCAAATGTCAACTAAACCTCAAACAAATGGAATGGAAAGTGAAACTCCCTTGGCCTTATTTATAGAAATTAGAAGGGATAGTGAAGGGTGTACTTTCAAAAGAAAAAGATGGTGGAAAATGAATGTAAGAAAGTTTGAATAAAGAGAAGGGGAAAATGAATGTATGATAGTTAAAAAAAATGGAGGGGGAAAATGAAAGCTATTCTGAGGGATAAATCTTCTTTTAAAATAACAAATTAAATTGTCTTTTAAATCTATAACTTCAAAATAAGGTTCACCACCAGATCTATAACTCTTTATATAAGCGTATTTAAAATAGGTTTCCTTCAATCAAAATTAAAGAATTTCAATTATGATTTTCAAATCAAGAATAATTAAAGAAAATTCTATAAAAAAATCAAACCAACATAGAAATTTATAGTAAAATTTAATGTCTCAAAACTATTGTTTGAAATTAGCTAAGCTATAAAATCAATGTGTTTGACATAGAAATTTAAAGTGAAATTTTAATGTCGAAGGTGAGGCTAAATTGGAATCTATTAAATATTAATCTAAAAAATCTAATAAGATATTAGATCAATTTATAATGTTTTTCATGCCACCGAATTCCATCACTTTGTACAAACATAAGCTGATTAGGCATTCTCAAATACACCGCATGGGCCCGTATCTCAATACTTAAATTCAAGTTTGAGGATGTTGCGTGCTTCCCTGGTTTAGTCTTGAGGTCCGATTAACAAAACCTAAAACCTATAATAAGAGTTTCAAATCGTGAAATATCTAAGAAATGATCGTCAAGTGCGTGAATCTAATCCTATATTAGCATAAACAGAGTCGATGGATCTAAAGCTCTTAAACATATTCTAATTAATCAATTTTTAAGTAGCAATCTGAAACTACTTAAATGGAATTCTATCATCAAAAGCTTAAATCAAAATTCAATCTATCCACCTTTCGCAAATGTTTGTCAGAGGTGACAAATTAAGAAAACTCTAGTTGACAAAGGAGCCAATGTCAAATCAAGTATTTTGCTATGTTCACTCTCAATCAATCTCATGCCAAGAAGAACGCGTCTGTCCTCGACTGGTTTGGCCAGGGCTCCATGATGAAGCAATTATGACTAGAGTCCTCGACGATTGTTTGGCCAATCATGCTCCATTATATTATGATCACCATACCTATGTTTCCCAATGGCTCGCCCTTTGAGTTGTGAATCATAAGGTATACTTGATAGGCAAACTACCTCATCGCCTAAGGTAAACTTAAGCCTATCTCCTGACAAACACCACCCGTGTCTATAAGGATTTCTTGGATGACGAACCCATATGTTGCCGATAAGGATCCTTCTATCGCTCGACTACCTCCTCGACTAAGTAGGGACCATGACGCCAGATGACAACCATGGATCTAGATCGCACATCATCATTCCCCAACCATCTGTTAAATGATGAATTTCATAATTTTAAATTCAAAACTCCATGTGCTATTACTATATGCTACGCATGATCTAATGACTAGCCTTAATCAAAGTTCTCTCTCACTTATTGAGAGGGTAATTAACTATGTGGCTTACACCCATAGAAACCCGGAACTAGATCTAAAGTCCTCACCAAATGAGACAAATCTCGGTAGTCTTATCTACTATTCCATCTCTTTGAAAATTACACACATTTTTAAATCACTCTTTCAATTGAGAAGTTGGTGATGAATTTTGAGCTCACATATTTCTGACTCAGATTCTCTTTCCATCTTTGGCTATATATGCTTATAATAGTAATAAAATTTTGAAAAATAAAAAAATGGTGATTTAAGTGTAATAAAAATATGAGGCTCTATGTAGAATGAATCATTAGAGTATATCTTTATTACACCATTATTTTATTTTATAGCCTCAGATCTTGAAAGTATGGGATGAAATAATAATAATTACTAATCCATTTTTCACTTTGCAAAATGGATCTACAAAGCACTCCTTTCACCATCCTGTATGCGGTAAACATCTACCCTAACGCCGCCATCAATAGGAGATGGAGCTACATTCAATTTGGTAGCTTGAATTTTTCTACCTATCGAATGAACTCGAAGTACCCACCGGGTACATTCGTCGAGGCCACCGGAAGGCCTGTTACTAAAGCTCCTAACCATGTGCGCCAACCGCTCACACCATTATCGGGAGTTCTCCGACAGAACTTCGCTTTTCAAAAGGCTCAACTGAAGCTCCCCGTGATGAAAAGAATCGTCGGAAACTATGTCTTTAATGCCTCGGTACTGTTGCCGATTGAACCTCTTGTACCTAGAAAGCATGATCATGAAGCTTCCTCATCAAGAAGCAAATTAACCAGAAGACAGAGAAGAAGGAGAAATGTTGAGCTGAGGGCTCAGCATATCTCCTTTGAATGACCTAGCGAACAAGCGATACTGCCGCCAAAAGCGAGTATTCTTACCCACAATAACTTTGACAACCTAAAATGGGTAAAGAGGAATAGCTCTACTGGAGAAATAAAGTAGTCCTTCTGGAATGAACCACGTCAAGCTCCACCACCATAGAGGAGACACCAAACATGTGCCAGATACATAAAGTTCTCAAAATAGTGACGTGAGGCCTAATGAAAAGAAGATTTCAGAGGCCTGTGGTGATGAAAAATATTGAAGCTCCACCAAGAAAGTTATCATCTCTTCTGGTAACTAGCCATCGAGCCCAGTACGCTTCGCATGGTGAGCATCGAAGCGTGACACTTGGACCGCGTGTCCAAGAATTCACTGTTGAAAGGTCCCAGCGAAAGTGTAAACAAATATGGAGGCCAAGGCCCCATAATAAAACTTTGAATAATAAAATAGGTGTGACATCTGATATATATACTCAAAAATCCGCCTAAAAATAACTCATCAGAAGTGGATACCCAAAAAAAGGGATATCACTGATGAAATACATGATGGTCGACACCTTGGAGATTCCTCTAGGGGATCCCATTGCCGATTAGATTCACCCCTACAAGAGAAGGTTGATGCTAATCGTAGTCCTTTAATAGAAGAAGTGTTTGTTTCACACATTGAACCAGAGATCCATTGAAAACGTCGATCATTGCAAGAAGAAAATAATGAAGAGGACACTATGGAAGTGGTAAGTTATATATGGTCGAGATATAGATGAACTCTCCGCCAACACCATCAAGAATAACATGAACTCGGGGAATCAACTTGAATTTGACATTTATGAAGAAGATTTTTCACGTAAGCAAATAGAAGATGGATCTTCATCTTTGTGAAGAAGAAGAAGAAGAAGATAATGAGAAAGATATCATGGGTGTCAAAGTCTATATGGTTGAACCAGAAATGATCGCCTACACACTCTTATAATCAACATCATCGACTATCGCAATCTACAAATGCATAAGGAGAAGGGCAGTCAAGTTCTTCCTCTGAAAATGAGCAAGGAGTAGAACAAGAACAAGAAACAGAAGAAGAAGAAGAAGAAGAGCCTGTACTGATTGACACCATGATACTAGCTAGAGAGCAAAGAGAAATGCAGCATCAAATGGAGGTCAAAGATAAGGAGATTGCATAGCTTGGTACCAAGATAAATGATATGATGGTACAAATGAACATCATGATAGAGATGTTGCAGAAGAATATCATATCAAGTGCAGCACTTGCCTTATCTGCTAATCAACGGGCAGCTAATAATACAACTTATATACCACCAACCACTGTGGTACCTCAAGCTCCTACATACCTACATGAAGAAATGAAGTTAACGCCACTACCTCTCCAACCGATAATTCAAAATTTGGCTAGCACACCTAGAATAACGCCTCAACTAAAATAATCAATGAAAAGATAAAATCATAACCTCAGAGTTGAAAAGTCGGTGAGTAAGGGTCACCTTACCCAAATGAATATGATCAAGTGTCATACCCAAAGGTTACCCAATGCCGAAATTTAATACTTTCAGCGGGCTTGGTAATCCAAAGCAACATCTAGCCCAATTTAAGGCTACTTGTGGTAACACGGGAGGGAACGATGCACTATTTTTTTGTCAATTCATCAGTGCCTGACCTTAGCCGCTTTTGAATGATATGTAGAATTGTCAAATGACTCAGTTAAAATATTTATTGAATTAGAGACTATATTTGTGAAGAGGTTCGCCAGTGCAACAAAATCATAATCACCGACCTTGCTAAAAAAAGGAGAAAAGATGAGTCTGATAAAATTCATAAGTTGTCAACCTAAGTATGAAGCGAGCAACAATTGAAGAAGAACATGATCCAATTAATGGGCAATATGGATGATAAAATGGCACCATTTTTATTGACATCGACATCAACATTCCAGGACTTGCTCGATAGGTGGCTAAATTTGAAAAGTTGAATCGCCCTAAGTCTAAAGTCTATGCAGATAAAGCAAAGAGAAACAAACCTTCAGACTCAAGAAGAAATGAAATTCATGCCGCTTCTTATAGCTCAAATGGAGAAAAGTGGGTGATATATAATGTGGATAAAGGAAAATGGCCAATGTACAATGATGATAAGGGTAAAAAGCCTGTCTATTCTACTCCACAGCCAAAATTTGTATTAGAAGGTAATGACAAACCTCAAACTTTTCCAAGTGGTGGAGAGCGTCCAAAATAAACAACAAGAGATGATGAGTGAATGCATCTATCTCTTAAGGAAAAGATGAGCAAAGATTATTCATTTAGAAGGGACAATGTGGCTAAATTATTTTGACAAGTAGTCAAAGCTTATTTACAATGACCAGAAATTAAAAGGCCCAAGAAGTCATCAAGTCAATAAATTATCGTCTATCATCGGATGATCACCCTATGAAGATTATTATGTCTTCAAAGATTGGCTAGAAAGAAAGTATCGATGAGGTGAATTTATATTATCCAACAGTGTTCTAGTCAACCCTAAAAGAGAATCTACAAATATGATTACGTCCTCTTCCGTATCATCCATCAAAGACAAACAGAAGGAGAAATCAGTTCAGACTAAAGAATGATAAATAGTAGTCTCCAAAAAGACCATGAAAATACTAAAGCAGTTAAAAGACGTCCATAGTGTTAAGTGGAAATCACCACTTGAACCTATATTGGACTTAAGAGAGATGCCTAAATCAAGTATTTGGGCTTCCGATTCTGATAAGGCTACATCACAACATGAGAAACAATCTACTAAATGCAGCCTCATAAATCAAAGAAGGCTAAGAAAAGAAGATCAAGAAGGGAACTATAACTCAAAATATCATAAATAATTTAAAAGAGTATCACCAGCCGGCAAGATAGCCATTTAGGCTTGCAAACTTCATGCCTAAACTTCACATTGTTGAATCACATGAAGAAGATAATGGTGAATCTTGTCCAGTAGAGACATGCCAAATCATCTGTGTGATGTCAGATGTTCTTCAACATCAGTTACTCCAAAATGATAAGGGAAGTCAGACGGACTTGACCAACCCATCAAAATTTTTATCGGTAAAGCAAGAAGAGCCTAAGGAGCTAACATTTGAATTTTATTTAATGACTTAACAAGATAATAATAGTTTAAATGAAGATCTATATTTTCTTGATGGAGAAGAGTCAGACTCATCGATATCATCACGTATGAAACGTATGACGTTGAAAAATGAGTCTAGCCTTTTTGGCCAATCTTTTAGAATAAAAAGAGAATTTGAAGAAACTACCTCTTCAAAAGAATCTGAGCAAGATAAGGTGATTCAAGTTTAGTTGAGAAGTAGTAAAGTCCTACCACCTTCATCAAAGAAGAGAAATGTAAATAAAGAAAAAGGCAAACAAATTGAAGTCAATGAGATATCATTCCCAAAATCGAATAAAGCTAAAGAAGATAGATTATAATATTCTATCACATCTAAGAAAGATCCCCACAAAGTGTATGAAGTTCTTGATGTCAAAAGACCTCGAAACTTTAATACAGGCTCTCAAATATCTGGAGAGTTATGAAACCTACTTTGTTGAAAAATGCATGATTGAAGCATTGCAAACTCAAGATTTCCCAATAATTATATTTTCTAAAGAATATCTTATATTGGGGATAGCGGATCACAACTGTCCTCTTTATGTTACTGTAGAGAGTGATGGTATCTCAATCATTCAAATATTAATTGATCCAGATTCTTCTATCAATCTTATGAGTCTAAAGGTATTAAGAGGCTTATCGCTTGATATCCAACATCTTGGGAGAAATAAGTTGATGGTTCATGATTTCAATGAAAAGGCAAAAACTCGGGTTCTTTTATTCTCCGCCAAGTTCGTGGATTTATATACGTAAGCCAAGTTTCATGTAATCGATGCCAATACATCATTTAGAGCTCTCTTGGCCGCCATGGCTATATGAGTATGACATGGTCCCATCAACTATGCATCAATGTATGAAGTACCTAAAGATGGAGAAGAATTTAGAATTCTGAACCTACAACCATTCTCTTCCAATGAAGCAAAGATCTATGAAGATGCAAAATATTTTCATCCTAAAAAGAGCCTAAGCTAGCCTCTTGAAGTGGTAGATCCACTTCAAATTAAAAGTAATTTCACAAAAGTGAAAGAGCAAGAGGAAGAAGAAAGAAGGCAATGCTGACTCGCCCTAAAGCACTTGATTCTGCACCTAAGTCAAGAAAATCAATTCCTCATTTGGGAAGTGACATAAAAGAATAGAAGATATTCCTGCTAAACATAAGGGAACTTATAAGCTTTAAAGAAAGGCAAAGTATGAAATAAGTGATTCTTATTCATATTATGAATTTGAATCTGCTTATGAAAATAGGATTCAAATGGTTGCATCAAGAAGGATAGCTTACTTGGCAGAGTCAGATGGCTCACTCAAAATTATACCCATCCCTCAGCAGTGCTTCAAAGAAATCACTTCACTGGAGGTTCATAGCATTGAAGAATTGATAACATTCTATATATCATGATGAGTGGCAAAAACAGAACTCTATTTTACAAATCAAGAGTCTCCTCACAATTTTGACATTTACTCAACATGAAAATTATGATGAGATAGTGCCAACAAGAATACCAATATACTATATGCAAAAGTTATGAAGAATGATGCATAAGCTTGGAGTTCATATGAGAACTACTAAACATAGAACTCAAATCTTTAACAAGATGTGGAGCCAAAGAAGTCCTCAAGCATCGCAGAGAAGTGATAAGTTTATCACTAAAGGTCTTGGGTTCATCCAAAATCTCATCAAAATAGAGCTTATAATATAATAGAAGAGATCAAGACTAATAGTAATGAAGAAGATGATTCCATGAAATTCTTCTTAAAATGATGAAGAAGTAAAGCCCACACCAAGAACTCAAGATGGTGGACAAATAGCTACTATGGATGAACTTAAAGAAATCAACCTAGAGTGAAGATGATCCTCCAACTTTCATCGTGCCCTTCTTAATGAGAGAAAGTTGAAGAGCTAAAATGCTACTTTGTGAATTCAGGATTGCTTTGCTGACATATTCTAAAATGCCGCTTATCCCTCGAATTCATAAACTTGCTATTAAACTATATGATTAAAAGCAAGCTCCTAGAATGAGATTGGAGATTGAAGAATAGGTAATTGCAAAAAACTAAAAAAGCTAATCAAAGGTTTCATCCGAGAGGAGAAGTATGATTGATAGCCAACATTGTCCCTAGAAAGAAGAATGGCAAATCAACTCTCTCGATTAACTTTCTGGACCTAAATAAGGCTGCCCAAAAGATGACTTTTCACTTCCAATATCAGAACTACTAGTGGACAACACCTCCAACTATGACATGTTCTCATTTATGGATGGATCGTCGAGATACAACAAAATCAAAATGTCACCTGAAGGTGAAAAACATACATCATTTAGAATACCTATTGGCATCTATTGCTACACGGTCATGCCCTTTGGCTTGAAAAATGCTGGAGCTACATACCAAAGAGTCATGATGCATATTTTTGATGAGTTGATTCATCAAAAGGTGGAATGTTATATCGATAATTTGGTGGTGAAAAGCTTAAACCGTGAAAATCACTTTGAAGACTTGAGAACTGTATTGAAGAGAATCAGGAAATATGATCTCAAGATAAATCCTCTAAAATGTGCATTCGGGGTTTCCTCCATAAAATTTCTCGGGTACATTATATGTCACAAAGGTATTAAAATCGATCCTACCAAAATTAAGGCAATTGTGGAGATGCCTCCACCAAGAGTTTGCATCAGCTTCATTCTTTACAAGGACAAAGCATTCATCCATCGATTTATATCAAATCTATCAGATGTCAACCATTTGCAAGGTTGATGAAGAAGGATGCTCCGTTCAAATGGGATAAGGAGTCCCAAGAAGCATTCAATAGTATTAAAAGCTACCTATTAAATCCACCAATCCTTGTAGCGCCTACTCCTGGTAAGCCCCTCATTCTGTACATAGATTAGAAGAGTCCCTTGGAGCATTATTGCACAACACAATGAAGAAAGAAAAGAGAATGCTCTTTAATATCAATCGAGGTATTGAGTGTAAATGAGATACTCTCCGATAGAGAAGTACTGCTTAGCATTGATCTTTGCAGTCCAAAAGCTTCATCATTATATGTTATCTCACAAGATTACTCTAATCTCAAGGATTGATCCATTGAAGTACTTGATGATAAAGACCAAGATTGTCGCTTAGCAAGATGGGCTATTGTTTTACAATTTGATATCACATATGCTCCAAAGTAGTAAAGGGATAAGTCTTAGCGATTTTCTGTACATCCCATCCCTACTGACTCTTCTCTTAATGACGATTTCCCCAATGAGCAAATTATGCTCATCCATGAAAGAGAAAATTCATAAATCTAGGAAATGTACTTTGATGGAGCCTCATCAATCAAATAAGTTAAACCTCTAAATTTTCCAAGGACAAGAGCAAGAATTGGCATCATCTTCATAATACCAGAAGGAGGGATAATGAGACGATCATATGGATTGACTGAGCCAAGAACTAATAATGAAGTCAATATGAAGCATTAGTGTGTCTTGAAGAAGCTATTTTCATAGCATTCAAAACTTGCATATTTTGGTGATTCTCACTTATTATAAATCAAGTACTTGGCATCTATAAAATCAACAAGCTTGAGTTAGCTTTCTATCACAAGCGAAGTTCGAGCTTATGAAGCAAATACCAAATATCACACTAACTCGAAGTCTCTATCCGAGAATAGAAAGTCATTGCTTAGCAAAATTAGCTAAAAAATGGCAAGTATGAATGGTGATTATGTCATGATCATATTTACTCGACAAGTTCTAGAGCCAAAGAAAGTATCAATCCCCGCAGTAGAGGGGTTATCAAACCAGGATGTAACTCGTGTTGCTCCTCATACTCCCCAAAATCAACAATAAGTTGTACCAAAGAAGAGCTAAGAATGACATTGCTCGTAAAAGCAAAGCCTTTTATTAGAAGACCCACATGATTGGAGGCAACCCTTCATCAACTACTTTAAAGAAGGTAAATTACCAAATAATAAATCATTGACAGCTCAAATTGAGAAGAGGATGTTGCACTATGCTTTCGTCAACAACACTTTATATCATAGATCCTTCGAACAAATATGGCTACGATGCCTAAACACAGAGGAAGCTAGCAAAGTGATCATTGAAGTTCATGAAGGACTTTGTGTTGCACATCAGGTCCCAAGATGCAAGAAGATCAAAAGGATGGGCTATTATTATCCGTCTATGGTGAGAGTCTGTATCAATCATGCAAAGAGGTGTCATGAATGTTAAGTACATGGAATATAATCCATCAACCTCCAAATCCCCAATAATAGCATCCGCCATTCTTGATATGATGTAATTGGACCAATTGATCCACCATCGTCAGCTGGACACCGCTTCATCCTAGCAATGACTGATTATTTCTCCAAGTGGGCTGAAACTACTCCATTTAAAGAAGTTACTGCTGACCGAGTGATCAACTTCTTCACGCATAATATGGTCTACAGATTTGGAGTGCCACGATGAATAATTTCTGATAATGGCACAACCTTTAAAAGTGCAAAGATTTATAGATTTGTCGATTGACATAAAATTGATTGGTGATACTCTTCAATATATAATCCAAGAGCAAATGGTTTGGCAGAGGCTTTCAACAAGACATTAGTCAAACTACTCAAGAAGATTCTCACTAAAAATAAAAGAGAATGACATACCAAGCTAATAGAGGTACTATGGACGTATCGAACCACCTACAAGATGCCGACTAAAGCCACTCCCTATTCATTGATATTTGAACAAGCGTTCTTCCACTTTTGAGTTGCCTTCACTTCGAGTAGCCATCCAATATAATCTAACTGAAGATCAAAATGCTCATCTGAGAATGGAGGAACTCGATGCGCTTGATGAAGTTAAACTACAAGCTCATCAAAATCTGAAGGTTTACTGAGAAAAGATGTCCAGAGCTTTTGACCATACGGTGTGGCCTCGAACATTCCAAAAAGGAGAATTAGTCTTGGTGCTGAGAAGACCAATTATTACCAATCAAAAATTCAATGGCAAATTTGATCCCAATTGGGAGGGCCCTTTTGTCATCAAGAAAGTATATCAAAGAGGGACATACCAACTCATCGACCTAAAGGGTGAAAGATAAATGCCGTCAATTAACAGTCGATACTTGAAAAAGTGTTATATATGAGGAATACATTCCCGAAGTATAATAGAAATCCTCCTGTAAGACAGGGGGCATTTTTTTTATTATATCTATTTAGGTCGACATCATGCTTCATGTCGAGATCCATAAATAAACATACTCTATATGAAAAACTTTTTTGTGAAAATTCCCCCGTTACATAGGGGCATTTTAGATTTCTATACATAGATGAAAGCAATGTTACATGTTAAAACCCTCTTAAGGGCATATCAATTTAAATTGATATATTTGTGTAATTTCATCTTGAAAGTTCTTATAAATGTGCTTTAGAATTCCCCCTATAAGATAGGGGGCATTTATTTTAGCTTAAAGTTTATTTGAGTTAACGTCGTGTTATAAGACGAGATCTTCGAATATATTTTGATTCATGTTGGCATCAAGCTTTGCACTTAAATCCCTGAATATATCCATAATTGTTACTGTTAAGTTATAGAGTCTTGCAGGAACAAAACAAATCTATTCCTACACATGAAAAGACAACCCTAAATGTCAAAAAATTTATCTCCCAGATTTGCCAAATTCTGGAGATTAAGTGAAAAGAACTCCTAATTTCGGAGGCTTCAATCAATTAAGTTGGAGAAACATCAACCTCTACATCCTAAAGTCTAGGACACGGATGAGTTCTAAAGGTCGGACTCAATAATCCCATAAATAGTCGAGTTGTTGATGCTCTCCTCACTCAACAAGCCATAAGAAAAGGCCACAGTAAAAGAGCACCCGTTCGTCAGTTTGATGACAAAACCACCAACCCACTACAGCTTAAGTCAAAGACTGAAGCAGGTTCTAAAGGTCGAACTCAACAAGCTGAGTTGCTGATGCTCTCCACACTCAATAAGTTGTAAGAAAAGGCCACAATGAAAGAGCTCTTGCTCGTCAGTCCAATGACAATAGCTGTTCAATCTTAAACTAGATCCAGCTTAGTGATTATAAGCAACTAGGATCTAAGAGATCTTTCTACTTGATCGATAGGTCACAACTGAGAAACTCTCAATTCAGTCCTCTCAATCTTTATATATCCCAGGGTGATATCTCAACCTTATTCTCAAATGATCCGATAAGCTCAAAGCATGATCAAAGCCAATCTCCTCATCAAGTCTCACAAAGAAAGCACAAGATCGAGAAGTAATTCCATAGTTCATACAAAATGATGGCCAAACTAAAAATTTCATGTTATTCAGTATTAAAGCACATTGGACCGATAACTCAATATTGACCATATATAAGTCGAAAGGCTAGGTCATCTATATGTACCCTTCAATGAATCTATCAAAGCAGCAAGCACAAGATTCATGGCATACATAGACTTCCTAACAAGTCAATTTGTACAATCAGGTTAGCCCCTCATCAAGTCCACGCTTAAAGCTAGATAAGGAATTTCAAATCCCAAGCATAAACCAATTCTCACAAATCCTTCATCAAAATAAATAAACCAATTCTCTACCAAACCAACCAAGCGATTGAGGAGACTCAAATCTATAAGGACATAAACGAAAGAGATTTTCAGCAAAGCCATCGAAACAGAGAGTAGATAGTGTAAGAACTCTTATCTATCCGACAAGTCGATTCTGACAAATTGGTCAAGCCTGTCATTTAACATTCCTAAATGAGGCATAATACAAATGACAAATTCTATCAAAGGTCCATTAGCTATTGCAATTAAAGCAAAAATGATCCAAGTTCTCTAGCCAGCACACAAATTAAACCCAAAGCACAAACCACACAAATCAAGCCCAAAGCACAAATCAAAGCTGATCTTATCATCAAATCCCCCAAAGATGAAAAGCATAAGAGTAATAGAGGAATGTTGATTTCACTAATAAAATAAGATAATACATGACTAACGGAGAGAGAAACAAAATAAGTATATCACAAGAGCCTAGACTATAGCTCTTAAGGCTAAATAAGTCGCTAAAGATCACCGCTCACTCAATTGTAAAGCATCAAAATGATCAAAGTACTCAACATCTACCATAGCTGACATATAAATGCCGCTTGCTATATGAAGCTCTCCTATCTAACTTGCCTTCTCGATCCAATCTTAACTCGTAAGAAGCATCTATCAAACACTGACGATCTTGTCATAGAGCCTCAGCACTCTCCTCAAACTCATCATGCACTAGGTTAGCCATCTCCTTATGAAGCTTGACTTTCTCTTGAAACTCACAAGAAGTGCTGAGCACAATCGAGATCTCATCCGGTGGATCGAGAACTATATGTCTCTACAAAGAGTCTCTAGATACTTGAGAACCTGCTCCTCCAAGCCACGAGCTAAAGGTCCAATGGTCTATAAGATGTGAAGTCGTGACTCGTGAGTCCAAAGTGTCGAAATCATGTCCCTCAAAAAAATACCAAGCCGCAATCAGATGCCCTCACTTGATTTGGCCTATTGGGATGGCGATGGTACATCTCGAACTCATAACCTACATCAGGCATTGCAAGGAACAAATGAAAATAACCAGTATAAAGTAGAGAAGTAAATGTAAATAAGTACATCTAAAGAATAAAGAAAGGGAAGAAAGTACCTGAACACAATGAATTCGATTGAAGTGGTGCATCGTAAGCGACATAATGCTCAAGGACCCTCACTATTTGATAAGCACCAGGGCTATATGTTGGCTCAATAGAGGCCTCACTGGGCATGAGGTCCCTCACCTCAAAAGTCCCCCCTAAGCAATGGGTAGAGTCAGGATCAGTAGAGAAAGGTGGCTCCACATAATGGGTAATAAAATCAAAAGTGGTAGTATCGAACACGTGTGATAGCCCAACTCTAGAGTCCTCAATAATATCTCCAATGCTGCGTGACACCTATGGAACTTCATCAGAAGTCATAAATGCTATGCTGACTCAAAATAATCAATCAAGTCCCATGCTAGGTTGACTACCTACGCCCGAAGCCGTGAAGAAATATCGGTAGCTAGAGCAATCCCTAGCTCTAACTCTGCCACAAGAAGTGGTATCCTTAGCCCTAACCTGCTCACCAACTAGTGCATCCATCAAGAATCAAATTAGATCATCAGATACACTGAGCATATTTTGATAAAAAAAAGAGGGGAGAGAGGACAAAAGTATTGAAAGAGAAGAGAATAGTGATTATACCTCTAGCGCTATAATCTCCTACTAATGGTAATCGATGATGGGTCCTCTGATCTTGAGGAATACCCAAAGACCTCATCCTGTGTTTATATCTCCTAGAACCACACTCCAAAAAAGGGCCAAAAGACAGCCGTACCCAGGTGAGATAGGTATAACTAACCCTTGCGTGACCCTGTGGAAGGGCTACCTGAAAATGAGCACTAGTACCAAGCCTCAGTAATTATAACCAAATAGCTGAAGCAGTAAATTAATGTGTCTCAAGGGGAATCATCCTGATCCTCTTGAAATCCACTACATCAGGGATGAATGGCCTGCCATCACGAGCAGTCTATTGGAAGAAACCAAACTGTCATGCAACTCAGTTAGGCTGATAGCCCTCTATAACAACTGACTACCCAAATTGATAACATAATCATCCTGGACATATACTGAAAAGGTACTTAGCTACTCTCAATGTCCGATGGCCATGAAACAAGGAATATCTACCATTCTCATCAAGACTGTCAATAAGATCAACCCCTATCAAGTCGAGGGTGTTTGTATATCCGATGATGAATCAACAAAATCGATCTACCAAATGAGGAGCAAAGAAGAGCATGTGAATCCTCTCCATCTCCAAAGTAGAGGATGCCGATATAATCAGAAGATCAGGGATATCCTCACTCTAAAAGAATGGATACTCAAAATATGCAAAGGCACCATGTATGTGGAGATGAACCCAAGCATATAAGTACGTAGAATCACATCAAGCTCTCAGAGAACCTAAAATCACCCCAATATCCTATAAATCAAGCAACTGCTGGAGAAACTCACTCACCCGAGATCTTTCGCTAATAAAGCGCATGGGTGAACTAATTCCTCTGTAATGGGAAGCATAAAAATGCAGAGCCATGTCACTATAAAGCCGGCTAAGGACATATCCTTGCTTAATCCCTCAGTCGAGAAGTCACTCGCTAATAAAATAGGCTCGTGTCTCTGCAACTACCATCAGACACACCCAATCAAAAAGGATCATGTAGTGCTACAATCTCCTTAAATAGAACATAATCCTACAAGAAGCTTTGAATCCATGTACGCATAGGTAGTGTAGCTTGTGATCATCTAGAATGCCCCTCACCTGTATGGGTGGTCAAGATCAATATAAATGAAAGGCATAGCTACCTCATCGATCATAATCATCTAAAGGTGCCGAAATAACTCCCCATGTGGAACACACTCCTCAGATAACCAAATACAAAAAACTGACAACCTGTATAAAAAAGAGTGAGTCAACTCCTCGCCACCCAACAAGTGTTACTACAAGGATCCCAGAACTCCACTACTCCATGAGCCCAAGAAGAAAGCATATCCCAAAAGTCAAATAAAGATACATATACTCATAAACATGTCACCAGAAAGTATCTCTATGAGCCTATAGAATATACCTAGCATGTGACATCCATGGGAAGAGTAGAATCAAGTCTAGGAGCCGCTATAGCTAATGGTGGCTCAGGAGTCTAGACTATCTCGTCGCCGCCGGCAGTCAGAAGACATCATCAAGAACTAACCAGGCTATCATTACCCAAAGGATTGTAGTCCTGATTTTCATTGGTAGCCACCCAATCAGAGGATCCTCAAAAGAAAAGGAATCAAAGTATATCAAGTAGGGAAGAGTGCAAAGAAACCCTAATAAAATCACATCCTCAGAAGATATCGGTCGCTTCAATCTATCTAATATCAACATCTCCACGATGATCATTCACAATTACCATAGCTCCTCGCTAGGCTCAGATGATAGATCATCGTGTCTTCCAGTTGAACATTCTCCGCCAAGTGATAAGAAACATCACATAAATTTAAATGATAGTATAATAAAGTCACCAATTTTGAGAGGTAATAAAAAAGAAGTGGAATGAAAAAAAAGGGAAGAAGAAAACAAAAGTCAACTAGTTTTCAACAAATAATTGCTATATGCAAATCACATTTATGGGGAATTTGTTGACCTCCATATATGTGTCATAAGTCAAGTCAAGCCTACAAATTGAATTCGAAGGACTTCGAAAATGACAGTGCACTAATCAAGGCACAAAATGCACGGGACGTCACTAAAAATTATTGAAATGACCTACGATCAATGAACAGACTTCACCGTCGTGTTCAAAACATCAAAATTGATCAGAATATAAATATTACATAATCTAAAGATACCAATCATCAAGCTATCAATGTGACACATATCGAGTCGATGTCGACAATGTCAACGACTCGCTCATAAAATTGATCATGTCGCTAGCTTTGAAATGCTAAAAACTATCAAATGAGATTATTCACACTCAATTCGGATGAGTCTGTGCAAATATCAAATGATTGAAAGTGACAGTGCACAAATCGAGGCTGAAATGCACTAGACGTTGCCAAAATCAACCCAAATGACCTCCAATTGATTAACAGACTTCACCATCATGTTTAGAATAATGAAATTAGTCAAAATATAAATATTGCATAACTTGATGACCAACCCATCAACGATCGGTCATCAACGCTACAAAGATGCATATCGAGTCGAGGCATCAAGCAAGGCAAACAACCTCCATTTGTAAAATTGATTACATTGTTAGCTTTAAAACTTGAAAAATCTATCAAATAAGATTATTTGTACTCAATTCGGACAAGTCTGCATTAATTTTGAGCGATTGAAAGTGGTGATGCGCATTTTGAGCTGAAATGGACTCAATTTGATGCCGACTTGAACCAAATGGTGTCAGTAAAATGATCCCATTCGCTTTGAAAATCAATAACCTTAGATTGATATATATATTGATTATCTAATGAAAAACTCAATTTAAAGTCGATTAATTTAAAATCAACTTAAAACCCAAATCAAGCCTTAAATCCCTATTTCTACTCTATCGGTTCACTCTGCAACCCTCTCCTTCATGCATCCCACCTAGTTTGGCCTCCTCTCTCAGCACGGAAACCGACCCTCCCTCCTCCCTTCATGCGAGCCAATGCCACATCTCCCTCTTCCCACTTTCAATGCAAGACTCCTCCACGCAAAGCCTGTGAGCAAGCTTTAACTGTTCCTCTTCTTTTCAACTGAGCTCTCTTCTCCTCACTTTTTCCACTATCCGATAATCTTTTTTCCTTCCAAAATCTTTCTTCCTTCTTTTCCTTTCTTTTTCTTTTCATTCTTTTTCCCAATCCAAAATCTTTTCCTTTTCTTCCTTCCAAATCAAAGAACTTTCTGATCTTCCTTCTCCATCCAGTTTTTTCCATTTTTCCTCATTTTATAAACTAAAATCAAACCTCCTCTTCCTCCATTTCACTCATCCCCTATTTCCACAAAATAAAAATTTCACCTCTTTTCCTCATTAAACAATCAATCAATCAAATCTTTCATCAGAACTGAAAGAATCCATGAAATTTCTTTTTTTGGTTTTCTGTCAACTTTCATTACCTCTTGAAATCTTTTCTTCACAATCGGAAAGAACACCATCATGAGGCTTTTCTTCTTTCAGATCGCCCCATTTCGTCTCCTTTGACCCTTCTCTTTGCCTTAACTAGAGAGGAATACCGTCATGATGCAGATTCTTCTCTTGGTTTTTGGCATACCCAACCCCGTTTCCTCACCGATCATCATAATGTGCAGAAAAAAATGAGTCAGAACATGTGGGATGTGTGAATGTGGATATATATATATATATATATATATGATATATATATATATATATATATATATATATATATATATATATATATATATATATATATATATATATATATGCTGTATTTTTTTGGTTTAAAAGGCCTCCTACAGCGGGAATGATGAAAATCAGAGATCGCAAGACACCGCTCGCTATGCTCATAGGTGTACCGAGTAAGCCATCCGTAGATGTCACTCCTCTTAGTCGAAATGCTGCCAAAATTTCATCAAAATCTCGTGACTTAGACAAAAAATGGAAACTAAAAGAATCAGCTTAAGAACATCAAAGAATGAAACCTAAAATTCAAATTCAAATTAAAAACTCCAAACAAAATTGAGAGAAAATAATATGCAACGAACATAAAAATAAAACAAAAAAAGGGGATGAAAAGCACTTACAAAATTTATCTAAGCAGAGTTGAAAGCACACCAAAGTTTCTAATCACTCTCTTTCAAATGCTCCAACTCCAACCCTTCAAACAAATGGAATGGAATGTGAAACTCTCTGGCCTTATTTATAGAAATTAGGGGATAGTGAAGGGTCCACTTTCAAAAGAAAAAAGAGAAATGAATGTAGAAAATTTGAATAAAAAGAGGGGAAAATGAATGTAAGATAGTTAAAAAAAGGGAAGGGAAAATGAAAGCTACGATAAATCTTCTTTAAAATAACAAATTAAACTGTCTTTTGAATCTATAGCTTCAAAATAAGGTTCACCATCGGATATGCAACTCTTTGTATAAGTAGACAGAAGGCGATACTAAATCAAATTCTACAAAAATTATAGGGTTTCCTTCAATCAAAAATTAAGGAATTTCATTCAAAATTATGATTTTCAAAATCAACGAAATCACTAATTAGGTGAAATTAGCTAAGCTATAAAAGCCTACATGCTCTCGAACATAAAAATTTAAAGTGCAAATTTTAATGTCTAAAATGACTGCGCAGGTTAGGTGAAATTAGCTAAGCTATTAAAACCTGCATGTGCTCAGACATAGAAATTTAAAGTGTAAATTTTAATATCTAAAAAGGCTGCATAGGCTAAATTGCATTATATTAAATATTAATTTGAAAAATCTAATAAGATATTATATCAATTTATAATGTCTTCCACGCCACCGGATTTGCAACACTTTGTATAAGTGAACAAAAGACGTTAATTAGGGCATTCTCAAATACACCCGCATGGGCCCAGATACTATGCTGAATACTTAAATTCAAGTGTCTGAGGATGTTGTGTGGGTTGCTTCCCAATTTAGTCTTAGGACTGGGTTTGGGTTAACAAAACCTAAAACCTATAATAAGAGTTTTAAATTAGTGAAATGTCTGAAAAATTGATTCTGTCAGGTGACACTAGATCTAATCATCTATTAATAACTAAAGCTCTTAAATATATTCTAATTAATCAATTTTTAAGTAGCAATCTGAAACTATTTAAATGGAATTCTATCATTAAAATATTAAATTAAAACTCAATCTATCCACCTTCTGCAACTATTTATCCGGGGTGATAAATTAAGAACTCACTCAAGGAGCCAATGTCAAATCAAGTGTGGTTTTCACTCAATCAATCTCACGCGAAGGATGTGGCGTCCTCAACTACGCTTTTGACTAGGGCTCATGATGAAGCTATTACCGAGTCCTCGACGTGGTTTGGCCGCCGCTCCATTATATTACGATCACAACCGCAGCCCGTATGTTCCCCGATGGCTTTACATTTTGAGTTGTGAATCATAGGGTATACTTCATAGGAAAAACAACCCTCTGTCAGCTAAGGTAGACTTAATATTGTCTCCTTAGACAAACACCACCCCAGGTCTATAAGATTTCTTGGACACGAACTTGTATTGAAGGATCCTTCTGGGGTTAGTCAACTACCTCCTCTGACTAAGTAGACTAGGGACCACGACGGCCCAAGATGATAGAACCATGGGATCTAGATCGGGCACATCATCATTCCCCCAACCATCCGATTTAAGCTGAAATGATGAATTTTATAATTTTAAATTCTAAAACTCCATATGCTGCTACTATACGCTACACATTAAGCGATCTAATGACTAACCTTAATCGAAAGTTCTATCTCACTTATTGAGAGGGGTAATTAATTAAGGGGCTTGCACCTTTAGGAAACCTGGAACCAGATCTAAAGTCCTCACCAAATGAGGAAGAAATATCTTGGTAGTGTCTTATCTACTATTCCATCTACCTTTTGAAAATTACACTGACATTTTAAATTACTCTCTTAATTGAGAGGTAGGTGATGAATTTTTGGAGCCCACACCTAATAACTAATATTATATCATGTTAAAATCTATCTGATCAAGCATGAATCTTGAGGCAAGACATATATTAGATTTTCTAAAATTAAATTAGAAATCATCTGAATGCTAATTTTAACAGATTTATTGCCAAATTGAACGTCTCAATGAGATGAGTCCATCAACATCAAGAATGAGTCAATTCAAGTTTGAAAACTTTGAGATATTAATTGATTGGTCAAATAATTCTAAATATGACATGCTTATAGTCGAATTGAGTTGCTAGATGAGTGGAAACCAATGTGCTAGGATCACTCAATTTGGAAGTCATTAAGGCACTTAAATCCTCAAGAAATCATCTTTGATCAAGAGGATCAATATGGACCGTTTGATAAAATGTTTGAGATTTTAGCTAAAATTATCAAATGTCTTTCTCAAAAGAGGGGGGGAGGAGGCTTGGAAAAGAGGTGAAGAGCTAAGCTTAGAAGCTTAAGACAATCCACCACCTGCTATCATCATCCACCTCTGATATATATTGCCAACCACCACCAGTGGCCATTATACTCTGACCACCACCACATAGTTATTGTAATCTAATTTCAAGGTTATCATTGTGTGATTTTCTATATACAATCTTATATTTTTTTCTTCTTCATTTTTGGAGAAGAAAGAAACTTTGTATATCAAAATATATAGTGAATTATTTGGATTGGACAATGCCTTCTAATTTTGTTCTCATTTTCTAAGATTTTTTCATGTAAAAACTCTAGTGTTCCTCATAGTTATCTCTAATTATCTATGTATGTGTTGGATTTTCATATAAAGTTAAAACTCAAATATTTTCACTTTACCATCATTATTTTTTAGCACACAACAACTATACAGTGAATTTAAGTAAATCATTGTGTTGATTTCAGGTTGTCGAGTTATTTGAACGGTTGAATCTAATCTAAAAATAGTAAATGGCTCAGAATATTAGACCTAATCTCAACCCAAAAATTAATTTGGTAGTCGAATTTTCTCTAATCAACTTTTGTTGAATTGTCATGTTAAATCAATTATTAACAATTATGTAGAAAGGAAAACAAAACGTAAAATCAAGAGAGAAGCACATAATTTTATTATATTTATTTCAATGAGTATAAAATTGATATTACATGAGTTAATTAAGATATAATAGGATATTTTTAGTTCAACATCCAACCCTAATTTTGTAGGTTTAAATTAATATCAAAGATATAGAAATTAATATATTTATTTAATACAAGTAAAATTATATAGAAATATTTAATAATGTTTACTATAAAATATATCTATGCATTGTTGATTAATAGCTTTCTAAATATTTGGACAACTCTTAGTGAGTTTTATGTTGAGGATGAGTTATTGAGAAAACATTTCCCTTGATAAATTATTTGGCCATGAGTCGTCTTAGCGTGTTCATTCTTAAAGAGCGAGTAGCTTTGATAAAATTGTTGACTTTAATTATAAATTATCATAATTTGGAGTTTTCTTCTTTAGTTAACTTTAGATTTTGTATGCATTAAATGTACGACAAGTTGAATGGTAGTATGACGTAGAAGAATTAGCTTAAAGTGTTGGTGATTATTAACTATTAAACTTAATTCATGTTGAATAGTTTGAATGACTTGACCCTAGAGATTGTGTGTAGTTTAGTTCCCTAATTCTTTTGGTATTTAATATAAATTACAAAAGAATAATAAAATAAATTTTGCAAAATTAAACTAAGATTTAATGAGGTGGTAAAGAAATAAAGATTTATTACATTGATTTAACTACCTCTTTTTATGTTGACATGCTAAAATCATTGGAATGTTTTTAAATATTTTCCCTTGTGATTACATTTCAAAGTTCTTCTACTATGATTTTTTTCTTTTTTCCACTATTCATTCACAATCACTTGACCTCTATATCACAATGAAGATATTTGGAAAGCTTATGGTTGATGGTTATTATTGCTCAAAAATAATTTCTATTCTTTTGCGTAAGTAAAAAAAAAAAAAAGCCAGTGATAAGAACAAATATGTTAAAAAATGTTACTACTATAATTATCTTTAAAGACAATGAAGATCAAGAGATGATTAAAAGGCCTTCAATAAAGGGACCTTGGTTGAATTCTTTTGGTCTTCCTCAACCTATGGTGACTAATTCTAAAATTATTATAGAGAAATATATTACCAAAAAAGACTTTATCAACTATAATGTTCAATGATGTAAAACTGTCTATAATGCCTTTAATAGAGTAACATAATATATTTGTTGAGTTTACTAAGAGTGATTCTTAGGTATTTCTCAAGAAGTAGCTACCAAAGCATAATGTACCCCCAAAGGTTTGATAAGTGCTGATTCATGCACTTTAAATGTGTCATTGTTCTCAAAATTAAAGTAGCGCTTGAAAGAACCTTAAGTTAGAGGCATATGATTGAAGTTGTGGATTCTTAATCTTTCTATGAAATTTAAGTTTCAAGAGTCCTTTTTCTCTTAATGTATTGAAAAAAAAATGTATGAGTTGGCATGGGAGAAGAAAAGTTGGAGGTTACTAATAAGTTGCTAATAAAGGCCAACGATATGAGAGTTTTGATGGAAGTAGGAACAATATATATAAATTATTATAAATATATAATCTATTAAGACTCAAAGATGAATTCAAGTCTGACTGAGAGAAACTCTAAAGTGAAATAATTTTGGTATAGTTTCTTAAAAATATGAAGTAGAGATCTTGATCAAAATCAAGAAATTTGAGTATTTGTTTGCCTAAAATCTCTTTATGGAGGGAAAATATCAATTATAATTAAGCTCATGCTAATGTTGAGATGGATAACTTTATAAACAATTTTATGCATTCAAAATTCATATAGATATTGAGAAAAGTTAACTCAATAACTTAAAATATAATAATAATATAGCGACTAATGAAGCTCCCCAAGAGATGTGCTAAGATATTGATATGTTAAGACTTAAGTTGTTGCTCAACTTTGTTGCATCATTTTAGTAAAATTAATTTCTTTCTAAAGCTGAGTTTGTTTTGAACTACTTGATTAAATGCAATGTTGTTTCATGATAGATTGCTTTTGATTTTTTTTTTTACATTTTTTGGTGTTCTAATTTTTTGTGGTTGAGATTACAAGCATGTTGGCTTCCTCAAATCCACCTTTAGAAATTGATTCTTATTTTATAGACCTTGTGAAAAGTGAACTTATGTATCTTTATTTTTTAATATTTTAAAGGGCAATACAAGTTAATGATTTTATTAAAAATAGTAGCATCATTTCTTGTGTTATAATGAAAAATAAAGTATTAAGTTTAGATCTCACTTTATTATTATGATATTTTTATGCCCATGAATATTTTGTGGAAGATAATTTGTTGGTGTAAATTGTCCTTTGTCATGAATTCACCCAACATCCAAAAATCATCCTTTTGTGTGAGGTCATTCTTCATCATGGCATTGGCCTTTAGTGTGAAGTTTCCCTTCATTATGAGATTTCCCTTTATTGTTATTTGGTAGGTGACTAGATTAAGTGTCATTGAACTACTTGTAATGATGAAAATACTTCAAGATAATTAAGGTGTCAAAGTAATTCTTGAATGTAACAAACATTTTGTTGATAGTTTTTAGATTTTTTTTTTATATTTTTTATAAAGAAGGTCCTTATAGCATAAGAGTTATTTCATGTATTTTAAAAATATAAGTTTTTGCATTATTCATTCTTTATTTTACTCTCATTTTTTCTCCATGAGATAGATGATTTGCTAATCAAGAGTCCATATCATTCTTTTGTAATAAGCAACACTTCCAAGTTTATCAAAAATCTTTTTGATTTAAAGGATAAAAAAGTCACAAACATAGCTACTAAGGTTGGCAGGTCCTCCAACTTATGCTTTTGCCAAGAGCAATTTTATCTCTATTTATGAGTTCCTTTCTACCATGAAATAGTAGATATTTTGAGTTTTTATGCTATCATTCTAGCCCAAATAAACTTATAATTATTTGTGAGCTTTATTATAACTAATGTTTTTTATTCTCAATATATGTATAAAGTGGAGTATCAATTTCTTATATGTATATTTACTACAAAATCTTTCAAAGATGGTTGTGTTTTATTTTTTGCAAATTCATCAAGACAAATGGATTAGAGAATGAAGTCGAATACCAAAAGCTTAAGAATTATTTTACATTGAAAATTTAGTTATTAGGTGGTTAATGAATACGAGAGTGAGTTGATTTAGTAGGTGATTTATCAAGCTTTCCCTTCTGTAGTTATAGGCAAGTTATGAATATGTTAAATCAAAGCCTAGATTATTGCCTCTAGATGATTCAAATAACCGATCAAGTGGTACTTTATGGTAAATAAATGAGTTAATTCTCTTATATTTTTTTTCTAATTTATTTTTAAATTATACATTTTTACTACATCTTTTATTTTCTTATATGAGATAGTTTCTCTAAATGTTATTGATGTAATGCATGAAAACTTTGAAGTGATGATTATTTTTGGTGAAATGAAAATTTTAAAGGGGTGAAGATTGACTTTAATATTTATCATATGTCACTAATATTATAATAGATAGAGGTTGCTTATGATCTAAATGCCATGATTTTTTCCCACTCACATTGAGTAGCTATCCCTTAACATTTTTTTTAGTTGCTTACCATGAGTCATAAGAATTTATATTATATATTTTATAAAGTTTTAAATACATATATTTTTTAATGAATGAAGCTATGGAATTGTTTAGGTCTAATGAGGATAAGAAGATTGAGCAAGTATGGGATTAGAATATTTTAGTTGCTTTGAATGAAAGGTTTATTGAGGATAAGAAGATTGAGCAAGTAAGGGTTAAGAATATGTTAGTTGATTTGAATGAAATCTTGATAAAAAAGGAAGCCTCTCTTACAATGGTTAATTCTTAAGAAGAAAAAACTAAGTGAGTCCATGTCACTCAAGGCCATTCTAGTGATCTAAATCCATTCAATTTCTTGGAATATGGGCTTTGGAGTTTTAACCCAAGCACTACTTGTCATCAAGTTTTAGTTATATGCTCTTATGTTGAGAATTCTTTTATCATTGACTATCATGGCTAATAACCCCTTAGTACCTAGTATAGTTGTCATATACATATGCCATTATGTTGGCTATATCTTATTAGCACATTAATCATGTACTCTCATTGATGTTTCTATTAATATCTTACTAATTCCTTTAGTTCACAACCGACATCTCCTTTGTCACCTTGCAACAACTCCTTTCTTGTCATACTAATAATTCTCTCATCACCTTGCAAACACCTTAATACACCCACGGGCTTCTCTTGAAGTGCCATTTTATTGTATTCCCTCTTATCTTCTTAATGTTTTTATTTTGATAATATTTGGATAAGGTATCACTATCTCAATGTGCTTTAAGTTGGCTTACTTAATGGTCAACTTCGAAGCCATACAGTTTTTAACTTCTAAAAACCTTTTACTAATTTTAAGATATTTTTTTGGTTGACTTCATCATAACTTGACTTTGTCTTTATTGACTAATTTTAATTTAGTTGTGTGACATATAAACTTACCTCTTATATACCTCGTCAAGTAAAAATATCAGTGTTGACCTCACTTTTGGAGTGAGGGTTCAGCTTCCTATCTTAGACTTAGGGGTCTTCTAGATATTAAGATTCTCTTAGTCATAAGACACCTCTAGCAATTAAGTGAACATTTAACCTAAGCCTAGAGACTTATAAGGGTTAATCATAAAATTAGGCTATGCCTTAGGGGTTAGGTTCACCTACATATCTCATGACCTAAATTGAACCTATATTTACCTTCTTAAACCACAATCAAATTCAATTCATATCAAACCCAAACCAATCAAATCAAATCAAATGACCAAAACTAAATCAAAATCCAACCTAAGCCCTACGACCTACCTTCATAAGCTTAGCCAAATTACCCTTCAAATCACTTCAAACTCAATTTATTTTCTAATAAATCAATCATATCATCAATCATCTCCACAAATATAAATCAATATATATATTTAAATCATCAAAACTAAATCAAATCCAACCTAAGCCCTATGAACCCATCACATGGACTTAGCCAAATTACCCTTAAATCAATCCAAACTCAATTGATTTTCTCATAAATCAATTACTTCTTCAATCATCTTTTCAAATATAAATCAAATATACATTCAAATGCCCAAAACCTAAACCAAAATCTCACTCAAACCCTTCCTAAGCCATATAGTCCAACTTCATAGACTTAGCCAAATTTCTTCAATCCAAACCCAAATCCAATGGATTTTCTCATGGATCAATCATACTTTCAATCATGTTCATAAATATAAATGAAACCTACAATCACCCTAACCAAATGAAATCAATTCAATCAAACCTAACTTAACCCATTTGACATGAAATTCTTAAATGAACCAAAACTCATTCAAGTCCAAACCAATTGCAATCAAATTTATAAATCCATCCTAAATTCATTTATAAACTAAACTAAACCAAAATCAACCCAAAACCAAACCAACTAAGCCCAATTAGTCCACTTAACCTAAAGTGAGCAATTTCACCTACTTGAACCAAGTTCTAATCCTATCCAAATTGGATTGAATCAAGCCCATCAAAACCTCCCATTATGATTGATGATCACCTTAGGATGATCAATTGTCATAAATTGGGTCAAACTAAGTAAACCCCTTAATCCATATGAACTCAAACTAGCCAAAATTTAACCCGTGATAAATCAATTGAAACCATTGATTCTCACCAACCTATGATCAACAATTGAACATGACTTGATCACCAATTGAGCCTAACCCAACCTAATTGGCCCTTTGACCCAAGTTGACCCAATTTGACTTAAAAGACCAAAATGGGTCAAATCATGATCTAATCCAAATTGATTGCAACCAATGACTCAAGTTCATTCCAAATTGATTATTGAACTTGATCAAAGCCATAATTAAACCAATTGACCTGCTTAGCCCAATTCTAAAGGATCAATTTAGCCTAAATCTAAATCAAATCCAAATTAATTCAAACCAAAGACTACAATCCTCTATAATTGACCAATTGAACATGAACCAACACCCAACCCAAGCCAATTTAGCCAATTTGGAAAATTGGTCAACTTGACCCATTTGAGCCATTTGACCTACATGAATCCAATTGAGCCAATATGAAATCTAGACCAAATTGATTGAAACCAATTGAACCAAAATACTTCAAATCATCATTTGAACACCCAAGCTTTAGTTTGACCCAATTTAACCAATTAGTTAACCTAACCTAAGCTAGCCCAATTTGACTAATTAGTCAACCTAGCCCACTTTGATCTATAAGGGTCAAATTGAGCCAAACCCCTTTGAACTAAGTAATGACCACTTGGAATCTGATCCAACTAGACCCAAACCCATCTTTGGTCAGCCCAAAACCAACCTAAACCCAAATTGAGCTCAACTCCCCCTTTGGGTTATCCTCCCCACATGGGTTTTAGCCAAAAATAGTGAAGTCCACCCACTCTCCCTTTTCATGTGAAAACCATCAAACACCCAAGAATGGACCTAAGCTACTAACATAACCGAACCCAAGTGGGATAGGTTGACCTTGGACCAAGGGGAGGGGGAGGTGAGTTAACTCACCTCCCCACCATGGCTGAATCCATTGGATCCAAGAAGCAAACTAGCTGCCTTGAGCCACCTCCCAAGCCTTATTTCTATTTGAATTGATCACTCACACTCTCAGAGCCTCCCTAGAGCCCGAAATGAAACTCCCCAAGACTCCATAAAGCACTCCAAGCTTCCCTAAGCTTGGATTCAACTATTCTGAAATAGAGCATCCATCCTCCGATCCTAACTCCATTCTCAACCAAATCCTAATTCCTCTTGCACACACCTTCCCCACACCTTATTGAGCAAGAAAAAATCATTCCCCAAGCCCTACACTTGAGCTAGGAGTTCAATCACCACCAAGCTCCAAATTGATGAAACTTGGCCCACGAGTGAACGAGGGGAAATTGACTTGTGTGCTGCTCAATAGGGCCTCATCTCTACTAGACGAAGCTTCCTTAATCGATTTCTCCACCGGCCTTGAGCTCCGATGATGTAATTCCTCAAAATCAAGTTTTGGTGATTTTTTGGTTAGAGCTTTGTGAAGGAAAATTGCATCTCATGTGATTTTGACCATTGGATCCTCCGATCAATGTCGTGAAGGTGTGAGATCCTTTTAGTTGACTTGAGCTCGGGTATGCTCGGATCGAGTGAGCAATGGCATATGGACTCCGTCTCTCATCGCTTGCAGGATGGTAGATCACATACCATCCGTTCCACATGATTGGAATGGACGATCATGATTAGATCTCATTATTTGACTTACTCACTTAAGAATCGCGGTTTAATCTTAGATCGGACGGTAGAGATTAAAATCGCATTCCCATCACCACATAGGTGTTGAGTCTGACACGGTTAAGTAGCCAATCCCATGGTTCCATGTATAAAGCGCGCCGCATCAGCAAGCAACGTGGCACCGATGGGATTAGGCATAAGTTAATGTTAATAATCTATTTTAAAAAAATTCTAATATGCATAACAAATCATAGAAAAATCATAAAAATACAAATAAATACTCGTTTTAAAGGTATTTTATAGGAGAATCATTTAAAATTAATCTTAATTTATTTTAAATAATAATTAAGGCTTAATTTAAGTTTAATTAAAAATTTAATTAGCTTAATTACTTCTTAATTACTCAAGTAATTAATTCCAAACTTTTTGAGATTATTTAATGGATGACCTCCACCTCCCATAATTTTCTTGGGATTTATTGCTTAGGTAATTAGAAAAATTGCTCATTTTAGCCTTAATTACTCTCTTAATTACTTAAGTGATTAATTAACCCCAAATCAGCAAACAAATTAATTAATTGAGCATGATAATCACTGTTGAATAGTGAATGGACTAATGGAATAGGGTTGGAACCTCTTTCCTAGCCTCTTTCCCTAAGTTTATTTTATTTTTAAAATCAAATCAATTAAAGGCTTAATTAATTAATTAAATAGTTTAATTAACTAAGTTCAAATCATAATCATATTATAACTTAATTAATTAAATCATGGGTAGTCCTTTATGTGTTTAATAATATAAAGGGGTTTAAGGAAATTATGGTTAATTCACATGTGTGAGGAAACCATAAGAGTACTTAATTAAGGTCTTTAATTTAATTAACCATCAATTGTGAGACAATTGAATTATACCCCTTTATTTCATAGGATCATTGCAAATTTATTTTTTATTCATATGCATACCATGTTGGCTCATAATGTTTTGATTAATTATGTTATAAGTAAGGGTAATTAATTGATTTGATTAAGGGTCTAAATTAATTAACTCATAAAATTCATCTAATTATCTCTTCTAAAACCAAATCATATTACCAATGTGGGAATGGGAATAGATAACAAATGAGTGTTCTCCTCCTCTTTAACATCAAATCAAAGTCCAAAACTAAATTATTAAAGAAACTTTGGTTTACATTAAATAATTTTATTTAGTATGTTTGTCTTTAGGAATTAATTGAATTGAATGAATCACATGCTTGTATCTGATTATTCCTCTCCAATCATGCTAAATATTGTATGTCATTTGATTTCATGCATCCATTTTTTTTCAAAAATCAATTGAATTACATGAGATTTCCCTTATGTAAGCTTGCATGTGTTGACTTAACTTAATATATGTGTGGTTAGTATCACTATTAAATCCAAATATATTTTTTAAAAGTTTATAAATGAATAATAATGTGTGATGATATTTATAAACACATTGGAGATGTATGTGTTTATAATTTAAGTGTATGAAGTGATGTCTCTCTCTTTTATTCATATGTTTGTTTACATAAGCTTAAATGGTAGTGGATATATAGTCTGGATATCCCGAGAATACGAGGCTTTGAGTAGCCCCAAGGAGATTATTTGATTACCTCACTTCCCTCATTAACAAAGGCACATATCCATTGGAATTTCATTCTTATGTATTTTAATATTAGAATTTAGATAAAGCTTTAAATCATATACATAAATGAAGTAATTAAAGAAAATACAATCTTTGAATGATTATCATCCTTTAATCATGAATACATGTGTAGGAATTTAAGAAAAAATAGGTATATAGTTTGGACATCCCAGGAAAACAAGGCTTTAAGTAGCCCTAAGGAGGTCATTTGATTATCTCACTTCCCTGGTTAACAAAAGCACATACTTATTTATGTCTTTTATACATGCATGTGTATATTTGATTAAGGAATTATAATCTTTTTTTTATTAAAATAAATTCATTCATGATTATTTAAATGATTTAATTATTTAATCATGTGATTTGGGGCTCTCTTTCTTTTATTCATATATGCAAATTTATATAAGTCCGAATGATAATGAGTATATAGTTTGGACATCCCAGGAATATGAGGCTTTAAGTAGCCCCAAGGAGGTCATTTGATTACCTCACTTCCCTAGTTAACAAAGGATCGTGCCTATTTAATTCTAGTCTTATGTATTTTTGAATAAGAATTTAGATAGAGTTTTAAATTTATATATGCTAAAATAATTCGACCAAATGAAAAGATAAACTTGAAGTATACATACATTCATCATTTAAGTGTGCTAAGACATGTTTCATGTATAGATACACTTAGGATTAAATCATATGCATGATACTTGTGATGGAAGGGAATGGTTTAATATGTGTCATGTGTTAGTAATTCAATTGAATTAATCTTAAGAAGCCTTTCATTATAAATAAGGTTATTTAAAGTGAACCTAAACTTAGGATTAATTGAAACATTTATACTTAGTCATTCACTAAAGAGAACTAAATCAAATTAATAAACTTTAGAAAGTGGCTTAAGGTAGGGATGAAAGAGGGCAATCCTCTTTTCCTCTCTTGATAACACTTAGTTGTTAAGTGTAAATCATATAAAACAAAAGAAAACACAAATTAAAATCCTCATATCAATTAAACAACTTCAAGTGAAATCAATCTTTCATGTTAAATTGAATCTTTCTACACTTAGAAAATACACCACTAATGCCTAACTAGACTTACCACATAAGCCTTAATATATACATTAGAATTAAGTCGCCACTTCTATCTCTAAGTTATATTGGTGTATGATGAGATGTATATTTTATTTTATGACATATTATTTTAGACGATGCTAGGGTGTATGCTTCGTAGATTGGATGATAGGCCAATATTAGCATATTCATATTTTTGGGTATTATGCTTAAGGGATGCTTAAAAATAAATATGAATGCTCTCTTTTGTTTAAACCCTTAAACATAATCCAAGTTAAGACAGGTGGGCTTCATTACCCATGTGCAGGGTGCTAACTCTAAACTACATATATAACTACTTAAGATTGTATGTATGTTTAGCTAACCCTATTTTGCAAGTGTAGTTAGATTTACCTTTCTTATATAAATGTAATTTTATAATTAGGAATTAGGATTTGTTATGGGAGATTTGGATGAGTAGTGCCCAGAAGGTTTTATCTTATGGTACCTATGATGCCTTTGAAGCAAGCACATCTAAATCAAAGAAGAAGGAAGATGGAGGAGTGAAGAATGAGGACCCTCATAGTATTTAATTAATTGTAATAATAATTATTCTTTTAAATTTTGGGTTGTATAAAGGTAGAACTCGACTACCCATCTTTTCTCTTTTGAGTTGTACGATGGAGCCTGACTTCACCGGCCTCTTATTTTTCTTTCATGATAGTTATAAAATTAATTTTTGATTTATTTATATTAGCATTAGGATGACACATTTTTTCATAGTTTCTTATGATTGATGCTTTAATGTGTAGCATAGATGCATTAGGTTCTTAAGATAAAATAAATTTTCTACCCAACTAATCAAACTAAATTTTAAACAACTCTTAACCTCATAATAAAATCCTAAGATATAATTAAGATAATTAAAAGACTTAGAAACATCTTAGCTGTATGGTTGTATGTTTCACTCATGCATGTATATTCTTTCTCTCTTGAACATGAAGGATCTCCATCCTTGCACGATAGAGAATACTTGACTTGTGAGGGCATCCTTTGTAATGGAGAACACCATCTTCTAGCTGATTTGGCCAATAATCTACTTCATCATGTATTTAGGCATATAAAAATTCCAATATCTTTGTCTAAATGATGTGCCATAAAAGAAATAAAAATTCAAAATATTTTCATTTGTAGATTAAGTCATATGCTCATACCACTCATGCTCTAGTCTCTTAGAGAGTGGATTTAGGACTTTAGTCTTTTCTAATTAAGTAATTGATCTCCTTCATATATCTCCCATAAGTTAGGTCAAGCAAATTTGGAGAATTTGATGAATTATGGATGCGGTGTTATGCAAATTGAAGCCCAAAACACAATGAACATTGCCAAAATTATTCAAAATGATCTCCAATCAATGAATGGATCTCGCCACTATGTTTAGAATGATAAAATTGATTGAAATATAAATATTGCACAATTCGACAGTCGACCGATCAAGAAGAAAATTCATCGATGCACCTACATGCATATCAAGGTCAGGAGGCTACGACGATGCCCAAAAGACCTTCATTCGTGAAATTGATCACCGTTAGCATTGAAATGTCAAAATCTATCAAATGAGACTGCCCACATTCAATTCGGAAGAGTCTGCACGAGTATCGAGCGATCAGAAGTGAAAATGCATATTTTTTAATTGAAATTTATCTAATTCATCACCAAATTGAACCAAACTACCGATCATGAAACGGGCTGCACCATTACATCTGGAACATCGCCATTATCTAAAATAGATATACAATTTAGATAAGATTGTCACACTTAAAATTTCATCAAAGTTAGCATGTATTTTGAGATAAATCTACTTAATTATCTCATAATCACATCTAGTCAATGCTTCGGAACTTGTAGCCACCCATTCCCATGCCTCCACCTCCCATTCGACCAATAAGGAGTTACCATGTCATCCCTCCCATACCACTCTTACCTCATCCCGTCATCACACTCACAAGCCAAAGGGAGGAACTCCCATTCGAGTACGGCATATCCTCGATTCTCGGTGGGAAGCACAGGCAAGCTAAAAGCCTTGAGCTCTCTTCCTTCCAACCAAGCACAACTATCAACGCTTCTTCTTGTTGTCTAACACCAACCTCGCTTTTTTTCTCCTTACCTTCATCTAACCGAGCACCAAACATGTACTCTAGTTCCACGTAACCCACGTCCTAGCTGCTACCTTGCTTGTTTCCTTCCCCGGTCTTCTCCAAATGATGACAACACCACTGGTGAGCAGATCCAACATATGAAAATAATGATCATTATTCCCATTCTCCCTCCATTCAGTTCATCCTTCCCTATTATTCTCCTCTGACCAGCTTTTTTGCTTTCTTTAGTGAGTTGCTCATTCCTGGACAAGAAAGGAGGGTTGACACCTTTTCTTGATAAAATTTTGGCTCAACAAGCACTTTACAAATGGTCTTCACTTGGGTGATTGCATTCATTTGTTCTTACATCTTTATTTAATTCTAAATAAAATAATTATCCAATGTCAAAGAATAATGGGAAAGCAACTAAGGTGAAAAGACAATCAGCTCACCTTCCTAGGAACTGTTTCTACAGGGCACGAGTTCATAGCAATCCCCTCAGTGATTCTCACTTCCCCATACCCATAAGCCCTGTTGATGTAGATTATTCCTTGCATTATCCTTATATTTTGCATTCCAGAAAGGATGATCCTGATAATGACGATGTGATTCACAACATTCATTTTGGACATCGAATGTGGTTTTGGTGGATTGCTTGTTAAACTTTCCCTCTCCAATCTTGTTTCATGCAAAGAAAGTCCTCCAGCTAATAATGATCTACAATAGCCAATGCCTAAGTTCAGCCTTTATAGTCTCCATGGACGTTAACAAGGCAGCTTTTGTCTCCAAGTTGTTGCTTCTGATGACATGATGATGAAGCAACTTGCTATGGCAGTTCAGTTTAGCAACCTTACTCTCCTAACAAATTCAGGGACCTGCAATGACCCATGTGGTCATGGTAGTGGATGGTTTGATGTGATCTTTGGTTAACATCTTTGACTTCTTGGAGATCAGAATTAAGTAAAAGAAAATTAAAAAAAAGGCAAGAATGGCAACCTCTCCTTAAGAATGGAAAGCATAAGCATAAGCATCTGATATCCCTCATAGGTTATTATGAGCATGATAAAGAAATGTATGAAGACCTCATCATGCTCAGTAGAGCTGATGCATTTGAAGACCCCGTTATGCTCAATTGAGCTAACAGGTAGAAGACAACAGTCGTAGTGTCACAAGATATTGACCGCTATCAAGAGTAAGGTGAATAGACTCGATGCACTCCCCCTAGGGAAGATGGCGAGGTCAGAAATTCGACAGAAGATTTAATTAATTTAATGCAAAATGAACTCAAGCTTAAAAATTAAAATCTAAAATTAAAATGGTGTTTGAAGACCTATTATGCTTAAGTAGAGCTAATAGACACATGCTATAGTCGCAAGACACTAACCGCTATTCGAGAGTCGACGAGTGTGAATAACTCGATGCAACCCCCTGCATGGAGATGACGTTGAGAGGCTGCTAAATTTTAGACTGACAGAAGAATTAAATAAGAACAAATAAAAATGTCAATGAGCTTAAATTGAGCTTTTTTGAGAATGATAAATTAAAGAATAAACCTACATATAAAATACTAAAAGTCTTTAAATAAGAATGATCTTATAGGGGGCTTGATGACTTATTGATGATCATAAATAGGACTTTTAATGAACTTTAGGGTTTGTCTATTAACAAGAAAAAAATTCAAGTAAAGCTTCCGGTGATCTTGATAATTGTCTATGAGCACAAACAAAACTTATAATTTGTGCTATATACCACATCAAATGAATCGTTCAAAGCAAAAGAGAATTTGAATGAAACTTACGATGAGCCTGCGAGCTTCTTAGTGATCATGAACTAAGCTCCATTGAAACATATAAGAGCTCAATGAGCTATGGACTAGATGCAAATAAATGAATATTAATCTAAATAATTGAACAAGATCTAAAATATCAAATGCCACCGAATTCGTAACACATTGTACAAGCAAACAGAAGGCATTAAATTTAGTTCTAAATAAACCAAGCATTCTTAATACACCTGCATGGGCCCTAGCACAATGCCAAATGCTTAAACTTAGTGTATGAGGATGCTGCACGGGTTGATTCTTGGTTTGGTCTTAGGACTAGGTATGGGTTAACAAAATCTAAAAATCCAATAATTATATTATAATATTTTTAATATAATAAAATCTCTGAGAAGGTAATTTTGTCATATGATAGTAGATCAAATCCTCTATTATTAAATTAATAGAGTCGATAGGATCTGAAATAATAAACTAAGTGATCAACACCATGATGATAGCCGTGTTGACTGAATATTTCAACCGGGGGTTTTCATAATAATAAAAAAATCTATTCAAATTCTAATGTTAAATCATTATATATTCAAATTAAAATCAATTATAAAATGATCAGATATTAAAATTAAAAATATATATATATATATATATATATATATATATAAATTAAATGAAATTAATTATTTAAATTTAAAGTAAAATCCAACCACCCATCTACAACCGTTTGACGAGGGTGAAAAATTAAGAAAAGTTTTGCTCATAAAGAGTTAATGTCAAATCAAATACATAAATATTTTCACACTGAAATAATCTTAATCCCACAAGGACTTGGCCTGCATAATCTATCCGCATGGTTTTGCCATAAAATGGCATCACATAAATGACGGTTATGACCAGAGCCCTCTGACCGGGTGGCTTGTCACAAAATGACACCACTAAATTACAATCATGGCCACAACCCGTAAGTTCCACAATGGCTTTACTCTTTGAGTTATAAAGTATAGAATGTATTTGATTGGGCAAAAAGTCCTCTGTTAGCTAAGGTGAACTTAGCTTTTCTCATTAGACAAACACTATCCCAGGTCTATAAAGATTACTTGGACAACGCAACCCATGGCTGCTAACAAGGATTCTTCGTTCAGACTGGGTCGACTACCTCCTCTGACTAAGTACATTAGGGACCATGACAGCCGGGATGATGGAACCATGGGATCTAGATCGGGCGCGTCATCATTCCCCCAAACATAAGCTTTAAATTATAAAAATAAATCTCATAAATTTTAAACTTTACTCACTGCTATTATACACTCATTATTTAATGATTCATCGATTAGCCTTAATCGAAAGTGCTCTCTCAGTATTGAGAGGGGTAATTAACTATACGTGCTTGTGCCTATAGGAAACCTAGAATCAGATCTAAAGTCCTCACAAAATGAGGGAAAAATCTCTGGGTATTTTCTTATCTACTATTCCATCTTCCTTCTAAAATTTCACTGACATTTAATCATACTCTCTTCATAGAGAGGTCAATGGTGAATTTTTGGAGCCCATAGATTCGACTGCATTTCTTTTCCATCTTTGGCTAGTCATATATAAGTTATAGTAATAATACAATATTTTAAAATTTTAAAAAGAAAAAATAAACATAAAAAAGTGTAACAAACTCACATTATTAATGAGAAAGGCTCTAGTTTGATGAACAATTGTATAGAGCCTACTTTTATCATGTTATCATTTTGTTCTTTAATACTTTCACATTTTATAATTATTAGGTAAAATGTTGACTACTGATTATTAATCTCATATTTCATTTGTAACAAGTTGATCCAAAGATCACTCATTATATTATCCAACTTGGGTTTGGTGCAAACATTCATTTGGCCAATACAATTAGCAATATAGAAGAGTGCTACCATCTGATTTGATATCATAGATTTTCCAATCATCAGAATTACAAATACTAAAACACCTTCTTGTGTTGTAACTATCGAAGGCCATTCTAAAAGGTCTCATTTTGTTGAATCTCTTACACACTGTGTGTGTTAATTTGTGCAGCAACCAACTTCTACCAAGGGGTCTTTCAAAGGAGGACATCGGTATTTGAAAGATTGTGCTTTCTTGAAGCTCCAACAATGACAAGAATTATCTCTAGACAAGTGGTATCCCTGATGCCTTAACATGCAAACACTCTACCTGTTAAATCTTACACAAGATGGGATGTTAAAGCCTCCTCTTATGGAGGAAAATTGAGTGGAAGGAAGAAAAGAAATGATGAACTACGAGCTCAGCAATTGCTGCCTGAATCACTAGCCATGCAACCAGCCTTACAACCAGACGTGAGTATTTCTACCCACAATAAATTTGAAATTTTGAAATGCATGAAAAAGAATAGCTCTATTTATGATGTTAAGTAATCTTTTTGGGCTCAACAATAGTCAGCTCCAACCCTTCAGAAGAAAACAAACTCATCTACAATTAATACATAGAGTCTAAAGGTTGTAAAAGAAAAGGTCTTATGAATAAAAGATATCAAAGGCCAATTATTAGAGAAGCCAATAATGCTCTATTGTAGAAACTAACATTAGTGGTAGTAAGAACTCAAGAGCGTTACAAATAAGTCCTGCACGATGAATATTGCAGCGTGACACCTGAACCACAGGTCCAAGAATCCACTGCCAAAAGGTCTCGACAAAAAGAAAAATAAATATGGAGGCTAAAGCCTTGAGAAGAAGTAGAGACGTAGAAGCTTCTTCATCTAGAAGCAAGCTAACCTAGAGACAACAGAGAAAGAGAAATGATGAACTACTTGCTTAACAATCATTATTCAAGTAGAAAATTATACAATCAGCTGTGGAACCAAGCAAGTGTTCCAACCCATTATATATTTGACAGCCTAAGATGGGTAAAGCGGAACAGCTCTACTGGTAAAATCAAGTTTTATGGACCCAACAACGTCTGGTTCTAACTTCTCTAGTGATAAAACTCAAAATTGTATATGCAAGAGTGCATCAAATCCTCAAAGTTGTTAAAGAGAAATGACTGATGAAAAGAAAATATCAAAGCCCTGTCATCAGGGAGGCTAGAGTTGCTCCTCTAAGGAGACCTCCTCCTATAACCCTGGCAAGATGTCAACCAATTCAAGTCGCATGGTGAGAATCGAGGTGTAACACTTTGACTATAGGTCCAAGAATCTACCATCAAAGGTCCCGACAAAAAGATAAGCAAATTTGGAGGCTAAAGCCTCGAAGTGAAACTGCCTTAAAGAAAGATAGTGCATGCCATCTTGACTGTACTCCTAGAGATCTACCACAAATAAAATTCTTTAGGAATGGATACCTAAGAAAATATCATATATGATGAAATTTTGATGGTTGACACCTTAGAGAGTCATTCAGTGATCCCGTTGTCTACCAGCTCATTGAATTCAAAGGTGAAAGATAAATGTCGCCAATCAATGGTCGATATCTAAAGAAGCATTATACATGAAAGATAATCAAATGAATATCGTACTTAAAACTTTCATAAGTTTTATATGAAAATTCTCTTGTGATACAAGAATGTTTTTTGAAATAAAATATAAATCCTCCTGTTAGACAAGGGGCATTTTAAAATCATATAGCAAAATGTCAGGCTTGCCCTATAAGACAGGGGGCCTCCTTTTGTATTTGGGTTGACATCGCACCTGAGCCAAGATCCCCATATACATGTTTAAATTATGTATTTAAAGTTTTCAAGTCTTACTGACCAAAAGAGAAATTTTCAAGTCTGTAAACTTCAACAAATCAAGTTGGGGGTATATCTTCCATCCATACATTCAATCTAAGGCTCGAGTTGGTGCATAAGGTCACACTCAATATGTTCAAATATGGCCAAGTCGCTGATAAGTCTGTTTACTCAACACGCCACAACGGCCACAGTAAGAGATCCCCCATCTCGTTAGCTTGATGATAAAACCCTCCATCAATAGCTCAAGTCCAAGACTCAAGTGGGTGCATAAGGTCGAACTCAACATGCCTAAATATAGTTGAGTCGCCAATAGGTTCGCTTACTCAACATGCCACAAAGGCAGCAGTAAGGGATCCTCCTACTTCATTAGTTCAAAGATAAGAGCATCCAAAACCCCCAAATCCTTAGAACTTGCTGAGTTCAAGTGGCCCAGACTTATAGATCATCCCTAATGGTCGTAATTTCATTTTTTTAAATCCAACAAAAAGAAACTCACTTGAAAAGGCACTAATCCGAGTTTGGTATCAATATCAAATGAGAAATGTCAACTCCTTCAGCAAGTCTGTTAAAAAAAAGTAAAGATTGAAGGAAATTCTTCTTCAATAAGTCCAACCAAGCAGAAAGCAAAGGATCGAAGAAGTCATCCCAATGTTCGTATAAAACCAAAGGCTAAACTAAGGGAGTCATGTCATCAATATGTCTATTACGCACAAAGCATAAGACTGGTGACTCTTTGCCAATGACCCAACACAAGCTCTGAGTGCTAGGTCACCGGCAGACATCCTTCTATAAGCCCATGAAAGCAAAAAGCTGGGGTAGATTATAATAGTGTATCACTTGACAAGTCTTCAAGATAATTCAGGACTTTCCTCCATCAAATCTGTCAAGGCATGAAGCCAAGATAAGGAAATACAAGATACAAATCCTCGAGATGAAGTCTTCAACAAGTCCATCAAAGTACCATGCATAGGACCGAAGATGTTCTCATCTAGCCAACAAGTCATCAAATCTATCAAGTCCACTAAGGCACAAAGCCATGACAGAGAAAAATATATATTTTTAAAATTTTGAGATTGAATCTTTAACAAGTCCAGCACAATAGGACTGAAGACATTCAAATCTCAACAACAAATCATCAACTCCATTAAGTCCACCAAAGCATAAAGCCGGGATAGGAGGAAAATACAAATTTCAAAATTTAAGTTGAATCTTTAATAAGTCCAGCATAATAGGACTGAAGACATTCTTATCTCAGTAACAAATCATCAACTCCATTAAGTCCACCAAAGAACAAAGCCAAGATAAGAGAAAAATATAAATTTCAAACTCTCAAGAGGATGTCTCCAATAAGTCCGAAAGCATAAAGCATAGGATCAAAAATATTTCAAATTCTCTCAACAGCAGTTACTGCGAAAGCTCCCCAATTAGATAGGGGGAATTTTTATATATTTATTTAAGTCAACGTCATGCTTTAAGCCGAGATTCTTAGATAGATACATATTATGATTGAAAAATATATCATGTCTATTTTGCAGTAAAGTAAATCAAACTTTGTAATATATTTTTGAACTAATCTGCAATTCCCCTTTTAGACATGGGCCTTTTTTTATGATCAAGGTTGTTCAACCCTCTCCTGTGAAATATGAAGCCTTATTGTATATATATTCAGGTTAACATCGAGCTTTATGCTGAGATCTCTAAATATATTTATAACTATTTTTGTTAAAGTTGTAGGTCTTGTAAGAACAAAAAGAATCTATTTTTATGCATGAAAAGATAGCTCTAAACATATCAAAAGTTTGTCTCCTATATCGGTCAAATTTGAAGAGCAAGTTAGAAGAACTCCCAATTTCAGAAACTTCAATCAATTAAGTTGGAAATTTATCAACCTCTACATCCTAAAGACTAGGACACGGATGGGTTCTAAAGGTCAAACTCAACAAGCCCACAAATGGCTGAGTTGTTGACACTCTTCTCACTCAACAAGCCACAAGAAAATGCCACAGTGAAAGAGCCACCGTTTGTAAGTCTGATGACAAAACCACCAAGCCCTCACAACTTAAGTTAAAGAGTCGAGTAGGTTCTAAATGTCTGACTTAACAAGCCCACAAATGGTTGAGTAATTGACACTCTCCTCACTCAACAAGCCATAAGAAAATGTCATAGTGAAAGAGCCCCTGCTCGTCAATCCTGTGATGATAGTTATTCAATATCAAAATAAATTCAGCTTAGTGATTATAAGTAGTTGGAATCCAAGAGATTTTCTACTTGATCAATAGACTAAGATAATATGAGAAATAACTCTCAATTCAGAGCAGCCTCAAATTAATCTCTATATTACATACAAGGTGATATTTCAAACTCTTTTCAAGTAGTCTGATCAAGCACAAAGCACATATCAAGGTTGATTTACTCATCAAGTCCATCAAAGTAGAAAGCACAGGACTGAAAAAGCAATTCCATAGTTCACATGAAGGCAATGGTCGAACTAAAGGAATTCTATCGTTATTCAGTTTGTTAAAGCATACATTGCTAGACTGATAACTCAAACTTATAAACTAATATAAGCTGAAAGGTTGAGTCATCTATATACACCCTTCAATGAGTCTATTAAAGTAGTAAGCATAGGACTGAAGACATACATGCACTTCTTGAAAAGTCAATATAGGAAAATCAAGTCAATCATTCATCAAGTTTGCCAAGCTTAAAGTAAGGATAGAAAGAATTTTAAATCTCAAAACAAATAAACAAATTCCTTCATCAAATTTGATCAAGCACGAAGTTAGGGTCGGAGGAAACCCAGATCTGAAAAGACACAAAAAAGAGACTTTCAGTGAACCCGTCGAAGCAAGAGAGTAGATGGTGGAAGGAGCTCCTCATAAACCCATCAAAATTAAATCAAGCAATTTGAGAACCATGGTTGACACAAGTGGTCAACCAGTCTTCAATAAACATGACTCGCTTCATGCACAAATCACATTTGTTGGGGGGCATTTGTTGACCTCCATATATTTTATAAGTCAGGTCGAGCAAATTTGGAGGATTTGACAAATTATGGATGCAATGTTATGCAAATCAAAGCCCAAAATTACTCAAAATGATCTATGATTAGTGAATGAATCTCATCACTGCATTCAGAATGATAAAATTCAATGAAATATAAATATTGCACAATTCGACGATCGACCGATCAAGAAGAAAATTCATTGATGCACCTACGTGCATATCGAGATCAAGAGGCTATGATGATGCCCAAATGACCTCTATTCATGAAATTGATCATATCATTAGTGTCAAGATATCAAAATCTATCAAATAAGGCTATCCACATTTGATCCGGATGAGTCTACATGAGTATCGAGCAGTCAGAAGTGATAATGCTTATTTTTGAACTAAAATTGATCCAATTCATCGCCAAATTGAACCAAACAACCGTCATGAAATGGATTGTGCCATTGCGTCTGGAACATCACATTATCTAGAATAGACATCCAATTTAACTAACATTATTTCACTTAAAATTTAATCAAAATTACCATGTATTTTGAGATAAATCTACTTAATTATCTCGTAATCATGTCTTAACGCTTCGGAACTCGTAGCCACCCATTCACATGTCTCCACCTCCCATTTGACAGAAGCTACCACATCATCCCTCTCATTCCACTCTTACCTCATCCCGTCATCACACTCACAAGCCAAAGGGAGGAACTCCCATTCTAGCATGATATCCTCGTTTAAGCAGAAGCTAAATTCCTTGAGCTCTTCCTCCCACCAAGACCAACCATCGCTTCTCTTCCTGTTTCTTAAGCTACCACCAACCTTACTACCTCTTTCTCCTTCCATTCATGAGCACCAAGACTCAATTCCACGCACCATGTATTAGCTACCTTGCTTGTTTCCATCCCCGGTCTTCTCCAAACGATGACGACACCACTGATGAGTAGATCCAACATCTAAAAATAATGATCATTGTTCCCATTCTTCCTCCATTTAGTTCGTCCTTCCCTATTATTCTCCTCTGATCAGCTTTTTCGCTTTTTTAGTGAGTTGCTCATTCTTTGACAAGAAAGTTGAGGGGTTGACACCTTTTTTGGATAAAATTTTCAGCAAGCACTTTACAGATGGTCTTCACTTGGGTGATTACGTTCATTTGTTCTTACATCTTGTGGTGAATAATTTTTATAAGGGGGTTGCCTTTCAAATCTGCGGGGAGAAAAGAAAGAGGAACCCTTACAAAAATTCATCTTGATAAGATGCCACACAAATCCACAAATATTCTTATTCAGGTGATCAGATATGTCATCAAGGTATAGTGTACTATCTCAAAAGATAGAAGTCACTACCCTTTGATGGAACCAATCACCTCAATAAAGACTCTAAGGATAATGGGTCTGCATATATACCATAGATTCTTCTCCTACTTTACATGGAAAAGTAAATCAGGGTTTATTTTAAATCGAGTTCATTAAGTTCTCAAGGGTAAGCCCCATATTAATTACATCTAAGTGGGATCCCTTAGGAAAACTCTCGATAAAGGTAAATGAGCATTGTCTCTAAAGATTTTAGTAGGAAGGACTATCAATCGATTGGTTTGTATTTAAAGATCAAATGGGATTGATCAAAAGAGAGATTTATTATCGAAACCAAAATGGGAATAAATAGGAGATGCTCACTATACTAGAAAACCTAGTGAACATCTCAAACTATCCTAAAATTTGGCTTTACATTTGAGATATTGATTTAGTTTATTTGAGTTGTATTTTTGATTAGAATTTTAGGACTTAAGATTTCTTAACACAAGATTAAAAAAATGCCTAAGAGGTGAGGAATTATGCTTATGACCCATAAAAGAGAAAAGCAATCTCAGAATCTAAATCTAGGGAGCTTCGGTGAGGGCCGGAAGCATAACCTAAATCTAAGGTAAAAATGGGCAATTGATTTGCCTCTGCAAGAGATGACAAACCACCCGATAACTTGAACTTACAACTATCTGGGGATGGCTGCCAACTAACTTCTTTTATGATTTTAAATACATGCAGGCAAGTCTTTATGCTTAATGCAAGATAGTTAGGCTATTTTTATTTAGAAAGAGACTAAGTCCTTAAACACTCCCTAAAGAGACTAGATCATGTAAATGTATGCTTCAAATGACCTAAATTTAATACATTTCAAATTTCATTTTATTTTTATTTTTGGACAATCATTTTGACTCAGACTAATAGATTTTTATGACTAATGCATGAAAAATCGATTATTGGCCAAAATTAGCAAGAAGGTTAGGAGGTGAGTTTCCACCACGACCCTCAAAGGACAAGCCGGGTTCTCTGGCAAAGGTGAAAGCCCTCCAATCAAGAGTGAAATAAGATGCATTTGTGCATGATATTATAAAGAAAAGCTCATCTAGCTAAGGGGTTGCTAATTCTTTTATCTTGATTTTAATCCTAAGCTTTATGTGAGGTTATAAGTTATTTTATTTTAATTTAAATTTTAAAGTTGGGTAAAAGATTTATTTTTTCGTAAAGAGCCTAATCCTCTTCCAGGTCATACATAAAGCAAGGAAGAAACTAGGAAAAGCATGCCACTTAATGCAAAAGCTAAACAAATCATCAAATAATTTATAAAGCTAATCACAAAAAGAATAAATGGCCTTCTGCACAAACTCGAAAATATCAAATTGGGTAGCTGAGCTCTACCCTTATACAACTGGATTACAAATAAATATTACAATTAAGCAAAGAAATTCATTGTTATGTGGGTCTTCAAGCTTTATTCTTCTTTCTTCTTTCTTCTTTTCTTTTCTTCTTTTCTTCTTTGGAACTTCCTTTGGATGGTTGAATGGTAGATGCTCCAAAGCTTCACATGGTGCATAAGATAGGATCTTATGACCAATGTTCATCCTAATCCCCCATAACAAATCATTCCAAAATTCTAAATTTACAAATTTTTACATGAAAAAGAAAAAGCATAAATCTAACTAACACATACAAAACAAAGGTTAGTCAAATCACACCACACAAATCCCAAGCATGTATATTAGACTTATCACCCCACACATGGGTAACTAAGTCTACCTGGCCTATGAATTATGCAAAGGGGTATAAGCACCTACAAGCAAGAAATATTTATATTTTTTTATTTATGATAGCACTTTAAGCACAATCCCTACAAAAAAGAGTAGTTAGACTAAGCATGTCCTACCATCTATTCTATGAGCATACACCCTAACATCCAGTCTAAAGTATTCATCAAAAAATAAAACATAACATCAAACCATGCACCTAACCTAAAGCTAGAAGTGGTGACTTAGGCTAATGTGTGCTTTGAAGGTTTGTGTGGTATGCTTAGCTTAGGACTTTAGGTTCAAGTTTTCTAAGTATGAAAGACATGTTCAACTTAGAAGAGGGTTTCATTTAAGTTGTTTAAGTGTTTTGGGTTATTTTTATTTCATGTTTTAATTTGGTTTGAGTGAAACCTACAATTAATTACTATGAGAAGAGAGGGAAAGAGAAGAGAACTTCTCTTCCTTCCCTAATCCTTAAGTAATTTATATGGTAAGTTTACATTTTAATTTCATTTGGGTGAATGTTTTGATTACATCTTTTAATCAATCCTAAGTTTAGACAAACTCTAAACAAACCTATTCAAAAAGAAAGGCATTTTAAGATTAAATAAAATGAATCAAAATTCACATAACACTCATTACTTCAATTCTTTCCCAACATATATAACATGCATATGGATGAACCCTAAGCATATCTATACATGCAAATGAGAATAGTTAACACACTTTATGATGCATGCTAAATAATCTATTTAAGAAAATTTAGAAGTTTAAACATGTATGACTTTCTTAAGTAGAAAAGGTTTTCCTTATCCAAAATTTCATATACATGCATGAAAGTAAGAAAGGCATAAGTGAGTACAGCACCATTGTTAACCATAGGTGTAAGATACAAGACCTACTTAGGGCTACTTAAAGCCTCGCAACCTCGGGGTTGTCCAGACTAATATACCACTTTCCTTAAATACTAACATGCATATAAAATAAATGAAATAGAAAATAATATGCAAAAGTTGTTTAATAGTTTCATTTTTGTTTATGCAATTTATTCATGCAAGTATAAGAAATCCTTCTTAGATGATGGCATAGGGATGAATAGGGTATATAATTAAGTAAGTGTTGGGTTCTTTTCAAATGAACCCTACATCTTACCCACCATTTTTCAAAACTATGCTAACATAAGAAAGGAAGAAAAGGCTACACTAAACATGACTTTATAATTCATCACATGCAAGCTAATAATTAAGATATGAATAGCACACTTTTAGATTTTATGTTCCATTTATAGGTTTTGAAAATACTTTGGATTTAGTAGTGATAATAGTCATTCATATTTTACTTTAGCCAACACATGCACATTTGATATAAAGTAAACAATTTCATTTTAAAACTTTGAAAACATGAAATTATGGATGCATGAATCATATGGCATACAACTTAACATGTTGGGAAAGATCTAAAGCAATGAAAGCATGTAAATAAACTCACTTTAGTTAAATCCTAAAGACATTCTTAAAGAATAAGATAATTTAGAATAAATCAAAGTGAATTTCAAAATGATTTTTTGTTTAATTTGAAGTTTGATTTAATTTTAAAAGGTGAGATGATTTTGTTGTTCCTAACCCTTCTTATATGTGTTTTGTATTTTTTTAATTTTTAGATAATTAAATCCATTTTTAGGTGATGATTAGGTTAGAGTATGAATTAAGTGACTTAATTAACCCTTACCTACACCACCTTAGAAAAAATTAACTAAGTAATTATGAGTCAATGAGATGACATAAAACTCACAAGGTATTTAAATTTGTAATGCACCTAGTAATGAAAAGGCCTAATGCAATTTGGCTTATACTTAAAAGTTAATTAAACTAAGGGGTTTAGCTTAAGTACTTTTAAAACACCCTTTCCCACTTATGAAAGGAGTTTTAATTTTCTTAATTAGACTTTGGCTATTAAACACCTAAGCATCTACCCAAGGTAGATTAAATAAGTTATGGACCTTTTTAGAATTTTTTTGAAAATTATTTAAAGGAGTAAATAATGAATTAACCCTTAATTAAGAAGTGATTAATGAAATAAAATGGGGTTTATGGAATAGCTTAGGGGAAATGCCCCAAAATTATTCCATAAAACCCCTACTCATTGGATCTGACCTTAATCAAACTTAATCAGAGGGTAAATCCACTAATCACACCTTAATTACCCTTAATTACATGAAGGGGTAATTAGAGAATGAGCTAGCAATTTCCCTAATTAAGGCCTCAATAAATCTCAAGAAAATTAGGGGAGGCAGAGGTCATCCCCTAAAATGAGTCCTAAAAATTTGAGATCAATTGGTGACTTAATTAGAAAGTAATTAGCTAATTAACACTCCCAAAGAAAACCAAATTCAGAGAAAAGGGAATTCAAAATACATTGAAAATAATTTTAAAATACTCTAGAGGAAATTATCTATTCATAGCATCTTTCTTTATATTTTTGATTTTTCTTGAAGAAGTTATGACTTTTTGAAGTTATCTAAATTAATTAAAAATTAATAATAATCCCAAACTAATCTCTAGCTAATACCGCTCATACATGCATGCTATGGTCGCGCTTTACGCGTTGTGTCGTGAGCCCCTTACTTAAGCCATCAAATCAGGTGGACGGCAGCGACGCACATGCTTTTATCTTTAGTCATCTGATCAAAGATCAGAAGGCTGAGGATACTCTCGCAGTTTTAAATCGAAAAATAGATATATAAATGTGCCTAATAATCTTAGTCGTCCATCTAAAATGGGAGGATGGACGGCTGAGATGGGCTGAGTTCTTCTCTGAGGATGAATGTGAACCGTTCACGATCCAAGGGAAGATTTAAGCTCGATCTTTCATAGATTCATTCAAGACTCAACCCACACCATCTAAAGGACCAAAGCGGCCAATCCAACTATGGATTTCACATGCAATAGAAATTTCTTTCAAAAAGGACCAACACCTCATAGCCTAAGTGGTCGAAAAATCACTAACCTCACCGAAGGTGATCACCGAGAAGTGAAGTAGCTTCCTAGTGGAGATGAAGCCCATTGAAGTTCCTAGCTTGAGGTTGAGTGAATGAATGGGTGGACCAACTCCTTTTCACTCTTTGCAGCTTGGATTGAATTGATCTCTCCTTTACCTCTAGAACTTTAGAGAAAGCTTGGACAGGCTTGACTTAGCTCTTAGATCAAGTGTGCAAGAGGAATTGAAAGGAGATTGAGTGTAGAAGAAGTTGAGAATTCAATGGACCTCCCTTATTTTGCAGTGCAAAATTGAAGAATGGGAAATCTAAATCTTCCCTAGGGACCTTGGGAAAGCTCTGAGGTGGTTGCTAAGGCTTCCTAGGTTCCAATCGATCAAGTGGCAATGAAAATTTCAGTGGATTAGGGCAAGTATATCTCCCCCTATGACAATCGGACACCCGATAATGAGCTTATCATTTTGATCCAATTGACATTATGAGATGGGTTGTTTGGGTTGTTAGAGCAATGCACATGGTCGGTTTGGCTAGAGGAGTGGAATGCTAACTCCCATGTGCATCCAATTGAGCTTTGGGGGGAGTTTGAAATTTCAATTTCATGCTATGGGGATGGGTTTGGTCCATGGGCCAAATGGGTTGACCCAATTCCATTGGGTTGGGTGCACCACTCATCACTAAGTCCCCTTGAGCTTTTAGGAAAGCCTCAAGTGATTGTGATGAGTGTATGACAAAAATACCCATGGGCTAGGCCAAAATTTATTCTATGGCCAAGGGGTATAATGGTTATTTTGCTATTTTTTTCAATTTGGGTACCAATTGGTCAAACTGGGCCAAACCAAGGGTTGGGTTAAGTTCATATGACCATTTGAAATATTTTGGTGCCTTTGGTTTGGTTCAATTTGGTATATATTTGGTTTTGGCTCATATGACTCATTTAGGTCAAATGGGTCAAGTTGACCTATTTGACCCATTTGACCTATTTGGGTTAGGTCAATGGTAGGTTTAGGTTTGGTTAATCATATGGAGTGGATTGGTATCTTTGTTTCCAATCAATTTGGGTTAGGTTCAATTTTGGCTCAACATGACCCCTTTAGGTCATGTTGGGTCTAAGGTCAATTGGGCTAGGTTGAGTCTAGTTGTCCAATTGAGGCTTTGGTCAAGTTCCACAAGTGATTTGGGATGGACTTGACCCATTGGTTTCAATCAATTTGGCTTAGATCAAGTTCTGACACATTTTGGCCCTTTAGGTCAAAATGGGTCAACTTGGGTCAAGTGGGCCAATTGGCCTAGGTTAGGCTCAAATATTGGCTTGGTCAAGTTCAAACATAGATCATGAGTGAACTTGGATCAATGGTTTCAATCAATTTGGCCTATGGTGAATTTTGGCTATGTTAGGTTTCATTTTAGGTTACCTGTTGACTTGGTCAACCCTTAGGTTTGACTTGGTTTGACCCAATTTGATTGATCGATCATCCCATGATGATTGTTGATCATGATGAGAGGATATATGAGTTTGGTTCAATCTAATTTGGTTAGGATCAAAAGTTGGCTCATAAGGATATTTAGGTCACTTTGAGTCAAGTGAGTTTAAGTGGGTCAAATGACTTGGTCAAAGCTTGATTTGAAGTTGATTGATCTTGTATGTAGACTTATGATTGAAATAAATAAATCCAAAGGTTTGAAGTCAAATGAATTTTGATCCATTTGAAAATTTCATATTCAAAGGAAGAATATGAAGGGGTTCTAGGTTTGATTTGGGTTTTGATTGTAGGAATGGGGTTTGGATTTATATATGAGCTCATGATTGTAGGATTGATTAAACTATGAGAGAAAATCAAGAGTTTGGCTTGATTTGGAATTGATTTGGCTAAGTTCAAGATTTTAGCTTGAAAGACTTAGATTTGATTTTGAATGGATTTGAGTTTTGATTTTGGAGTTGGTTTTGATTGTTTGAATTTATATTTCACATATATATGTGAATATAAATGAGGATATAAATTGATCATGAAAAAATTTCAAGAGTTTGAAAGGGTTTAATCATGATTTGGGTTAAATCCATTAAAGGAAATTTAAAGGATTTAAGGGAATTTTTACTTTGAAATTTAATTTTTTGGATTGGATTTGATTAATTTATATTGATATTTCATTTATATATGAGAACATAAATGAGAATATAAATTGATTTTGAGAAAATCCCATGAGTTTGAAATGGTTTGATCAAAGTTTAGGTTAAATCTATTAATGGAAAATTAAGGGATTTAAGGGAATTTCAAGGATTTTAAATTTGAAATTTAATTTTTTCTTTAGATTTAATTGATTTATATTTATATTTCATTTATATATGAGAATATAAATGAGAATATAAATAAATTTTGAGAAAATCCCATGAATTTGAAGTGATTTGATCAAAGTTTAGAGTTGATTTTGGCTAAGTCCTTTAATGGAAAATTAAAGGGACTTAAGAAAATTTCATGAATTGATTTGCAATTTTGAATTTGATTTGATGAGTTTGAATTTATATTTCATTTATAAATAAGAATATAAATGATAATATAAATGGAGGTATGAGAAAATCTCAAGGTTTGATTTAGTTTTGATCATGATTTTGGTTAAGTCCTTAAGGGAAAGGGTTAAGGACTTAGGAATTTTTGATGGATTTTGATCATATCTTTCAATCATATCTTTCAATCATGGAATCGAATCATGGAGTTGATTTGAGTTTGACTTGGAAGAGGGAAAGTGAGGAATGGTTTCGCTAAGGGTAGGCAAATTTTTAACACTCCTAAAGCATGACATATTCCTATGGCTAACTCTTATAAGTCTTCTAGGGCTAGGGGAGTGTCCACCTAATCACTAGATGTGTCTTAAGACTAAGGAGCTCTTAAAGTCTAAGGAAAATCCTAAGCCTAAGATGGAGGTGTTGAGAGCTCATTCTAAAACTGAGGTCAACACATCTTTATTTAATTATAAACAAAATAATTATCTAATGTCAAAGAATGATGGGAAAGCAACTAAAGTGAAAAGACAATCAACTCACCTTCTTATGTAATGCTTTCGCAGGGCATGAGCTCATAGCAATCCCCTCAGTGATTCTTACTTCCCCATACCTATAAGCCCTATTGATGTAGATTATTCCTTGCATTATCCTTATATTTTGCATTCTAGAAAGGATGATCCTGATAATGATGATGTGCATCACAACATTCATTTTTCAGACATTGAATGTGGTTTTGGTGGATTGCTTGTTAAACTTTCCCCTCTCCAATCTTGTTTCATGCAAATTAAGTCCTCAGGCTAATAATGATCTACAATATCCAATGCCTAAGTTTAGCTCTATAGTCTCCATGGACGTTGACAGGCAACTTTTGTCTCCAAGTTGTTGCTTCTGATGGCATGATGATGAAGCAACTAAGGTAAGTTCAACCACTCTAGCAATTCATGGACAGATGACCCATGTGGCCGTGGTAGTGGATGGTTTGATGTGATCTTTGGTCAACATATTTGACTTCTTGGAGATCAGAATGAAGTAAAAGAAAATAAAAAAAGGCAAGAATGGCAACCTCTCCTTAAGAAGGCAAAGCATAAGCATAAGCATCTGATATCCCTCATAGGTTATTGTGAGCATGATAAAGAAAGGTATGAAGACCTCATTATGCTTAGTAGAGTTGATGAGTTTGAAGATCATGTTATGCTCATAGGAAATAATTAGAAGACCATAGTAGTGTCACAAGACACGATCGTTATCTTTCGGTGGAAATTTTGAATAGACTCATCGACTATGTGGGAAGATGTTGGGAGGCTACCAAAATTCTAATTGATAGAGGATTTAAATAATTTAATGCAAAATGAACTCAAGCTTAGAATTAAAATATGAATTAAAATTATAGGTATTTGAAGACCCTATTATGCTTAATAGAGCTAACATGTAGAAGATCCGATTATAGTGCCACAAGACACTGACTATTATGCTTGGTAGAGCTGGCGGGAAGGTCGAATAGTCCCTCGATGTAGCCCCTATATGGGGACGATGTTGGGAGGCTGCTAAATTTTGGACTGACAAGAGAATTAAATAAGAATAAATAAAAGTGTTGATGAGCTTAAATTAAGCTTGTTTTAAAATGAAATTAAAGAATAAACATACATAAAAAAATACTTAAAGTATTTAAATAAGAATGATCTTATAGGGGACTCGATGACTTATTGATGATCATAAATAAGACTTTTAATGAACTTGAGGGTTTGTCTATTAACAAGAATAAAATTCAAGTAAAACTTCCAGTGATCTTGATAGTTGTCTATGAGCACAACACAACTTATGATTTGTGTTATATACCACATCAAATAAATCGTTCAAAGAAAAATAGAATTTGAATGAGACTTTCGATGAGCCTGCGAGCTTCTTAGTGATCATGAACTAAGATCCATTGAAACTTAAAGAGCTCAATGAGCTATGGACTATATGCAAATAAATGAATATTAATCTAAATAATTGAACAAGATCTAAAACATCAAACGCCACCGAATTAGTAACACATCATACAAGCTAATAGAAGGCGTTAATTTCAATTCTAAATAAACCAAGCATTCTTAATACACCCACATGGATCCTGACACTATGCTGAATGCTTAAACTTAGTGTCTGAAGATGCTGCACAGGTTGATTCTCGGTTTGGTCTTAGGACTGTATCTAGGTTAACAAAATCTAAAAATAAAATAATTGTATTATAATATTTTTAATCTAATAAAATCTCTAAGAAGGTAATTATGTCGATTGTGATCCTCTATTATTAAATTAATAGAGTTTGACAAGATAATAATAAACTAAGTGATCAATACCGATGATGTGTTATTTAATTTGAGGATTTTCATAATAATAAAAAAATCTATTCAAATTCTAATATCAAATCATTATATATTGAAATTAAAATCAATTATAAAATGATTAAATATTCAAATTAATATATATATATATATTAAATGAAATTAATTATTTAAATTTAAAGTAAAATCTATCCACCCATTTGTAACCGTTTATCGAGGGTGATAAATTAAGAAAACTTTTGCTCATAAAATGTCAAATCAAATACATAAATATTTTCACACTTAAATAATCTTGGTGTTTCTCTATCATGATTTTTTGTGAAATAGCACCATAAATGATGGTTACAGAGCCCTTTCCGGGTCGCAAAATAACATAATTAAATTACGGTCACGACCACAGCCCATATGTTCCCCAATGGCTTTGTTATTTGAGGTGTGAAGTATAAAATATACTTGATTGGGCAAAAAGCTCTCTGTTAGTTAAGATGGACTTAAGCTTATCTCCTTAGATAAACAAAACCAGTCTAAGGATTACTTGGGCGACACACGCTATAAGGATCTTTTCGGTTTGGGTCATATCTCTCTAATTAAGTAGAAAATACATTGGATGATGGAACCATGGCATTTAGATTGGGCGTGTCATCGTTCCCTCAAACATAAGCTTTAAATTAAAATAATAAATCTCATAAATTTTAAACTCCACTCACTGCTATTATACATTAATTATTTAATGATTCTTCGACTAGCCTTAATCGAAAGTGCTCTCTCAATATTGGGTGGGGTACTTAATTATAGGTGCTTATGCCATAGGAAACCTGGAACCAGATCTAAAGTCCTCACAAAATGAGGGTGAAATCTCTAGGTAGTGTCTTATCTACTATTCTATTTGTCTTCTGAAAATTTCATCGATATTTAATCATATTCTCTTCATCGAGAGGTCAGTGCCAAATTTAGAAACCCCTTAGTTGTGGTTACATGTTTCACATCATGCATGCATATTCTTTCTCTCTTGAATAAGAAGATCTCCATCCTTACAGATAGGGGAATGCTTGACTTGTGAAGGCATCTTTTGCGGTGGAGAATACCTTCTTCTAGCTGATTTGGCCAATAATCTACTTCATCATGTATTTAGGCATATAAAAATCTCAAAGTCTATGTCTAAATGATGTGTCATAAATGAAATAAAAATTTGAAAAAATTTTGCATTTGTAGATTAAGTCATATGCTCATATTACTCATGCTCTAGTCTCTTAAAGAGTGGGTTTAGGACTTTAATCTCTTTTTAATTAAGTAACTACTTTAGCTATCTTGCAATTCATAAGACCAGACTATATTATTTTAAAATCATAGGAGGAGTTAGTTGGCGCCACTCTAGGAAGTTATAAGTCCAAAAGTTGAATGATTCAGCCTCTCTTGTGGAGGGGCTACACTTTATGTATTTAGGTGCTTTAGCTCTTACTAAAGCTCACTAGATTTAGGATCAGAGGTAGCTGTTTCCTTTGGGTTAAAAGAATAAATTCTCACCTCTTAGGCTTTTCTACAATATTATTTTGATAGATTGTAGCCTATAAATCTAATAAAATTCTACTCAAATAAATAAATCTCTTCACTTTCAAATATATAAAAAATTATAGGATAGATTGGAATACTAGGCTTAGTATCATAAGCATCCCCTACTTTCTCTTTGGATTCCAAAAAAAGTCTTCTCCTTGAACTTTCCCAATTGATTTTCTAAATATAACCAATCCTTTGATAATCTAACCTTAAAATATTTGGAGATGATACTTGTCCACTTTAATTAAGAGTGAATTTCATTCCTAAGATATGATATATGGAGGCTTGCCTCATAGGGAACTTTAGAACCTAGTTTAATATAAACCCTTTATTCATCCATATAAAGGGGAAAAATCTTTGGTATATTTGAAGACCCATCAGGAGTCTTTATTAGGTGATTAAGTCCATTGAAGGGTGATACCTCTATCTTGAGATAGTATATCATACCCTAAAATGATCATAAATACCCTCTATCTACATGGTGTCCCCCCATATACATCCAAAAATAAGCACCACAATCAGGTAATGTTATTCTATCCCTTTAACATCCTTCTTACCAATTCTATTAGTTATATTCAAAGTAATGATTCTTTCTTTAAAATAATTACTTGGACCACGACTACTAATCAACCATCTTTTTTAAATCTTTTATTTTTTCTTAAAAGAAAATTATATCTATGAAAGTTGACTTGTCTCATTATCTCTCCTAGTACTGCAACAATTAAGACTAGTCTTTGGCCTCTATATGATCTATGAAATTGAATTTCCTTTAAGTTTGGACTCTTTTGCTTACTTGTAAGTTTGACATTTTATCTTTATTATGATCTTGAATTCTTTGAGCTCTTTAACTTCTATTTCTTAAACTATTTAGAACTCTTAATCATCACCCTTAACTCATTAGTGCATCTTGCTTCCATGTAGCTTTTAACATCTAGTATCACTTCATTCATTAATTCTTAACATTCATTATTGCCATCATTTATCTTATCAACCTTCTTTTGCTTAACATGGCATTCTATTGCTTAGTAGTTGATGGAGCCATTAAATGGATAACTTTAATAATCGATGACTTCCTCTTTCTTATGGTGCTCTTATCTTCAAGTTTTTTACACGGCCACCCAAAATATTTTAATCCTTATGATCATAATCCCATGTGAGGTAACAATTTCATCACTATCTTGCTACCATCACTTTAGTGTGCATTTATTATCATCACTAGATCATCTACCTAATGATCTTTTTCCTAGCCATTATCATTTAAAGTGACAGAGAATGGTCAATATCTCTTAGTGAGATCATAAAGTAATTTGTTGATGCCCTCAAAATCTTTGGAGATAAGCTTTGAAGCTAAAAAAGGCCTTAGTGATTACTACCTAACCATAAGTCTTGGTCACAAATTCTAGCATCACACACACATATATGCCTGACAACTTCACTTAAAACTTGGCCAAGTTGACATTGAGTCTCCAATTACTCCAACTCACTTACTCATGAAATTTGATAAAATTTTATCTTCCCAATGAAGTCAATGCCTTTTATAAGGTCAACCCATTAGGTTTGAGATATAATACCTTTGCATTCTGCTTGGGAAGGCTTATTATCCCACAAAAGATAACATCTCCAACTTGCCTAAGGTAAAATATTGATTTATTGATAACACCATGTACATACCCTCAATTTTAACTTTCTACCTTTGAACACTCACCAAACTCTACTACAAGGTAACTTACTAATGCGACAACTTCATTATTATTGACACACATCCCTCACCTATCAACTGCCCTAAAAAAATTTGAATGAATTCTAGGAGCCGTATGGCTCATCACACTTACATGTTGATCTAACTAATTAGAATAATATATACTAATTTGCTCTCAACCTAATATTTCCCATAATTTAAATCATGTATTGTGTAATTTAAGTTGTTTACTTACCATCCAATTATATTTAATATTCTTTATGGAACTAGTTCTCTTAGATCTAAATCATACTTTATTCATGTGATAATCATGGTCCTTTAACTATACCTTCTCTCCACCTCTTGCTCCACATCTTTTTCTATTACACCTCATTTTGAACCTTAATAAAACTAAATGTTGGGCTACTGACGAGCACCTTCTCACTCTCCTACTTTCTTCCACCTCCTTCCTTTCATAATATTTTTTATATAAAAGCTCTATACAAGATTGTTTAGAGCATTCAATTTCTACTTTAACTCTATTTGGTTATTCTACAACCTAAGTAGTTCTCTTCATAACTCTAAAGTAATGGAAAAAGGCTACTTCATCCCGCTTGTAATAGAATGAGCAAGATTGTAATTATGATGATTTTCACCGCATTCCTCGCTCTCTCTCCTTAAAATAGAAGTGTTCGCTCTCTTCTTTATAATTCTTATTAGGATAGACTAAATGAAAGTGTAAATAGACTTATTAAAGTTCTTTTTATTAACTTTTGGCTAGTACTTAAGATGGACAAAAAAAAAAAATAATTATAACAAATTCTTATTAGAGAATTCCTTATAGTTTCTCCAAATCAATACTTTTTATGCTCTCTCTTTAAGAAACTCAATACATCTCTTCCCCTTATTTATACTGACATTATAAGTCTTATATTATAGTGATAATATATATTTAGTTATAATTTGCTAGGCTGAGGTGTTCTTTTAAAGGACATCGGCCTATTAGTGCATCATAACCATCTTCAATCCTTATAGTATTCTTTCCCATAGGTATTTTAAAAAGCCTTCTCATCGTCAACCATAAGAAATATTTTAAGAAAGATAATGCCACATTTATCTTAATTAAGAAGGACACACTTATAGAGTAGTATAGTTCAAGCTTTCACATCATCTTTATTAGTATGGTTCAAGAAAGTATTATATAAGTTTATGTTTTTGAGATTTTTAATTCTAAGTAACCTTCAAGCGACATGTTGCTTCTTATCATGCTCGCAAACTTATAATCAGATAGTCTCCAAAACTCAATCACTAATGCAATGTTAACAATCTTAAATGTTCTATTCTTATTTGAATATTGAGCACAATGGAGTCTCATCATTTTTATCATCATCATTAAACATCTTCAATAATAATTGATGAATGTGGGAATCAGAGAATTACATTTTAGAAGCTTTACAAAAGAGCCTAAAGTGATGTATCCTAGCTTTGATGATGAGGTCATGAGCCTCAAATTATCTAACAAATTTCTCTATATGCTCCTAGCTCTATTTGTGGTTAAAGCATTATAATGAAAGAGGTGATGTAAGAGAAAAAAAATCTTTGATCCACCATCAATAATGATTAAATTGTCTTATCTTATCATCAAACCATCTTCACTAATGAAAGATTGTTGAATCCTTGGTTGAAGATGGTTCAAAAATTCATCGAAGAGAGGTCAATCATTCTAAAATTTTAGAAGAATTGCTCTTAAATAATATTTGATCATATTTTAAATATTGTTCATATTACTCTGTCATGATTTAATTATGATTTGAAGGTGAATGTGATTGGAAGATGACTTTGATAGAACAAGTAGGTTAACTAAAGTTTAATAATGAATGCGGTTTAGAGGTAGAGTGTGCAAGCTATTTTTTATCTCAAATGACTAAACAAAGAAATCACTAGCCGACTAAAAAGAGACTTTTATCATAAATTTCATCACCACCGGAGACACAAGCTTAATAAATAAAAAAGAGTAATGGAAATAAAAAGATTTGATGAGTTTTTATGATAAAAAGATAATATTATTATTTAGCAAGAAATCTTATTATTTTTACTAGAATATCTGAGTACTTTGATATGAAAAGAACTTCCAAATATATGTGCCAAAGTGTTGGAGGAGTCAGTCAAGAGTTTTTCTCCCTCTGTTGTGGCTTGAGTTTGAGTCTCACCGCATCAGTGTGTGCCTGTGCCTCTAAGGCTCAAATTTCCATAGAAAAAAAAAATTTCAAATTACATTTTAAAATAAGAAAGATTTACATACATACCACATAATTCTTATATATATATATATATATATATATATATATATATATATATATATATATATATATATATATATCTAACACCTAAAATTTGATATTTACTAATATAACACTTTAAGATACTTAGATGCATTTAACTTTTTAAAAATGAGTGATGATGAATATTTTTAATGTGATATTAAAGATTTGAGTATTATATATATAAGGTGTTAGATATGTAAATGCATAAGAATTGTGTGCTATGTATGTAAATCCTCCTAAAAAAAAGTTAAGAATGAGAGAAAAAAAAGAAAGATTTACATACATATCACCCAATTCTTATTTATTTACATATCTAACATATATTTATTTATTTACTATATATTTAAAAGGTGTACTTTAAAATATGATTTTTGATAGAGATTAAAATTATGATGTTATGTATATATATATATATATATATATATATATATATATATATATATATATATATATATATATATATTTAATTTTGATATATAAATATATAAGAATTATATGTACATCTCAAAAAAAAAAAAAATCTTTTAGAAGTTTTTTTTTAAATTATTATTATTATTATTATTATTATTATTATTATTATTATTATTATTATTATTTAGACATTTAAGTAAATTGAATTACAAACACATAGTCCACGCATATATAAAAATTTAAAATTAAGATCAGTTAATTGAAAATCAAAACTTTCAATCACTACTATTTTTTCCCTTACTCCCCCGAAAGTATCCATGTCCTTCCACCATGTAAGCGGAGTCTGTAATCTACCAAACACCTCTGTACACGAGTTTTATGATTTATGGATTTCTTTTCCTATATAAATGAAAATTTGTTGCTCCTGTTTATAGACAGCCGGTGAGGAAGGGGAAAGAGCGATCGAGAACGAGGAGTGAGAATGGGTGAAGAAGAAACAAAGAATGTGTCGATTGGGGGATCCACTGAGGAAACTACCACGCCCTCAGCTGCTGAGCCGCAGGTGCCGGCACCCGCAGAGCCTCCGAAGGACGTAGCGGAAGAGAAGTCGATGATTCCGCCGTCTCCGGAGGAGAAACCCGATGAGACTAAAGCACTAGTCGTCGTTGAGAGTAAGAACTCCTTTTCCTCTCTATTCAGTTTTCCTGCGTCGGTGTGTCCTCTTCATATGAAAAGAAGTATTTTCATAAAGAACCTTTTTACATTTTGTCATGATTTTTTTTTCTTGGCTTGTTTGAATCGCTTTTTCTGTTTCTACAATTTTTTGTTTTTCTTTCTTCTTATGTCAGTGTTCAAACTTTTTGTATTAAAAGCCAGGCATACCAGTTGTAAACTTCATTTTCCACCTAAAACCTAAGCCGGAACACTGATAGATATGAGACTAAAACCTATACCCTGACATATCTTGCCAGTAGACATCTACTTGAGAATTAATTCATATATTTCTATTTTCATTCTCTAATAATGCTATGCTTCAAATTTGTTGCGGAAAACTAGTAGTTTAATTGTGCAGTAAGTATTATAGATTATAATCCATTCTCATAATTATATCGGCTGTTTTTTAATGAGTATTTCATCAATCTTGTTCATACCTTTCATAGGCATCCCTTCATTGAGTTTGAAATAGGAAAATTCCATTAAAGGATGATGAGTAGCATTCCTGTCATTCATTTGGAACCATTTCGGATTTATTGGCTTGTGTACTCTAATTACTAATGTAATACATAATTTTTGCTGCTATAATTTTCTTTACAATTCATTTCCAACAAAAAAATTGAACAATTAGTCTACTAGATTCTCAACTTCATGTTGCAACCAGAAGCATCAGTCATTCACTTCTACTGTCAATGAAATGCTGCATTAATGTTTTGAAAATATCACATCCTCTGATCGAGGGTTGATAAGATGACTGATAATTATGAATTATGTATGCTATACATAAGAGTTCCATGCTTAGGATGAGCTTGTCAATTTCATTGTTTTGACGTTTTTTTTTCCTAATTTATTTTGCTACGCTTCTAATTGATAGGCTTATAACAATCTAGGATTAGAATGTGCAGTGTTCCTAGCAAAACTAAAATTGGTGTTGATTTGCAAATGATTTTCTTTAATCTTATTAGTAATTGAGCTTAGCATTGGGTTGAAATCCACACACTTAACGAATATTAGATTATAATGAATTTGGGGAAACAAAATTTATGGTCAATCAAATTGCAACTTTTATAACAAGGGAAAAGCAGAAAAAACAATTATCAAGAGCAAGTCTCATGCTTGTACAAGGAGAGCTTTATAAGTTGATCAAGAAGTTGCTTTCTAGAAGTAGAAGGAATGTTAAATCAATTTAAAATTTTATACAAAATTTTTTTATTAGTTTTGTATGTACATTAGTCCATTATTGTTAATGACAAAGTACTATTTAAATTCCTGTACAATAAAAACAGAAAAGAAGAATCATTCCTGGATTTATCAAAGGTATTGCAATATCCTTTTAATCTGATAGCAACCTTAACAAAAAAAAAAAAAAAAAGAAGCCACACCACGATTAACTATGAAAAGATTGTAACAGAAGGCTACCAATCCCTACAAATATCACAATAAATGAGAAGCCATTAAATATCTATTGGTAAAGTAGAATTGTAGGAAGATTAGAATACAAAGTTATCAACATTAGAGCAATTATAACATTAGAACGTTACAGTGACAAAACACAGAAGCCATCAAATTGTCAAAGAAAAGTTCATATACTTAGCGAGCAGAGAATATGGGGAAATTTAGAACGCTGAAAAAGAAAATTGTGATTGGACAAATCAAGCTATGGTGACATCTTAAGCATGCACATGCAAATTCTTTCTAAAATAAACGTAAAACCCAATCAACAAAAATCAAATTAAAAGTTTTTCTTCCAGTTAGTTCATCTTAACACATTTTCAATTTTGACAACCATAGAATTTGAGATTTGCATTATCCTTCTTCCATTATGCAAATTCATATGCTTATTGTAAGGTTTTGAATGAAACATTGTGGATAAGCATACGGGTGCAAATGTTCATTCAAAATTGGGGTTATAAAAATGAAATGTTATCCAAATCAAATATACATGCAACCGGTTTTATTTATTCATATAATATCTATAGAACTTTTAATTCAGTATATATATATATATATATATATATATATATATATATATATATATATATATATATATATATATATATATATATATATATATATCTTTACACTCTATGTTTTCAGCTTATAACCATCATTGTTTGTTTTAATATTTGTTAAGTTTTGTCTGTAGAACAGTTCATAACAATAAACTCCATTGAAGAAACCAATGCTAATTGTTATGATATCTATAGCACTTTTTATTCAACGTTATTTCAGAAACAATGAGCTGGTCATGTGTGAGATTATTTTATATTTATGATCTTTGTACTTTGTCTACATGATATCTTGTTATGACCATTCTTCATGTTTATGGTTTTATTTTTTGTAATTTTTTTCTCTATGTAGATTACTTCATCAACAGTAAACTCTGTGCCATTGCATATGGTTAAAGTTCTTTTTTCTTGTAATACATTACATTTAAGGTCATATTATGTTTGACGTATCTTACTGTTGATAATTACTCTTTTCTTCGGCATAAAATAGGTTAGTACATAGGTCGGATTTTTCTTTCCTTTTTTCTTAAAATGTTTTCTTTGTATAAGTTATCATTTGCTGTTATTGAAGTCGTTTGCAGCACATACAACTGTCATTTCGGATGTGCCCTCATTGCGGTTTCACTTTTGCTAAAGCTCACTGATTTCTTCTTTTCCTTTTTTTTTTTAAAATATTTTGGTTAAGTAGCATCAACGGTCAGTTGCTTTGCTACTTAATTTTATCAGTAAATTGGCAGTTTTAAGTGAAGATAAGGTCATCTACATAGATTTCATTTTAATTATGTCACAGTATCTTTATTGTCCGAATTTTTTTCCCGACCTTTTAAAATTAGCCATTGAATCAATTTGTACTCTCCTGGTTTATATAATTTTTTAAGAAAATTATAAGTTTGGCTCTTTAATTCTATCACTATTGTGCTGTTTCTGTTGTTTTTATTTGTAAGATAATACATGATAATACTCTGCTCTTTCTCCACCAACAGAGGTCATTGATCCTCCAATTGGGAAAAGCTCTGGTGGTTCAGGTTCAGCTGATAGAGGCAAGCATTGAAAATTTGCTTAATGCAATGAACAGAGAGCATGCATTTCCTTTAATATCCTTTTAGTTACGGTTAAGGAAAAATATCCTACTTTTACCTTCAGATGCTGTTCTTGCACGGGTTGAAACTGAGAAGAAAACGTCGCTAATCAAGGCTTGGGAAGATAATGTAAAGGTCAAAATTGAGAACAAGTATGTACCTTGTATATAATGCTATTTAACTTGATCTGAAGTGTTTTACAGGTTATTTCTGGCGCAAATTGAAAATTAGTGCAAATTATAACTTAAACCGAACAAAAATTATACTCACTTGCTGCCTTTGTTTTCTATTATTAATTTTTGCTAAGTACTCATGGAATGGAAACTCAAGTAAAATTATAGCAAACAGTTTTTTTCGAATTTCATTTTCACTTTATTAATAACAATAATTATAATAATATTATTATTATTATTAAATTTTTATTTGAAGAGCGAGGTTGCTTCCTAATTAACTGACAATGAGATTGACTAGGATATGACAAATATGTGAAAACCCAATTAAACTTGTGTCTTGAATTTGAAATATTTGTTTTATTTGTTTTCTTATCTTTGGTTGATTTTGTTGGAAATTTGATTACTATCCTAACATTTTTTTTAAATTTTTTTAAAGGAATTCTACTTCTACTTTTTTAGTCCCTCAGAATCCCAACTATTGTAGTACTTTACGTTTTCAATTGTCTTGCTAGTCCTACTCTTGCTCCTCTATAAAGACGCAAAGCATGTAGTTGCTATCAACTAAACCTTTCTTTCTTTCCTTTTAATTTTATTTTATAATCTCTCAGTAGTCAGCCAAGGTATTAATGCTTTTATTTATTTTCAGATAATACTACTTGGGATGTTTTTTGTATGCAAATTAGAACAATATTAATCATCACATTGGTGCTTGTCTTTTTGTGTGTTTATATGGTAGATTGTGTGGCATGCATTTGTTGCTAGGTGTTTGTTTTCATTAAGGTGGGTGGTTTTATTCTTCATAGTTGTGGCTCTGCCGAATTCGGCTACTGTAGAGTACAACATGTCTTGGCCTTTCTTCTTTGAACCAAATAAAATATTTTTTCCAAAGCACATCTTTGTAGAAAATGTTTTGGTGTGAGCTTCTTGGAAATTCAACCGCTTAGTGCTGTTTGGGATCACCTTTATTTTTTATTTTTTATTATGTTTTATTTTGTTTTGATTCTATTTTTTTCAATATAAAACATATTTGGTGGTAATTATTATTTTTAAAAGCACTTAAAACATCTTAAAGTTATTTTGATTATTTTTAAAAAGAATTTTTTTGGTTTTTAAAATAAAAAATAAAAACCTTTAAAAACACACTAAACAAATATATTTTATATAATAGCATAAAACACAAGTAAAAAAATCTAAAAGAAAATTGATCCCTAACTGCCAGGTAATTATTCTCCATTCATTTTGGTTATTAGATGCAGCAGAAGTGTCTTATTTTTGTTTCCAAGAGGCTTGTGTAGTAGGTCTTCTAATACTGCTTACATGTAAAATCATTTTTGTTAGATTAAATAACTATTATTCTCATTTTTATTGTGGATGCCTAAGCACCTAAATTAAACTCATAATATAAACTTTCTACAATGTCAAACAGAGCAATTAAGAAGATGGCTGATATCTTAGCATGGGAGAACTCAAAGAAGGCAGCAATTGAAGCTGAATTGAAAACGATGGAGGTAGCTATTTCTTGGATCAATTTTTTGCATGATAAAATGATGTTATTATTGATAAGTTATGAGCAATTTGAAGAAGTTAACTTTGTTTAAGTCTGGCAAGTGCCACTCAATAAAACTTTGATTATAAATATAAAGAATTGTCACAACCTTTTGGTCACAGAACCTAAATTCAAACACGCCTAGACCAAAAACTTGACTAAGAACAACTAGGAAAGTTTGACAAGAAATCATATATCCAACAACAGGGAAGCATTAAGAATCTAATGCCATTGAATATTGTCCTCTACATTTCTTAGGAACTAGACAATAGTAAGGATCCAAGAAAACAAAACAAAGGAGTTTCAAGATGGTTGTACAACCGAAAGACTACCAAACCACTAAGTTTAGAAATTGAACATCTAAGACATAAACGCAAAAAAGACAAAGCCATCACAACATTGAGCTTAAGGTAATAATAGCATTTGCCTTTAGAACCTCCTGAATATAATCTGAATAATCTATCTAGTAGTAACAAATCTCTGAGATTTTTCTCAAATATCTATATTCTCAAAATGAATAGTCTTCTTTTGAAAGACTAGCATTTCATCCATATGCCTACATGATAATGGAAACAACCTAATTTGCATTAAAAGTATTGTTAAACTTCCCAGATAAATTTACACAAAAATCATTTGGAGTCTATTTTTCAAGTGGCTGGATCAAAATTGGAATGGATAGATTTTATTAGTCCACCTATTTAGGTGATGATATGGCATGAATTTTTTATGAAGACTTTTTTAAAATATAGCATTTCTCCTCAAAAAAAAAGAAAAATCTGAAATCACCTTTATTTGAAGAATTTTCAGCATTTTGGAAGAACCATGGAGTCATTTCTCCAAATTTTTTTAGCTAGTCCTCATTTGAGAAAAAGACGGTTTACTGTTTCTCAATCTACCGCAAAAACCATACTGACTACTGCCCAAACTACCCACCCACCCGCTTTCAACTATGTTTTCCTTTGCCAAAAAATCTTTTTATAGGCAGCAGTACAAAAACTTTGACTTTTAAAGGTGCACTGCCACTCCATATCTTCTTAAAGCAGAGAGAGAAAGAGAGAGAGAGATCACTCTCCCTCCTTTAATGAAGTTGTAGATTTTACGAAGAAGGCTCCCACTCCCAGAAGATTGCAATTACTATGCTTTTTTTTTATGGAGATGGGCCTATTTATCTTTAAATTTGGACATTTATCTTCTTCCCATTTCCCAATACAACTGCTAAAGCAGATTTTAAGTTTTCTCTCCACCATTGACTAGCTATTGAGCATCTTAATTCGCACTATATCAAATAATCTGAGAAAATTTTTGCCTGAGCAGCTGGTTTCAATCCACTCAGTTCATAGAACATATTTTTAGTTCAAAAATCTTACTGTGACTGTAACCGTTTCCAAAAGTGAGAAGCCCTTCTTCTTTTGTCCATCTCATCTTGAAGTTGTTACCTATGTAGTTTGAATATAATATCTATCCAGATCTAAATACAAAATGAACTCATTAAAATTCTATAACATCCAACACTAAGCAAAGATATTTATCAATCCATAACATGCAACACTAGCATTTGGCATATTTGATGATTTAATCTATCACAAAAAAATGAAAATATGAGAACATAACTTTAAAAATTTTGGACGTGCGGTTAAAATGTGGAGTACCTTAGTAGTATTCATTCGTAAAAGAACAATGTAACAGAAGAGGACAAGACCATTCTTCCTTCTAAAGAATAGACCTTTTTTATCCGAACTTGTTAAGTTTTTTGCAGCTTTGCCCCCCAAAGAATTGTGGATCGTCCTTTCCTATCTTCCTATTTGATATAAAGCAATACCAACACATTTGTTTAGCAAAGAGCAGCAATTATGCCATCTAAAAATGACAACAATGAACCTTATTGCATTTGAATTTACAACCAATACCTTCAAACTCTCATTTGATTCTAGGCCTGAAAAATCTTCTAAACACGACAACACCTGACAAGTCTCATGAGAGTCGGTATAGCTGAATGTTTAGTGTCCATATAAGCTTAAACACAGGCATCTTAGTGTAAAAAATTTGATAACTGAACAGGAAGCCCTGGAGAAGAAGAAAGCAGAATATGTAGAGAAGATGAAGAACAAGATTGCTACAATTCACAAGGAAGCAGAAGAGAAGAGAGCCATAGGAGAGGCCAAGCGCAGTGAAGATATTATCAAGATAGAAGAGATGGCTGCAAAATACCGTGCAACTGGCCAATCTCCAAAGAAGCAATTGGGTTGCTTTTGAGGAATGCAGTCATTTCTTTTGCTGTGGTTGTGAGAGTTGTGATGGTTTCTTTTTTCTTTTTTATTTTTATTTTATTTTCTTATGTGAGTGACATCTGCGGCAGTTTAATTGTGGTGTGCAAATAGATAATATTTTTTTTGAAAGAATAAACTATTTTTGTTTTCTTAATTTGCGAACAGTCATTCTTGTTTTGTTCAGTAGAAGTAATAAACTCATCATTTTGAATATAATTTGTTCATTGTCGCAATTCTGCAAACTTGAAGCCCATGTAGAGCTAATTTGATATGCCCTAATTTCTGTAAATGAGTGAGGCTGGGTAGAATGGATCTGTCCCGTGTTAATTCAGGTCTGGATTAGTTTGAGTGAGGCTCGATGAGTTGACTCACTGAGTATTGGAACCCGGCTGAGTTACAATTCAATGGAGAAATAGATCGATGTTCGAGCCATTATGCGTGTTATGCGGCGGGCTGGATCCGATTCACTGATTGAGTGTTTGTCGAAACTTTGAGCTGGATGGTTAGGTTTCGTTGGCCTTGGATGTGTGTTGTTTGATCAGCGGTTCTTGATGCTTCTTCTTTAGTGGATTACGTGTTGAAGGGTGAGAGCTTGATGTAATGGAGGATCGACGGACGGTCGAAGCGCGATGATCGATCTCTCGTGCTTGATGAAGCTTGGAAGAAGCTATTCGTTGAAAACGATACACAGTCTAGCGATCATTCTTCATTTGAGCGTTTGAGATCTGGAAGGAGAGCTCTGGAGAAAGAGGGCTCGGGAGGAAGAGAGAGGCGGTGCTTCACCGGTCGAAGGGAGGATTCTCACGCCCAAGTGAAATGCTCGAGGAGGAGGAGAAGAAGACTTGGAGGAGGAGGAGTTTCTTGAGATAAAGTTTTCCATCCTCTCTTTTTTTCTCTTCCCTATTTATAGTTTTGATGTTCTTTTATGGCTATCTTATGATTCTTGTAACTAATTTACGTATCCGTCGTGTATTATCTCTCGGTTCTTTGGGAGCTTATTTTGTTCTAAATGGAGTTATTTATCCTGCTTTATTGTCTCTAAAGCGTTAACTTGTTTTGTAATAATTTTCTATTTTTTATTTCTTTATTCCTCTCGTTACGAGGTTGTAATTTATTCTCATTTTGGAATTTCTCCATACTTGTGAAATCCTTTAATCCGCCTTCTTCTTTTATTTGTTGTTGGCTTGGGGATATGAGTTCATATCATTACTCCCTCCCCACATTGACCTTGTCCTCGGTCAAAATCGAAAAACTTATTCAATTTCTTTCTCATACCCAAGAGATCTGTTGCTACGTCCTTCCCAGTATTAGGACTTCCTTGATTTGTTGATCTTCCCTTAGTTCCATTGGTCCAACACTTTGATAGGTTTAATAAGCATTTGTCCTTCTGGTTTGATAATTGTCTTTGGATGTATATTAGAGTCTGTATGGTTTTAATCGGATATGAAATACATTATGTATTCTTTTGTGAGTAATTGATTTTATAAGCTCTGAGGTCTGTAGTACTTTAAAAAGGCCCATAATATCTCCTTTGTAATTTGGTGTATTGATTCCCATCAAGTCATCATAGGGTTGTATCTTGACTAATACTAAGTCATTGACTTTAATTGAAGCTCTCTTCTATGCTTATCGACCATTTGTTTCATTTTTGTGCTTTGTTGTAGATTGGTTTTCATTTGGTGTATCATCGGTCTCTCATATGCTTTCTACTTTTGTGTTGGATGTTGTCTCATTGTGAGGTATTAGAGGAAGTATACAATTTGAAAAGGGTCTTCTTTGTTGATGTGTTGATTGAAGTATTATATGAGAATTCTCTTTGTCCATCTGAGGATGATAAACCTTTGTGTTTTAAAGTAGTCCCACTTAATGAACAATTCTTGCCAAAATTGCTCATAAACATAAGAGACCTCTGTATTTCATTGTGGAATACCATGGAGCTTGACAATGTCGATATAAATCGAGCCTATAAAGCTGAGAAAAATGTTTGGTAGGTGAAAAATGGGTATATTTTGATAGTCTATCCACCACTAGTATGGTTGTTTTATTATGAGACTTGGGTAAACCAGTAATGAAATCCATTGTTACCTCCTCCCATATGTCTTGTGGTATGGGTAATGGCTGTAGTAACCTTGGCCTCTGTATCATATTTGACTTGTTGACAAATAGGTTGACTGATGTTTAATTTCCTTTTTCATGTGTTTCCAATAGAATTGTTGAGTGACTCTGGGGTCTTGATGCCTCCATGCCCTCATTGGTGTTGAATGAAGCTCTCTTATGATTTTGTTTTGAGTTCAATCCTTTTATGACAATTCTATCTTTGAATTGAATTAGCCCTTTTACAAGTCTTGAGGGAATAATTTTGGATTTTGAAATTTTCTTGCATAATTCTTGTAATTCCCTACTAGCTTTTGTCTCCACGTGATTTGTTGCATAAGACTATTGTCTTGTTGAGTGTATATATTGATAGGTTGGATGATATTAAGGATTCTGTTTGATCTTGATAGAGTTGTCTTACTTTAAAAATTTTTTACGGGGGTGCATCCTTTGTTTGTAATGCCCGGTTTATATTCAATAGTATAATCATAATTTTATCAAAACCTTTCTTTGTTGTTTGGTGTTTTGCATGAGTTCTCTTATGCTTTTTTGATCGATTCGATAGTAAATTTATTATTGCCATTGTCTCCATCTGCTTGTTTGATTATAATACAATTCTCTTGCATATGATGCTTTCCTTAAAAGGTGAAAGTTGTCTTGAATTAAGCAATAGGATGATTGTGTTGTATGAACGACTCCAATTCTTTGTACAGATGCATCAGTTTCAATGATAAAGGGGATCAAAGTTTGGATATGCTAATGCGCTTGTTGTCATTGCTTGTTTTAATTTGATAAAAGATGTTGTTGCCTCTTACAAAGCTGTTGTTTGCTAACAAAAGGTTAGGGAAGAAGCAATTGTTGCATAATTTTTGACAAATTTTACGTAATAACAGTTAAACCCAAAATCTCAATTCTTTGATTTGGTAAAAATGACCATGCTTACCTTGAATTTTTTTGGGATCCACTTCTATGCCTTGCGATAAAATATGTCCTAAATACTCAATTTTATCTTGTACAAATGAGCATTTGGAAGGTTTAATAAACATTGAATCTTTTTGAGTTGTTTAGACTTCTTGGAGATGATATTGATGTAACTCAAGGTCTTATGTAAATGAGAATGTCATCAAAAACACTAAGACAAACTTTCTTATGAATGGTTTAAGGTGCATTCATCAAAGCTTGAAATAATGTTGTGCAGTTCAAAAGGCATAGCTAGAAACTCATAATGTCCTTCATGAGTTCTAAAAGGCTATAAATGTCCTCCTTTGCCATTCTTATCGGTGATAACGACCTTAGGTCAGTTTAGAAAACAATGTAGCTCTATAATTCATCCATGAGTTCTTGAGTTGGAATAGGAAATCGTATAGTGACTTTATTGAGGGGCTCATGTCTATACAAAACCTCCATGTGCCATCCTTCTTTTGATTAATAATCTTTGGGGAAGAGAAAAAGGCGATACTTTCTCCGATTATGCCACATTTCTTTGATTAACTTTTCAATTTCAATTTTGAAATGTGGATACTTTTAACTCTCACAGTGAGTTCAGGGTTGAAATTTGATGGTCTATATTCCTTCTTGGAGGTAAGCCTGTTGGGCTTTGAAATAACTCCTGGTAAGTGCTTAATATTCCTTGTATTCTTGCAGGCAATTTATTGAATTCTATTATAGAGGAATCTGTTTCCTCTGTTATTTGACTCATCTAGAAGCAAGATATTATTTCTTTCTTCTTTTAAGGGATGAAGAGAAATTCATCCCCTTTCTTGTATTTCCTCTTTTGCACTAATCATCATTAAGGTAGAATTTCATTGTCAGCTTCTTATAATCAAATGTACATTCACCCAATTGTTCTAACCATTAAACCCCCAAAACTATATCTGCTCCTTGCATGGGTAAGATATATCGATAATAAAGTATTGTCTTGTAGTTGAATAGGAGATTAGAACATATGCAACATTTTAAAGTTTCCCATTGCCTAACACTTGAAAGGCGATCTTTGGAGTTACTTTGAAATCAATAAATTTTGCTAATTTTGATTGAATGAAATTGTGCGTGGATCCACTTGTCAATCAAAACTTGTACTTTTTTTATTAAACCTTGTAATCTCAAGGTTCTAGGATTAAACGACACGTAAATGCATTGAGGCTTATTTGAAATTCTTCTTGTATATTTTGTAATTGAGTTCATTTCTATTGTAAATCTGGTCCCGATCCTCATTGATCCTTTGAGAGTAAACATTTTGATTTGCAAATGTGTCCTCTGTGATACTTCTCGTCACAATTAAAGCATAATCCCTTCTTCCTTCTTTCATCTAGTTGTGTTGGAGTCAGTTTCTGGATGAGAATATTTTGTTTATTGAGCATCACATTGTTTTGGTTGATTGTTGGAATTATTGGAGGTGTTGGCAGTAAAGGTGGTTGATAGCTTTGATTTTGTTTATTTTGTTGAGCTTGGTATGCTCTGTAGTTTCTTGGCATTGTTAACTCATCAGCTAGCCTGTCCTCCATCAGTTTAGCTAACTGGAAGGCTTGCTGTAGGGAGCTAGGCTGCAATGCTCTTACTTCCCTTTTTATATCCTGTCTTAAACCAGTTCAAAGCTACTGTAAGAATTGTGGAATACGATATCTATTTGTGAATTCCTCAAAGTCATTATAAAATTGCATCAGTATTTTTACGTTGTAACCTTAAATCTACAAAATGTGGCCAAATCTTTGAATAACTTGCTCTTTAAATTGTGTCCATGAGTGAAGGCTTTATTAAGATGCATCCGATACCGACTTAATCTTTGTCCATCCATATCAATTAAGAACGATCTTGAATAGTATAGTATTGATTGATACCAACCCCTTGGTTGTCACCATTGAATCTTGGCATATCAACTTTGAGTCTAATTTGTTTGAAATTGAGATCTAGTATGATTAGGAAATTCTGGTGGTTATGAGTTACATACCTGTGATTGTTGCTGATCTTGAGAGGATTTATCAAGTTTCTCCTCTATTGTTGATAATCTTTTGGATACTTTATTTAGTATTAGAGTAACGGATTGCATTTGCTTATCATTTTTGTTCAGCCTGTTTACACATTCATCAATAGTTTTTGATGTGTGTCTTGTGCCATCTGCCATTGTTTGAGTTGTGGTAATCAACGAGCACCTAATGATACTTAATTTACGTAAATGAGTGAGGGTAGAATGGAATTAATTATTGGTTTGAGTGAGGCTCGATGAGTTGACTCGAGTATTGGAACTTCCGAGTTACAATTCAATGGAAATAAAATCGGATCGTTACGAGCCGGATTCGTGTTGTTGCAGGCGGGATCCGATTCACTGGATTGAGTGTTTGTGAAACTTTGCCGCCGGATGGTTAGGTTTTCGTTGGCCTTGGATGTGTTGTTTGATCAAGCGGTTCTTGATCTTCTTCTTTAGATTCTGGTGTTGAAGGGTGAGAGCTTGATATAATGGAGGATCGACGGACGTCGATCGTGAAAGTGATGATCGATCTCGTTTGATGGAAGAAGCTATTCATTTCGAATTGAAACGATGTACCTGGTCTAGCAGTCATTCTTCATTCGAGTGTTTGAGATCTGGAAGGAGAGCTCTGGAGAAAGAGAGAGGCGGTGCTTCACCGAAGGAGGATTCCACGTCCACCGTGAAATGCTCGAGGAGGAAGGAGAAGACTGGAGTCAGAGGAGGAGGAGATTCTTGAGATAATGTTTTCCATCCTCTCTTTCTTTGTTCTCTTCCTATTTATAGTTTTCTGATGTTCTTTTCTGATGGCTATCTTCTATGATTCTTGTAACTAATTTCTGTATCTGGTCGTGTATTATCTCTGTCGGTTCTTTGGGAGCTTATTTTGTTCTAGCTGGAGTTATTTATCCTATTGCTCTGTTATTGTCTCTAAACTGTTAACTTGTTTTGTAATAATTTTCTATTTTTTATTTCTTTATTCCTCTCTGTTCTGAGGTTGTAATTTATTCTCTGTTTTGGAATTTCTCCATACTTGTGAAATCCTTTAGCCAATCCGGCCTTCTTTTGTTTCTTTTATTTCTGTTGTTGGCTTGGGGATATGAGTTCATATCATAATTCATGAAAGATGAGATATGTGAATTGTATTGCAATGTATTGAATATAAATTAATAGTATGTTTCTTCTGTATTACTTGCTATAAAGTGATTCTATGTATGAAACCAATTCATTATGTACCTCATCTGTCACAAATCAGTGTGTGCTCATCTATCTCCTTCCTTATAGTCTTATTTTTGATACCTAAGATCTTAGGCAGACGAAGCCTGCCAACAATTCTCATAGATTGTGACCTATTGAATATCTTATGACCTTCTAATACTTGACATGTGGCCGACCTTCATAGTTGCCGATGTAAAGACACTCCACCTCTATTTGTCGTTATATTAGTGGCCAATCGATAATCGCTTCGCTTTCTTAGTTACATGTCATTGCCATGTGGCCAATGCTGCTCAATGCCTTTGCCGTAGCTTGTGCATAGGAATGATTCTGTGTCCTTCCCAACTTGGTTGCAATAAGGAGTGCTTCATTTGAAGTGATTGTGGTGAGCGTTGGATTTGTCTATGACTGTTTAGTTTTGAGTGTGAGTTTATGAGTTTATATTTTGGAGTTGATAAGAAGAAATCTTTTAAGATGTATGGTGGAAAAGTTTCAAGAATAATCCAACTTGAGCTAATTTGTGTTGATTTAGTGGATCAGTTTTAGGAATGTATTTTAGGTTGTATAAAAGGCTAGAATTTATGAAGGATGACTAATCTAGGATATGAATTTATAATCTGTGATAGAAGGTAGGATTTGTTAGAATATAAGGGGGTGTCAAGATATAAGAAACTAGAATAGGTCTCAGCTTTTCATTGTTTGCCTGAGAGCTTCGATGGGAGGATTAGAGTAGATGTGCTGGTTTGGGTGCTGCTATGTTAGTCCTACAGGATGCTTATGAAGTGTAGGACAAGATAAGGGAGTTTGTGTTGGAGGAGAGTACTAAGTAACATAAGGAAGTAAAAGGATAAGTGCCTAACTAAAGATAGGAAAAAAAAAACTTGAAATCACAGAGTACAAAGTAAATTAAGAATAATTTTCCACCAAAATATTTCTTTATCAATAGAAATTATGAAGTCTTTCAAGTTATATTTATAAGCACAATATGACTTTTAGGCTATCACATAATTTCATGAAAAAAAGAGAGATTTTTTAAATCGGTCATATATTGATTGCATAGTTAATAATTAATGATCACCTTGCTTAACAAAAGTGATCATTGAAAATAATGGATTCAAAGCTTTCTCCTTTGAATTAGTACTTTAATGGAAGGTGGAGAGAGCAAGAGGATGTCCCATGAAATCATATTATTTGACCGATAGAGATCTTTTCTTTTTGGTAAGATGCTTCATTGCTTGGTTTATTTGCTTTGAAACTTTTCATGGTCACTATACTTTTTAGAATGTTAAATTCAAATTTCTTAATGAGTGATACTAAAATCTTAACAATCATATATTGAACCTATGAAAAAGGAAGAAAGAAGATTAGTATCAATTATTAGTATCAATTGTGCTGATATTAGAGAAATATAAAGAAAAGATAAAAAATTCCTATTAGATTGTAATCTCAAAATATGCAAGATTGATGTGGCATTGATATCAATCGTAATCATCAACTAACCTTTCTATTGATAAGTTTAGTTCACGATTTAATGGGAATGGCCACAATTAATAAATATAAGCAAAATTATATTATAATGCTTGTCAATGCTTGTTATAAAATGAGTAAGTCTTATTGTTGATAGCTATCTAATTATTTGAAGACTTATGCAAAATTACATATTGAAATTAAATTCAATGAGATAAATTTTATTATTGGGTCTGTTGACCTCCATGCACGCGTCATAAGTCAAGTCAAGCTCACAAGGTGAATTCGACGAGCTTCAGCGTGCAAATCGGAGCTAAAACGCACTCGGCGTCGAAAATCAGTCGAAATGATCTCCGATCGACGAACGGACTCTGTCATCATGTTCAGAACGTCGAAATTGATCAGAATAGACATCTTGCATAATTCGATGGTCGACCGATCAAGAAAAAAGTTCGTCGATGCGCTGACACACATATCGAGGTCGGGAAGCAGCGATGATGCCAAAACGACTTCCGTTCGTGAAATTGATCAAGTTGTTAGCGTCGAAACGTCAAAACCTATCAAATGGGATTCACGCTTCGATTGGACGAAGTTTGCGAATGTGTCGGAAGAACAACGAGCAAATTTGAACGAAATTGACCCCGATTTGATGCCGACTAACCAAACGGCCTCGATCATGAAAGCGTCTTGTATTGTTGCATCCGGAACATCAAAATTACCTAGAATAGATATCCAATTTGACTAGGGTTATCATACTTAAAATTTCGTCAAAATTAGCACAATTTCGAGGAAGAATTTATCTAATTATCCCTTAATTACATCCAGTCAATGCCTTGAAACTCATTGCCGCCCATGCCCATGCCTCCACCTCCGATTCAGCCAATAATGAGCCGCCACATCATCCATTCCACGTGGAAGGGTCGAACCCCCCTATTTCCCTATCTCTCGCCCATCCCTGCGGTAGAAGGAAGGAATAGAAAATCCGAAGCCTTCATCTCTGGTTCTCGAGCAGAACAGCAACTTGAGCGCTTCCTCTCTTCTCTCGTCGCAAGTCTCCATCATTTCTCTTCTTTCTTCCCCTCTTTTCCAGTGACAAATGAGATGGAGCAGCATGATCTCTGCGATGACCCGGACTACGCTGCCTCCCAGAGCCAAGTTCGGTTAGCAACTTCAGCTGCGGTTCCGATCAGATGAGCCATACTAATGAATTCGAGGTGGTCTACCTGAAAGAGAATGTTGCGATTCACCTGAGCCAATATGCTTCAGAGCAGATTATTGGCCGTTTGCGAATCATTAAGCAGAGATCGTCGTTGTTTTTGATGTGGATACCACATAGAACAAATTTAACCGCTGCGGTAATTTAAGCTCAAGTGTACTTAGAGAAGAGACCTGTACACAATCAAGGCTTGCATTCCCTCCACTGTACTTCTATAATGGAGGAGTTCGTGAATTTCTTGCGATATTGAAGCAGTATGTATTTATTGTGAGGTCTGCAGATGATGCAAATGTCTTTAGAATAAATGATTTCCAAGATTCTCTTCAATGTTTGGAACTATTTGAGGACAATGAAAGGAAGAAGCTTGCTATTTTCATTGCCCTTATATTTTCTCAGAAGCTATCTGATCTTCCTCTAGAGACTATTTTTTTCAGCCATTGCTTAAGGATAATCTTGTTGCCAAAGGGCTAGTTCTTTCATTCATTACTGACTTCTTTAAGGAGTATCTAAAGGACAGTAATATAGATGATCTTATTGCACTCTTGAAGAAGGGAAAGATGGAGGATAATATGCTTGAATTTTTCCCAATTGCAAAACGCAATGCTGAAGGTTTTTCTGAACATTTCACAAAAGAAGGATTGGCTTCTCATGTTGAATACAATCAAAAGAAAATTTTTGATATCAAGCTAAAGGCGATGAAGGAGAGCTGAATCTCAAGCTTAATAAGAGTAAAAGGTCAAACTTGAATGCTTCTAAAATCCGATTGCAGCTCGTTTGACGCGACGAGCGGAACCTGTATGCGCTCTTTATTGCATGGCGGGGGAAAACTCGTAGGTGACATTCGTGATGCGACGGGAAAATTTACATGATTTCTTTTGTCCAGGTAACTTATACACTCTCTTTGTTGTGTGATAGGAAAAATGAAAACTTAAGCCATTATCATCAACTCTTATGCAATATTATAAAATGCTCAATCTTAAATGCACCTAAAATCTCAATTGCGATGCATTTGGCGACGAAGGAAGCGGAACTCTGGCGCTCTTTGGCGAAAAACTCGTGCAACACTTGCGGCCGAGAAATTTACATGATTTCTTTTGTGCGGGTAACCTATACACGCTCTTTGTAGCGTGATAGGGAAATTGAAGACTTGGGTCATGGTTTATACCACTCATACGTGCTCATTGTAGTGCGGTGAGCAGGACTAGACTCGATGCACCTATCACGAGGGCGTCGGAGTTTAATCAATTTCATACTCATGAAGGATTCAAATGAGGACTAAATGGAATTATTTAAATCATCATAATCTACTTAAACAAGCTTAAATTAAAGTTTAAGAAAAGGTTAACCTACAAATGATAAATGAAAAAAACTGAAGGACTTTGCTTGAAATGTAAGTAGAACCCTCCTCAAACGCTTTGAGCTTGCAAGAATTCACAAGCATATTCAGACAAGTGATGCTGTGTGTTTGAAGAGAAGAAAATCCCTTTTATTTATAGGCATGAACCAACCTTTTATGTGGACTCAACCATAACTCATGATAATTTCAATCAAATAATTGATGAATTATGAAGTCAAGGGGCCCATTAATGATGTGTTATGGAAACGATAAAACTCGTTGAGAAAGTCATGAATATGGAAGGTTTTGAATAAGCTTCATGTGCATATCATAACATAACATTTAACTCCAATTCAAGCACTTCATTAATTCATGTGAAGGTTCTAAATGATTGAGCTCCCTTTATAAATACTATAAATCCATCTTATATGCGAGTCTATTGCTCTAAAGATACATGCGAACACTCTCGATGCATATGTCTTGAAATTCACAGAGTATCAAAGAGAGATTCTTGTGTATGCGGTGAGGCAATCATTAGCTTAACTCAAATGTTTAGAAGTACATGCAAATACTTTAATGAAGTGAATTGAACATAGACATACATTAAGAGGCAATGTTTTATCCAATTCAAGTGTTTCATTGATATGTGCAAATACCGGATGGAAAATAGATTCATATAAACTTGTATCTAGTTCAAATACTCCAATGCTTGCATAAATTTTCAAATGAATGAATGAGATGCTTACATACATTACGAGGTGATCATATGCTCAATCTGTTGTATCAAGATGCATAAAATCACTTGAATGAGGAAGTATTGCACTCATTACAAAGCAACATCACTTATGGATTTGATGTTTGAGAATGAGATGTCCACATACATTATTAAGGAGTTTCATAAACTTGATTTCAAATATCTTGAAATACATACAAGTGCTCTATGAAATGGATAAACAAATATGTTTAATAATTTAAAAATGAAATGATGAACCCGCATGGGCCCTGATATTATGTTGAATGCTTAAACTTAGTGTGGGATGTTACGTTGAATCTGGTTGGGTCTTAACTTAAGGCTATAAAATCTAATGATGTTATTATAATATCTTCAATAAAACATCTAAGAAATTAATTACATTGTGACAGCGATCTTATTAATTAATTAATAAAGTCGACATGATCTGAAACAACGAAACAATGAACTATCCCGATGATGGCTGTGTTAAATGAAGATTTCAACCAGAGGGGATACTTCCATCAAAAATATGATTATAATTTTAAAACAAATTGACTTAGATTGAACATCAATCTAAATGCATGATTTAAAGTATCTTTGAGCTATGAATATTTAAATGAAATTCAATCTAAAAATTTAAAGTAAACTACATTCAATTCATATTCCCACAATAGTTTGTTGAAGGTGACAAATTAAGAAAACTCTGCTCCAAAGGAGCGAAGTCAAATCAATGTATGTTTACTCTCAAACAATCTCAAGTAAGGATGTGGCGTGTCCTCATTTGCGTGGTTTGGCCATGGCTCCACATGATCTGATTATGATTAGAGTCCTCTGACCAGGTGGTTGTCGCTAAATGACACCATTATATTACAATCATGACTGTAGTTTGCATGCTCCCGAATGACTTTACCCTTTGAGATGTGAACCATAGGTGCATCTGATAGGGCAAAAAGACCACTGTTAACTAAGGTAGACTTAAGCTTGTCTCCATAGACAAACACCAGAGACAAACACTTGGACGACATAACCCAGTGTGTTCGACAAGGATCCTTGAAGTTGGGTCGACTACCTCCCTTAAGTAGGGACCCGCGACGAGATGATAGAACCATGGGATATAGATCGGTACTTCATCGTTCCCCAACCATCAACTTTAAGTTAAATATAATGAATTTTTATAAATTCTAAATTCTACGTCTTATTACGCGTTAACAGTAGCCTATCGAAACTTCTCTCTTGAGAGGTATTAACTATAGGTGCTTGCTTGCCAGCTTGAATCTAAAGTCCTCACAAAATGAGAGAAATCTAGGTAGTGTCTTATCTACTATTATCTTACGAAAATTACACACTTTTAATCACTCTCTTCAGAGGTCAGGTGAATTTTGGAGCCCAGTTGGCGACTCTGTTGGGGATGGTTTCTCTTTCTATCTTTGGCTAGTCGAATTTGAGCTATAGTAGCAGTTCAACATGATAAAAATTGAAATTTAAAATCAATCATCTTTGAAATTAAAGTTAAATCAATTATCTCCTTATGTTTAATCTGTTTATCGACAGTGGATCTTCAGAGCACATCATTTATCATGTGGCTAAGTTCTCTTAGAAGATATTGTTAAATCTTGAGCTACTATTTAATTTGGTAATGTAGACTTCCATGTCTCTACACAGTACTGCATATTATACACACCTTGTGTGGGAGGAGGACAATTAGAATGACCACTACTAGTATTGAGGTTCCTCGAAAGAGAACATTTGTATTCAAAAGATTGGGTCATTCGAGGTCTTGAAAAAAGAGCGATCAGACAAAAGTTTCAATCATACCTATGAATGCGACCACTCTGTCAGTTGAACCTTTCGCACTAAGAAGACATGATGCTGAAACCTCCTCTTCTAGAGAAAAACTAACTAGAAGGTAGAGGAAAAGAATGAAATCTTTGAGTTCTTGACTCATCAACTCTCACCCCATCTATTACAATGCCCAACGAGCGGTATTCCTTACCCCACAATAAATTTGAAAATTTTGAGATGAGTGAAAAGGAATAGCTCTACTGGTGATGTTAAACAATCTTTTTGGGGCTCAACAATAGTTAGCTCCAACCCTTGAAGAAATAACACGACTCTATCTACTCAGTACATAGAGTCTTAAAGGTTGTAAAGAAAAGGTATTATGAATAAAAGATATCAAGGCTAATTATCGAGAATGCTTTCGCAAAATCTACCATGTAGTGATAGCTTTCATCTCGAATTCTACATGGTGAACATCATGGTGACACCAACGAGCATGTTGGAATCCAATGAAAGGTCCGGCAAGGAAAATAAATTTGAAGGCGAAGCCTCGAAGAAAATAATCTGAAGCATCTTCATTTGGAAGCAAGCTAACCAGGAGATAGTCGAAAGAGAAATGAACGTGTTTCAACACTCATTGTTCAAGCAGAAAATTATACAACCAGCTGTGAAACCAAAAATGAGTGTTCCAACATATAACAGGTTCGACAACCTAAGATGGGTAAAGCAGAACAACTTTACTGGTCAAATCAAACAATCCTTCTAGATTCGATAGCGTCAGGTTCTAACTCCTCCAATGAGAAAACTTGAAATTGTATCTGCAAGAGTACATCGGGTTCTCAAAGTTACTAAGGAGAAAGGACTGATAAAAAAATATCAGATCTGTCATCGTGGAGGCTAGAGTTGCTCCTCAAGAGACCTCCTACAACCCCAATGGGATGTCAACCAATTCAAGTCTGCATGGTGAGCATCGAGGCGTGACACTTGGACTATAGGTCCAAGAATCCGTCATCGAAAGGTCCCGACAAAAAGGTAAAAAAATTTGGAGGCTGAAGCCTTAACGTGAAACTGCCTTAAAGAAGGGTAGCGACGTGACATCCAGACTGTACTCCCATAAAATTCACTCTTTGTATTTGGAGTAGTCTTGCCAGTTGAACTACATTCACTCAGTATGTTCATCTGAATAGAAGAGCTTGATCTTGACAAAACTAGGCTCCAAGCTCAAGAAAATTTAGAAGTCTAGGCGAGGACATCAAAGCATTCTGATCATACATTACGCCTCGAGCTTTTCAAGAAGGGGTGGTCATGGTGAGAAAACTAATTATTCCTCTTATTACATGTGTAAGTTTTGCTTGGAAATTCTCTTGCAATACAAGAATGCATTTCCTAAATGAAGCAAAAATCTCCCTGTCAGATAGGGGGCATTTTTTTAATTTTATAGCAAAATGTCATGCTCTCCCTGTGAAATAGGAGGCCTTCTTTGTATTTGGGTTGCCATTGCGCCTAAGGCTGAGATCCTCATATACGTATTCAAATTATATATTCAAAGTTCACAAGTCTCAAAATCTTACCGACCGAAAAGAGAAATTTTTATGTCTATAAATTACAATAAAATTAAGATGGCTCTTGAAAGGCGAAGCCGCATTTAGAGCATGGTATATATCTTGCTACGGTCATACCCTTTGGATTGAAGAATCTTTGGAGCTACATATCGAGAGGACATGACATGCATCTTGACGGGTTGATTCATTAGAAAGTAGAATGCTACGTGGATGACCTCACATCAAGAGCATAGATCAAGAGATCATTTTGACTTGAGGATGGTTCAAAGAATTAGGTAGACGATCTCAAGATGAACCCTCTCAAATGTGCATTTGTAGAAAGTTCCTTAGCTATGTGGTACATAGAATTGAGATTGACAAAATAAAGATAGTGAATATGCCACCGTAAGAATCTTCACGCCTTCATTCCATGCAGGGACATTTGGCATTCATCCGACGCTTCATATCAAATCTATTGGGCAGGTATCAAGCATTTGCTAAATCGATGAAGAAGAATGCACCATTTAAATGAGATAATGAGTGTCAAGAAGCATTCGACAGTATCAAAAGATATCTGTTAAATTCACCAATCCTAGTGGCAATCAGGAAAGTCTCTCATTTTGTGGCGCAAGAATCCTCGAAGGTTTGCGAGCATAATGAAGAAGGCAAGGAAAATGTGTTATACTATATAAGATTGATAGAGAAGTACTCGATAAAAAACACTGCCTTGCATTAATCTTTGCTGCTCATAAGCTTCGACATTACATGTTGTCATATAAGATAACACTCATCTCAAAGATCAATCCACTGAAGTCTTGATGACAAGATCAGCGTTGACAGGTTGTTTGGCACGATGGTCAGTACTCTTGTTGCAGTTCGATATAACATATGTATCTCAAAAAGCTGTTAAGGGCCAAATACTAGTAGATTTTCTCGCTGCGCATCCTATCCCAGTAGATTTATCAGTCAATGATGATTTACCTGATGAACAGATTCTGCATATTCATGAAAGAGAAAGGCTGCAGATTTGGAAAATATATTTCGACGGTGCATCTTCTATTAAGTTTGCTCAACCTCCAAATCTACTAAAAGCAAGAGCTGGTGTCAGCCTCATTTTCATAACACCGGAAGGTGGCATAATGAACGCTCATCGGGTAAGAACCAACAATGAAGCTAAATAAGGCATAAAGGGTCTCAAAGAAGTCATTGTTATTGGCATTCAAAATTTAAGAATCTTTGGAGACTCTCAATTGGTAATCAACCAAGTGTTGGGTCTCTATAAGATTAATAAGCTTGAATTGGCGTACTATCATAAGCGAGTGCTTCAGCTCATTTAACAAATTCTAATCATTAAACTAGCTCGAGTTTCTCGATCAAAGAATAGTAAAGTAGATTGCCTGACCAAACTAGCAAAAGAGATGGCGAACACGGACGACGACGATGTGTTGATTGAAGTGTCCACTCGTTGAGTTCTACAACCAAGAAATCCATACCCCCCGTAGTGAGGGACATCAAACTCAGCGGAAGCAATTCAAATTGCTCCTCACTCTCCCAAAGAACGATAAGTGCAAGAGATAGAAAAACTCAAAAGTACTACGAACAAATCATGCGAAGCTTTCACAGTGGAAAAGCCTGATGATTGGAGACAACCTTTCATCGATTATTTCAAGGAAAGTAAATTGTCGAGCAATAAATCACTAGCCACACAAATTACAAAAAGAATCCTATGATATGCTTATGTCAATGACACATTGTACCATAGATCCTTTGAGCAAATGTGGTTGCGATGCTTAGGGAAAGATGAAGCCAATAGAGTAATGTCTGAAATTCATGAAGGACTCAGTGACTCGCACCAGTCAGGTCCTAAAATGACAACAAAAATTAAGAGAATGTGATACTATTGGCCTTCAATGGTAAAAGACTGCATAAATTATGCTAAAAAATGTCACGAATATCAAGTCCACGAGGATCTCATTCATTAACCTTCGAATCCTCTACACCCAACAATAACGTCCTGGCCGTTCGAAAGTTGGGGCACATATATAATTGGACCGATTGATCCTCCATCATCAGCGGGACATTGATTCATTCTAGCAGCTACTGACTACTTCTCCAAGTGGGTCGAGGCCGCTCCATGTAAGGAAGTCATTGTTGATCGAGTCGTTGAGTTCTTCACTAATAATATTGTTTGTAGATTCGGGGTGCCACAACGAATCAATTCAGACGATGGTCCAGCTTTCAAGAGTGCGAAGATATACCAATTCGCTGATTGACACAAAATTAATTAGCGGTATTTATCAATCTATAATCCAAGGGTCAATGGTTTAGCAGATGCTTTCAATAAGACATTGGTAAAGCTGCTCAAAAATATTCTCACAAAGAATAAAAGAGAATGACACACTAAAATGATGGAAGCACTCTGGGCATACAGAATAACTTATAAAATGCCAACCAAAGTCACTCCTTATGCTCTAACATTTAGAGTTAAAGCTGTTTTGCCACTAGAAGTTGAACTGTCGCCACTTCGAGTAGCTGTCCAATTCAATCTTACTCAAGATGAGAATGCTTGCCTGCGAATGGAAGAGTTGGATGCACTTGATGGAGTTAGACTCCAAGCTCAACAAAGTTTAGAAATTTATAGAGCGAGGATGCCCAAAGTATTCAATAGTTCAGTACGTCTTCGGACCTTCCAAAAAAGTGAATTGGTTATGGTGCTAAGAAGACCAATCATCCCTCATCGTAAGATCGATGGTAAATTTAAAGCTAACTGGGAATGTCCTTACGCTATAGAGAAGGTGTACGAAGGAGGAGCCTACCAGCTTATTGACAAGAATGGTTAACGACCGATGTCACTAATCAATGATCGATATCTCAAGAAATACCACAACTGACTATGGATAAGTATATAAATACTTAAATGAATCTTGCACTAGTAAGACTTTCAAATACATATGTAATATCACTTGAATATTCTCTCATAAAATGAGAACGCATTTTCAAGTTACTGCAAAAGCCTCCCCCTGTTAAATATATGACATTTATATATATTTAGCTAAGTTGACATCATGCTTCAAGCTGAACTCCTTAGATAAATATATGTATAATAATCAAAATGAGCTCCATTCATTTATATTAAAGAAGTTCAAATTTTGTAATACATTTCTGAACTAGTTTGCAATCCCTCTGAGGGGCATTTTATTTTTATAAATCAAAGCTGTCCAATCATTCCTTATGAAACAGGGGAGCTTCTTTCATATGCATTCAGCTTGACATCGAGCTTAATGTTGAGATCCCTGAATATATTTATAACTATTATTGTTAAAGTTGTAGGTCTTACAAGAATAAAAAGAATCTGCTTCAATGCATGAAAAGACGATCCTAAATGTCAAACGTTTTCCTCCAAGATTTGTCAAATATTGAAGATCAAGTCAGAAGAACTCCTAATTTTGGAAGCTTCAATCAACTAAGTTGGAAAAACACCAACCTCTATATTTTTCAAGTCTAGGACACGATGGGTTCTAACTCAACAAGCCCACGTGTATCGAGGCCGACGCTCTCCTCACTCAACAAGCCGCAAGAAAAGGCCAGTGAAAGAGCCCCATTTTTCAGCCTAATGACAAGACCGCCAAGCCATCACATAAGTTAAAACTCGAGTGAGTTTTAAACTGACTCAACAAGCCCACAAATGGTGAGTTATGCTCTCCTCACTAACAAACCGCAAAGAAAAGGCACGCGGAAAGAGCTCATGCCACCCAATGATGATAGCTCAATCTCAAATCGATCCATTAGTGATTACAAGCACCCAAAATAAAAGATCTTTTGCTCGACGAACCAAGATAATCTGAGGAAACTCTCAATTCAAAGCTGCCTCAAATCAATCTACATATTTCCTGCAATGTGATATTACAATCTCTTTTCAAATGATCTAATCAAGCACAAAGCACAAATTAAAGCCAATTCCCTCATCAAGTCCACAAAAATAAAAAGCACAGGACCGAGGAAGTGATTCCATAGTTCACGCAAAGGCAATGGCTGAACTAAAGGAATTTCATGATTATTCAGTCTGTTAAAGAACATAGTGCGAGACTGATAACTCAATATTGGCCTAATATAAGCGGGGTCAATCAGATCGCGCCTTCAACGAAGTCTCAATGCAGCACGTGACTTCGCGTACATACACTTCCTGACAAGTCAATATGGACAAATCAGGTCAACCCTTCATGAAGTTCGTCAAGCTTAAAGCTATGGCAGAAGGAATTTCAAATCTCAAAGTAAACAAACTAATTCATCTATCAAATCCAATCAAGTATGAAGTTAGGGTCGGAGGAAATTCAAGTTTACAACAACATAAGAGAAAGAGGTCTTCAACAAGTCCATTGAAGCAGATTGTAGATGGAAAAGAGCTCTTATCCAGCCGATAAGTCGATCCTGACAAATTGGTCAATCCCATCATTTAGCATGTCCAAAATAAAGCATCATATTATTAATAAATCTTATTAAAGCTCCATAAGCCACAAATCGGCAAGTGATCCAAGACCGCACCGTTTTCAACAAACATGACTCACTCTATGCGCGAATCATATTTGTTAGGGGGAATTTGTTGACCTGCATGCACGCGCCATAAGTCAAGTTAAGCTCACAATGTGAATTCAACGAAGCCAAAGACGAAATCCAAACGCACTCAACAAAGATCAAAAAATTAGTCAAAATGATCTTTGATCGAACTCCATCATGCTCGTAATGCCGAAATTGATGTAATCAGACATCTGCATAATTCAACGAATCGATCAAGAAAGAAGTTCATCAATGCGCTGACATGCATATCGAGATTGAGAAGCCACAACGATGCCCAAACGATCTTTGTTCGCGTAATTGATCATGTCGTTAGCGTCAAAACATCAAAACCTATCAAATGGCCGACGGACGAATCAATGAACGTGTCGAATGTCGTGACAACGAGCAAATTTGAACTGAAATTGACCCCGATTCGACGCCGGCTTGAACCAAACGGACTCCGATCATGGAACAGACTGTGTTGTTGCATCCAAAACATCAAAATTACCTAGAATAGACATCCAATTTAACTAGGATAATCATACTTAAAATTTCATCAAAATTAGCACATATTTCGAGGTAGAATTTACCTAATTATCCCTTAATTACATACAGTCAATGCCTTGAAACTTGTAGCCGCCCATGCCCATGCCTCCACCTCCGATTCAGCCAATAATGGGCCACCACATCATCCATTATATGTGGAAGGGTTGAACCCCCCTATTTCCCTATCTCTCGCCCATACCTGTGGTAGAAGGAAGGAATAGAAAATCCGAAGCCTTCATCTCCGGTTCTCGGTAACAGAACCTGAAGGCTTCCACTCTTCTCTCCGCAAGTCTCCATCATTTCTCTTCTTTCTTCCCCTCTTTCCTACTGACAAATGAGATGGAGCAGCATGATCTCTGCGATGACCCAGACTACGCTGCCTCCCAGCACCAGGTTCGGTTAACAACTTCAGCTGCGGTTCCGATCAAATGAGCTGTACCAATGAATTCGAGGTGGTCTACTTGAAAGAGAATGTTGTGATTCACCCGAGGCAATATGCTTCGAAGCAGATTATTGGTCATTTGCGAATCATTAAGTAGAGATCGTCGTTGTTCTTGACGTGGATACCATATAGAACTGCGTCAAATTTTACTGGCAATGTGGGGAGAAATTTAAGCTCAAGTGTATTAGAGAAAGATATGAACCTGTACACAATCAAGGCTTGCATTCCCTCCAATGTACTTCTATAATGGAGGAGTTCATGAATATCTTGCGATATTGAAGCAGTATGTATTTATTTTGAGGTCTGCAGATGATGCAAATGTCTTTAGAATAAATGATTTCCAGGATTCTCTTCAGTGTTTGGAACTATTTGAGGACAATGAAAGGAAGAAGCTTGCTATTTTCATTGCCCTTATATTTTCTCAGAAGCTATCTCGTCTTCCACTAGAGACTATTTTTTTCAGCCATTACTTAAGGATAATCTTGTTGCCAAGGGGCTAGTTCTTTCATCCATTATGACTTCTTTAAGGAGTATCTGAAGGACAGTAATATAGATGATCTTATTGCACACTTGAAGAAGGGAAAGATGGAGGATAATATGCTTTGAATTGCTGAAGGTTTTTCTGAACATTTCACAAAAGAAGGATTGGCTTCTCATGTTGAATTCAATTGATATCAAGCTAAAGGCGATGAAAGAGTGCTAAATCTCAAGCTTAATAAGAGTAAAAGGTCAAAATTGAATGCTTCTAAAATCCAATTGCGACGCATTCGACGCGATGAGCGGAACCCGTACGTGCTATTTGTAGCACGGCGGGGGAAAACTCGTAGGTGACATTCGTGACACGACGGAAAAATTTACATGATTTCTTTTATGTAGGTAACCTATACACGCTCTTTGTAGCATGGTAGGGAAAATGAAAACTTAAGCCGCTATCATCAACTCTTATGCAAGATTATAAAATGCTCAATATTAAATGTACCTAAAATCTCAATTGCAACACATTTGACGCGAAAGTGGAACCTATACGCTTTGTAGTGGGAAAACTGAGGTTAAGAACGCCTAAGAAATTTATATGATTTCGGTGTAACCTATACACGCTCTTTGTAGCGTGGTAGGAAAAATGAAGACTTAGGTCGTGATTTATATCACTCATACGCTTTGTAGCAAGCGCCCAAACTCACGACTCTGCGACAACGGGAGGCTATCGAAATTTAATCTGAATTTTACACTCATGAAGGATTCAAATGAGGACTAAATGGGATTATTTAAATCATCATAATCTACTTAAACAAGCTTAAATTAAAATTTAAGAAAAGGTTAACTTACAAATGATGAATGAAAGAAACTGAAGGACTTTGCTTGAAATGTAAGTAGAACCCTCCTCAGACACTTTGAGCTTGCAAGAATTCACAAGCATATTCGGACATGTGATGTTGTGTGTTTAAAGAGAAGAAAATTCTTTTTATTTATAGGCATGAACCAACCTTTTATGTGGACTCCACCATAACTCATGATAATTTCAATCAAATACTTGATAAATTATGAAGTCAAGGGGCCCATTAATGATGTGTTATGAAAACGATAAAACTCGTTGAGGAAGTCATGAATATGGAAGGTTTTGAATAAGCTTTATGTGCATATCATAACATAACATCTAACTCTAATTCAAGCACTTCATTAATTCATGAGAAGGTTTTAAATGATTAAGCTCCCTTTGTAAATACCATAAATCCATCTTATACTCGAGTCTATTGCTCTAAAGATATATGCAAACACTCTTGATGCATATGTCTTGAAATTCACAGATTATCAAAGAGATAGATCCTTGTGTATGTCATGAGGCAATCATTAGCTCAACTCAAATGTTTAGAAGTACATATAAATACTTTAATGAAGTGAATTGAACATAGATATACATTAAGAGGCAATGTTTTATCCAATTCAAATGTTTCATTGATATGTGCAAATACTCAGAGAAAATAGATTCATATAAACTTATATCTAGTTCAAATACTCTAATGCTTGCATAAATTTTCAAATGAATGAATAAGATGCTTACATACATTATGAGGTGATCATATGCTCAATCTTGTTGTATCAAGATACATAAAAATCACTTGAATGATGAAGTATTGCACTCATTACAAAGCAACATCACTTATGGATTTGATGTTTGAGAATGAGATGTCCACATACATTATTAAGGAGTTTCATAAACTTGATTTCAAATATCTTGGAATACATACAAGTGCTCTATGAAATGGATAAACAAATATGTTTAATAGTTCAAAAATAACATGAAGAAACCGCATGGGCCTCTTTGAATCTTTAAACTTAGTGTGGATGTAGGGTTGAATCGGTTGGGTCTTAGGGCAGGGTAAGTTAACTAAAAATCTAATGATGTTATTATAATATCTTCAACCTAATAAAATATCAGAAATTTAATTATCGTATGACCGGTCTCTATTATTAAATTAATAGAGTGAGATGAAAATGAAAACAATGAACTACTCCGATGATGGCTGTGTTAAATGAAGATTTTAATCGGAGAGGATACTTCCATCAAAAATATGATTACAATTTCAAAATGAATTGACTTATATTGAACATATAAATGCGATTTAAAATACCTTTGGTATAAATGTTTAAATGAAAATCAATCTAAAAATTTAAAAGAACTCCATTCAATCCACCTATAGTTTGTTGAATGTGATAAATTAAGAAAACTCAAGCTAAAGTCAAATCAATCTGTGTATGTTTACTCAAACAATCTCATGCCAACAAGGATGTGGCTCGTGTCCTCATTTGCTTTTTGGGAGCTCCACACATGATCGATTCTGACAGTCTTGAGGGTGGTTATCGTTAAATGACACCATTATATTAGCGATTAACCCGTATGCTCCCAATGGCTCTACCCTTTGAGATGTGAACCATGTGACGATAGGAAAAAAATCTCTGGCTAAGGTAGACTTAAGATTATCTCCTTAGACAAACACCACTGCAGTCTGGACACCGCGATAACTCATGTGTTCGACAAGGATTCTTCTGGTTGGGTCTACCTCATTCAAGTAGACTAGGGGCGTGATAACTGAATGAACCATGGGATCTAGATGGGCATCGGTTCCCCAATCATCCGCTTTAAGTTAAATATAATGAATTTTATAAATCTAAATTCTAAAACTCCACATGCTGTTATTATATGCTGCACACTAAGCGACTTAACAACTAGTCTTAATCGAAAGTTCTCTCTCAGCACTAAGAGTGGTGATTAACTATAGGTGCTTGCGCCTATAAGAAACCTGGAACCAGATATAAAGTCCTCACAAAATGAGAGTGAAATCTCTGGGTAGTGTCTTATCTACTATTCCATCTGCCTTCTAAAAATTACATCGACATTTTTAATCACTCTCTCTTCAAAGGGTGGTCTGAGCTACGGTCCTCTTATGGCAAGTTAACTTGTTACTTCAATGAGTTCTTTTGGTTGAGTTCACTTTAAGTATGCAAATAGCTTTGAGAAATTGATGACTTAAGTCCCCATTTTTCATAAGTAGTTCTTTTCTCTTGATGACTTCAATATATTCAATGGTGAGTAGAACATGTGATTTGGAAAGAAGTTTCTCTATGGCAACTTGAAGATCAAGCAACTTGGTTTAATGGTAGTGATTTCTTCAACCCTATTTAAGTTTATAGTAGGACTTGATCAATATGACCCAATAGACGTACAAAAATATATGATATGTGGTATGAAATACCTCAAAACGAATAATTTATATTGTAATGTCATGTTATGTTATTGCTAAAGACTTCACAACAAATAATTTCATGAATTCATATTTTGTTTGTAAAATTGCTATATATATTGAAGAAATTTTTATTTCATTTTCTATAACAATTGTTCTACTTATTACATAAAATTTCATAATATTTTATTAATATATCATAGATTGTACAATAAATATTTTTTATTGTTCTTTTGTTATCTATAAAGTGAAATCACATGATTTAATGCACTCCTATGAATTGAGTCAAATTTTGTTTCTAATTACCAAACCTTAAGTAGTAGGGCATATGAAATAAAAAGTTGCAGCACAAAGTAAGATTAACTAGTAATTACGAGCTTTTCAATCTGTTAAAATCCTTTTAAGTTCATTAAGCCCATTCATTAATTTATCCCTTTTATGTACACCATGCTCTAATAACTATAGTCATCTTATTTATAGCATAAAACTCACTTAATAAACTAATTAATCACTCAATAAATGCTCATTTTAGGACTAACATTGACTATGTTGGTTACTGTAAAAATTGAGATTAAGAGTATGTTTGAGATAATTGCAATTATTTGAAAAAATTGTGATAGAATTATTCCATAAAAAAATTATTATCTAAAAAGTTCATTGGGTATTATATTTTATTATTATTTTAAAAGTTAGAATACATTTTTCTAGCAGTCACCGCATTCTTTCAGATTAGGTTAAAAAATACAGTTTTCTCATTATAACTTCTTCAAAACACAGCTAAAATATAATTTTCTAAACACCACCTATATTGCAAGTAGAAAACTACCTCAAACATAGCCTAAGGCACAACCACACCTCAAACTTGGTTCTTTTATAGCATCATTGTATCTTCTTGGTGTTTTGGGTGCTGGATATTAATAGTGAAGTTTTGGTATTAAATATGCAAATTACCTAGATTTTTTTAATTGATATATATTTATTAGAATGAAAATAAACAATTACGTAACATGTAAATTTAATAATATTTTGAAAGTTTTTAAATGCGTTTTCATAAATTTAAAAGTTTTAGAGGAGCTTATCATCGACTCAATTAATTTTTAGAGCGTGACTGCCTTCTTCAATAAATTTGATCATTTGATAAATTCAAAATCGTTTATGCAATTAAGCAAAAGTTTGGAAAATTGTAAAAAATCTAAGAGATATAAATTTACGACTACTGGGAACTATGTTTTCAAACAAAAAATGGGACAAAACTCTTGCAAAAGGATAAATCCAAAATCGATGAATACAGAAATTGCACCAGCCACCCAACAGCTTCTTTGTATCTTTCCCTGTATTTGTGCAAAGCTGCAATTTTGGTTTTCAGGCGGGTTGTTCTTGCAAACTTCAGCTCTGAAGATTTGTCATCCTCATTAACAGCATGCATAATTAGTCTTTAATTAAATTAATCAATTAATAGGAATTATTGAACCATATTCGGATAATAATATATGAATTAAAGTAATATTGTACTTTCTAAATCAATTAAAATGCATTTGCAGCTAATGAAGTACATCATAATTCATGTTTATATGCACTCAACTGCAACTTGTGTAATTTTGTGCATTTAAATAAGAATTTTATTTATCACTGAAATATTTTAACTTAATATTTTTTATACAACATTTTAATTTTAATATCACATCAAAATATCATTATCATTATTTTTTTTAAGTGAAATATACACCTTCATGAATAAAAAAATTTATAGATGTAAATATAATATTTTAAGTGTTAAATATATTAATGCATAAAAATTATGTAATATGTATGTAATTTTATTTTATTTTTTAATAGCCTTTTAAATTCTAAGTTTGAACATGTTAGAAGTAAACCTTTTCTTATTCTAATTGAAATAGTTTTTTTTTTCATTTCTCATTCTCAATAAATTATAATTAATATTTAATAAAAAATGAAACTCAGCTCACCCATCCATTAATACAGATAATTCCCACATTTATTAAAACAGCTAATTCCCTGTTTGCCTTACAAATGTTTTTCTGAGACTGTCTTCTTCCTGAGGTTAGCTTTAGTTTCAATTCCATCGTTCTTCTTAGGCTGCCATTATAATAATATTATTAACCTAGTATAGTTTTTTTAGTATTATTCTATTTAATTAGTATGAACTGTGAAAATAAGGGATTAATAGATAATTATTTTTAATAATATATATATATATATATTCCAATAAGAATTAATTCCAATAAAAGATTAATTTACTTAGCTTATGTCAAGTTCTTTGTTTGGACTTCTATTGAGTTTTTAGTTAGTTATTTTATATGATGTTGGTTTTCTTTTTATCTTTTTTTTTCTTTTCGATGGTTGATGTATTTATATTTCTTATGAAAAGTCTAAATCTATCAAAAACTTTAATAAGATAAAAGTTAATTTTTAATTAAGTCTAATTAGCTTGTTAATAATCAATTTAATATTATAAGTATACTATATAGTAATATTATTAATCAATCATAGGATATTATTATATATTATTATAATTTATAAGGAAATAAATACTAATAAATTGAATAAATAGAACATGAATCCAAATAAATTATCAAAAATTATGAATAAATTATTAGATGATACAACATAAATTTTTATTATCATTAAATCATTAATAGGCAGCCATGATATTGAATATAAGAGTTTGTTTGAGGCAGTTCTAGCTTTTTAAAAAATTAATTGTAAAGTTGTTGTTGTGTATGATACAAATATTTTTCTTTTTTAAAATTTAAAAAAGCAAATCATTCAATTAAAACAGTTTTTTAAAATTTTTAAAAAAATATAAAGTTAGTAGAAATGCTTTATTTTCCTTTACTTTTAGAAAAAATAAAGCATTAGAAAACACAAATGTACTCTAAATCATAAGGATAGCTCAGTGCATGCAAGCAACAATAAAGTTTATTTCATGAAGTCTTGTTTGAAATTTCATTTTAGAAAACAAACAATGAAAATCTATATAATTTATTTTAGTATGAATATTAATAAATCAACAAAATACCAATTAAACTATAAATTATTTTTCTAAAATATTGATCTTACAAGATTTATATCATTTAATTCTAATATTATTTTAGAATAACGTTTAAATATTTTTATATTAGAGTGGTTATATGAAATTAAACTAATTTAATGATCAAAATATAAAATATGTAAGTGAATAGAATCATTCTTATCTCTTAACATGTCCTCTTAAGTTTTTTTTTACTTGGATTATCGATTTTTGAAAATCTATATTAAAATTTATAGTTTAAACAAAATTTTATAATCTAAACCAACACATTCTAGTCATCATCATTCATCCATAAAGATAAACTTATATCACAATCTATTTATTGAATTTCAGTATCTAAATGTATTTTGTTTGTAGACAATGATTCATTTTGTAAGAAATTATTATTTGGAGATTTACATACATTCCACACAATTCTTATGTATTTACATATCGAACACCTAAACTTTAATTTTTACATATATGTATATATATATATATATATATATATATATATATATATATATATATATATATATATATAACCTCAATCTTTAATATCACATCAAAAATACTATCATCACTCACTTTTTAAAAGTGAAATAAACATTTGTAAGCATAGGATAGTATTAGATTAGTAAATATCTAATTTTAGATATGTAAATACATAATAATTGTGTGGTATGTATGTAAATTTTGGATTATTTTTTACATTTAATCTTACAAAAATAAAAGATAGAGATGATTCCCTCAAGTAAACTATACATTTCACATTTCAAATCAATAACATCATTTTACAAAGATAATTCTAAATATCATTAATTAGTAATTCATTTTTTATTTTTCAGCTCTTTGACTAATTTCTTCTAAGACTTATTTTCTATTTAAAATAAAAATAATATTTTATTTTTTATCTTTTTCAGACTCCAAAAATATTTCATTAATTGGTGATTTTTTTATCTTTGCCTATTTGAATCTTTCATTGATTTTATGAAATTCTCTATAAGAAATTCTTTAACATCCATATTTTCATTAAATTATTTTCTAAATCAAAGTATTTAATTCAGAATCACTAATACTGAATGATTAATTATGTAAGTAAAGAAAAATGCAATTTAGAATCTATTTCATGAATATATATAATAAAATCTATACTTCTAATATCAAATGTAAGAATATGATAAAAATATGAATCAAAATTGAATATGTGTGCTATCAAATTAACTCAATGATATTAAGGCTTATAAAAGAGTAAATCATTATTATACAAATTAACGGTCATATGTTATATCAAGAGAAGGTGAATTGATTGATTTCAAAATATTTTATAATATTAATATAACTAAAAATAATAATTATCTTGTAAGTATAAAATTTACAATAAAAATTAAATTACTTATTTGAATTATGTAACTTAATTAATTATACTAGTTAGCTTATTAAAATATTGAAGTTAAATAAATTTTATAAAATATGACATGATGTGCCACGCCCCATATATATATATATATATATATATATATATATATTCGTTGTTATTTTTTATTTTTAATATCAATTTTTTTTAAAGTTAATTTTTGAACTACACTTTGCATTATGTTATCTCATAATAGTGTTTTTAAAACCTAATTTCGTTGCTTGAAATAGAAAAAAAAAAGTATTTTAAGAAATAAAGAAATTTAATACATTCTTTAGCAATTTGTTGGCACCAATAATGATTTCGAAATCTCCCAATCTTTCAAAAATCATGTCAAAACTTATTATTATATTTTTCACTCAAAAAGACTTACAATAAATAATTATTTTTTAGCTCATTCACACACAACTAAATATGTTTCATCGCATAGCATAAATTAAGGGTATATTCGAAGCAATTGTAGTTTTTTTAAGAATTTGTTGTAAAGCTATTATGTGTGTTAAAATATTTTTTTTAAAAAAAATTCAAAAAATAATTTTTTGACATCCATCATATTCTAACAAATCTGACTTTCAAAATAGTCATTTCACCACAAATTTTTTTAAAACATCAGCCAAAAAATTAATAGTAAAATGAAACTGCTTTACTTTCTCACTGAAAAATTAAAATAATCAGAAAATTATTTCAAATGTATCCTATATTTCATAATTTAACAAATTGCATATTATATAATTATTTGATTTACTAGAAAATTGATTAATTGGCAGTATTTTTTATAATATATAAATTTATCTCTTTCTTTTAATTGGCAGCATTTCTTTTATATATATATATATATATATATATATATATATATATATATATATATAATCATATAAAATTACACATCACAAAATGAATAAGATTAAAAATGGACATCTCATTAAAAATTAAAAAATAATAAAAAAAAATCGATTAATGATTAAAGTTGTTTCTTCATGCCACTTTCGGCACATTTGTTGGAGACAAGAGATTGGACGAACTTTAAAAGCCCCGATTTCTTCCAAATATGACGTACATATTTCTTCTCCTATAAAGGAAAAATGGTCCCTTTATACATACATAGCAAGCAAGGTTGGGTTGGAGGTGAGGACGAGGAGTGAAAATGGGGGAAGAGGAAGCGAAGAATATTGTCGGGAGTCCACCGAGGAGGCTGCTCTTCCGGCGCCGGAACATGCAGATCCTCCGGTGGATTTTTCAGAGGAGAAATCGGTGATTCCGCCGTCTAGAGAGGAGAAGCCTGACGAGGCCAAAGCACTGGTCGTAGTTGAAAGTAAGAACTCTTCTTGATCTCTATTCCGGTTTCGGTGTGCCCTCTTTTAATTTTGAAGAGAGCAGAGGGTTCGGTTGTTGCAGTATTTTTTGATCAAGTGCAATTCTTAAAAATTAGGGCAAAGTAATCTGAAAAAACATTCAAATTTATTCTATATTACGATTTATTGACTCTATATCCTTTTATTTATCACATATATTTAATACTTTAAATGAAAATTTTCTCAATTGATTTTCTGAATTAAAATTATAACAGTTTTTTTATTTTTTTTTATATAACTTATCAAACTATGAAGTAGAATAAAATTGGATAACTTTTAGAATACTTTATCCTTACTATTAAGAGTACAACAGATTATGAAAAAGCTTTCACTCTCGATCGTCTTAATAGCCTAAAAATTTTCTACCGCTTCAATGGCTTTTGGCTATGAGCAGCCTTTATTTTTAATTTTCTTTTGGGTATAAAAAGGACTTCCTAAACGAGCTAATGATTCAAAGATAGAAACTTATACTTTTAATAGATTTAAGGTTTGAGCACTGCTCTTTAAAAGGCTTTAGCCTCCCAATACAGTTTCACTTCTTCAGAAAAAATTATTTGAAACCAACTGTTCTTTTTCTTTTTATAAAACAGAATTAGGCTTCGTTTGGCTAAGCTTTTTTAGTACATTTTGCTTTTGAGGCGAATTTTAATTTTGATCGTTTGAATAGTGTCTTTTGAACTGTTTAGCATTTCATTTCTGTTTTAAAATTTTCAAAAGTAAAAAAATAATTTTTTCGGAAATACTTTTAAAGCGAACTTCAGAATCAGAAAAAATAAACAATCTTAGAGACAAATTATTGAAGATCAGTTCTTTGCAGATTACAATTTATCCATATTTCCAAAATCTTCATGGCAGCCAACTTTAACCTAATCTTTTAAAATTATCAACTGCAACTTCTATGCATCATATAATTATAAGCTTATTATAAAGCTCAAAAGTTTGAACCCTTTCACTCACTCTGTGACTACGTCATGTTAATTATATTTAATGATCAGCTTAGAAACCGAGTAATAAATCATAATAATTTTGCTTTTTTTTTTTCTGTCAACAGAGATTCCTGATCCTCCCTCAAATGAGAAAAGCTCTGGCGTTTCTACTGATAGATGCAAGTTTGAAAATTTTTAATTATGTATCTATTGGCGCGAGTACCTATGATTTCCTTGGGATCTAATTTAAAAATTGCACCTTTAGATGCTGTTCTTGCACGGGTTGAAACTGAGAAAAGAATGTCCATAATCAGGGCTTGGGAAGATAATGAGAAGATCAAATCTGAGAACAAGTACGTTCCTTCTATATAGAGTTAGTTAACTTGTTCTCTTTTCGAATGCGTCCTTTACCTTATTTTTTTTTTTTACCAAAAAATTCAAACAATCTTATATTTCACCTTTGCATTTGTTTTATGAATTCAAACATTGCTCCTGACAGAAGATAAAATACAACTGTTAGTTATCAACTAGTTCAATCAACTTTCCTCTCAATCTCATGGAAAAATTAACTAAATTGATCTCCAGTATATTCATCTTGACCTCAACTTTTTCTTTTTCTCCAATTTTATCTAACTTATTAGAAGAGTTGAGGGAATAAAGAGTCATTTTAAAGGACCAAGAGTGGTAAATCTTGATTACTTTAGAAATTAAATAGGAGAGTAAGAAAATTTTTCGCTCAAAATAAGCAAGCCAAAAAATGCTTCAAGCCTTACTTCTTTCTCCCTTCAGCTTTGTTGTTAGATATATAGCAGAATCTTGTGCTGATAGAGATGTCACCGAAAGAATGGCCAAAGCTGGGTCGATACACCGTTTCCAACCACCCAAAAGTTTAGGCCTATGGGTTGAAGCCAATCATTTCGTATTCTAATTCGTTTTTCCAGACATCTAATTTAAGATTAAACTTAATACTTTCACATGCTTTAAAATGGACTTTCTGTTTTTCCAATAGGCTTGTACTCTCTGTAACTAGGCTTTTGATACCGCATTACATTTAGTTGCACAGCATTTGCATAAATAACTATTAACTTTCCTATGTTGATGAAGAACCTAAATTAAACTCACATTATAAGCTTCTATTTCAAACAGATCAGTTAAGAACATGCATGCTATCACTGCATGGGAGAACACAAAGAAAGCGAATGTAGAAGCTGAACTGAAGAAGATGCAGGTATCGTGTCTTTCTTGGCTCATTTTAATGCATGATTAGATTATTTCATTACACAACAATAATAACAACAAACCTTTATCCCACTACGTGAGATCAGCTGCATGCATCCTTCATTTTCATTGTATTATATTAAGTGTCAAATTCTCATTTAATTCTAATAAAAAATAGTTATCTTTTATACTACATAGCCAAGTCTTTTTATGTCTACCTCTATCTTACTTAATATAGGTTAAATCTAATATATTTACTCTTCTAACTCTGACCACATTTTATGTGATCAAAACTCTCCAATCTTATTTAATTTGCTACTACATCCTTTTCACGTATATATTCAGTTTGTATTTTGTCTCTAAGTGTAAAGCCACTCATTCATATCCCCATCTCTGCAACACTTAATTCTATACTTCTCTTTTTCTGCCGAATATTCTGTGTCATAAATCATTATAGGTCTCACCACCATCTTATAAAAGTTCATACTTAGCATTTATCTCGTCCAGTGTCACATGATAGAGAAAGAGACTAAGTCTCCAATAACCTGAAATTTCCTTGGTATGAATCATGATTTCTATTTCCAGGAGTGAATGGCATGATCAACATAGAGGAGTATTTCATATAAGTACAAAATATTTGAATAATAACTTGAAGACAGCCATTTTCTAATACAATCTGCACTCAAACTCATTTTTTGTCCTGCAATAAAATTATGTTCTTATTTTTCTGATCAAATGTTCTTTTATTTTGATCTTTTGTCATGCACTCCTTATGCAAAAATATAAAAAATAAAAATGCATCAGGAGCTTATTGGCACTAAAAATTCATCAAGAACTTCTAAAGCTATATTTTTTTTCCTACATTTAAAGCTAGTATAACTCCCAACAGCTTAGAAGAGAGAAGTTTTTGGGTTCCTCTCTTCAGAACTCTCTAAAACACATTTCTAGAGATGGCCACCGATTAATTGGACTGATTTTGTAAGATGAATAAGATCTTTAAATTTGACCTATTCAACTGCAAATTTTCAACCTCCCCTACTTAGAATTAACTCATTCCACCTTCAGGCTTTGCTCTTTCACATTTGGTTATTTAAATATGTGATCCTATCTTTCACTAAGGAGCCCTTCTAAATAAAATTTGATCCAAATTTATCGTACTTTCTATTTCGATCAAACGCTTGAGAAAAGATTGGAAAAGACCGTGAGAGTAGAGAGAACAGACGAGATTAAAATCATTCTTCCTTCTGAACACAGAAGACAAAGTAATGTAATGACTCCTCCCAGTTTTTCCAAGACATGAACTGACAAATAACTGGATAATCGAGCAGGAAGACCTGGAAAGGAAGAAAGCAGAACACACTGAAAAGATGAAGAATAAGATAGCTATGATTCACAAGGAAGCAGAAGAGAAGAGAGCCATGGTGGAGGCCAAGCGTGTTGAAGATATTCTCAAGGCAGAAGAGAAGGCTGCAAAATACCGTGAAACTGGGGTTTCTCCAAAGAAGCTGTTGGGATTTTTTTGAGGGATGGGATCATTATTTTTTCTGAGTTCGTCAGTGTTGTGTTGTTTTGTTGATGTAAGTGAATTGTGTTGTTTTTGTTTGATTGTATAAATATATATTTTGAAAGAATAAATATGTTTTTGTATTTCTTTTTGTGAGCTGTCATTCCTGTTTCTTAAAATTTGCAGATGTAAATTCTTCAGATGAATCTAATTTGCTCATTTTCAGAAATTCTTCAACTTGAAGCTTTATGCGTCTTTCAATTTAAACAGCTAGCTTATGAAAAATGTTTTATTAATAGGATTATACTGACTTCACTCCATAGTTTTAATTTTTTTCTAACCTTGTTTTACTGACTATAAACAGAGGCCATGTATCAAGAAATCACAATAAATTTGATGTACGATGAAGGGCCCTAAAATTATGCATCAAGAGATCTTCACATCTGATTCAAAGAGAAAATTTGTGATAATTTAGCAAGTATATAGTTTTGAAGCTTTACAGTTACAGCATAATAATTAAGAAAGTAAAAGAAGTGTCAAATAACAAAGAGAAAATCACAATTAATGATTTAGTTACAATCGATTGCTTTTTGACACACCATGATATGAGAGTCTGATCAACAAACTCATAGTATCCTATAGTATACTGGATTTGATCCATTTATGCTTGGGTTCAATTAACTTAAACTCCTATTTTTGGCTAGGCAAGTGGATGCTATGTAGAGTCAAAGTTCACTCAAAAATAAATTTACTTTGGCATCTAATGACTTTTAAGCTACGTTTGGCTTTTAAGAATTTGGATTGAATGTAATTTGATTAAGCTAGGTTCTAATTAGGTTTGCCATCTTATTTGAGGTAGATGAAAGAACCTTAGATAAGATAGATTCAATTTAATCGATGTTTTAGTTATTTGACTCTCAGATTAGGTTAAACAAGAACAAAGGGATCTTTTAGTTAAGTCTAGTTCTTGTGACTGTCTTAATCAACCAAATTGTATATAAATCAGTTATACCTAAAAGACCTAAAGATTTTGAAAAAAAAAATTTTCAAAGGCTTGACTTAATGTGAGCGAAACTACAGGCCATTTGACAAAATAAGATTGGGGTTAGGTTGACTTATGGGTAAACTAAATGTTAATTCGTGATTAGTAGTTATTACACTTACATAGGCCACTAAACTAGTAGAAAGATAATGTAATTTGAATGCTTAAATTTGGTTAAATTTAGGGGTCTAAGTTAGTTTAATCTAATATTTAAACTAAAGTAAAGGTTCTGCTAAATTTTAGTGTCAACATAAATTAGATTTAGGTTGGACCAATTCTTTAAATATAATATGTTTTGATATAGTAGACAAAATTCTAAGGTCATTTAAATCATAGAAATTTTCCTTAATTGATCCATGTGGACTTAAATAGACCATTTAGAATCCTATTATGTTAATGGTGGGGTCATGACAAGCTATTGAGTTTAAAAGTCTTTAGATCCAAGTGATTTAATTCTAATTAGATTAATCTAAATAAAATCATTAATAGGAGTAAACGATGATTAACTAAGATAATGAGGTAAACCACTAAACAACGTTAGATTGATTCATTCTAATGATGTGAAAGAAAGCTAAAATGCATTGGTTCAAATCCAAAGATTAGAAATTTATTTTTGTGCGTGCTAGAAACTTCATAACGATAGAGTAGAGCTTTATGTCTTAGCTTTACATGAGAGTTCAACACATATACATAAATAGTAGAGAATAAATAAAAGACACCATAATTTTTATGTTAAAATACCCTAGGAAAAGAGGACAAATCATGAGGCTAACCCTAAAATATTACATTATATATATATACTTTTACAAAGTTTCAATCTTTTGATTAGGATTATAATGTTGTATTTGAGAAATCAATGTGATGAGAGTTTCTAATCAAACTCGTGGATAAAAATTATTGACCTCATTGATGAAGAGCGTTTAAAGTGTCGGTAAAATTTTGAAAAGCGATGGATTAGTAGATAAACTACCAAAATTTCCCTCATTTTGTGAGGACTTTAGATGCAGTTTGAGGTTTCCCATAGCACTTTAGTTAATTACTTCTCTCAATATTGAGAGAGCACTTTCGATTAAGGGTAGTCGATAAATCGCTAAATAGCGAGTGTATAATAGCAATGAGTAGAGTTTAGAATGTTATGAGATTTATTATTTAATTGAAAGCTTTTGGTTGAGCGATGGCGTTGATCTAGATCCCCATGGTTCCGTCATCACGGCGCGTCCACTTAGTCGAGATGGTAGTGGGACTCAACTAGAAGGATCCTTGTGAGCAATACATGGGTTACGTCATCCAAGGTGTCCTTGTGGACCTGGGGTGGAGTTTGTCTAAGGGGACAAATCTACTGATTAGGTGGACACTCCCCTAGCCCTAGAAAATATAGAAGAGTTAGCCACAGGAATAGGTCATGCCTTAGGGCTGTTAGGAAAACCTCCTACCCTTAGCTTAAACATTTCCTCACTTTCCCTCCTTCAAGTCAAACTCCAAATCAATTCTATTTGATTTTCTCCAAACTCAGTTTAACTCCATGATTCAATTCTATGATTGAAACCCATGATCAAAATTTATCAAAAATTCCTAAGTTCAAATTTCCTAAGTCCTTAAGCCTCCCTTAAGGACTTAACCAAAATCATAATTCAAATCTATTCAAATATTTGAGATTTTCTCATGATCCATTTATATTCTCATTTATATTCACATTTATAAATGAAATATAAATTCAAACCCATCAAATCAAATTCCAAATTCCAAATCAATTCATGAAAATTTTCTTAAGTCCCTTTAATTTTTCATTAAAGGACTTAGCCAAAATCGGCTCTAAACCTTGATCAAATCAATTCAAATTCATGGAATTTTCTCAAAACTTATTTATATTCTCATTTATATTCTCATATATAAATGAAATATAAATACAAATCAATCAAATCAAACCCTCAAATTAAATTCCAAAATTAAAATCCTTGAAATTTCCTTAAATCTTTTAATTCTCCATTAATGGATTTAACCTAAACCTTGATCAAACCATTTCAAACTCATGGGATTTTCTCAAAACTTATTTATATTCTCATTTATATTCTCATATATAAATCAAATATAAAAATAAATCAATTAAATCCAATCCAAAAATTAAATTTCAATTTAAAAATTTTCTTAAATCATTTAAATTCCCTTTAATGGATTTAACCCAAATCATGATTAAACCACCTCAAATCCTTGAAATTTTCTAATGGACCATTTATATTCTCAATTATATTTACATATATAAATGAAATATAAATTCAAACAATCAAAACCTAATCCAAAAATCAAACTCAAATCAATTCAAAATCCAATCTAAGTCTTTCAAGACAAAATCTTAAACTTAGTCAAATCACTTTTCAAATCAAACCCTTGATTTTTCTCTCATCAATCAATCCTCATTAGCTCATACATAAATCCAAACTTCAATAACTCAATCAAAACATAATTCAAAAATCAAACCCAAGACCCCTTCATATTCTTCCTTTGAATACAAAATTTTCAAGTGGATCAAAATCCATTTGACCTCAAACAACTTGTAAATGGATTTATATTTCAATCATAAGTCCATATACAAGATCAACCAACTTCAAATAAAGCTTTGACCAAGCCATTTGACCCACTTAGGCTCACTTGACCCAAAGTAACCTAAAGTACCCTTATGAACTAACTTTTGATCCTAACCAAATTTGATTGAACCAAACTCATATACCCCTCTCATCATGATCAACATTCATCATGGGATGATCAATCAATCAAATTGAGTCAAATCAAGTCAAACTTAAGGGTTGACCAAGTCAGCACTTAACCTAAAATAAAATCTTACATAGCCAAATTCCACCATAGGCCAAATTAATTGAAACCATTGATCTAAGTTCACTCATGACCTATGTTTGAACTTGACTAAGCCAAAATTTGAGCCTAACCTAGCTGACCCACTTGATTAGTTGACCCATTTTGACCTAAAGGGTCAAAATGTGTCAAAACTTGATCTAAGGCAAATTGATTCAAACCAATGGGTCAAGTTCATTCCAAATCACTTGTGGAACTTGACCAAAGCCTTAATTGGCCCAAGACTAATTAGACCCAACACCTACAAGGGGTCATGTTGAGCCAAAATTGAACTTAACCCAAATTAATTGGCAACAAAGAAACCAATCCACTCCATATGACTAACCAAACCCAAACCCACCCTTGACCTACCTCAAATAGGTCAAATGGGTCAAATAAGTCAACTTAACCCATTTGACCTAAATGAAGTCATATGAGCCAAAACCAAATCTATACCAAATTGAATCAAACCAAAACCAAAACATTTCAAATGGTCATATGAACAACTTACTTGACCAACCCTTGGTTTGACCCACTTGTCAACTTGTTGACCCATTTTGACCTAAATAAGTCAACATGTGCCAAACCCTATCAAATGAATTTCAAATCCAATGAAACTTGGCCAAACCTAGTTTATCCACATACCCAACATATCCAAAGTGAAAAAATAGTAAAATGATCATCCTACCCCTAGGCCATAGAACAAATTTTGGCCTAGCCCATGGGTATTTTGGTCATACCCTCTTCACAATCACTTGAGAATTTCCTAAAAGCTCAAGGGGACTTAGTGATGAGTGGTGCACCCAACTCAATAGATTTGGGTCAGACCATGTGATCCCTAGACCAAACCCAGCCACCTAGAGCAAAATTGAGTTTTCAAATTCCCTCCTAACTCAATTTGATGCACATGGGAGGTTGGCAATCCACTCAATGCCTCAAACTGACCATATGCAAAGATGTAATAGCCTAAACAACCTTCCCAATCTCATCAATTGGATCAAAATGACAAAGGAGGTGTCGGCCATCCGATTGCCATAGGAGGAGATATACTCCGCCTAATTCAATGAAATTTCAATTCACTTCTTTGTGCTGAGAACCTAGAGCAACCACCTCAGAGCATTCCCAAGCTTCTTAGATAGGATTTGAATTTACAAATTCTTGGTTTTGCACAGTGCAAAATATGGGAGCTTAATTCATTAGCCAACTTCCTCCATACTTGATCTCCTTCCAATTACTCTTGCACACTCCATCAGAGGGTCAAGTCAAACTTGCCCAAGATCTGATTGAAGTCTCCACAACAAGGAAGAGGTCAATTGGATCAAAGCCAAAGCTCAAGTGAAGTGGTTTTGTTCTACCCATTGATCCACTCAATCGCAAGGCCTAGAAATTTTAACAGGACTTCATCTTCACCAGACAAAGCTACCTCACCAATCTCGAGGGCTGGTGATCACCTCTGAAGAGGTATGGAATTTTTTTATCACTAAACTCAATGTGGTGTGGAGCTTTGTGAAGAAATTTTCACCTCATCGAATTTTGACCGTTGGATTTGCTGCTCTTGGTCTTTAGATGGTGTGGGTTGATTTTGGTGTGATTCCATGCTAAATCGAGCTTGGTTCTTTCCCTTGATCATGGACGGTCTCTGTTGATCAAGGGGAAGAACTGTCTCATCCATCCATGCATTTTAGATGGGCGAGATTGCTGCGTTTAGTAAATCCATTTATCTATTTTAAACCGTGGGTGAATCCTTAGCCGTCCGATCTTTGATCGGACGGCCAAGGACATAAGCGTGGGCGCCGCCGCCGCCATTTGGGATGTGACGTTTAAGTCACCCCCTCACGACGTGATGCGTGTAAAGCGCACTGACCGCCGCCGCCACGCATCGCGCTGTGAGCTGAGTATTAAGCAGGGATTAGTTAAATGCCTAATTAATCCATGAATCTTCTAAAATTCATAACTCCCTCTAGAATAACCAGAAAAATAAAAGGAAAAATGCTATGGAAAGATAATTTCACCTAGAATATTTTTAAAATGATTTTAATGGATTTTGAATTACTCTTTTCTTTGAATTTGGGCATCTTTTAGAGTCTTAATTAGCTAATTATTCTTCAATTAGGTCATCAATTAATCTCAAATTTTTGGGATTCATTTTAGGGGGTGACCCTCTGCCTCCCCTAATTTTTTTTGAGATTTATTGAGGGCTCAATTAGGAAAATTGCTATTTTATTTCCTAATTACCTCTTTCATGTAATTAAGGGTAATTAGGATACAATTAGTGATTCTAACCTACATTTAGGGTTGATTAACGTTAAATCCAATAAGTAGGAGGTTTATGAAATAATTTTGGGATATTTTCCCTAAGCTATTCTCTAAACCCCCTCTTCTCTCCTTAATCTCATTTTAATTAAGGGTTAGTTCATTAATTATCCCCTTAATCAATTTTCAAAAATTCTAAAAAAGTTTCAGAACTTAATTAATCTACCTTGGGTAGATGCTTAGGTGTTTAATAGCTAAGTTTAATTAAATTAAAACCCAATTCACATGTGTGAAAGGGTGTTTTGAAAGTACTAAACCTCTTAGTTTAATTAACTTTTAATTATGAGCCAAATTGCATTAGGCATTTTCATTATTAGGTGCATTGCAAATTTAAATACCTTGTGGTTTTATGTCATCTCATTGGCTCATAATTATTTAGTTAATTCTTCTAAGAGATGGTAGGTAAATTAAGTCACTTAATTCATACCTTAACCTAATCGACATAAAATGGACTTAATTATCTAAAAATTAAATAAAAATATCAAACACATGTGGAATGGGAATAGAAACAAACTCATCTCACCTTTTCAAAATTAAATCAAACCTCAAACTAAATAAAAATCATTTTAGAAATTTACTTTGATTTATTCTAAATTTTCTTATTCTATAAGAATGCCTTTAGGATTTAAGTGAAGTGAGTTTGTTTACATGCTTTTATTGCTTTGGATCTTTCCCAACATGTTAAGTTGTATGACATGTGATTTCATGCATTCATCATTTCATGTTTCAAATTTTAAAATGAAATTGTTTACTTTATGTTAAATGTGTATGTGTCGGCTAAAGTAAAATATGAATGGCTATTATCACTACTAAATCAAAATTATTTTCAGAACTTATAAATGAAATATCAAATCTGAAAGTATGCTACTTATACTTTAGTTATAAGCTTGCATGTGAAATATTATAAAGGTATGCTTAGCATAGGTTTCCTTTCTTTCCTATGTTGGTATAGTTTTGAATAGGAATTTTGGTGAGATATAAGGTTCATTTGAAAGGGACCTAATTCTCACCTAATTGTATATCCTATTCATCCCTATGCTACCATCTAAGAAAGGTTACCTACACTTACATACATAAATTGCATAAGCAAAACAAATCTATTAAACAACTTTTGTATTTTCTTTTTCTATTTCATTTCTTTTATATACATGTTTGTACATAAGAAAAGTGATATATTAGTCTGGACAACCCCAAGGTTGCAAGGCTTTATGTAGCCCAGAGTAAGTCTTGTACCTTATACCTCTAGTTAACAATGGTGTTGTACTCACATATTTCTTTGTTACTTTCATGTATGTATGTGAAATTTTGGATAAGGAAAACCTTTTCTACTTAAGAAAAATCATGCATATTCAACTTCTAAATTTTCTTAAATGGATTACTTAGCATGCATCATAAAATGTGTTAACTACTCTCATTTGCATGTATAGATATGCTTAGGGTCTATCCATATGCATGTTATATATGTTGGGAAAGAATTGAAGTAATGTGTATTTTGTGAATTTTGATTCATTTTATTTAATCTTAAAATATCTTTCTTTTTGAATAGATTTGTTTAGAGTTTGTCTAAACTTAGGATTGATTAAAAGATGTAATCAAAACATTCACCTAAATAAAACTAAAAATGTGAACCCACTTTAGAAAATTACTTAAGGTTAGGTAAGGAAAGAGAAGTTCTCTTCTCTTTCCCTCTCTTCATAACTTAGTAATTAATTATAGATTTCACTTAAACCAAATTAAAACATTAAATAAAAGAAATCCAAAATACTTAAACAACTTAAATGAAACCCTCCTCTAAGTTGAACATGTTCTTCAGACTTAGAAAATTCAAACATAAAGTCATAGCTAAGCATACCACACAAACCTTCAAAACACACATTAATCTAAGTCACCACTTTTAGCTTTAGGTTAGGTCGGTGCATGGTTTGATGTTATGTTTTATTTTGTGATATATATTTTAGACTGAATGTTAGGGTGTATGCTCGTAGAAAGAATGGTAAGACGTTCTTAGTTTATTCTTTTCTGTAGGGGATTGTGCTTAAGGGGCCCTATCATAAATAAAAATATAAATGCTTTTACTTGCGGTGCTTTATACCCCTAAGCATAATCCATAGGACAAGTGGACTTAGTCACCTATGTGTGGGGTGATAAGTCCAATATACATGCTTGGGATTTGTGTTGAGTGATTTAACTAACTTTTGTTTTACAGGTGTTAGTTAGATTTATACTTTTTCTTTCCATATAAAAATTTTTATATTTAGGATTTTGGAATGATTTGTTATGGGGATTAGGATGAGCATTAGAAGAAGAAGAAGAAAAGAATAAAGCTTGAAGACCCCCCATGATGAATTCCTTTGCTTAAATTATAATTTAATTCATTTATAATCAGGTTGTATAAGGGTAGATGATCTCACACCATATTTGATATTTTGGATTTGTGCGGTGGTGCAGACAAACAACCATTTATTCTTTTTGCGATTAGTTTTATAAATTGATTGATGATTTGTTTAGCTTTTACATTAAGTAGCAAGATTTTCTTAGTTTCTTCCTTGGTTTATGTATGGCCTGGATGTAGATTAAGCTCTTCAGGAAAAAATAAATCTTTTACTCAACTTAACAACTCAAAATAAAATTAAATAACTCATAACCTCACCTAAAGCTTAGGTTTTAAATCAAGATAAAAAAATTAGCAACATCTTCATTGGATGAGAATTTCTTTATAATATCATGCATAAATACATCTTATTTCACTCTTGATTGGAGGGCTTTCACCTTTGCTAGAGAACCTGGCTTGACCTTTGAGGGCCATGGTGGAAACTCACCTCCTCCCTTCTCACTGATTTTAGCCAATAATCTGATTTCTCATACATTAGTCATAAAAAATCCTATTAGCCTGAGTCAAAATATTTGTCCAAAATGAAAATAAAATGAATTTTGAATTGCATTAGAATTAGGTCATTTAAAGCATGTCTTTTTACATGTTCTAGTCTCTTTAGAGAGTGAGTCTAAAAACTTAGCCTCTTTCTAAATAATAATAGCCTAGCTATCTTGCATAAGTATAAAGACTTGCCTACATTTATTTAAAATCGTAGGAGGAGTTAGTTGGCGGCGGTTGTAAGTCCAAGCTGTCAGGTGATTTGTCCTCTCTTATGGAGGCAAACTAATTACTCATTTTTGCCTTAGATTTAGGTTGTGCTTTCGGCCCTCATCGAAGTTCCCTAGATTTAGGTTTTGAGATTACTTTTCCCCCTTATGGGCTATAAGCATAATTCCTCGCCTCTTAGACACTTTCTTAATCTTGTGTTAAGGAATCTTAAGTCCTAAAATTCTAATGAAAAATTCTACTCAAACAAACTAAATCAATTTCTAAAATATAAATCCCAACTATAAGATAGTTTGAGATGCTCGCTAGGTTTCCTAGCATCGTGAGTGCCTCCTACTTATTTCTCATTTTGGCTTTGATAATAACTCCCTCTTTTGATCAATCCTGTTTTGATCTTCAAAAATATAAACTATTTGATTGATAGTCATTCCTATTAAAATCTTCAAAGATAACGATCATTTATCTTAATCGAGAGTTTTCCTAAGGGATCTCGTCCCTTAGGATACAAATTATGAGGCTTGCCAGAACAATGAACCCAGTTTAGAATAAACCTTGCTTTACTTTTCCATGTAAAGTAGGGAAATAATCTTTGGTACATATGCAGACTTATCATCCTTAGGAGTCCTTATTGAGGTGATTGGTTCCATTAAAGGATACTGACTTATGTCTTTTGAGATAGTATGCTATACCTTAATGATGTATCTGATCACCTGAATAAGTACATCTACGGATCTGCATGACATTTTACCAAGATAAATTTTTATAAGGGCTCCTCTTTCTTTTCTCCCCACAGATTTGAAAGGCAACTCTCTTAGAAATTTTTCTACCATAAGATGGCGATAGAATGAGCGATAATGGTGATGTTGGAGGATCAATCAGTCCAATTATATCCATGCCCCAACTTTTGAATGGCTATGATGCTATTGTTTGGTGCAGAGGATTCAAAGGTTGATGAATGAGATCCCCGTGGACTTGACATTCATGACATTTTTTGGCATGATCTATGCAGTCTTTCACCATTGAAGGCCAATAGCATCACATCCTTTTAATTTTTGCTATCATATTGTAGGACCTAGTTGATGTGCCCCATAAATTCCTTCATGAATTCCGAACATAACTTTGTTGGTTTCATTTGTCCCTAAGCATCATAGCCACATTTGTTCAAAGGATCTACAGTGTGTCATTAACATAGGCATATCGTAGGATTCTTTGTATAATCTACGTGGCTAGTAATTTATTGCTCGGTAATTTTCTTTCTTTAAAATAATCGATGAAGGTTTGTCTCCAATCATCATGCTCTTCCACTATGAAAGCTTCACATGATTTTTTTGTAGTGCTTTTAAGTTTTTCTCTCTCTTATACTTTCTATTCTTTCTGAGAGTGAGGAGCAATTCAAATTTCTTCATGTTGGCTTGAGTTTGATGTCCTCTTTACCTATGAGGAGTATGGATTTACTGGTTGAAGAACTCGATGAGTGGACACTTCAATCAACAGATTGTCATCATCCGTGTTCGCCATTTCTTTTGCTAACTTGGCTAGGCAATCTGCTTTACTATTCTTCGATCGAGAAACTTGAGACAATTTAATATTTGAAATTTTCTTCATGAGCTCAAGCACTCTCCTATGATAGTATGTCAATTCAAGCTTATTAATCTTATGGACACCCAACACTTGATTGATCACCAATTTAGAGTCTCCAAATATTCTTAAATTTTGGATACCGATGACAATAGCTTCTTTGATGCCTACCACCAATGCCTCGTATTCAACTTCATTGTTAGTTCTCGGTTCAGTCAGCATGTATGAACGCCTCATTATGCCACCTTCTGGTGTTATAAAGATGAGGCCAACATCAGTTCTTGCTTTTGGTAGATTTGGGAGCTAAGCGGGCTTAATAGATGATGCACCATTGAAATACATTTCCTAGATCTGTAGCTTTTCTCTTTCATGGATAAACAGAATCTGTTCATTAGGTAAATCATCATTGACTGTTAAATCTACTGAGATAGGATGCACAACGAGAAAATATGCTAGTATTTTCCTCTTTATAGCTTTCTAAGATACATATGTAATATCAAACTATAATAAGAGCACTATCCATCATGCCAAATGGCCTGTCAACGCCAATCTTGTCATCAAGAACTTCAGCAAATTGAACTTTAAGATGAGTGTTATCTTATATGACAACATGTACTTTTGAAGCTTTGGGTAGCGAAGATTAGTGCAAGATAGTGCTTCTCGATCACAGAGTACTTTATCTCAGCTCCTATCAATCTTTGACTGATATAGTACAGAGCATTTTCTTTGCTGCCTTCTTTATTGTGATGTATAAGTAATGCTCCGAGGGATTCTTCTAATACAGTCGTATATAAGATAAGGGGATTCCCTAGAATTAATGATGCAATGATTAATGGATTTAACATGTATCTTTTAATGCTATTGAATGCTTCTTGAAATTCATTGCCCAACTTAAATGGTGCATTCTTCTTCATCAATTTAGCAAATGATTGGCATCTGCCCGATATATTTGATATGAAATATCGGATGAATAACAAATGTCCCTATACAGAACAAAGCTGACCAAGATTCTTCTACAGTGTCATATCCACTATCACTTTAATTTTTTTTAGGGTCGATCTCAATTCCTCTGTGTCGCACTACGTAGCTAAGGAACTTTCCAGATGAAACCCCAAATGCACATTTAAGAGGTTTCATCTTGATCATACTATCTAATTCTTTTGAAGACCATCCTTAGGTCATCAAAATGATTTTTGCTATATATGCTCTTAATGATAAGGTCATCCACATAGCATTTTACTTTCTGATGAATCAACTCATTGAAGATGCGTGTCATGGCCCTTTGATATGTAGCTCCAACATTCTTCAATCTGAAGGGCATGGTTGTATAGTAATATATACTAATTGACGTCCTAAATGACGTGTGTCTTTCATCTTTTGGAGCTATCTTGATTTGATTATACCCTGATGATCCATCCATGAATGAGAATATGTCATAGTATGAAGTATTGTCAACTAGTAGTTCTGATATTGGAAGCTGAAAATCATCTTTTAGGCATGCTTTGTTCAGATCTTAAAAGTCAATGCAGATACGGATTTGACCATTCTTCTTCCTAACTTGGACGATATTGGCTATCCAATCTGCATACTTCTCCTCCTTGATGAAGCATGCATCGATCGGCTTCTTAGTTTCTGTAATTACCTATTCTTCAATCTCCAATCACATTTGCCTAGGAGCTTGCTTAACAAGCATTGCATTTGGTTTAATGACGAGTTTATGAACTGCCACCTGAGATAAGCCTGGCATTTCAGAGTATGTCCAAGCAAAGTAATCCCTAAATTCTTATAATAGAGCTTTCATTACTTCAACCTTTTCATCAGGCAGAAAGGCATTGATAAAAGTTGGGCGGGGATCATCTTCTATTCCCAAGTTAATTTCTGTCAACTAATCCATGGTAGCTGCCTGTTCACCATCTTTGAGTTCATTAGGAGTAGGCTTAGCTTCTACCTCCCCATCATTTGTAAGATTGGTTTCATAAGAATCATCTTCATATTCTGTCCCAATCTCAATCTCTTCTTCTCTAACCGCATAATAGATTTTTCTTCGATGGTGTTTTTGTCAGATGTATCCAAGGCATTTAGTAGTATAGTTATCACTTTTTGTGAGACATGTGGACTTTTTAGACCCTAGAGAATATCAAAGAAGTGGGCTCGCCATTTGTCTATTCTAACATCAACTCTCAATTTTTGTATCATCTTACGAATCCTTAGAGGATATTACCTTGGCATTCTAATTGGCACCATATCATTGTATTCATCAAATTGCATGAGCCAATCAGAATCCTAGTGATTACACTCCTCAGACTTGTAAAATGAAATTTCATGTTCATCACTTTCGGGTAAAGGAGGCACATAAAAATTCTTTAACTCTTCAACAATGTGAACCTCACATGGAGTGATTTCCTTAAAATGTTGAAAAAGGAACTAACATGTCCACTAATGAATCTTCTAATATCAACATGTCTGTCGTCCTTCTTGAAGAAATACACTGAACTTCACTTTCATAGGTAGGTTCAAAATCATAGTCGGAGTGCTCTATATTTTTCTTCCCTTTCACCGGTCTACACTCCCTTGGGCATGAAGGATCATCCTCTTCTTCTTACGTGTCATTGGGATGAAGGACTAGCCTTTTGAGTGATGCACTAGATGTTTTATGAAAAGTCACTTCTTTGGATTGTTTTGCATCCTTTGAAGCAGAAGCCTTGGATTGTTGAGGCATGGGCTCCTTTAATAAATAGTATTTTGCATCTTCATAAATTTTAGCTTCATGGATTGCGAATGGCTAAATATTACCAAGACTTCAGTGTTCTTCCTCGTCTCTTATGTATTTCATGCATTAGTGCAAAGTAGACGGGACTATTCCGTACTCATGTAGCCAAGGATAACCTAATAAAGCCCTGAATGAGGTGTTAGCATCAATGACGTGGAATTTAGCTTCTATGTAAAGTTCCCCGAATCTTAGTGGTAAGGTAAAAGATCCAAGAGTCTTTTGCCCTTTTTCATTGAAGTCGTGGATCATCAATTTGTCTTATCCTAGATATTGAATGTTGAGAGACAATCCTTTAAATGCTCACAAACTCATGAGATTGATGATGAACACGGATCAATTGAATTGACTATGACACTATCGCTCTCTGCAGACATATACAGATCGGTACTCTAATGTTAGAGCATAAGATGTTCCTCGAGAAGGTGATCGTCGAAAGTCTTGAGATTGTAATACTTGATCATCCTTTCGAAAGTATGCTTCATATTTCTCTCTTAAGAGCACATTAAGGCTTCATGGAGATCCTGTGACATCAAGAGGACCTCATACACACTCAATTATGCAGGATCTTTCTCAAGTGTGACAGGATGTTGTAATATATTCCTTTATCCATGTTAAACTTCTTCTTTGGATCTTTAAGAATGATATTTTCATTAACTTCTATATTTTTTTCATTGCATTTATTTGGTGTTCCTTTCTTCTATGATGACAGCAGCACCTTGCCACTTCTTAGCTGTACATGGGCTACTCTATCTGGCTCAGATTCTTCTGAAGAAGTCTCCCCTTCATAATCACTATTTATGCCATAAGATTGGATAGATACTTCAGAATCACTGCCTAATTTTATGCCCTTCATCAGTGGTGATATTGAAGACTCTGACTCATCTTTTTCTGGAAAGCACAAGTCTTCTCTCGAGTTATCATCTATTTGCCTCACCATCAGGTAAGACATGAATGTCACATCATTGTTGGTTCCTCTTCTTGAATTATCTTGAAGAAGTGAACTCCATCGAGGAGTATCCAAGGACATTGAGATAACCCGACAGACTTCTCCAAAAAGAGATTCTTCATCATCATCTTCTTCATCATTTTTTTCAATGATTTGGAGTCCTAACATGAAATTAGCAAGCTTAATTGATTTTTATACTAGTTGTTGATAGTCTTCAAGATTATTAATAATCTTTTGGGTAGTAGATTTTTTCTTCTTCATCTTCTTTTGCTTTCCTGGCCTTTTTAGAGTTTTTGGCAAACTCTAAATAAAATGTTTCTCAGGTTAGAGAACACCAACTACCTTGGACTGTTTCTAAAGAGCAGAACCTTTTGATGTAGATCCTACCATTCAAGTGGTGATTTTCATCTTAGACCAGGAATGCCTTCTAATTGCTTCAGCATCTTCATAGTTTTCTTTGATATTGCAGTCTCTCATTTATCATCCTCAACTGTCTTTTCTTTTGCTTTATTTTTCTGCGGGGGCACAAAAGAGGACATAACCACCCTTATAGATTCTTTCTTTGGGTGAATAAGAACACTGTTGGATAACGTGAATTCACCTCTCATGTATTTTCTCTCTTGCTAGTCTTTGAATATATAAGAATCTTCTATAAGGTGGCTAACTACCTGATGATATGGACAATAATTTGGGCTACTAGTTCATCCCGATTCTTCAGGTCTTTTACATTCTGGCTACTCCAACCCTACCTTGAGTGCTTATCGGAATAGTTTAGCTACACTTTCTCTTTTATAAAAGTATTATTTATTCATTTTGTCCTTAAGAGATGGATGCATTCGATCATCATCTCCTAATGATTGCCTTGGGCTCTCATCATTACTCAAAAAAGTTTTGGGTTTATCATTGCACCCCGAGAACTAATTTTGGTTGAGAATTGAAGGGCTATTTGATTTTTTTTCTTCAAAATAGATAGGTTGTTTCCCCTTATCTGCATTATAGGTTGCTAGCCTTCCTCTATTCAAATCATATGAAATAGTATGAGATTTACTTCTCCTTGATTTTGTGTACTTCTCTTTTTTGTTTTATCTGCATGGCTTTCAAGCTTGGAAAGGTTTAGCTTTTCAAATTTTTCCACCCAATCAAGTAGTTCTTTGAAGGTGGTGATGGAAGCCATGCATAAATTGGGTGACATTTTATCATCAATGTTGCCCATTAGAAGTTGAATTGCATGTTCCTCTTACAGTTGTTGCTCGCACTTCATACTCATGTTACGTCAGCGAGATATTTATTTTGTAAGTGACTCATCTTTCTTCCTTTTCTCTAAGGCGAGGTCAGGTATAGAAGTCTTTCTAACTGCACTAGCAAATCTTTTGATGTACATTACCTCCAATTGACAAATGTTTTAACTAAGTCATTTGGAAATTCTGTGTATCACTTGAAAGTAGTTGAAGTTAAGCTGCTAACAAAGTGGCGAAACAACAGTGTGTCATTTCCCCCAATATTATCACAAGTTGCTTTAAATTATGCTAGGTGCTGCCTGAGGTTACCATTGCCATCAAATGAGTGGAATTTCAGCACTGAATAACCTTTATGACATGGAACTTGGTCATATTCTACAGGGTAGAGGGACCTCTGTTCACCAGTTTCTCCATCATTCTGCAACTATGATAGCTTTGATTTTTCACTTATGATGGTTTTGAGTACATATGGTGTCGCGCTTAGATGTGCTCAATATATGCTGAGGTATATGGTGAGCAATCAATTGATTGACTTCATTTCTACCATCATGAGCACTTTATGCTCCGGAGGTCTACGACGTTTACTGAACTGGTGGATTGATGGGCACATTGTTGGTTGTTTGATGACTGGCTAGAGAAATTGGTGTCGGTGCTGTGGTAACGTTCCTCTACATTATTTGCATCATGAGATTCATTTGCATCATCATCTGATTCATCTTTGAATACAGCTGAGAGATCTCTTTATCCTTCACTTTCATCTACCGTTGCATTTTCCTTTGCACCTGAGCAAGCATAATAGTGTCAGTAAATAGCTTCTTGTTCTTGCTCATCACTTTAGGAGGAACTAAAATGTTTCGCTTCTATTTGACCTTATGCTGATTCTCTGATGTGGATAGGAGGTGTAGCTCCATGATGCCTAGATCGGTAATGTCATACACCAAATGGTTCTCTGATATGTTGTACCATATACACCACTTCTACCTCTATGGTGTCTTCTTCATCATCTTCTTCTTCTTGAAGCGTTATCTCCAACCGATGTCTCCTTTTAATTTCAGGCTCAGAGTATGGAACAAACCTCTCCTCAATCAGAGGGCTAAGATCAAAATCAAGGGAAGATCGTTTAGGTTGGTGATGGGATTCCCTAGAGGATTCTCCAAGATTTCAATCACCACGAGCCTCATTGATTATAACATTATTTTTAGGAACCCATTCCTATTGGGCCCTATCATTGGTGGATCTCCAAATATGCAAATTGGATGTCATGTCTTTCTGGCTTTCTATGGCTACTTCTTCTTGAGGCTTCGGCCTACAGACTTAATTTCCCTTCTACCGAGACTTTTTCGTAGCGATTCTCTAATGCATTGTTCAGGTGTCACGCCCCAATATTCACTATGCAAGCTTGTTTGTAATTCTCTTGAGTTATTACTAGCACTAATGGTAGCTTCTGTAGTGGAGCATTATTGGCTCTCTGATAATTGTCCTTTGATATCTCTTCTTCATAAAACCTTGCTCTTTTATAATTTTTAAAACTCTATGTACTCAAGCAGATAGAGTTTCAAGTTATTCCTTTTGAGGGGTAGGGGTTGATTGCTATTGAGCTCAGAAAGCTTGCTTAACATCACTAGTAGAGATATTCCTTTTTACCCATTTCAAATTTTCAAATTTATTGCAGATAAAAATACTCGCTTCTAGTTCTAAGGCTGGTTGTGTAATAAATGGGCTAGGTGAGAGCTGATGGGCTCGCAGCTCAGCATTCCTTCTTCTCCTCTGCCTTCTAGTTAGCTTTCCTCCATATGAGGATGCTTCAGCATCATGTCGACCTTGTGCAAAGGGCAAGGTCAGTAGGGAAGTAGCATTCACATGCACTTTGAAATTATCTGACCAGTTATAACTCTCTTCATGGTCAGAGCTTCATTTTGTCCCAACATTTCAAATACAGAAGCTCTCTTTCGAGGAACCTCCCAACAGTAGCCACTGGAGCCTTAGTGGATTTGGTATGCTGCACCAGTTGATGTGCAAGTTGTGCATAATTATCTCATACAAGCTTAATAGTAGTTCGAACAGTGATCTCTGGGAAATCTATGCTACCAAATTATATAGTAGCTTCAGCGTCTCTGGTGTTGATGATAGCATTAGCCAGATGGATGTTGGCTCCGTGGCCTAGCTGCATAGTGAACGGTGTATTTTGAAGATCCATTTGTAATATGAAAGAAGGGGATTAATAATCAGTAATTGATATATCATCCCACACTTTCATGATGCAGAAATATAACAGAACAAACATGATAGAATATTAAAATAAGTTATGTATAAATAAAATCTTGAAAATTTTAAAATTATGTTCATTGTAAAAATAATAATTTTAAATTTTAACCATTTTTATTTTATAATTAACTTTAAATTTTAATTGCATTATACTCCAGTGCTAGTATAGCTTTGATTCGACTAACCAAAGATGGAAAGAGAATCATATTCCCAACGAAGTCACATAAATCTATGGGCTCTAAAAATTCAGCACCGACCTCTCGATGAAGAGAGCATTGAATGATGTCAGTGAACTTTTTAGAAGGTAGATGAAATAGTAGATAAGACACTACCTTGAGATTTCACCCAGATGATGGCTGTGTTGAATGAACTAAATTCCCAACGAAGTCACATAAGTTTATAGTTGAATGATGTCAGAGAATCTGGGTGGATGTATTATTTTACTATTCTAAATCTTATTGGCTCTATTAATTTAATAATAAAGGATCAGATCTACTATCATATGATAGAATTAACTTCTTAGATATTTTATTAAGTTGAAATTCTAATAATATTATTATTAGATTTTTAAGTTTATTAACGTGCCCGTCTAAGACTCAATGGAATCAACGCATCCTACAATAAGTTTAAGCATTCAATAAAGTGTCGGGGCCCATGCGGGTTACTTAGAATACTTGTATGAATTTGAAAATATTAAATTGAATTGATGATTGCTTTATATTTTGTACAAGAATTCATCTTTTTTAAATGATTGCACAAATTCTGAAGCACTTGAATTGAGCGATAGTTGGCTCCATAATTTATGCAAAATTAATATATTTTAAGCTCACTTAGAAGTTAAATCAATGCCTTCTATCTACTAGCATTAATGTGATGCAGATCCGATGGCATTTAGTTCATTCTTTTAAAAGCTTGCGTAAGCTCCAAACCACTTGAATATGACATAAGCTTGCTTTAAGAGATGTGTAATGGATTCACATCCATTAAGATATTTGCACAAATCTTTCAACAATTAACTTGAGCTAATTAGCTCTCTAACATGATATACCATGTAAATTTTAAAGCATACGCATTGAAGCAAGAGTATCTACCCTAGAGTGAATATCAAACTACATGTTTAAGTCACTTACACATGCATTAATACAACAAGCTTGGACATGGATTAGCTCCATCATGTATGAGAATATCATGTTGTTATATTTGCAAGCTCGCATAAATCAAAATACTTGAATAGTGTATATAATTGCTTCAAAATGAATGTAAAGAGTTCACTTTACTCAAGTATTTGCTTGTATTTTGAAGCTATAGATTCAAATGATAGCTTAATTTGTGGTTTGCATGGAAATTCAACTCCTCAAAATACATCAATGAATCAATGGAATGAAATATTCAAGTTGATTCCTCCTCTTCTTGAAGGTTCTTTACTCAAAGAATTTCTTGATTTTTGTAACCAACTATTTAATATATCTCTTTATCTTCATAGTTGATCAACTAATGAAGTCTCTAGTTTTTTATGCTTAATCATTTAATGGATCTCTATATTTTATAAAACACTATTTAAATTTTCAAATTTTATATACTTCCTCACAATTCCTTGTGACCACTTTTCAGAAATTACTTGCATATGAAGCAAGATTAATAGCATTATGTAAAATTTTATAAATATTTTCTTACATTTTGAAAGACATTTCATAAAATTCCAAATTTGATTATATCATAATCTGCTTTTCTCATGAACTTAACCTTCATCAAATTTTTTACAGCTTCATTTGGTAATCTTTCATTTTTGCGGTAAGCTATTGAAGCTTTATTATGCATTTATCATTTAATTTGTTTTTGCTTTCATTTGATCATGTTTAACACTTTATTTTCAAATTTTTAGATGATTGAGTGATTACAAGTTCACCCCATACAAATCATATTTTAATGAAATATCTTCTTCACTATCACATAAGTCTATGAATTACTCACAAAGAAATTATATAATTTTCCCCATCATACTAATGTTGCTAAGTTTTCCACATGCTACAAACTTATTTTACAGCATTGAATTCATCATTGAGATTTTAAGCATTCAAGTTTGACCTTTTATTCTTATTAAGCTTAAGATTGCTCTCCTTCATTTTTGTTGAACATCTAACATATCATTAGATAAACTTCAGCAAAATTGAAAGTAGGGAAAGAATAGGCGGTGAATGAAGCTAAAGTGAATAGGTGATCTCTTGGATAGGGAAAGCAGAATAGAAAAGCGAGAACAAGCGGAAATAGGGAGGAGTTAGGAATAAACAACAATTAACTAAAAATGTGTGCAAGAATGCATGGACTAGAAGAGACAGGAAGGAATCCTTGCTTTCCTATCATGCAAATAGAAAGAGATTGAATGATTTATTGCAGAGAATGGAAAATATCTCTAATTAGAGTGTTAATGGAGGTGAGAAGGTCCCCATCAATGATGGGATCAGTTGGGAGGTGTTGTTGACTGGAGAAATGGAAAAGGATGGGAAGGGTGCTTTGTTTGGTTGGAGCAGAGAGGACGTGAGCTTGTGTGGCTATGAGGTCGATCATAAGGAGAGAAAGGAGGTTCAACTAGAAGAGAGGAGGAATCAAGTTAACAGTAGGGTTGGACAGACAAGCGATGGAATGTTCATTCGATTTTTGCTCTAGAAGAAAGGACTAATGAAGCGCGCGTGCATGAGAAAGAGAGAGAGAGAGAGAGAGAGAGAGAGAGAGGAGATGAGAATGAAAGAAGGAAATTGACTATTGTAGGCTTGAAGCTATGTGAACTAGAGAGTGGGAGACTCGACTGCTGTGCGTGGAGCCCAATCTCTATGTGCAGATGACAGGAAGAAGCTCATTTGGCTGAGAGGAAGGGAGAAGGCTTGTGACCCTCGATTGAGAATCGAGCTATTAAAATAAATCCTAGGGTTAGGTATTAGCATATGCTTATATATAAAGCTCATTTTTATCAGTTTTAAATAATTAAATCAACTTTAATTGGACTTTTCATGGCAACATCATTATATCATTGATATATAAATATTAATTTTGGGTTATTCTAATGTTCTGAATGGAATGGCGCGATATGTTTCGCAATCAAAATTCATTCCGTTCATGTTAGCATCGAATCCGATCAATTTCAGTTCAAAATTACGCATTGTTATTTCTAATCACTCGATATTCATGTAGACTTATCTGAATTGTGTGTGAATAATCTCATTTGATAGATTTTTATATTTTTATACGATCAATTTTGTGAACAGAGGTCATTTGAGCATCATCACAGCCTCTTAATTTTGATATACATGTAGGTGCTTCAACGACCCTCCTTCTTGATCGATAAATCATCGAATTATGCAATATGTATATTCTGATCAATTTCTATATTTTGAACCTGATGGCAAAATCTTCATTGATCGGAGGTCATTTTGATTGATTTTAGTGATTCCTAGTACATTTTAGCTTCGATTTGTGAGCCGTTGCATTCGAAGTCGATCAACTTTATCTTGTGACCTCGACTCGACTTATGGCATTCATGGAGGTCAACAATGGATCCCTCTTTTACATGCTTAAATTATTAGGAATTTGAATTTGAATCTTGAGATGATGTATGGCTCAAGCTTCGTATTGCATGCAAGCATTTGTTTATTTCATGCTTTGGGTTTCACTTGAATGAAATGGCTTGATGATTCCCTCTTTTATATGTTATATGAATGGATTAGAGATAAGAATGAGGAGCTTGATGTGTTGCATGGCTCAAATCTTATTTTGTTGTCAAACATTTACTCATGTTATGTTGTTTTTCCCTTATTTGAGTTATCGAGTAGGGTCAAAATGAAAAATCAACGGGATGGCTTGGCCCTTTGCATTATTTAGCTGTGTTTAACTTTACTTAAATCTTGTTATCATGTGACCAATTGCTTGGCTAAATCTGAAATTTCAAATCTATATATTATTAAATTTAGTGCGGATGCTTGCTTTACATAAGGCCGAGTTATGTTTACTTACCATATGAAAAGAAAGGAAATGGAGAAAATAGATTCAGGTTTTGGTTTTGTGCTTATTCTTTTTACTATGGTTACTTTCAAATAGATGGACTTTAAAATATAAATGAGATATGAAATTACATATATGTGGAACCTAAGATTGTTTGGTTTGATTCAAGTTTCTAATGAGTTTCCGATGATTGAAAGTTATTATTTTTGTTGCTTCAAGCTAGAGTTGGGGTAGACATTGCGTAAAGTATGTTATAATCTTTTTATTAAGCAACCCCTAGTTCTTGAATTAATCTAAAATGAAAATGGAACATGACCTTAAGACCCACATGAGCTAAAGCTTGCATTTTTCACTATTGATTGTTAGCATTGGCATTGAATTTCATATGGTTCTTGCCCTATGTGTTACTTCTAAATGGCCATCATATTGCATGAAGTGAAACTTGTCTTGTTTTTTTTATGAAAGCTAAAGTTTCATTGTCTCATTGTACTTAGTTTTGGATCCTACCAAATGGTATCCTCATCATTATGCTAAGGTTAAATTGGTAGGGATAGAAATCATGAAATTTGCAAGACGTTACTTTTAATTCTTTGATAGAAAAGTGAAACAACAAGACTTGAATCCCTTTATGATTTAATATGACTATTTTTTGTTGCTCTATGTGATGTGATTCAAATCTCATTCATATTTTTTATATCAAATCAAATCCTTCTTCATGGCAAAAAAGATGGCAATGTTACAATCTTTGAAAAATTTAGTCTAGCATTTTCTCTTATTGTTGTGAATTGAAATTTACTTATGTATGGCCATTAAATCATGTCATTGCTAATTATTGATAAATATGTTGTCATTTGCCATGTAAAGTAGCCATGCGATGTTTTATTCAATCAAATCTTGCCTAAATTCTATGGCCATTATGGCATCAAAGTAAAATAGCAAGCGCATGGGATTTAACATTGATCTAAAAGTCCTCATTTCTATGTGAATCTCTTATTTTATCTTGTGGTTTTATTGGCTAAATCACTTTCACAAGTTGCCCCCATAATGATATTAATGTAAGTTAGGGATCGATTCCAACATAATTCTTTAGTTTTGGAATTTCATTGTGATTGATGAGATTATATTCAACTTTAGCCACTCAACATTTTCTTTTATTGATCTAGTTAAAATGAGAGGAATGATGGATGCTATTCAAGAACTTATGAATTTTGACAGTTTCCATTTTACTGCCCATAATCCAACTTATGTTGAAAAATCATTGAAGCTTAGATATTTAATGTCCATTCTCATCTTTGAGTAATCATGAAATAGAATGTGATGAAATCTTTAGATTTGCAAGCTTCGATGTGTTACTTTCTAAAATTTATTTTGGTTATTAGTTTTTCATATCATCCATTTTGATTTTGGAAAGATAAAAAAAAAAAGAACAAAGCTTGTGCCTCCATGCTTAATCAATCAAAGGCTACTTGGAAATCCTTCTTTTATATATGTTCTATGTTTTTCCTTTGGAATCACAAATAGATGGAGATGTAGTGATTGATATGTGATATGACTCAAGCTTGCTAGGCTTTGGTTATCGAACATCCACTTATGTTTCACCATTGTATTTCTATTTGAATTGTTGAATGAAAATGAAGTAAAAAAATTAGTAAAGTTGCAATTTACATGGAGTTGCCTTGCTTTGTCCTTGCTTCCTTTCACCATTTGGGGATTTGTCATCATGCAAATGATCATTCTAGCTAAATCTGAAATTTCAGATTTTGTGCATTTGAGAAATTTAATGTGATTGCTTACTCTATACGGCCTTAACCCCATTTGACCATCATGATTAAAGAGATAGAAAAGGAAGGCATAGATTCATTTGCTAATCTTGTTCTCATTTGCCTCACTATTATAATCACTAAATCAATGATTCTTTTTAAAAGCAAAATATGAAAATGATGTCTCATTTACATGCATTTCATGATTGAGCTTTGTTTTCCTTATGAAGTTGCAATATGAAAAGAAAGTGATGCTCGGTTTGCAACATGATTCAAGTTCTTACTTATGTTATTAAGCATTCACTTATGCTTTCCCTTGGTGCATCTATTTGAATTAATGAGCAAACAACAAAGTTTCAGATTTATGTAGAGTTCTATTTTTTAAAGCATGTTGTTGGGTATAGTTTAAATCAAGTCCAATTCAAATCCTCCTACCAAATCAATACCCTTTGAAACCAAAAAAGAGAATGGGAGTTTATATGCATAGTATCTTACATTACAGCTTGCATGTTACTAAAGATTAAAGTGTGCTCACATTTTTTTTTTCCATCTAAGTATCATTTTATTTACAAAATTTTGGGGAAAATGGTAACATCTTAATATAATAATGGTGGAATGGTGGAATCATGGACTTCACTATCTTTCTACTCTTAAAGATTCATCCTGTCTAAATTTTGTGGCCATTATAAAATAGAGGATGCATGAAGCTCAACTTCAATTCAAAGCCTTCACTCTAATATTTGCACCTCTTGTTTCTTGTGTGGATGAGTTGGCTAAATTTCTTTCTTTTTTTACATACAACCATCTTTGTTACTTCATATGATATGATTTGAATAAAATTTAGATTTCAATATATCAAACCAAATGTTCCTTTAGGGAAGCAAATTGATAAGTTTTCAATCCTTGAAGAAATCTAGCCTTGCATCTCTCATATTGTTGGAAACTGAAACTTAGCTATTTTTGGCCATCAAGTCTTAATTTAATTTGCTGATTTTTAAGAAAGATGTTGTCATGTGCTATGTACAGTTGTTATTAGATGTTTATTCAATCAAATCTTGCATAGATGCAATTGCTAATGATAATTAAAAGCTAAGTATAAAGTGCAATGTCCTCTTTATTTATTTGATAACAAATGACTTAATACATGCTTATATTTTTGCACCTAATTGTTATCTTACTTGCTAAATTTGAGAAAGATATTTCATTTCTTATGTTCAAGAAATTTACATTCACATGTGATTGAAAGCTTGTGTAGTAGCTTATTATTTGGGTTGTTTCAAAAGTAAAGGTATTGAGATGATGTACATCATATACCATGCACATGCAAATGAAGTTTGTAAAAATATTTTGTAATATAAGTATCCGTTCACATTGTTCTAATGTAACGAGAAAATATATTGTAATACAAATACCCATTTACATTATTCAAATGTGGCAGAAAAACTATTGTGATATAAGTACTTGTACACGTTGTTACAACGTGGCAAGGAAATGTGCTTCACATTATGTACTTGTGCGCGTTATTCCAATACGATAAGAAAATAGGGATTATTTTTAAAATAGATTTAGTGTTAATTGTAATTAGCAGTTTAGGCATGAAAAAAATTTTTTAGCAAAATAGGCTAGTCGATGCATCTGACGGACGGCGCGGGCATTGCATCCGCGTCGGCGGATCGTCCATTTGATGGCATCGCCATCATCAGTCAAGCGGACGGCGGCACCGCGTGGGCGCGTATGATCATCGTTTGACGGACGACTGGCTCATCACCTTTATGGCAAAAAACCCATGAGCTCCCGATCTACTTTCCTTTCCTTTCCTTCCCATTTGCTCAGTTCGCCCATCGCTCGGCGAGATCTCGAAGCACCACCGCCAAGGGGAGCTTCAGTCGACCAAGGAGTCGCCGCCCTATTTCGGGCAAATAAATCATAAGCCGCGATTTTATTTGTCTTTTCCTCCCAATTCTACTCCGCTCCTCACCGGTTCAATCGAAACGCGCCGCTAAGGGAGGTCGGCCAAGGAAACTCCGCCATTCGAGTCGCCTTGCCGAAATAGGATATTTCGCCGTTACAAGTTGCAATTAGGCGTGATGATGAGGTGGCGTAGGTGATGGGTATGAAACTATGCCTTATATGCAACAATGATGATGATGAGGGGAGATAGTGATGCAGATGAATCTTCTTTAAGGGAAAATATCCATCTAGCGGTGTTAGAAAGCTTATTAGGGACTACTCGGTTAGAACAAGCCAAGAGGAGTACTACTAATCACATGAGTATATCGCGTGCTCAAATAACTAGAGAATGGGATGAAGAGCTAGCATTTGATGGGCCTTCAGATGAGTCAACCTTTGTACTTGAAAGTTGCATTCCAGATGAACTGCATGAAGGAATGTGCTTTATTGATAAGAAGCAGCTGTTGTTTGCGGTTGATTTCTATCATAAACAACACTATGTGATCTACGCCTCAAATAAATCCAAGTTCACCATATTGTGCACTCAATATGCGAACCAGACTACACCTTACATGTGGCGCTTACATGCAAGTTCAAGTAAGAGATTAGGAGGTGCATGGAGAATTGACAGTTTAAGCACACGACATACATGTAGTCATTCAGTTCTCAGTGCCGGACATAGGCAATGTACGCTTTATCGCTTATTTCATTCAACGCAATTAGCGTCATCATTTAAAGCCCAGAGATTATTGGCCGTATTGAGTCAAAATTTAACATACAAGTGTGACATGAAAGCTTGGGATGAGCATCGCAAGGCACTAAAGGTTATTTTGGAAGTTGGGAGGAATCTTACCGGTCGTTGGAGAAATTCATGTTATATGCTCGGCAATGCCAGGATCGGTCTACAGAGTACAGTCGTTAGAGTCATACCGATTTCAATGATTATTCTGGTCCTTGAGCCTTCAATTCTTGGTTGGCATTACATTGCTTTTATGTCGAGATGGGACTTTCCTCTAGGTAGTGGGGACTCTACTGCTGCGGTCGATTGATGCCAATAATTGATTATTTTCACTTGCCTTTGCAGTAGTAGTCGAAAGTATTGAGTGTGGTGTTGGTTTTATCGGACACTGAGGAGTTGGTTCCATCGTACAAGAGGTGATTTGTGCATCATTCACGGCACCACGGTTGGCGGTGCGGGAGATATTACCATGGGTTGCACATCGCTTTTGCCTAAGACTTTTGCGAGAAAACTTCAAAAAAGCAGTTAGACAACTTGGAATCATAGACGTTGAATTCATATGCCAAAAAATGTACGTGGCGGGTAATACTGATGATATACGCATTTATACACTCGGTGGTGATGCGATACCACATCGTAGGCATCATCGGAGATAGTCAGATGTACTATTATATTTTATCCATACGGGATTATATTTTATTGTATGTGTACTTCGTGGTTATTATATGAAACAAGTAAACCTTTTATTTTTGTTATTTTCTTTCTAGAAATAATTTATTCATTTTTTACTATATGTATTTCATTTATCATGTGGAAGGCAATTTGGTGTTAATCTCACAGTGCATGTGATGCTATTGTCGTTCTTAGAGTACCTTCGCTTGAACCTTCTAACTTTATTATTTCTAACTTGCATCATAGAAGGACTTTATTAGGTTACCTTTCATGTAGGTTATTTTGTATTCATGTTTTTATGGCATGAGCTATTTCTCAGTTGAGAAATTGGCATTCCCTATTTAAACTGGCAAATTTATGTATGTTAAAACATCATTGTTCAGCCTAAATATGGCATCCTGTATACTTTCTGTAGTTTAAACTGAGTAGTTCTCTTATGTTTATTGAAAGCATATAGATCATCTTCTTTCTCATAATATCATGAATCAATAAAGCATAAACAGTATATGCCAAGTGATATTTATTTCTAGTAGGAGGCTTGAATGTGTTGAATGAGCATGCAGGTTAAGCCACTAAAGTGTCCTTCATGGGAAAATTTTCATACTGCTATTCCTGTTTTGAGATTGCTACACATTTTTTAAAAAATTTAAGCTACAGTCAGATAAACGGACGGCTGGCTGACATCCATGGCGTCGATCGTCCGGTTTGTGACGGCTTCAAGATATGATAAGTCAACGAGCGGCCAGAACTTCAGTCCGTGCGTTCGTTATGCAAACTATTTTCATAAAAAAAATTTCATACCTAAACGCCTATTAACACTCCTATTTTAGTAAAATTATCTCTAAGAAAATGCAAAAAATCTTATAGGATGGCGTTAAACTGCCCAGGCTTAACAACTCTAAGCCTATTTTAATCTATGCACACCTTTCTTAGCATTGTGGGTAAATAATACTTTTAGTCGTGGTATGTAATGGCACCCGCCATGCACACCTTTCTTGGCATGATGGAAAAGTCTAATCTCTCGAAGTAGCCCCTATCTGGATGAAGGCGTCGCCAAATTTTTATATCTAAGCTCCTAATTTAACATGATTTATTTTAAGTATTTAAATTTTTATGGGATGCTTAGTGACATTTTCAAACAACAATTTGACTTTACATTTTACTGGTGAATGTGAGGAATTTCTCTTTTTCTCTTTCATAACTCCTTAAATTGTCATGCATGGTTCATTGAAAGGGTAAATAAAAAAGGGAAAGAGAAAGAAAGAGAAGTTCAAATGAATTCTTCATATAAGAAATACAACTCTAAGTTAAAAAAGTGAAATTAAACTTAGAACATCAAATTAAATATGACTTGTGGGTTGATATGATGGGATTTGATTCTAATTGTATGAAAAACCCTTTGATACTCTTAAGCTTACAAAGCCTTATTGACCTCACTTTTGGAGTGAGGATTCATCCTTCTTAACTTAGACTTAGGAATCTTCTAGACACTTAGATTTCCCTAGTCATAGGACACTTCTAGTGATTAAGGGAATCCTAAGCTTAGAGACTTGAGAAGGCATACCCCGAGCTTAGGTCATACCCTAGGGTAAATAAGTCCGACCTATCCTATGGCCCGAAACATGACCCATACTTGTCCACCTATTTAAAACTCACCTCAAACCATTTCAATCAACCCCAATTGAATTTCATTTCATATCCAAGCTCCAAGCTAAATTAACTTAACCCAATTCCACCATCATCATATGGACTAAACCCAAAGCCTATTCAATTGAATTAAGTCCAATTGAACACTCCAACTATTTGAATCTCTATTTTAAACTCTTCCAATACCTACAATTAAACCAATTAAGCCAAATCAATCCATTCAACCCAAATTAGCCCACTTGACCCAAAGGGTCCAAATGAATCAAAATCCAATTAAATCCAAACCAATTGCAATCAAAGCTATCAATTAATCTTAAACCCATCATTGAACTCAATGCAATCCAACTCAACCTAATTCAACTCAATTAACCCATTTGGTTCACTTGACCCAAAGTGACCTAAAGGTCCCATTTAATATAAACTCTAATCTAACCCAAATTGGATTGAATCAACCCATTCAATGCCTTCTATAATGATTGTTGATCATCCTTGATTGACCAATTATAATCAATTGGGTCAAACCAAGCTAATTTGGTCACTTGACCCAAGTTGACCCAATTAGCCTATATTAATCAAATTGAACCAAACTTCACTCCAAACTCAGTTGCTTAAAACCAATACCTCTAATCAATCATAAATTGAGTGTTGAATTTGATTTGACCATCAATTAAATCAAACCAAGCCAACTTGGGCTCTTGACCCAAGTTGACCCAAGTTGACCCAATTTGACCTAAAGGGCCAAAATTGGGCCAAATCCAATCCAAAATCAAATTGATCAAAATCAATGCCTCTAAGCAATCACAAATTGCTTATTGAACATGATTCAATAGCCAATTTAACTCAATTTGATCAAGCCAACCCAACTGATCCAGTTAGCCCAATTTGACCTAAAGAGTCAAATTAAGCTAAATCATTCTCAAATCAACACCTACAATATTCTCAATTCATCAATTGAACCTAAACCAACCCTCCACTCTAGCCAGTTTGGCCAATTTGATCAAATTGGTCAACTTAGCCCATTCGACCCATATGAACTCAAATGAGCTAAAATCAAATCCACTTCAAATTAAATTAAACCAATTGAACCAAAATATTTCAAATGATTATTTGAACATGTCCAAACCCTTAGTTTGACCCAATTTTACCCACGACAACATAACCCAATTAAACCTAATTTGACCCATAAGAGTCAAATTGAGCTAAACCCATTCAAACCAAGCCCAAATCCAACCAAACTTGGCATGACTCATCCTTAGGTTACCATGGGTTAGCCCAAATGAACCCAACTCATGTTCAACCTGAATTAGACCAAAAATGATTAGACAAACCACTCCAAATGAGATAAAATCCTCATTTGGATGGTCAAACCTACTCACCAACCCTTGACAGTCCCCTTTAACTCAATTTGGACACTTAGACCAATGGCTAACCTAACCCATAGCTGATTGGGTTTAGCCATGGGTCAATAGAGGGTAAATTCACCCAAGCCACCTCATTGGAACACTTAGAGGAGGGGGTACACACATTGCCAATCCATGCCATGCCTTCAGCCATTTAAGAGCCTCCACCTTAGCCCCTCATTGCCATCTCCAGCCACCAACCCTAGTTGGACGACTGTCAAAAGCTGAACCCATCCAAGCCGCTCGATCCCTTGGGTTGGAGAGTATACTCCACCCCATCCAATTCAAACCACATGGAAAGCTTCAGCGAGTGTTTGCGAGCATCCTCAGAGCATCCCCGATCCCCCTTGAGCTCCCCATGATCAGCGAAATTAAAGTTGAATGAAACTGAGCCCTATATCCATCCAAACCACTCAAACCTCATTAAACTTCAATTAACTTCTCACACACCTTCCCCAAGCTCCGATGATCTAAAATAAATCAATTCACGATCAATCCGAGCACCGGAGACCCCTCCTAGACCAACTCTGGCCACTATTACGGTGGCATTTGGTCAACAGAGCTATCGGTGGGGAGGCAACTCACAAGCTTCTCAATAGTGTTTCATCTCTTTAAGAAGAAGCTACCCCAGTCATTGGATCGCCGGTCTTGAGCTCCGGTGAGATAATTTTCTGGCAAACCGTAGAAATCCTCTTAGGTGTTGGTGTTTTCGAAAATAAATTTTGATTGCACGTGATTTCCACCAAAGGATCTCCCTAGATCACTTCCCCGAATGTTTTGGAACCAATCACGATGCCTCACGATCTCCGGCAAGCTCATATCAAGCAGAGGAGGGTGAATGGTGTCCGTCTTCCATCGCCCGGGAGATGAAGGATCATCTGTCGTCAGTTTCGTATGATTAGAATGGACGGTCGTGATTTAATCCATTAGAAATCTTGATTTAATCTATTTAGATCCACGAGATTAACCTCTACCATCCAATCTGAGATCAGACGGTCAGGATGAAATTGCGTCCGCCGCCATTGACTCAGCACGTCGCATCAAATGATTTAAGTGGTCTATCCTATGGCGCCACATGGAAAGCGTCACTATGTCAGCTCCCACATGGCACTCACAGGATTAGGAATTAACTAAGCTTAAAAATGTCATTAATTGCTCAGAACTTTAAAAATTTATAACTAAAGGCAAAAAAAAATCTAAAAAGAATAGTAAACCCATTTTGGAAAGGGTAAATATAGGAGAACTTAATAAAAATAAGATCTATAGTATTTGAATAGTGAACAATCCTTAATTAGGATTTGAAATTTTTTAATTACCTTAATTAAGCCTTAATTACATGGTTGATTAATCTCAAATTGAATGTGTTTATTTCTTAGACCTCTGCCTCCCATAATTTTCTTTAGATTTATTGGCTAGGTAATTAGAGGAATTTGAAATTCAAACCTTAATTACTCTCATTAAATTATTTAATAAATATTAAAAATGCTAAATAGTAAAAATTAATTAATTAATTTTTATTAATCACTATTAATAGTGAAATGATGAAGTGGAATGATTAGGACCTCTTTCCTAATTGTTTCCCTAAATCCATTTCATTTAAGAGGGCTAATTAAGGCATGAATTAATTAAGGCTTAACTAAGCAATTAATAATGAAATGAAATCAAATAAAAATGGTAATTGCTCCAGATAATCTAAATTAAATTTATGGGTTTCTCTTTATGGGTTCAATAGCATAAAGACTCCTAAGACAATTATGGTTAACTCATGAGTGTGGGAAAATCATATAAGTACTTAGTTAGATCCTTCTTTAACTTAATTAATGTTTAATTATAAGCTTCATTGCATTAGATCCCTAAGTGCATTGTAATTTTAATTTCTCATATGCATATCATTGGAGGCTCATAATTAAATGCTTAATTGAATTAAAGAGACTTAGGAAAGGGATAATAAATTATTTTCTTAAGGACTTAAACTTAATCAATCCTTAAAAGCTACTTAATTTTTATTTTTTTAAATATGTTAAGTCTCTAACATTGGATGGGGTAAAACATTAAATATTATTTCTCCTCTTTAAGTCCAATAACTCAAATCCAAAATTAAACTCAATAATAACTTTGGTTGTGCTTTAATAATTTTATTTAATGTGATTATCTTTAAGAATTAATGTAGTTGAATGGATTATATGGAAGTGTTCAATTATTCCCTTTCAATCATCATAAGTTTTGTATGCCATTTGTATCATGTAATCATGCTTCCAAATCAAGTAATCAAATAAATATACTTACGTATGTAAAGTTACATCTGTTGAATTAATCCTATTATATAGAGTGACTATTATCACTAATAAATTTCAAATTATTTTTCAAAATTACAAACCAATGATGAAAAGTTAAATTGATATTAGCTATGAATATTACACATGATTTACATGTGCATATAACCTAAACATGTCAAAGTATTATCTTATCTTTATGATTTATGTATATATTTACATATGTTTGAATATTAATAAGTATATAGACTAGACATCTAGGGAATACGAGGCTTTAAGTAGCCCCATAGAGGTCTTAGATTATCTCACTTCCCTAGTTAACAAAGGCACGCACTTAGTTAATTTCATTCTTATGTGTACTTGTACTAAAATTTGGATAGAACTTTACTTTACATGTGTAAATAATTGACTAAAATATAATCTCTTATATGATTTTCATTCTCATGGTTGTGTGTACATTCATATGTATTTAAGATAGCAAATATATAGTTTGGACATCCCACGAATACGAGGCTTTAAGTACCCCACAGAGGCCTTAGATTATCTCACTTCCTTGGTTTAAACAATGGCACGTACTTCCTTAAGACTTTAATACATGTGTGTGTACTTAGCTAAGGAAAGAGATTCCTCTTTTCTACCAAAAATACACATGCATTCATAATCATCTAAGTATGTAAAAATACATATTGCATAAATATGTATACTAAGTTCAAAATCATATGCATATTATTGATGACGAAAAGGAATGGTGCAACATTATCTATGTGATGATAATTTAATTATATTAATCTTAAGATTCCTTTCATGTTAAATAAAATTCTTTAATATTAACCCAAGCTTAGGATTAATAAAATATTTAATAAAACATTCACTAAAAGAAATCAAGTTATAATAATATGCCTTTAGAAAATAACTTAGTGTAAGGATGAAAGAGGTTAAGCCTCCTTCCCCTCTTTATAATAATTAATGGCTAAGTAAATACCAAATGAAACAAAAAATATATAAATTAAAATCCACCAATCCTCTTAATAACTTGAAATGAAATCATTTCTCATGACTAACTTAAATAATTCCAAACTTTAGATAATTATGATATTAAAAGCTTAGTAAAGACATACCACACTAAGCCTAAGCACACACATTAAAATATTAAGTCACCACTTTTAGCTTTAGGTTAGGACGGTGTATGTAATGATATTATTTTTAATTTTGTGATATGATGTTTTAGATTGGATGTTAGGATTATTTATGCATAGATTGGATGTTAGGGCATCATTAGCCTAATGATGATTTCTGTAGGGGGTTATGCTAACGGGGCCGCTAAAAATAAACATAAATGCTTTTACATGCAAGTTGCTTATGCCTCTAAGCATAATCCATATTAGGACTGGCGGGCTTGGTTACCCATGTGTATGGTGCTAAGTCTAAATTTATAAAATATATCTGCTTGGGTTATATGATTGTTTAGCTAACATCTATTTTTCAAGTGTAGTTAGATTTTCTTTTTCATAAATATGTAATTTTGCAAAAGGAATTAGGATTAGCACTATGGGGTTTAATATGAGCAGTGGTTAGAAGGCAAAGTCCTAGGATGCCCTGTGAAGCCTTGGAGCAATTCAAACTGAAGGAAAGAAAGAAGAATGAAGAATGAATATCCCCATAGTATTTCCTTTAATTTCAATTGTAATATTCTTTTGTAATACAAGTTGTATAAGGGTAGAGCTCGGCTACCCAATTTTCTTTATTTTTCAGGGTGTATGATCGTACCCTGCCGCACAGGCCTTTTATTCTTTTATGAAATCTATACATGTTTGATTATTGTGTTTACCTTGTGCAATATAAATGACATATTTTTTCATAGGTTTCTTAAGCTTGATGATTGAATGTGTGGCCTAGATGCGATAGGCTCTTTAAAACAAAATTAATTTTTCTATCATCACTGATAACTCATAATTAAATTTTAAAACAAACTTATAACCATACTTTAAAGCCTAGGTTATAAATCAAGATTATTAAAATATTTAACAACCCCATAGCTAAATGATGTATATTCTAACATCATGCAAAACATATTGCTTCACTCTTGAATATGGAGGGTCTCCACTCTTGCACGATTGGGGAATGCTTAACCTGTGAGGGCATCTCTTGTAGTGGAGAACACATCCTTCCGCTGATTTGGCCAACAATCTAATTTCATCATGCATTTAGGCATAATTATCACAAGTCTTTGCCCCCAAATTAATATGTCAAAATGATATGAAATTTTATAAAATTTTGTATTTTAGTCTAAGTCATGTCTTTATTACAGTCATGATCTAGTCTTTTAGGGAGTGAGTTTAGGACTCCAGTATCATTCCTAATTAAATAACAGCCTAGCTATCTTGCAATTACATAAGACTAGCCTACATAGTTTTAAATCGAATGATGTGTTAGCTGGTGGCCACTCTAGATAATTATAAGTCCAGAAAAGTCGGGATGAGTTTATCCTCTCTTGTGGAGGTAAACCATTATGTCTCATTTTTTTATTAGATTTAGGTCACATTTGTAGCATGTGCTTAAGCATCTTAGATTTAGGATCTAAGGCCATTTGTTTCCTTCGAGCTACGAGTATAAGTCCTCGCCTCTTAGGCATTTCCACAATCTTGTGTTGATGGATTATAAGCCCTAACATTCTAATAAAATTTCAACTTAAACAAAAATAAACTCTCACATTCAAACATATAAAGCCTCATTATAAGATAGATTGAAGTGCTCACTAGGCCTTCTAGTATCATGAGTGCTCCCTACTTATCTTCCTTTGGATTCTAAAAATAAGTCCTTCCACTTGAACTTTCTTAATTGATTTCTATAAATATCCAATCCTTTGATAGTCTAACCTTGAAATCTTTGGAGATATTGATTGACTACTTTAATCAAGAGTGTTCTTAGGAAATCCCATTTTTTAGGATGTAATTGACTATGGAAGCTTGCTTCCATAGGGAATTAAAGAACCTGGCATAAAATAAATCATACTTTACTTTTCCATGTAAAGTAAGGGAAAGATCTCTGGTATATACGAAGACCATCTGTCTTAGGAGTCTTTATTAGGTGATTAGGTCTATTGTAGAGTGATGTTTCCATCTTTTGAGATGGTACATCATACCTTAATGTTGTACCTGATCACTTTAATAAGTACCCCCTAAAATCTGCGTGGTGTCCACAATGACTCTAAATTAAAACACCACAAGCCTTTTGTTAAAGAGAATGTGAGAAAACTCTTTTGGAAACTCTTAAACTCACAAAGTATTTTGTAAAATGAGAATATAGAGAGAGTGGAAGGAGAAAGAGAGCAAATCCTCATGAAAGTGAGGTTCTCTCCTACTTATAGTAAGTTTTAGCTTAATGTTAAGCTTTTCTCCTAATAAAATGTCATTCAAATTCATTTGATAAATCCAAAAATGCCTTAAATTGTAAATGACAAAGTAAGGAAAGGAAATTCATGTCATTCCATTAATATGACCATGGATTTTGCATGATATTAAGGAAAAGGAGAATTTTTCCTCATCTCTTTTCTCTTTGCAGCATCATGCCATGCAAAATGTGAATAAAAGGGAATATATATATATATATATATATAATGACATTAACTAACAAAATGAGAAAAATATTTATGTCATCCCATTATTGTCCATGAATTCCTATTTGTATAATATTAAGGAGAAGGAGAATTTTTCTCCTCTCTTTTTCTTCATGGCATCATGCCATGCAAAATATGAATAAAGTAAAAATAATATAAATATATGTATAAATGACATGATAGGAAAATAAGGAAGGGAGTCCATCATGCCTTTAATTTCCCTTGTCTTTTTCAAATATACCCATGAAATGGGCATGATTTTTAAGTAAAAGAGAAAGAAGAAAAGAAGAAAAAGAAAAAATGGTTCTCTCTTTCCTAACGGGATTATGCCATGCAAAAAGAAAAGATAAAAAAAAAAAGAAGAGGCAGGAAGGGAGAAATAATAAATAAAAAGGAAAGGAAAGAGAAAAGAGAGGAAAAAGAGGGGGGAGTGTGAAAGAAAATCCATTAAAGCTTAAATTTTTCTCCCTTTCTTCATAAATTATCCATAAATGGGCATGAAATAAAAAAAAAAAGGAGTGAGACAAAGCTTCTCCCTCTCCTTACGGATCATGGCAAAAAAAAAAGTTATTATGTTAAAATAAAAGGTGTCATGACAAAATAAAAAGGGTTAGTGGTGTCATGAAAGTTTAAAATTCTTTCCTTCATTCATGACCCATTTTGATTTTCTTAAGTGGGCTTATAAAAAGAAAAGCTTATCCCATTAAATTCTTAAGTCCATGATCTCCTAGTTTAAAAAGCCCATTAAGGCCAAATCTATATGTGGGCTTACAAAAAAAATCTAAGATTGAGCTAATTTTAATATACATACCTTCAAATCCTCTTTTTCTTCACCATGAGATGCTTAAGCCTATAATACTTGAGTTTGGAAAGAGTAAACTTTCTTATGCTTAAAACATATATGAAGAAATTTAAATGCGACTACTTTGATATGCACATTACAATGTCTCCTTTCTTTCTTGACTTAAATATGTGATGTATATCTATATATTTGAATGGAAGGATTTTATCATGTATGTTCCAAAGTAAAATGTCATTCTTATTAGATTGGGATTTATGCAAATTCTTAAGTCAGATGATGCTAAATGGGAATGTCTACATCTGTCATGAAAAGTTACATGTTTGGTTTCATGATGTGGGAACATATGTGAATGTTTAAATGAAGTGAGCTTTGCATGTCTTATGGCATAGTACTCTATCACATAAATCCACACTTGACCCATGACATGTCTTCAAGAAAAATTAATTAAAACTTTAATAAGATGGATATTACACTTGATTTATAGCAAGTGTTTGAAAGAATCTAATGTATATTTTTTGAAAGACAAATGTGCTTGACTTATAACAAGTTCGGAAAGAGACAAACTTGCATCTTTCAAAATAGATCTATACTTGATTTATAAAATAAATGTTTTGCATCCTCTAGGATAGAAACATATTTGGTTTATGACAAATACTTGAGAAAGCCAAACTCATATTTCATAGAATATTTCACTTGATTTACAGTTAGTGTTTGAATGAGTCAAAATTCTCATACTTTATAAAACAGAGTTACACTTAATTTATGATTTCAGGTACAAAAACCCCATGCTTGCAATTCGATATATTTGTCATATCAAACACAACTACTTCAACTTAGACATTTTAATGTCCATACATCATTTTTAAAAAAAAAATAGGTACTTGCATGTGTGTTGAAGTATTCGCTAGATCAAACACTTAGAGAAAAATGCAAGTTGTAAGCAAAATAAGTGAATAGATACATACAACCATTTAAAACCAACTCATTTCTCACATGGGCCCTGACACATGTATCAATAAATCCAAATTTAGTTTTTGAGAATGTTGTGTGGGTCAATCCCCAATTGGGTCTTAGGACTCGGTCCGAGTTAATAAAACCTAAAAATCTAATAATGTTATTAAAACATTTTCAATTTAATAAAAAACTAAGAAGTTAGTTCTGTCATATAATTGTAAATAAACTTATTGACATCTTTGCTAATATAACTTCTTAATCCCAAACTCTCAATATGAAAGTCCCAAATCAAATCATCTATGCTCAGGCTAGAGTTGACAAGATTTGGAGGATGATAGATCATGAAATAATAAATCTAGACTCAATCATCCATAAGAAAACAGATAGAGTTGACAAGGTCTATTAGCTAACAATAACCACATGATCAAAAAGGCTATCACTATTAAAATTTATTTGAGATTTTAATGATTAATGAATGCATGTTCAAAATCAAATCAATTACAAAATAATCGTATGCTCAAATTAAAAGATATAAATTAAATAAAATTAATTATTTAAATTTAAAGTTAAAATTCATTCACCCGTCTACAATTATTTATCGGGTGTAACAAATTAAGAAAATTTTTGCTCATAAAGAGTCAATGTTAAATGAAATACATAGTTATTTTCATACTCAAATAATCTAAGCGAGTAAAGGCGTGGCCCATGTCCTCTGTCCACATAGTTTTTCCATAAAATAACGCCACATAAATTGCAGTTACGTCCAGAGCCTTTTGACCGTGTGGTTCACTGCCAAAATGACACCACTAAATTACAGTCACGGTCGCAACTCGTATATTCTCCAATGGCTTTGCTCTTTGAACTATAAATTTTAGAATGTATTTGATTTGGAAAAAAAGCTATCTGTTAAGGTTGACTTATATTTCTCCCCTTAGACAAACTCTACCCCAGGTCTACAATGACACTTTGGGCGATGTAACTCATGGACAAGGATCTTTCGGTCAGATTAGATCGACTACCCCCTCTGACTAAGTGGACCAGGGACCACGACAGCCTAGGATGATGGAACCATAGGATCTTGATTGGGCACGCCATCGTTCCCCCAAACATAAGCTTTAAATTAAATGATAAATCTCATAAATTTCAAACTCCACTCACTGCTACTATATGTTGCGCAATTTTGCAATTCATCGACTAACCTTAATCGAAAGTTCTCTCTCAATATTAGGAGATGTATTTAACTATAGATGCTTGCACCTATAAGAAACCTCGAACCAGATCTAAAGTCCTTGCAAAATGAGAGAGAAATCTTTGGGTAGTGTCTCATCTATAAAATTCATTTGCTTTCTAAAAATTTGACTGGCACTTAATCCACTCTCATCATGCGAGAGGTTGGTGGCGAGCACAACCATCCAAATGACATCTAATTTAAGTGATCTTAGGCTTGTTAGATTCGTCATTTTGGACCCCACAACCATCCAACCATCCAAATGGCAAGCTGCTTGATTCAATTATAAGCACACCAAATTTAGAGGGCATTTAACCATCAATTAATTTTTTAAATTTTTAAGCTTGATTTGAGCTCATTTGGACTCGAATCAACCCATTTGTGCTGATGAACTTGTCTTATTAAGACATTTAATATGATTATAAATTTATAAAAATCAAAATTCAAATTTTTTTGAAATTGATTTTATATATATATATATATATATATATATATATATATATATATATATATATATATATATATATATATATATACTTGATTTGATAACTTTTAATATGATATATCATTTGCTCCTCTATTTTTAGATACTAAAATTTATTTCATCTAAAAATATATTAAATTTTTACAAGTCTAAAAAATAGTTTGAAAATTATGTAAAAATCATGATTAATTTTGTATCATCCAAAACTATATAAATGTGTGTAAAACATTATTCAAAATTGTACAAATCTGTGTAAAATCATAATTTTTTTATTTTTATTAGATTTTAATTATCATATATTTTATTGTGCGCATTGCACACATAAAGAAAAAAATATGATGTATTTATTATTATTATATATTTTAAAATAAATGATACAATTAATTTTAATTAACATTATTATTATTTTTAATTTATTTTTTTAATTAGAATTATGAATAAAATTAAAAAGTGGAAGAGTTATTTATTTATTTGTTTATTTTTAGAAGAGCTTTCTCTTTTTTTTTTTCTTTTTTTTTTATTCTAAGTTGGTCGAGCAGCACGAAAGAGGTGAGTTGAACTAATAATATCTTCCAACTCCATATTAGGGCGGGGGAATTTTTACATGATTATGATGTAGTTTTTCAAGAGTCTCTTCAATAATATCAATTATATATTGACGTTGATATGATCGATTTCCTTCAAGTTGTAGCGCTCTTCTTGAATGTTGAGCTTGATGCTCCTCCATTCTTCATATGCGCTCTTCCAACATAAGAATTTCTCCACTATGAGGATGATGATGGTCCTGATTGGAAACTTGATTGTCAAATATTGTGAAGAAGCAATAAAAATTTTTCCCACATACGATGTCAAACTATTGCGTGCTAGATACTTCGCAATGGTAAAGTAGAATTTTACACCTTAGCTTTGTATGAGAGTCCAGCACACACACATAGATAGTAGAAAATAAAATAAAATATACTATAATTTTGACGTGAAAAATAATCTGGGAAAAGAGAAAAATCACAGGGCCCAGCCTAGCTAAAATATTTCACTATATATATGTTTTGAAGTAAAAAGTTTTAATCTTCCTCATTACGGGATTACAAGGCTATATTTGAGAAATCAACATGATGGGAGTTTCATAATCTGGCTACAACAGTTGTGTGATTGTGGTTGGGCTGCAACGTTTGTCGGGAGCAGTCAGTGACAATAATTGGCAGTGGTCGGTGGCGCTTGTGATCACAAACTTCAAGCTTCTGGCTTCTCCTTTAGCTCTCTCGCAGCTTTCTTCTAAGTTCACTTCGAGCTTCCTTCCCCCTCATAATAAGAATGTGGTCTTATTTATAGAATTTTGAGAGAAGTATTTTGGTAATTATAGCCAAAATTCCAAAGCATTTCATCGGATGGTTCATATTGATTCCCTTGATCACAGATAATTTTTTGATGATTTGATCATCCAAATAACCTCCGATTTAAGTTATTTTGGGCTCGTTGGATTCACCTTGTCAAGTCTCTCGATTCGAGTATAGGCACGTCAAATTTGGAGGTTATTTGACCATTCAATTATTTTCTCAAAATTTTTATGTATGCTTCTTTAGCTTGAATTTAGATCATTTGAACTCGAATTAGCCTATCTTAGGTGCTTGTGAACTTGTTGTATTAAGACATTTAATATGATTATAAATTTATGAAAATAAAAATTCAAATTATTTCTAAATTAATTTAATAAAATTAAATATACTTATTAACTCGATAATCATGCTTGATTTGACAAATTTTAGTGTGATAGATCAAGTTTAATGACTAATAGGTCCATTGAATTTAAAAGAAGATGAAGGAACCTAAGTTTGCATCAAGTTAACCAAAATGGGTTCTCACTTAATAAGGCTTAAGGATGGCAAGAATATGCCAAAATTAATAACATGAAAAGAAGACTAGGCCTAGAAAATAAAAGCTAAGTCTAGCATGCAAAAAATCTAACATATCAAGCAAGAATTTTTAGATAATATATGAGTGAAATTTTCCAAAATAAAAGCAAGATCATCTAAACGTTGATTTTAAAAAACTTATAGTCAAATTAAATGTCTTGATAGATGAACCCATCGACATTAAGACTGGATTGATTTGAATCCAAATGGGCTCAAATTAAGCTTTAAAAGTATAATTAGAAACTTCAAAGTATTATTTGATGAATCAAATGGCCATCAAATCTAGCATGCTTATAGTCATATTAAACAATACAACCAGAGAAATTCATCGAGCTCAAGATCATTCAATTTCGAGATCATTACAGTATTTAAATGTTGAAAAAGGATTTACGATCAAAGGAATCAACACAGACGATTCAATGGAGTGTTTTGAGATTAGAGCTAAAATTATCAAAAATATTTTTTTTTTCAAATGCACTATAAATAAGCTCTTATTTTTACCTTGTAATAAAAAAAGATCAAACTGTGAATCTAATTTAAAGTTTTGAAAGAAGCTTGAAGCAAATGATCGACAGCATACGTCACGGCCCATCACTCAATACTGTTATTGTCTATATATTTTTCTCAGGCTGTTGTTCCATAAATTCTCTACTTTGTAATCTCATGTTCTCCAATTAAGGAGAACAGTAGAATGTTCTACTGTAAATCTCAAACTAGACTACTTTTTCTTGGAAAGGCCTGATGGTTTGTTATCTTTATTGAGTTTTTTCACGTAAAAAAATTATGTGGTATTTATCTATGCGTGTGCTAGATATTTCTGTGAGCTAAAACTTAATTTTTCTTTATTATTGAGAATTTTCTGGCACATAATAAACCTAAGTGAAGTTGTCAAAAATAGATATGCTTCAAAAGATGATCATCATAAAGGAAGAAGAATGTGTCACTCCAAAAGATACAAAATAGACTCTCTTGATGAATTTGATATAGGCAAATGAATATAAATATTCTTTTTCTTGAATATTTCATGAAGTAAGAAATAACATGTTTAATAGATTATATATATCATAAAAATGTTTATGGGATTTACCATAGGAGCAAATGTCAATAATTAATTATAATGTATAGGACATAAGCCCTAAAAATAACTCTGGATTAGAGTTATGACTGGAGCTTTAAGAATGATAAAAAATGGCATTAAAGATATGATGTTTAGAGTCTCAAATGGAAATTGATCCACCTTAATGAAAGGTCATAATGGAATTCAAAGAAAGAACATGTAGAGAAATTTAATCATTAGAGAACAAGATGTCTAATGTCTAAAGAGCCTATCCTATGTTAAGCTTTGTATATTTGATGAACAATCAATTAAATATTATTAAAGTTGGCCAATGGGAGAGGACTTATTGATCATAATAAAGGACTTAGCATACTACAATATTTGACCTAAGGATTTATCTAAATTTAATGCCAATATAAATGATCATAATGCTTATATATGTAAGCTTAAAGAAGCTAAACATGTCTAATATATAGCCTTACAAACCTTCTAATATGATCTATTTCTGTAATTGAGTTTGGCTGGAGAAAGGGTTCAGTTCTGTGTCAATTCGGGTCTAGCTTGGTTGGAGTGAGGCTCGATGGGTTGACTCACTGAGTATTGGAACCCAATCGATAATTTGGAAGGAATAACTTCGATGCTTTTGAGTCGCTGGATGTGTTTGTAACTTGGCCGTTGGATCCGATCACTGGATCGTATCTTGAAGCTTGAGCCGTCGGATGATTGGTTTTTCACGTTGGCCCTTGGATGTGTTACTTGATCACGCGGTTCTGATGTGTTAATGGAGTTAGTGGATTACGTGTCGACGGCCGATGGTGATGAAGCCGATGGTGATGGCGTCCCGATCACGTGAAGGAGCGTCGGTGGATCTGATCTATGCCGTTTGATGAAGCTTGCGGAAGAAGCCACTCATTTTGAATGGGAACGACGTGTCGGGTCTAGCAGCATTTCGTCATTCGTGTTCTTTGAGATCCTGAGAGAGAGCGCTGGGAGAAGGGAAGGAGTCAGAGGGAGATGGCCAGCGTTTCACCGATTTCCGGGAGGATTCCGGTTGGATCCACCGTGGGAAATGCTCAGAGAAGAAGAGGAGACTGGAGAAAGAGAAGGAGCTTCTTGGAATAATTTTTCAACCCTCTGTTTGCTTTTCTCATCCCTATTTATAGTTTTTTTTTCTGATGTTCTTCTTAGACAGCTGTCTTCTATGCCTCTTGTAACTAATTTCTGTTATGGTCGTGTATTTTCTTTGTCGATTCTTGATCAAGGTTTTACTGATCTCGTATCCCCTTACCTCTGTTGATCTTGCTTTTGAACTGTTTTTGCATATTATTGTATTTAGTACCATATTGTTCTTTGAGAGCTTATATTGTTCTAGCTGGAATTATTTATCCTACTGCTCTGTTTCTATCTCTAAACTATTAATTTGTTTTGTAATATATATATTTTTATTTTCTTTATTCCTCTCAAAATTGATGTTGTAATTTATTCTCTGTTTGATGTTATGTTTTCTCCATACTTGTGAAATCCTTTAGCCACTCCGGCCTTCTTCTATTTCTTTTGTTTCTATTGGTGGATTGGGGATATGGATTCATATCATTACTCCCCTCCCCCACATTGACCTTGTCCTCAAGGTCAAATTCAGAAAAAGCTTCCTGCATTTCTTTCTCTGTTACCCAAGAGGTATCTATTTCTAACAGTCCTTCCCACTATATTAGTACTTCTTTGATCTGTTGATCTCCCCTTAGTATAGTTCTGTGGTCCAGAACTTTGATAAGTTTAATAAGCATTTATCCTTCTCTGAATTGGGTTGATAATTGTACTGGATGTATATTAGAATCTTGTATGTATGGTTTTAATCTGGATATATAAAATACATTATGTATTCTTGTTGTTGCAGGCAATTCAATTTTATAAGCTGACTCTAGTACTTTAAAAGGCCCATAATATCTCCTTTGTAATTTGGTGTATTGATTCCCAGTCACTGAAGTCTGTCTATAGGGTTGTATCTTGACTAATACCAAGTCATTGACTTTTAATTGAAGCTCTCTTCTATGCTTATCAGTCATTTGTTTCATTCTATTTTGTGCTTATTGTAGATTGGTTTTCATTTGTCTGTAGCATCTGGTCCTTCTGTTGTAACAGCCTTTCTACTTCTGTGTTGGATATTGTCATTTCATTGTGAGGTATTAGAGGGGAAGTCATATACAATTTGAAAAGGGTCTTCTTTATTGATGTGTTGATTGAAGTATTATATGAGAATTACCATGGTAGAAATTGTAACCATACCTTAGGTGTGTCCAAAACAAAGCTCCTTAGATATTATTCTAGGATTCGTTAGTTACCTGCTTTGTCCATCCGTAAGGATGGTAAACTTGTTTTTAAAGTAGTCCCACTTAATCTGAACAATTCTTGCCAGAAATTGCTCATAAACAATGGGTCTCTGTCTAACACTATTCCTTATGGAATACCATGGAGCTTAATAATGTTTGTGATAAAGATCTGAGCTATATAAACTGCAAAAAATTTATTTGGTAGGGCTAAAAAATGAGCATATTTTGATAGTCTATCCACCACTACTAGTATGGTTGTTTTATTATGAGACTTGGGTAAACCAGTAATGAAATCCATTGATACCTCCTCCCATATGGCTTGTGGTATGGGCGTAGTAGTAACCTCGGCCTCTGTATCATATTTGACTTGTTGACAAATAGGGCAGGTTGATACAAAATGTTTAATTTCTTTTTTCATCTGTTTCCAGTAGAATTATTGAGTAATTCTGGTCAGAGTCTTCTGGATGCCTCCATGCCCTCCTATTGGTGTTGAATGTAGCTCTCTTATGATCTTATTTTTGAGTTTTGAATCTTTTGCTATTACAATTCTATCTTTGAACTGAATTAGCCATTTTACAAGTCTGTATTTAGGGAATAATTCTGGATTTTTAGAAATTTTCTTGTGCAATTCCTATAATTCCCTACTAGCTTTTGTCTCCTCTGTGATTTGTTGCATAAGACTATTGAATTGTTGAGTATATATTGATAGGTTGAATGATATTAAGGATTCTGTTTGATTCTCGTAGAGTCGTCTCGTCTTAAACATTTTTCCGACAATGCACCGCTTTTGTTTGTAATGCCCGGTTTATATTCAATAGTATAATCATATCATATTTGAAAAAACCTTTGCTGTTCAAGGGTTTGAATTGTTTACTGCATTAGTTCTCTTATACTTTTTTGATCAGTTCTGATAGTAAACTTATTGCCCAGCAAGTATTGTCTCCATCTTGCAACTATTTCAGTTATAACATACAATTCTCTTGCATATGTTGATGCTTTCTGTAATGCTGGTGAAAGTTTCTTACAAGCAATGATGATGATTGTGTTGTATGAACAAACAATTGTTGTACCAGATACATCTGTTTCAATGATAAAGGGTTTATCAAAGTTTGGATATGCTAACACTGGTACTGTTGTCATTGCTTATTTTAATTTGATAAAAGTTGTTGTTACCTCTTTTGTCCGGAAACTGTTTGCTAACATGAGGTTAAGAAGCAATGCATAATTTTGACAAATTTTCAGAATAGCCGATGAACCCAAAAAACCTCTCAATTCTTTAATCAAGAAAATACCATGCTGCTTGAATCTTTTTGGGATCCACTTTTATGCCTTGTGCAAATAAAATATGACCTAAATACTCAATTTTATCTTGTACAAATGAGCATTTGGAAGGTTTAATAAACATTGAATGTTGTTTGAGTTGTTTCAGCACTTCATGGAGATGATATTGGTGTAACTCCAAGGTCTTAATGTATATGAGAATATCATCAAAAAATACTAAGACAAACTTTCTTATGAATGATTTAAGGACTGCATTCATCAAGGCTTGAAATGTTGATGGTGCATTTGTGAGTCCAAAAGGCATAGCGTAAACTCATAGTGTCCTTCATGAGTTCTAAAAGCTATTTTATAAATGTCTTCCTTTGCCATTCTTATCTGATAACCTCACCTCAGTCCATTTAGAAAATAATGTAGCTCCATATAATTCATCCATGAGTTCTTCAGAGTTGGAATAGGAAATCGTCGTATAGTGACTTTATTGAGGGCTCAGTCTACACAAAACCTCCGTGCCATCCTTCTTTTGATTAATAATCTTTGGGAAGAGAAAGCGATACTTTCTCCGATTATGCCACTTTCCAACATTTCTTTGATTAACCTTTCAATTTCATTTTTTGGAAATGTGGATACTGTAATTTTAACTCTCACAGTGAGTTCGTGATGGATTTGATGGTATATATTCTTCTTGGAGGTAAGCTGTTGGGCTTTGAAATAACTCCTGGTAAGTGCTTAATATTCTTTGTATTCCTGCAGGCAATTTATTGAATTCTATTATAGAGGAATCTGTTTTCTCTGTTATTTGACTCATCTGGAAGCAAGATAATATTTCTTTCTGTTGCTGCAACTTAGTGAACTGATGAAAAGAAATTATGTCCACTGTTGATGCTGTATTTCCTTGCAGCTGCACTAATCTATCATTAAAGTAGAATTTCATTGTCAGCTTCTTGTAATCAATTGTACATTCACCCAATTGTTCTAATCATTGAACACCCAAAACTATATCTGCTCCTTGCATGGGTAACAGATAGCAATCAATAATAAAAGTATTCAGTTGAATAGGAGATTAGAACATATGCTTGAACATTTTAAAGTTTCCCCATTGCCCACTAACACTTGAAAGACTGATGCTGGAGTTACTTTGAAATCAATAAATTTTGCTAATTTTGATTGAATAAAATTGTGGTGGATCCACGCCAATCAAAACTTTTTTTTATTACCAATCAAACCTTGTAATCTCAAGGTTCTAGGATTACACTGTAAAATGCATTGAGGTGATTTTAGGAAATTCTTCTTGTAAATTTTGTAATTCCCGCTTGTCAGAATACGCTCTTGATCCTCATTGATCACCATTAGAGTAAACATTTTGATTTGCAAATGTGTCCTCTGGATACTTATCATCACAATTAAAGCATAATCCCTTCTTCCTTCTTTCATCTAGTTGTGTTGGAGTCAGTTTCTGGATGGAAATGTTTTGTTTATTGAGCATCACATTGCTTTGGTTGATTGCTAGAATTACTGGAGGTGTTGGCAGTAAAGGTGGTTGATAGCTTTGATTTTGTTTATTTTGTTGAGCTTGATGTGCTCTATAGTTTCTTGGCATTGTTAAATCATCAGCTAGCCTGTCCTCCATCAGTTTAGCTAACTGGAAGGCTTGCTGTAGGGAAGTAGGTTGCAATGCTCTTACTTCCCTTTTTATATCCTGCCTTAAACCAGATTCAAAATAGCTCTGTAAGAATTCAGGTGGAATACCTAATATCTGATTTGCCAATTCCTCATACTCATTATAAAATTGTTGTATTATATTTTTCTGTTGTAATTTAGCAAGTTCACCCCTTAAATCTCTGTACAAAGATGGGTCAAATCTCTGAATAACTTGTTCTTTAAATTGTGTCCATGAATGCAGTTGTTTATTGAGATGCATCCACTGATACCAGCTTAATGCTGGTCCATCCATGTATACAGATGCAATTAAGAACTTCTAATCTTCAGATAGGCTATAGTATTGAAAGAATTGGTCTGTTTTAAATAGCCAACCTCTAGGATTGTCTCCATTGAATCTTGGCATATCAACTTTCACAGGTCTATTGTTGTGTGGTGGTTGTTGTCTAGTGGGAAAGGAAAAGATGATGAGGGGTACATACATTGTGATTGTTGTTCTTGATGATTGCTTAATTTTTTTTCTTCAATAGCTGATAGTCTTCTTGAGACTTCATTTAATATCATAGTTATTGAAGACATCTGTTCATTTGTTTTATTCAGTCTTCCTATGCACTCATCTATGGTCTTTGCTGTGTGTCTTGTGCCTTCTGCCATTTGTATTGAGTGATGTAGTCAACGAGAGCACCAATAATATGATCTATTTCTGTAATTGAGTTTGGCTGGAGAGAAGGGTTCAGCCTGTGGTCAAGGTCCGCTTGGTTGGAGTGAGGCTCGATGGGTTGACTCACTGAGTATTGGAACCCGGCTGAGTTACTAATAATTTGGAAGGAATAACTCAGATGCTTTCTGAGTCGTTGGATGCAGCGTGTTTGTAACTTGGCCGTTGGATCTGATCACTCGGATCGTGTGTCTATTGAACTGAGCTTAAGCCGTCAGATGATTGGTTTTTCTCGTTGGCCCTTGGATGTGTTACTTGATCACGCGGTTCTGATGTGTTAATGGAGTTAGTGGATTACAGGTGTCGATCGGTGCTGATGGTGATGAAGCTGAAGGTAGATGGCCGTCTGATCACGCGAAGGAGCGTCGGTGGATCTGATCTATGCCGTTTGATGAAGCTTGCGGAAGAAGCCACTCGTTTTGAATGGGAACGACGTCTGCCCGAAAGATTTCCATTCGTGTTCTTTGAGATCCTGAGAGAGAGCGCTGGGAGAAGGGAAGGAGTCAGAGGGAGATGGCCAGCGTTTCACCGGTTTTCGGGAGGATTCCGGTTGGATCCACCGTGGGAAATGCTCAGAGAAGAAGAGGAGACTAGAGAAAGAGAAGGAGCTTCTTGGAATAATTTTTCAACCCTCTGTTTGCTTTTCTCATCCCTATTTATAGTTTTTTTTTTCTGATGTTCTTCTTAGACAGCTGTCTTCTATGCCTCTTGTAACTAATTTCTGTTATGGACATGTATTTTCTCTGTCGGTTCTTGGTCAAGGTTTTACTGATCTCGTATCCCCTTACCTCTGTTGGTCTTGCTTTTGAACTGTTTTTGCATATTATTGTATTTAGTACTATATTGTTCTTTGAGAGCTTATATTGTTCTAGCTGGAATTATTTATCCTACTGCTCTGTTTCTGTCTCTAAACTGTTAATTTGTTTTGTAATATATATATTTTTATTTTCTTTATTCCTCTCAAAACTGATGCTGTAATTTATTCTCTGTTTGATGTTATGTTTTCTCCATACTTGTGAAATCCTTTAGCCACTCCGGCCTTCTTCTATTTCTTTTGTTTCTATTGTTGGATTGGGGATATGGATTCATATCACCTTCCTAAGAGTAACAACTAATTAGATACACCTAAATATTTAAACATGTATGCCATCTTGGTTTTGTGTGCAAATACAAGATTGGGTCAATTTATTATTATTTTAAAATAAAACCTACAACACTACTAATAAAATAAGAGTAGATAAAATGTTTATTTGTATTTTTCTAGCTCTTTATTCTTTTTTTTTTAATTGTCACTTGACACCTCGCCTTACCCATTGGCCATTCTTGATAGTCAAGGGTCACCACTTATAATCACTTTGTTTTTTTAACAAATATAGAACTCACATACACTACTAAAAACTACTAAGATTAGAACACCAGAATGAAGGCATCATGATCAAATTCGTAAGATCGACAAAGTTAATGGAAGATTTGCATGCATGCATTTATATATCTAATACTTAAATTTTGATATTTAGATATATAACATTTTCTTATGTATGAAAAGATATATTTGACTTTAAAAAAATTTATGATGGTAAAAATTTGTATGTAATATTAAAGATTTAGATGTTATTTATGTAAATATTAAAACTTAGATGTTACTCATGTAAATAGATAAAAGTTATGTGGTACGTATGTAAAACCATCAAATTTTATTTATCTACTCATACTAATAAGAGAGCATTTCATCTCCTATAAGACTCATTAGATTTGAAAAATGATTTGCCTAAACTTGGAGTTATTTGTTGATTATAAAATTAATTACCCTTTGTAAATAGTTTAGCTAGCTAAATCATTATGTATATCTCCATATAACCACAAGAGAAGAAAGATATATTATTTTAAAATTATAGAGAGATTTTTAAATATTTTTTAATAAAATTAAATTAAATGGTCTATTTTAGGTTATTTAACAAGTTAGAATGATAACAAATTTAATCCCAAAGAGCATAGTGATGATAGTGATGAATATGTAATTAATTTTAAGATGTAATAATGAGAACCAAGCACCATGTAATAAATAAGGGCCTACTCGAGATTAATTTTATTTTGTGATTTTTATTTTTATTTCTATGCTATTTTTAATATATATTATTTAATGTATTTTTAGTTTTTTTATTTTTTTATTTTTAAATTATAATAATTTTAAAAATACTTAAAATAATTATTAACTGTCTTGAGTGATTTTAAACATAACTATTACTATTAAGCATATTTTGTTAAATCAAAATATAAATAAAAGAAATTAAAATTAAAATTAAAAATTTTAAAATAAAATTGATTCTAAATTTCCCCTAAATAGCAAGATCTGAGTTTAATCATCTCATCTCTCATATACAATATATTAGATGAAAATAATGCATTAAAATTTACTTATTTATAGTTTTTCCTTCTTTTTTTTGGGGAATTATTTTACAGTTTAGAGAACTTTTGTGAAAAGCAAAATCATTGCAAATCAGTACTTCAGAAAACCACAAAACACGGATATACAGTTTTATAGCAGACAATAAATGTTATATTGTAAAGCTAACCCGTAAAGAAAACTAAAATATGATGATAATGATTATGAGGATCAATTCGGATAATTTCTTAAAAAAATAAAATTCTATTTATACGATGAGATAATTATAAAAAGAAGAAATTTTTAAAATAATATAATTTAAAATATAATTATTAATTTAAATATCTTAAAAATAAAATTTAAATATAAATATAATTGTTCATTTATCAGAAAATTTATCTACATAAAAATTACCCATTAAATGAATAACTTATATATAAATATTATTTTAAATTATTTTATATCTAAGTTGTACATAAATTATATATAAATCGTCCGTTTAACAAGTGACTCTCATTTAAGTGATAGATAAGAGGCTCATTAAACGGGCGATTATATCTATATTTAAATTTTATTTTTAAGATACTTAAATTACTAATTATATTTTAAACTATACTTATTTTAAAAATTTCTTCTTATAAAATTAGTTTTATTAACAATCCTGAATTACACGCTTAATCTCAATTATTCCCTCACTGATGAATCGAAGAACAAACAACAGAATGCCGGGAAAAAAACTCAAGAAATTGAGAGGTTTGAAGCATTTTCTTACAGTCCTCAAGTCTCCATTCTCAACTGAGATTCTCAAATTCCCAATGAGTAGCAATTCTGTTCGTCAAAATCATAACTTGATTACAGTAGCAATTCAAAGTCCAGGTCTAGATGACGGTTGAGGTGGATTCAGTTGATAAGCTTCAACCTTGCTAAAAATCCTTTTTTGTATTTCTACCGCCGTGATCCTGTCAAGCAGAAGGCTGCCAAGAGAGAGAGAGAGAGAGAGAGAGAGAGAGACAGGACAAGAAAACAAAGTTAAGCCATCAAAGCCCGAGATGGATTTCAGTAACCATTGGCGCATAATCAGCGAGGCTCCTCTTCCCTCCTACTAGCAGCTGCTGCGGCACCGGACAAAGAGGCAAGCAGGTTAAGGTGCCCATGAGCGAAGGGAAGATAGTTCCCAACCATACTCGCTGACGATTCTCCCATCTGCTGCGAACCAGAAGCAGCAATTCTCTCTGAGAGCGCAGTCGGCGGCACGATCATCTCCGGCGCGCCAAAGTTCCACATCTGTCCGAACTCCGGCCGCGCAGGTAGAGCCCAGAAACCTCCAGCGGGACTCAAAGAATTAGCCATGGTGCCGGAGACGTCATCCCTGTTGCCGCCGCCGGAGTCGTCCTCGGAGCAGAGTCGCTTCCCTAATAAAAGGGGCGGCGCTGTCCCCGGCTTCTGGTCGATTGGGCCTGTGGTGGAGCGGAGAGAAGCCGATGGGGTAGAGAAAGAGGCGGGTGTTGTTCCGGTGCCCGTAGCAGCGATGATTGAGGGCTCGGCTTGTCGGAGAAGCCATTCGATGGTCTGTCCGTCGGATTTGAGGCCGAGCTCGCGAGTGAGCTGGAAAACGCGCGCCGCGCAAATGATCGGCATCCGAATTCGCCGGCCACGCCCGTCCACCTTGCTATGCCGGTCCTTGGACGGCGCTTTCTTCACCGCTAACGTCCATCGTCTCCTCGTTCGCTTTTCCATTACCCGCTCCTCCGTCCGCCGCCGCCGTCATCTCCTAATCCGGAAACTGGAGTGGAGAAGGAGCAAATTGGCTATAAATTAATCGTTGAGCCGTAGGGGAGAACGGCTAAGTGAATGGTGGGACCCATGATTGAGATCTATCCAACATATTTTTGCCACGGCAGCAGAGTCTGGCAGTCTATGTGTTAAAATTAGCTCAGAGCTGCAAATTTAATTACGACCTTGCCACTCTATACTCTAGGGGCCGCTCCATTAATGGTTGAGACCGTCGCGTCCACTCCAGTGGGCCCTGAAAGCGACGCGACCCAAACTCAGAGAATAACTTCGGTAATTGTACCTCCCCATAGCCTATGACCGACATATGTCAAGTATTTTTTTTTCCCATTTTAACACTTAATAAAGAATAATCGGACCTGACCAAGACCGTAAAAGGACCAGATATTCACTACATCGCGACGCTTCCTCCTACCGACGCCTATCTCGCTCAAATAAATAGTAAGAAGAATAGACGATACTATCGCTCGACATTCCTCATCACGTAATAGTGCTTTCGACAAAAGATTTTTCTCGCCTAAGCCCGCTCGATCACATGACGTCTTCACCAATGATATAGCAAATCAAAATCAAGGAGTATGCTACTACATTTATACAATGATTCTAATTGAACGAACTTAAGGCTATTCTGCTCTTCTCACCGCCCAAAAAGATCACATTTTTTATGTTATTTCAGATTCAGACTTTCCTCTCTCGAAAGTACATGATTTAGGTTTTTTTCGCTTTTCGCTTCAGATGTTAATTATATTCCACCAAGATTCGACACCAGGATTTCACAGACTCTGAGACAGTACGACCTTTTTTGCTCCTCGAAGTATTTCATTATATTCCAAATCGAAGCACTGACCACGATGGTATTTCAGATTCAGATTCTTCCCACTCATCGGCTGCACAGATCATTTAGACCCACTTTTCTTCCTTATCTTTCTTCTTGAGATATTTAAAGCATTCAAACAAGCAATTGAATCTGGATGGTTTCTAGAGTTTTACATCCAGTACCTCCTATATCTCTCGAGGGTACAGCATCATTTAGTATATTTTTTTCAATTTATCTTCAGATTCTTCGAGATTATATTTAGCGATTCCAAATGAAGCAATTTGATACGTTTCTGGATGATTGAGGTATTTTCTACATTCTGCATTTCCTAATTCCTCGGCATGTAATATTTAGTACTTTTTCTAGCTTATTTGCCTATTTATTGAGATTATGTTGTGGCATTCCAATAAATAATTGAAAGTCTGCATGGTTTTCTGGGATATTTTGCATACGTATTCTCAGACTTCTCGAGGATACATATCTTTTACGACCTTTTTTTCCAGCTTTATTTTGTCTGCTTATCGAGATTATATTTGCAAGATTCCAAAGCAAGCAAATCAAGCTATTTAGATAATTGGGGATATTTTGTATTGTATCTGTACTCTCTGTACCTCTCGAGGTTCTGAGATCATTTAGGACTACTTTTTTTAGTTTATCTTGCCTTCTTCATGAGATTATATTTAGGCATTTAGAAAGCAATTTGAAGTTTGTTTGGATAGTTTTGGGATGTATTTTACATATGTACTCATTACCTCTCAGTCTGAGATCATTTAAGGCTACTTTTTTTTCGGTTTATCTGCATTCTTGCTTGAGATTATATTTAGAGACATTCCAATGGGAAGCAATTTGAAAGCTCTTGGATGGTTTTGGGATGTATTTTGCATCTGTACTCTGTACCTCTCTTAAGAATTTTTTAGACTTATTTTTTCCAGTTTATTTTAGTTTATTGAGATTATGTTTAGGACATTCAAATGGAAGCAATTTGAAAATTTCTTGGATGATTTTGGTATTTTGCATGTACTCTCTACCTCTCTTGAGTGATCGTTTATGACCTACTTTTTTTAGTTTGTTTTGGCCTAATTATTGAGATTATAGTTAGGGCATTCCAATGGAAGCAATTTAGAGGTTGTTTGGATGGTTTCTGGAAGTTTTTTTGCATCTGTACAGTCTATTAGGAACAATTTAGAAGCTATTCGCTTGGTTTTGATGGGTGATTTGCATCTGTACTCATTACCTACTGACTTTTCTTTTTAAAGTTTACCATGTCTGAGAAAATGATAACCGAGATGCGCCTACCAACTGTGAACGTGTTCGATAATATTGCGGCTTTCTTGATGAAACCGACATTTTAAAGAGGCTTCATCAATTCATTAGACTCCCGCGAATTAAGCAAGACTCGGTTGCCATTACATCGATCATGTCTTACTGGGACATAGAAAAGCAAGCTTTCTTGTTGGGTGGGCAGTGCATTCCTTTCACCCCCAATGAAGTTGCAGCGATGATAGGGATGCCAAACGAGAGAGAAGGTCTTAGCAGAAATTCCCAGCTTGATTGGTTCATCGGACTACAAGAATCAACTTGAGCATTCGGATGGCTTGTTGCTTGTAGCAGTTTGTCTGATTACATACATTTTATCTTTGTCAATCTATTTTTTGTATATCACAACTATAGGGTGGCAGAATTGATTGCCAGATGACATAGATTGATTTCTTGAATACTGGTGGTAGAGGCCATTTGGGACTTTCTAGTTTTCCAATTTGATGTTATTACATCAAAGATTGAACAGGAAGGGCAGTTACATGAGTGGCTTTGTCACTCTTCTGATGGTATATTCTATATCTCTAGAAATGTATACTTTAATGCGTTGAAGTTAACTGTTTTAAATATTCATTGTAGATATGGGTGACTAAGCATAAGCATCATAAGTCATTTCCATCCAAAACCACCATCTTGCGATGGGCAAAAATAGAGTTTTCAAATAATGCTTTTACTAGTTTGGGAGGATACCAGGTGACATATAATAATATCACTTAGTTCATATAAGAATGTCTTTATTTATGTTGTATCTCTTCACATTTTCTTATCGGTTTAACACAGGTCTGCCTTTCATTCGAGGACATATTAGAAGAGGAGACTTGGCTCCTTGAAGAAGTGTCCCCTGCCCAACAATCTACACATGTCGAGCCTAATAGCAGTCCCATTTTAAGTCCAATGAGCTCAGCCCCCACTGACTCTTCATATGTCTCTCCTCGATATTCTCCCCCGTCCAGTGTATCTAGCCTGCCCTCTGCTACTACCCTCACAACAAGCTTTGCGGTGGAGAGGATACTTGCAGTTTTCAGGAACTTGAAGATACGATGTCTTTTCATTCATGCAATGATGGAGGATGGATGGGCTTGATTTGGGTTCTTTGTCGAGGAAGTTTTACCAGGGGTCCTACCACTCCTAGTGTGGGGGAGGTTCCTGTGGGGTTCATCACAGGGGAAACACTTGAGGAGGCTACGACAGGAGCTTCCCTTGTGGAGGGTACCCCTGAGGAGGCTATCACTTGGAAAAGCCCCGAGAAGGCTCACAGGAAGCTCTTGTGGAGGCTACGAGCTTCCGTGAGTTGGATACTTGGGAAGACCATGTGGAGTTCCGGTAGTTGAAATGAGGCCACTTCACTGGCGATCTTTGAAAGCAGAATGGCGGCATTGAGCGTGTGAAGGTTACGGATAAGGAAATGGAAAGCGGTTTGTTCTCCCTTCACACACTTATAGGAAGTCACGAGCAAGAATAAGTGATGTGGTGGCCTCCATTCAAGATGAGAAATAGAGGTATTAAGTTACTTTCTTTTAAATTTGAGATAAAAGAAATAGATTTCACTAAATTTTTTATAGGTTCACAAAGATGAGTCAATAAAGGTCGATTACCCACAGACTGCTATCGTTGTGGTGGAGGGGCATCAATCAGAGGTATGAATCATCTCTAGATCGATCCTTAATCATAGTATCTCATCACTAACTTTCGTCATCAATAATTTCATTGCAGCCAGCAGAGGCACATCATTTTATTGAGTTCTCATCCAGAGCTATTTTGCCTAAGTCGATGCTCCATCTTATTGACACGTCATGCTCTCGATTCGAGGACAAGTAAGTCAATCTTCAATTAGTTCCTTCATACATAAAATAACATATTCGTTTAATTAAGATCACTTTAAAATATTTATCACTTGTAGGAGTGATACAGTATTCGTGGTTGGGAATATCATTATTGCGAGCGGTCGATGAGTTCTTTGACGGATCAATATCTCTCGATGCACACATTGATGCATTCGTCTTCTTCTTGGCCAGAAGTATTTTTCCGTAGAGGTGTCTCTATTTGTACATTTCATGCTTGCATTGGGTATGTTACCCAGGAATATTGGGTATTACAATTCAATTCTTGTTTGTTTAGATAAAAGCTAGAATCTATAATCGTTCTCTTCTTTTCTTGCGAGTTATATGCGACTAAAGACGGAAAGCAAAATGTTCATTCAACATGTCACTTCTGACGGTGTGTGAGTGAGTTAATCTTCGCCGTTATAGATAATCGACTAGACACTCTGGGCTATTAAGTTAGGGGTATTTTTACACTCATTACCCAAACTAACCCATAAGAGCATCCTTCACGAGATTAAGAAACGGTTTTAAATTTGGTTCCTCTTATTTTTTTTGACTTATTGAGATTATGTTCATTGATCAAATTACTTGTTGAAGATCTTTGTGATCTTTTGCGCGATTCAAAATGGCCAATCAAATGGTGAGTGGGTACGTCAAGCTGATGTGCGGATGTTTATCTGCAAGTACATGGAGGCGGCAATCACAAACTCCGTGGCGACCATATGGCCCGAAGATGATTATACTTAGGGCTGAGTTCGCTTACGCTATATTTTATTTGGGACTGAAAAATCTAATCTGAGAACTATAGGATTTAGTTCAAATGATTCATTAATAACTCATTGATCTCAAAAGATTAATTTTCCCAAAATGAAGAATACATTAATATAATGTAATAGATATGAATCTAGACTTTTGAATGTCAAAATGATCGGATGTCAAACAATTGATAGTTGAAATTAGAAATCATTAACTCCATGAGCTTAAATATATAATCATGATTTCGATGATCATAACTTTATTTTTTTTATGATGCATTGGTTTGGTGGCTTCGAAGACTTAGCTGTTTTTATTGAAGTGAATGGATCGTTTATGGATCTGGGATGATATTTTACTCTGATTTTTGTTACTTCTTTTCTCTCATTTCATATAGTTTGATTTATTTTGTAATAATTATTATTTGTTTATTTTATAGTATCATATTTTTATCTTATAGATTTGGTTTTTTTGGGAGCTATATTCTTGAAAGAAATCTGCATTTAAAATCATTTTTTATTTTATTTTTCATAGAATGTGTATCATCAATAATATTTTTTTTCATTAATATAATAATCAAGATAATCTCATTTTAATTATTATTAGGGAGATTTATAAACATTGCCACTAGTCTTATATATTAAGGGTATATAAAATGCCTAAATATTATTATTTTAAAAAATAATATTCAGATTTTAAATGTCACATTAAAAATATTATTATCACTTATATTTTAAAGATGAGGTATGTTTTTTATGTAAATATAACATAAAATTAAATTAGGGATTAATGGCCATTTCGTCGTCTTAGAACTGATTAATGGTATAATCAACTGTAATTCGTTCATTGTGTGCTGTGTTGGTTGCAGCTGATTGTTATGAGCAGGATTTTCATGTAGTTTCTCGGTTGATTTAGGGTTTGTTTGGGGTGATTATCTTTTTTTTTTTAAATATTGATTGTAAAATTATTGTGGTTGGTGTAAGTAATTTTTTTAAAAAAAATTTTAAACTTTAATTTTTTTTTATAATCATGATATTTTAACAGTTTTAATTTTAAAAGTAAATTTTTATCATGTTTTTTTAAATATTTAAAATATTAATAGTTAAATATGATTATGATTGTTTTAGCTATTTTTTATTTTAAAATAAAAAACAAAAAAAAAAATTAACTCAAATGTATTCTTATGCTCATGAGTGAAATGAAGTTCAATATTAACTGAACCTTATCGATTGACTTTTCTATTTATTTAGAGGAAACCCAAACAAAATAAGTCAATATATTATAAAAAAATAGTATTTTTTTTGTCTCATTGTAATATGAAAAATTTAATTTTTTTATAACTATAATGAAACTGGTGCGAAAGAGATAACTTATAACATTTAATTATATAATAATTATTTTCAATTAATGAATAGTGTAAATACAATACATTAAGAGGTTTTTTAAATTTGCCAACAGATTATGAGATTAAATTTGTCAACTAACTTAATACTAATAAAAAATTAATTCTAGATATCCTTTCTTATAGATATCTGATTTAATACAAATAGATTTAGGTTAACTTATGCGTTAGTTCTACATATATATATACCTTAGAGATATTGTCACCATAAATGATTTCTGAGATGCAAAAACAATCCCAAACTATCAAACAAGCTTCAAATTATTTCCATTGGAATTCCCTAAACATAATCTCAAGAATAAGGCAAAATAAACTGGAAAAAAGACCATAAATGATCTATACCCTCAGTAGAGGTATAGAGAGTACAGATACAAAATATCCCCCAGAAACCATCCAAGTAGCTTTCAAATTGCTTCCATTGGAATGTAATGAATATTATCTCTAGAATCAGACAAAATAAACTGGAAAAAAAGTTATATACGATGAATTTAAGAGGAGAGAGTACAGATACAAAATACCCCCAGAAATCATCCAAACAGCTTTCAAATTGCATAAACTGGAATGTAATAAACATTATCTCAAGAATCAGGCAAAATAAACTAAAAAAAGTTCATAAATGATTTGTACCCTCACGAGAGATACAGATGCAAAACACCCATCCGAAACCATCCAAACAGCCTTCAAATTGTTTCCATTGGAATGCCCTAAACATAATCTCAAGAAAAATAAAATAAATCAAAGAAGTCCCTAAATGCTCTGATTCCTCAAGAGAGTAAAGAAGACATATGCAAAATAACACTAAAAATAAAAATTCAACCAAACAAAGATCCAAATTGCTTCTAATAATGTAATGAACATATTCTTTGAGACTATGAATATCACTAACAAACCGTAGAAAATTGTAATGAGAAACATTACCGATGAATTTTATTTAATACATCCTCGCCTAAATTGGTCGATATTTTCAACGTTTCTCCATCTTCATGGTTCTTTTGTAAAAAGGAAATGAGATTTTCTATTTCTCTTCTAAGCTCGGTTTGCCTAAAAAAAATACACTATAAACCCTATATTTGTCTATATATTTCTTTTAAATTCCTCCGGCGCATTTCTACGACGCTTCTCCCATTGAACGAGCCTCTGCCAGAAAGCGTAAACGGCGTCGTGAATACGCCATCCCTTTATAGCACCGTCCGTCCAGGTTAATGCTCCGTTAAGCGCTAAAACGGGAAAAAAATATTGGACACGCGTCGGCCATGGATTGGAGTCCGCACGTAAAGCTACGTGTGGACTCCGGACGTAATATTTTCTCCACGTTGTGGGAGGTATTATTATTATTTATTTATTTATGGGTATCCGCCTAATATCCCACCTATCTTGTGGATGAAGATATCGTTATGACTAATCCCATGGGGGCTATAAGCGACACATTCATTACCCATCCGTATTGAATCCCCACTTGATTTCTCTAATGCGCCTCCGCTCTGAAGAGGAATCGAATTCGGTCCGAGAGTTCTCAGTCGTGCTCGCCCACCAATTGTAGAAGGTAACTTTACGACTATTCAAATTTACTGCAAATAAGTACGGTAGATTCTACTACTGTGGTTTCCAGAGGCAAAGCTTGGTGGAGGAAGATGGTTTCTGGACCGCACCGGCGACAACGGTGGCCGAGTCAACGGGAGGCTCGCAAGCAACAGAGACTCGCCCTTAATACTATCCCGCTAATACGAGTTCTGACGCGAGTGAAATTGAATGGGGATTATTTTTAAAATAAAGCTTAGAAAACCGCCAGTAGAGTGAAAGTTTACTTTAGCCTTGTTGTGAAGTCCAGCACACACACAGGTAATTAAAGAGCGAACAAGAGACACTCCAGAATTTTTAACGTGGAAAACCTCGAAAAGAGGGAAAACCACTGGCCTAAGAAAAGCTTCCACTATGTATCCGTTTGAGTACATGATCTTCTAATAACAGGATTACTGAATTGCATACGAGAAAAAGAGCTATGTAACAACGATCAGTTGTAATCTGGAGATGCGGGGTAACTTGCAGGTACAATTAAGGACGACAGTGTGGCGTGGCGACGGTTGATGGCGCCAGAGTGCGATCTTTGCGTGATCTGCTTGAGGATCTTCAAGCTTGACCTCTCTCTTCCTCCTCACTTGCTTTTCCTCTTCTTCCTCGGACTCTTCCTCTTCTTCCTGCTTGACTCTTCCTCTTCTTCCTTGCTCTGCTCTTCCTCTTCTTCCTCTCTCTTCTTCCTTGTTTGACTCTTCCTCTTCTTCTTCCTTGTTTGACTCTTCCTCTTCTTCCTTTGCAGATTGATCGGTAAGGATCGGCTGACACGGCAATGGTGAAAGATTCAGCTGCTCTCTTCTTCACTTCACTTCACTTGCTTTATTTTCATGGGAGGAAGGTCTATTTATAGATGGGAGGAGGTATTCTTGTAAATTCATGTAAAGCTCACTCCCCTCGACGGACGTTCTGATGAATCCTTCAATCATTTGATGTATTTTGAGCATTTGGATGCCCAAATGAAGTCGAATTATGAGATCTTAGGCTCGTTAGATCGCCACAGACGCTTCGATTTGACTATAAAATACTATATATTTGAGAGCTGTTGGGATTTAATTGATGTCCCAAAGATTCCAATGATATTTTAAGCCATCTCGACGGCTAACTCAAAATTATATCGCCGACATCAAGATTGCTTTGACTAGTCATATTTTGAGAGCCATATAACAGTGTTAATCTTAATTACGTTTAAGCAAAAAAAAAATTTTTTAAATATAAAATTTGGCAGTCGCATTAACGGACGATTGGCCAATGTGGCTCCACGTCGGCGCCAGTCGTCCGCTGGAAGGATTTTTTTTTTTCTTTCCGCTACGGTAGAGAGAGAGAGAGAGAGAGAGAGAGAGAGAGAGAAAAAAGGTGGCGCGTTTTTTTTTCTTTCGGGTAAGAGAGAATGAGTTTTATTAATTTTTTAATTAATATAATAATTTAAAATATTTAAAATATATAATTTAAAATATTTTTTATAAAATATTTAATAATTAAATATTTATATATTTAGTTATTATTAATTAATTTATTTATATATATATATAATTAAATATATAATTTAAAATATTTTTAATTATATATATAAATTTAGAAATTTATTTAATATTTTATTAATTAATGCAATTATTTAAATATATAATTTTATTAATTTTTGTTAATATAATTTAAAATATTTAAAATATATAAATATTTTTAATAAATAAATAAAAGAATAAATAAATTATATAAATATTTTATAAATTATATAAATAAAGTAATTAAAGCCAATAAATTATATAAATATTTTAAAATTATATAAATATAAATATTTAGTTATTTATATTTTTTTTTATATATAAACTAAATTATATAAATATTTTATATTTTATAAATAAAGTAATTATATATATATTTATAAATTTTTTTATTTATATATTTTAAAATTATATAAATATATTTTTTTAAGTTATATAAATAATTTAAAATATTTAAAATATTTTAAAATATATAATTTAAAATAATTATTTATATATATTTAAAAATAACTTTTATTTATATGTTTTAAATATTTTTAAATTATTTGTTATATATTTTAAATATTTATTTTTTAAAATTATTTTATATATATTTTAATTAATTATTTATTTTATTTATATTTTTAATTATTTATTTTATTTTTAAATATTTTTAAATTATTTATATAATTTAAAATAATTTTTTATATAAAATATTTTAATTATATATATATATATATAGTATATATATATATATATATATATATATTTCTTATATATATTTATTATTTTGTTATTTATATAAGTCTATAATATAATAATACAAAATATAAAAATATAAAATATAAAATATAAAATAAATAAAATGTATATATAAATAACTATATTTTATATATATTAAATAACTAAATATTTATATAATTTAAATATATAAATAACTAAATAATATAAATATAATTACTTTATTATATAATTTATAAAATATTTATATAATTTTTTTATTTCTTTATTTATTTATTAAAAATTATTTATTTATATATTTTTAAATATTTTAAATTATATAAAAAATTAATAAAAATTATATATTTAAATAATTATTAATTAATAAAAAAATATTAAATAAATTTCTAAATTTATATATATAATTAAAATATTTTTTAAATTATATATTTAATATATATATATATAAATTAATTAATTAATACTAAATATATAAATATTTAATTATTAAATATTTTATAAAAATATTTTAAATTATATATTTTAAATATTTTAAATTATTATATTAATTAAAATTAATAAAACTCATTCTCTCTTACCCGAAAGAAAAAAACGCGCCATTTTATATTCTCTCTCTCTCTCTCTCTCTCTCTCTCGTAGCGGAAAAAAAAAAAAATCCTTACGTCGACGTGGATTTAATCAGTCATCTATTGTACGGATGATTAAACTTATATTTTTAAAAAAAAAAATTTATATCTAAACATATAATTAAAATTAACATTAAACCTATTTTAAAAATAATCTCAAATTGAAAGGATTCGCGACACGCAAATATGCAAATTTGATGAATGTCTTCGAGCACTTGGCGGCCGGCGATGAGATCCTTGGTGGCATGCGTGTTAACGTTGTATGCTATGATATCGACATTTAAAAAAAAAAATTCGTGCAGTTTCTGAGATGTATCATATACGAATACGGCTCTCATATATCTTCGATATGTGTCGAATATAACAGAAAGATATTTAATTAAAATAATATTTAAAATTTAAAATATTTGAATATGAATATAATAAATAATTAAATTAAAATTATATAAAAATATTTTAAATATAAATTTTTTTATATTTTTAATTATTATAGAGGATTTTGAAAATTTAGAGAATATGATTTGAGCTAAAAAAAAAATAATAAGATATATTTATTATATATAATTAAAATTATAATAAATTATAATTAAATTTATAAATTTAAAATTGATAATAAATTTTATTTATTAAGATTATTAAAATATAATAAAATAAATTACTTAAGTAATATATATATATATATATATATATAAGTAATTAATTTAAATTTTTTGATTAAATAATTTATTTTTTATTTAATATTTTATTTATTTAATATATATATTATTCAATTATTATTATAATATATATCCAAATATTAGTATTATATTTTTTGAAAAATGAGAGTATCATATTTATATCATTATGTGTTGATCCGCCATTATCTGTGTTCGTGTATCATAGGCTATATGTAAGGGTCAGTGTCGAGGCCAACCTGTAAATTAATAAACTTTTTAATTTATTTTAATATCACATACTGTAAATTTTATGTTGCAATATTATATTTTTGTTATATGACTTAGTTGTATGAGAAATTTATTAGAAAATTCATCAAATGTATCACACATTTTTTGGACGTAGGCATCATAAATTTTTTTGAAAGATTTACGTTAGTATATATATATATATATATATATATATATATATATATATATATATATATATATATATTAAGCCTATTAAATCTATGATCAAATAAAAATTAATTATTTATGTCTTTTTATATATATTATTAATTTTGTATAAAATTTATCATGTATAAAGACTGATTATTTTATTTATTTTATAATGGATTGAATTAAAATGAAATATACTCAAGTATAAATATCATCACAAACCCCAGTCTAAAATATTAGTTCTTATTTCTTTTATCAAATAGTATCTTGAGTGAAATATATATATGGTGGCTAGAAATCTCATATTCATTTTTTTTGCATAGATTTAGACATACTTCTAGCTAAATCTTCTTGATGATTTGGCATCAGATTCGGGCATGATGATTTTTTTTCTCAAATTATGTGGAAGCAAAAAAATCATCTTAAAATATTTGAATAATATAAATAAAATAATTTCATTGTCTTTGATTAATATGATAATATAATTATAATATCTCCTCATGCTTATGAAAGGTTGAAAAATTTGGAATCTTTTTTTTTTCAGCATCCACTACGGATGTAAACGAGCCAAGTTCAACTCGAGTTAGACTAAACTCGAGCTTGCCTCAACTCTACCATGTCTGACTCGAGCTCAACTCATTTGCTTGGCTCTTGAACTTGGATCATGCGGATTGTGGGATGTAGAACGGGTAAAATCTCACTCAAAGTCTGATACCAAATGACATTAGTGTTAACCACAGAGAGAGAGAGAGAGAGAGAGAGTTACCTGCTTAAGTCATAGTGAGGAGACATCGGACATGAAGTCTAAGGAGGCCGTCGCACTCTATGATTTCGAGATTTCGAGAGTATTCAAATACTGGATATAACATAGTCAGCAGGCCTTATGAGTTAGTGCAAATTTGTTCATCAAATCACTAATCAATACTCAAAAATGTGAATTGGGTTCATTTAAACAAAGCAAACTTAATTTCAACCTACTCGATGAGCTTTCAAGCTAAGTTGTGCTAAACTCAAGCTTAAATTTGAGCTTGAGCTCGATTATCTTATAAGCCATTAATTGAATTCGAACTCGAGCTCATGGCTCAACCAGCCGAGCTCACAAGCTTATTAAATAACTCGAGCTTGAGCTAACTTGGCTCGCTTGCACCCTAATCTCCACAAATTATATATATCTTAAAAAAAAGATGGCAGTGAAAAAAAAAGTGTCTATCAGATATTTAGTCACTATGACTCCAAAAGAGTTCCTTTGAGTTTTTGTTATAAATTTAGAAAATAATTTAAAATTTTAATTTATTACGTCCACACCTCCTATAGTAATAATGACCCGATCATTATTATTGAGTTTCTCTCTCTCTCTCTCTCTCGTTATATTTCTCCCTTTATTTATTTATAATCAATTTTATGAGTAAGAATATATATATATATATATATATATATATGATCTTCTCTCTTAAAATTAGACGTCTGTCTTAAAATACGGCTCACATGTGTCGACACGATGAAAAGTATCCGATTAAAATAATATTAAAATTTTAAAGGAACAGGCGTGTCCTAAATAATTGAATTAAAATTATATAAAAAATATTTTAAATATAGTTTGTTATATTTTAAATTATTGTAAGAGTTTAGAAATTTAGAGAATGATATTTGAGACAAAAAGATAAAATAATAAGATATATTTATTATAAATAATTAAAATTATCAAAAATTTATAATTTAATTTATAAATTTAGAATTGATAATAAATTTTATTCATTAAAATTATTAAGTATAATAAAATAAATTACTTAAATAATATATATATAACTTAAATAATTAATTTAAATATTTTTAATTAAATGACTTATTTTTTATTATTTTTTAATATTTTATTTATTTAATTTATACACATTATTCTTAATTATTTTTATAATATCATGTCTAACACATATCCGCGTCCCGCATTTTAAAAATGGAAGTATCCATGCATAATATAGCCTATGCAATATATATATAAACACAAGTCAAGTTCACAAGTGGAGCTCGAGTCAAGCATGTAAGAGTCGAGTCGAGCTCATGTTTAGTATGACTCAAACTCGACTTGGTCCGTTTACACCTCTAGCGGATGCTACAAAGAAAGATTCCAAAATTTTCAACCTTTCATAAGCAAGAGAACATATTATAATTATGTTATCATATTAATCAATGACAATGAGATTATTTTATTTATATTCTTAAAATATTATAAGATGAATTTTGGCTTGCACGTAATGGCGGTGATAATAAAAAATTGGATGAGTGCGAACGCAATCCAATTTGGAATAATGCTATGATGAAACTTAAAATAGTTAAGTAGAATCCATTGTAGGCATCATTATTTAATTAGATATAGATGATTAGAGATGAATAAGTGTATTTAATTAATATTTATTTATATAATATTGTTGCGTGCTAGAGAATTTTATTCCGGTAGATGCGAGATCTTAGTCGTAGCCAAAATTATCCAACACCTGGCGAGGATATGAACCAGGGGTTATCATTGGAAAACCGTTAAGGGAAAAAACCAGGCCTTGCGTCGTAGAACTTTCACTATGTGTTCAAAGATCTGAGGTCCTTGCTTCGTTAGGAGAAGAAGGTGTTCTGAGGGAAACAATATTAGAGTGTAGAAAAAACAATGTCGGTCAACTGAAGTTTCCCAAAAGCGAGGCGGATCTTACGGGAGCAACCTCTTGATCTTGAGGAGAAAGGGCGGCAGCTGGTCTTTCTAGTCCTCAGGGGCGATCTAAGGCTCGATCTTGAGCCTTCTTGGTGGGCTTGGTAGTGATAGATGCGGCGTCAGGTCGATTGGAGGTTCTCGAGCTCAGTCTTCAAATCGGTCCCCTCTAAGGTGAGAATGAAGCTATTTATAGATTTTTTGGGAGTGGCCTTGTAAATTCGTGGAAAACTCAACCACTCCCATCGGACGGCGGTCACGATCCCACCGTCGAGCGGTGTATTTTGATGATCAGGTGCCTTAATGATGTCGAATTGGGTGATCTTGGATTACGTTGGATTCGTCTTGACGAGCCGATCGACTATAAATATGTCGATTTTGGTGACCATTTGGCGGATCGGGATCCATTTTCATGCTCGATAAGCTTGATCGGTCGATTCGAGCTTCGGATCGGTATGCTTGATGTTCTATGTTAGATCTCATCGAGGCGGTCGGTTTATTAAGCTGAAATCGGTGATTAGATCGAAGCATTTATGAAGATTACGTGCTTGATCAGTTAATTTTACGAGGGCGTATCGATTACTATTTTTGGGTGACGTTATCTGATCATCAAATATATATCAATGAAAATATTCTTCAATGAGGAGTCCATCAGCTAGCATTTTGAAGAAACAGTCTTACATGAAGCACAAGATTATGACTATGGAAGGCATTGCGAGGGGATAATGTATAGGTATCACCTTGGTAGAAGATTTGAATTACGGATCGTCAGGAACGAAACGAGGAGCTGGTGCCGTGGGCGCCCGTGCGAGCGCCAGCATGTATGTATATGTACATCAGCCTCTGTAGCATGCAAGCTTGTTTGGGGCTCGGCGGGTGGATGGGGCAGACCTTGAGGCTGACGATGAATCGGCGGGTTAGTGGTCGGAGGGTCGCGTTTGGCGAAAGTGGTGGCGAATAGCCGATTCGACAGTGGCCAGCAGTTCGACTTGGCGGAGGCCGTATGGTGGATTCTGACCCTGGCGGTGTCAGCCGGCGATTCGGCCCATGTGAGCGGCAGTTCACCATGACGGCGTTGCGCCATGACCAGCCAGCAGTGGCCACAGTTGCGGCGGCCTTGTGATCTGGTTGTGGCCTTAGCATGTGGGAACAGACCCCAATTTTTTGACGGTTTGAGGGGTTTTACGCTTTTGCCCCTAGAAGGGGTCTATAAAAACCCCCCTTCCCCTAGGGCTAAGAGGGAAAGGCACATTTTTCTCATCTCCTCTTCTCCTCTTAGAGTGCATAGCCCTCTCCCTGGTGGGAGTTTGGGCACTCTTTTGGATCTCCTCTTCTCCTCTTAGAGTGCATACCTCCCCACGGTGGGATTTGGGCACTCTTTTTGGATCAACCTCTACCTCTTCATCTCCACCAGTGCATGCCTCCGGTGGGAGTTTGAGCTCTCATTGGAATAATTTTCATCTCGAAGAAGCGTCGGCAGCCGGCCGTCAGTTTGGGCGATGAAGAGCGATGGAGAGCGGGGTTGCGATGGCCGATGGTGGCCGCCATAGTGGCCGGCGGCAGTAATCGATGATGTGGCGTCGGTAGTCAGCGAGGATAATGGCCGATGATGGTGGTGGCCAGATTGCGACAGGCCGGCGGTTGGAACCGCGGCGGTATGCAATGATAGTTGGCCCGGCGATGTAACAGCGGCAACGAGATGATCGATTTGATTGATTGTCAGCGATAATTCTCGTTTCAGCGGTCAGATTGCGGAAGCGTGATAATCAGCGATGACGCGATAATAATGATGCCGTGAAAAGATGCCGGCGTTGATAGTGCCGCGAGTAATCAGTATGACAATGTGGCAACGGAGTGATCGAGCAATGGCAGTCGGCATGCGTGCGTCATAGGAAGATTCAGTTTGCGAGCGATGGCGCGTATTCAACCTCGAGGAAGTCGATGAATGGGCGATTGTGATCCGGCGAAAGATTCGGCGGCAATTCAGCGGTAGTACCGGCGTAAATGGCGTGGGTCGCCGAGATCTTTAACTATCAGATTTATCGAGTGTGACTTCGATGGCGTGCGTATGGAAGAATTCAATTGAATTGAGATCTTTGACCCGTCCGGGTTGTTTATCGTGTTTGCTCGATGGCGTGCTGATGGAAGAGGTTGAATGAATCCGAAGATTTTTGACTATCCGAGGTTGTTTGTCGAGCGTACTTCGATGGCGATGTATGGAAGAGGTCGTGAATCCGCTAAGGATTTTGACTATCCGAGGTTGTTTGTTAGGGCGTGACTCGATGGCGTTAACACTATGGAAGAGGTCGAAGTTGAATCGCTAAGGATTTTGACTATCAGTTGTTTGTCGAGCGTGACTTCGATGGCGTTAACTATGGAAGAGGTCGAAGTTGAATCCGAGGATTTTGACCTATCGAGGTTGTTTATCGGGCGTTTACTCGATGATGTTAACACTTATGGAAAGTTGTTGATCTATAGAGGATTGCCAACTTATCGAGGTTGTTTATCGAGCGTTACTCGACGACAAACTTGGGAATATATTTATAGTTCTCTGACCTCTCTATCTAGGTTGTGTATCGGGCGTTTACCGATGATGTTAACTTTGTTATGGAGAAAGTTGTGGCGATCATAGAGGATTGCCAACTTATCAAGGTTGTTTATCGAGGCGTTACGGCGATGTTAACTATGGGAAGATCTAATTGAATGTGAGGATTTTGACCTATCAGGTTGTGTATCGGGCGTTTACCGATGATGTTAACTTTGTTATGGAGAAAGTTGTAAATCTATAGAGGATTGCCAACTTATCAGGTTGTTTATCGAGCGTTACTCCGATGTTAACTATGGAAGAAAGTGGGAAGTCCACTAAGGACCTTTTGACTATCAGGTTGTGTATCGGGCGTTTACCGATGATGTTAACTTTGTTATGGAAAGTTGTGCGCGCTATAGATTGCCAACTTATCAAGGTTGTTTATTAGGCGTTACTTCGGCGATGTTAACACATTAGAGGTAGGAATCGTGAGGATTTTGACCTATCCGGTTGTATCGGGCGTTTTCGATGATGTTAACCGTTATGGAGAAAGTTGTAGAAGTCATAGAGGATTGCCAACTTATCCAAGGTTGTTTATCGAAGGCGTTACCGACGATGTTAACTATATGGAAGAGGTGTGGAAGTCCACTAAGGACCTTTTGACTATCGGTTGTGATTGTAGCGAATAGGCATCCATGAAGCTTCGGCATCGATGTCACGATGTCGCATCAACTAGTTGGTCTCTGACGAAGGGAAGCTATCTTTTGGGCATGCGATCAAGGTGTGTTAGTCGATGCATTCTCCGAGCGTTGGCCTTGACTAACACTACGTTAGCCAACCGGGTGGGGTAGTAGACTTCTCGAATGAACTTGACTTCCGAAGTTTGGTGATTTCTTGTTCTATGACACGCAATCGTTGAGCGAAGGTTCTTTTCTTCGTATCAGGCTTGTAGGTTGAGTCAACTTTGAGGGAGTGCGTAATGACTTGATGCGAGAATATCGATGCGCTCCGGGCAAAGATATCTTGATTTTTCGAGAAAATCTATTACGATTTATCGAGGCAACGATCCCACCTTCACCTTTCGCGATGGATCAACTTAGAGATAGGAAGACAAATTACATCTTCAATGGAGAAGCCCTTTGAGGCATCCTCATCGTGTCGAAGTTCTCGATGTTGAGGTTCTTGGCGTAAATGGGCTTGCTTGATATAACGCGCTTGTGCTATCTGATTCCCACTTACCATGCGATGCCGGTGTGTGGAATTTCATCTTGAGGTGAGCAGGATGTGATTGCGCCGAATATAGGCGGAGGTCTCCCAAATATTGCATTGTACGGACTCGGACTTGACTACAATAAATTGTATCAAGTGGGTTGCGTGTCGTTCTCAAGAGTTACGGGAAGGCGATTGTCCCTTCCACTAATCTGTCGATTATCAAATCCATGATTGGGACGGCCGGGTTGAAGCTTCTCTCTTTCTATACCCATCTTGGGAAAGTGGAGTAAAAAGAACATCAACCGAACTGTCGATCAATATCCTTTTAATATTGAAGCATGGATCACCGACCCTGCGATGAGGGATCTTGATGTGGGATGCAAAGCCCCTAGATCTAAATCATCAAAGGTGATAGAATGGTCAACCGAGACTTCTTGACTCACGGCTCTTGAAGGCAATGAATATTTGGCTGAATAACACGGCCTCCTGCAATTGTTCTATCTCTCCGAGCGGTTCCTTGGTTGCCCCAGCATTTCTTTGAAGCGGGTTGGTTTTGTATAAAGCGGCCTGATACCCACGGCGTATAGTCTTTCAATCTCCTCCTTGATTGGTGGCACTCATTTTGCGGTGAAAGTGGCAGAATTTCTCTTGATTTCCAATTCCAGGCTTTAAAGGTCGCGGCCACTTGACGCCATCCTCTTCCTGAATAGCGATGGATGTTCGCATGGCGTGTTGAGCCGTATATTTCCTCTACGAGTCATCGAGGTCGAGGAGGTTTTGGGGAGGTTCTTTCTCTTCTTTTCGAGATGTTTGAACATCATCTTTGGGAACCTTCTTCGCTGCTTGGTGGTTGTGCCGATGAGCGATAGCTTCGGCGGAGATTTGTGCCTCTATTCGGTGGACAGGTGAATGGGTCTCCGCATTAATGATGAATAGAAGTATCTGGCGGAGTCCTCAGAAGCTCAAAGTTACGGATCTACTCACGGTATCTGAGCTTGAGAGGAGAACCTCTGGAAGTATTCTTTGAGGACTCTCCATCGTTGGCGGATTAGGAGATGTGATGAATCCGATGATTCTCTTGTTAGCGAGCTGATTCACAAAATCTGGCGAGCTCTCCAAATGATCGGACGGACCCTTAGTGAATAGAACCAATCTGAGCACGTCCTTTGAGAGTCGGGAATACGACCTGAGCGAGTCATTTACAGGCGAATGTGCATGATCGTTGAAAGTGATCGATATATCGTCTGGATCGGTTTTGCCATCGTAAGGGTCCATCTTTGGGAAGCTTGAATCTCGTCGAATCGGGTATTGCGAGATGATCTCGGTGGCGGGGCGAGTTTTGGAAGAAGCGGCGGAGAATGGATCGATTGTTCGGGAACTCTTCTGCACCGTTCGTAGTTCGCATTATAAGGTGGCGTGGAGTTTCCGTCTGAGCCATTCGTGTGGGGTGAGTAAGACTGGCGGTATCCGGAAGTTCGACATGGATGTGGTGCCAAGGGTTCTCTACTTGTTGATCCGGCATTCCGGGTAATCATTCTCGGGAAGAAAATCGGATTATCTTTGAGGGCGTGGAACTGTGGCTCTTCCGTGTTGGAAGCGTTTCTTGGTCCTCTCGCGAGTCGAAGAATTTCGTTCGAATCCTCCATCCTTGAACACGATCTTCCAAAGAGGGGCACGGACCCTCACCAGGTAAGTCGTTATGTAGAAGTGTTGGAGACTTGTCTTGATCCCGAGAATGAGGCGTTGGGCGCAAATCCGTTACCAACCATAGTGGAGATATAGCAATGGGAACTGTTGTTCCCGCTGTGGCATGCTTGTTGTATGTTGGATAATTTTTGGGCTACGACGAAGATCTCGCATCTACCGGAATAAAATTCTCTAGCACGCAACAAATATATATTTATTTTTGTTTATAAATTTAAATATTGACTCAATTGTTCTTTTTTATTGATGAATATATTTATTTGTTATTTAACACAAGAGACTCAAGAAAATAAATAATAAATATTTATTTAATGATTACTAAATTTTTTTTTTATAATTTTTATATAATTCATACACTTTAAAATTTATGTATATTATTATATGTATATATATAAGATGAAAATAGTAAATAGATGGATGGGCAGGTAGACTAAAAGAAGATAAATTTTAAAATGGATTACCGTTTTGTATCTAATTAAGGTTATATTATTATAAGTTTATTTTTTAGAAATCAATCATAGTTATATTTAGCTATTAATTTTTTTGACTATTTTTTAGAAAGTTTTTGTGTAATACATCTTAACCTATTGGTTGAGAGCTTTAACTTTCAACTAAGAGTTCTTAGGTTCAAATCCTTGCACACATGTTGTGTGTGTGAGTTTATAATTAAATTAGCTTAAATGTCTAGAAAAAAGTTATTTTTGAAAATCAAATTTATTAAACTATGATGATTATTAAAAATTATTGTTTAAATTTTTTCAAAGAAAAAAAATATTTATAATAGGTTTTCAAAAAATTACTTTTCTCATAATATTTTTATAATCAGTTTTACAAAAAAAAATAAATTATATCTGCCTCGAATAGATCCTAAATAATAGGGGTTTGATAGAATTTATATTTTTAAAAAAAAAAAAACAAAAAGTGGTCGGAAAATGCGTTTTCAGAAGCACTGGAATTTTCTGAAAAACGCTACTTATTTTAGCGGATTTTGGAAAACGCAGTTGGAAAACGCTAACTGCGTTTTCCTAATAATACTACAGTCCCCACAAATCACTAAAAAAAGCAACAATGAAGCATTTACTAAAAAAGGAGCATTTTTAAGTGACATTAACAAAATCAAATTTTAATATAGAAAGAAGCAAAAATGAAATTCTTTATCGCGTTTTTAATAATTTTGGAGAAAACACATAAAAACTTGAATTGATTATACATTTTTTGATTTAAAAAATACATATTAATAAGTTATTTCATTCTAGATTTGACAGTATTTCATTTCTTAAAATAACTTTTAAATATTTTTAATTATTTTGAAAACTTTAGTTACATAATATAGTAATTGAATAACTATGAGTTTAATTATATATAAATATGATTAATTTTTACATAATTGATATTATAATGAAAATTAATAAAATTTGACATGAGTATGCTTAGAGAAGGACTATATATAACTTTCAAAATATAAACTATAAATCATATTAAAATTATATTAACATAAAAAAAATTTACAAAAAAAATTAAAATAATATGGGAAATTATTAATTCAAGCTAGAAATAATTCATGAACTACTTTTAATTTAACATATAATTTATTAAATTATTTAATTTAAATTATTATTAATAAACAATTATTCTTGTTATCAAATCCTATATTTAAAATCAATTAAATTATTTGATAAAAAAATTATTTTATATAATATTTAATATATTTAAATATTAAAAATTTTATTATTATTTATTATAATACTAATTATATATTGATTAATCAAATTTATATATAATTAACATCATTATTATTCGATTAATATATTATTTAATTAAAAGTTTTTAAATGTTACATTTTTATAGAAATCCAAAATTATTTTGTGTTTTCTTCAAGTTATTAAAAACTTGATAAAGAATTTTATTTTTGCTTCTTTTTTATATATATATTATTACTTATAAAAACTTTTTATTCTTATTATTATTATTATTATTAGATATGAGAGAATTTAATAACTCAGACGCACTAAAAATTTAAATCTAAAAATTCTTTGTTGAAAGATAAAATTTTTAACTATTAATTAAGATGACTAACACAAAATCAAGTAATTTCTTATTTTCTCTGGCTGTCCTTTTTTTATATATTTTATTATTATTATTTTATATATATATATATATATATATATATATATATATATATATATATATATATATATATATATATATATATATATTTTGAGGTCTTGTTGGGACTGTAACATTATTAGGAAAACGCTGAGGCAGTTAGCATTTTCCAGAAAATTCCATTTTTCTGAGAAGGCGTTTTTCAGCCATGTTATTTAAAAATTGGATCAGATATAGAATAAAAAATATATAAAAATTTAAAATTTAAAGATCAAATTGAGGTTAAATTAGAAGTTGAACTGAATGATATAATAAATATTAAAATGATAAAATATGTGCACCTTGAGAGAAATAAATTATAAAATATAAATTATATATAAAAAATCTTCTACAATTTTAAAATTAAATACATTAATATATAAATACTAACATTTTTTATAACCATGATAATTCTTGGAGCTTCAAGAAATTGCTTGTCTAAAAAGGAGTTAAAATTAAATTAAAATTAATAATTTGGTATGAGCTACATAAAATATAAAAAATATAAATTAAATTAATTACAAAAAAAATATTATAAATTATGATGAAGAACACTTAATAATAAGAACTAATAAATAACAAGTCATAACAAAATTTAGACATTCATAAGTCAACAAAAATGATATATGATATATTATTAATTTATGTATTCTTTAGTTAAAAATTTCCTCTAAAAATTAAAACATCAAACACATTAAAATTTATTTCTAAAATAAGTTCAAAAGAAATAGACTTTAATCAAATATATTAAAATTTATCTCTAAATCTTTGTCTCTTCAGATCTCAAAACCGCATCCCCAAAATTTACCATCCATCCAAAAAACTTCTAAAATATCTATATATATATGCATTAATTTATTTCATTCATTGTAATTTCATTATACTTACAAATCACATATATAAAATATTTATATTCACCTTTATAATCAATATAAGTATAATTTAATTAACTTACTATTATTAGCCTATTATTATATTTTACTCTTCAATAATAAATAAGCATCATCTTTTCATTCTTCAAATTATTATAATTTAATTCGAGTCATTCTTCAATTATCCAAAAAATTATCTCAATATTTGAATAATCCAATGCATCATAATTTTTTAAAGATGAAACATATCAAATAAACATAAAATTTTAGATAAGTATTAAGTTAAGAACAATAACATAATAATAGAAGAATTTTTTTTAAAGAAAGCATACATATTCCTCAAATTAAGATTGACATGAAAGATCATTTTTTATTGTTTCAAATTATTTCTTTGTATTATTGAAAAATTTCTTTCCTTTTGGCTTAAAATTTTTTGTAAATTAGACAAAACATCTTTCACCATTCATCTGCATATGAAATTTTGATTAACTTCAAAAATATAAAATATGTCAAAGAGATAGTGAGAAACTAAAAAAATAAATGAAATTATGGAAAACTCACTAACCAGGTTGTATTTCTTTGGTCATAGTGAGTGCAATCGACTTCCTAAAATTTTATAAATTATCATAATATATTCTAACTTCATTCGGCTTAAGACATATATCATTTTTTCTAATAAGTTCAATTAATATTTGTATTACTTCATATTTTTGACAATAATTTTATTGATCATATTAAAAATGTGGATTCAAAAAATATGCAGCTGAGTTGATACCTTAATGGAGTTGTTCATCTAATATATTCTTAATAATATAAGTATATGACTTATACAATCTTTTAACACCTTTAAACATTCCTTTAAGTACTTTTTTGGCTCTATACATGTTATCATAACATAAACTAAGAGATGGCTTTTCATTTGAATTTTTAATAATCTTATTAGTGGTCCTATTATTTTTAACATGATTAAACAATCACTCCAAAAATTTGTTATCCATAATAATAGAAGTTACTTCTTTTCCTTTAGCAATTTTTATTAACTTTGAATCCACATAATGTTTACTTATAGCAAGAGCTTGCAAATCATGTTTATGATCATAAACACTTTTTAAAGTAATAAAGGTTGTCACAAAATGAGTAACTCGTGAACGTACTATTTTAGTCCACCCTTGCCTTTTCCTCAACCAAGACAATAAGAAAACATAATTATAAACTAATACTGTTATCTTTGATGCCTTCTTAGAAAGCTCTACTATTATCATATATTTATCATAGAATCTTTCAGTAATTCAATAAATGTTATAAATCTCAAAATCTTATAATTTCTTGCGTTATTATTTATAATATTTTTTTTTTGAATATATCCACTCAACTACTTTAATAAATAAAGAACAAAGAGTTGTAGCATCTTTCTTAATATCAAAAGCATCAACAGATTTTAAAAAAGATACCCCTCATTGACAATAAATTAAAAAGTTAATCAGTGTTTTATTTCTAACATTTGTCTACTCATCAGCCATTAAAGTGGACCCTATTTCCTCACACCAAAGCTTATAAGATTCAACCAGAAGTTTATACTTTTTACAATCATTTAATAGATTAACTCTCATTCTATGATATGATGAAAGTTCATAACTCGATCCAATAACAACTATTACATCTATAGCTTTCCGAACAAATGATGAAATTAAAGCACTGAATGAAATACAACTATCAAAAAACCATCTAGCAAGGGCCATGTCAGCTCTGTATACTTCTTCTTTAGATGCCAAAATACTTTTTAGAGATGTTTGTGACCAAATTTTATTCTTGGAAAAAGTAAACATTAATTTCATCTATTTTTCTTTTTTCTTTTATGTAATCATTTATCATGTTCAGTTGATTACTGTGATTTGGATAGAGAAGAGCCTCTCTCTTCTTATATATGTCATAAGGATGCACACTCATCCTCTTGTGTTTTTTTTTTTTTTTTTTTTGAGATATTACTTTCAAATTTTCTTATAAAGCGAATATCATGTGAAACTTTGTTGCATGGAGTAATATTTCCCTTAACTCCTGCTAGATATTGTTTCATTTTATTTATGACTCCACCTTTTGTATATTAATCCACAATACAAATACTTATACAATATTTTTCTATTATGACTTCTAGATTCACTAAAATAATTATAAACCGGGTCTATTTTCTCACGAATATTATGGGAAGAAATGAAATTTTGACTTTTAGAAGACTCCATTCTAAAAATAAAAAGAAAATAAATGTACAAACTTAGCCATGGGATAGGAAGATATCTAAATAAATATTATATACAAGAGAATGAAAGTTTCATGTTCATTCACATCATTAACAAGAAAAATAAGTTAATCTTTCTCGTACAAGTTCATCCACCATGAATTTATAAACGATATATTAGTTAATATTTAATGCAAATTATATTAGTAAATTACGTCATTGTGCATAAAAAAAATACATCCTAAAAAATGTTTTCAAATAAATGTATGGACATACAATAAATTTATGAAAATTTAAAGAGATTTGAGATTACCCCCACAATAATTATAGAAGATGAATTGGTTCATCAAACTCGACATCAACTTATCATGGACCCATTCATATAAATCTAACAAAACGTTATACATAATAAAATTACTCCACTTAAAATTTTTTGAAGTTGTGTAAGAGACCAACATGTGCAAACAAAAACAAAGAACAAGTTCTTACTTTTTGCCATTCAAGGGATCCATGTGACATGAAAATTAAAAAAAAAATTTAAAAAAAGATAAAATTCAGAAAATGCTAAGGGGGTGTTTGGCAGATTTATGAGATTTAAATCGCAAATCCCAAACACGTTCTGGATTTACTAAATCCTTTAGCGGTAAATCCAAAGTTGCGGGATTCTGGATGATTAAATCACCGATTGGATTTAACGGATTTAGGATGGCAAATTGGCGATATGGGACTTGGAAGCTTCGAACTCCTTCTACCTACAGCTTCACGATCGCCCGCCATCTTTCAGTGACAGGCTATCTCGTGGACTTCTATACGTGTTCGCTATTCCGTTCTCTCTTTCTCTCTCTCAATGCCGCTTTGCTATCATCGATCGGGATAGATCATTTTCTTATTTACATTATGCGTTCTCTCTTCAATGCTTTGATCGAAGGGTTACCTTCATTTCACCGCTTCTCTTCCTCGATGGTTTCGAAAGGAGGAAGCGGAGCGAGGGGTTTCGGACGAGTTACCGTCTCCTCCCCTCCTAGCCAATATAATGTGGAAGAATGGCTTCATGATGATGCTTTGTTGATTTATATCTATTTATTGTTGTTATTATTATTTTGGTCTTGTTTAGAACTGATTTGGGATTCTGCTTAACTCGATTGATTCTTATCTTCTCAAATATGTGGAAGAATGGCTTCGCTTGAAGTTGGGAATGGCTTTCACACGGAAAAGGTTTAGTTAGAGAGGGTTTCTCTTGAGAGACTTAATTCTTCATTTCTTTCCTTTGATTCTTCTCCTTCTTCATGCAAACCGAAAGCCTACTCCATTGAAGATTGCTTTAATTAACTTGCATTTAATTTTCTTCTTGATGCTCATGCTAACCATCTTTTTCATTGAAAATAAATTTAGGTTTATTTATTCAGCCTTTTTTAATTTCCATTCTTTGGCTTAAAAAGATATAACTATCATGAGATTTTAATTGTGTAATCTCGATTGATTCTAATCCACCGAGGTTCCTCTCTTTGATTGTTATTCCTTTGTCTTTTACCTCAAAAACTCTATAAGGCTGTTTGGCTACCATTAGAATTTAATTCAAGTAAAATTCCAGAAAATCTTGTAACCGGATTAAATAAATCTGAAGGTTTTAAACTATTTTAATAATAAATGCTCATTTTATTAAGTTCTAGTGAACTTAGTGGCAATTATTTTCAAATATCATTTTTAAATGATTGAGAAAAGGAGGCACAGTGAAAAGTGTTTTAAATTTTTTGAATCCTACTTCCATTGGGATTTAGCAAAAATCGAGGAAAATATGACTTGAGAAGGTGGCGAATGTATGTGTTTAAAGGTTGGAAGATTTAGTCTAAATCGACTAAATCTTTCAACCAAACACCCCCTATAAGTTTTAATTTAGAAATAGGCCTTAAAGAAACATGATTGCGGCAGAACAATTAGGCATTTTTTTAAGAGGTGTTGCACATGCGCATAGTTACAGACAACTTTGTGAATTTTTTCAACATTCACTAGAAACAGTTAGTCGCTACTTCAATCAGGTGTTGCAAGCTATCGTATCATTATCCGATGAGTTCATCAACCTACCGCCAGCACAAGCTGATTGTCATTCATTTGTATTGGGTAATCCTCAATTCCATCCATTTTTCAATCGACGGAACACATATACTACCGTATCAATGATCATAACGATATCGTAATAGAAAAGCATCACTTCACAAAATGTCATGGCTGCTGTTTCATTTGATCGTCAATTTGTTTATCTAGCTTCTGGTTGGGAAGGATCCGTAGCAGATATGAGAGTTTTACGTTAGTCTATCGAGGCGGCTTTCGTTCCACAGGAAGTATTACTTAGTTGATGTGACGCCAATACGACAAATTTATTGCACTATTTAGGCTTTCGCTATCACCTAAGTGACTATCAGGTACAACTCGTAGATATGATACGAGTTGTTTAACCATCGCCATGCACAACTACGGAATATAGTGGAGAGAACTTTTGGGATTTGGAAAGAAAGATTTGAGGTCTTACTCACACGCGTGAATTTCCTTTAACCGCGTGTGACATTGTAATTGCATGCGGTCCTACACAATTTTTGGTTATCATGGAGATGACTACTACTTTAATATGTCTCAAAGTAAAATGCAACATGCGGACTTAGGAGAGGTGACCGTAGATGATGAAGACCACGACGCAACTATCATTAAAAGAGTTGGAGATGGTTGAGAATGAATACTACTACAATGTAAAACGGGTGAGAAAGTAGTTTTATACGTAAGAAAATATAATATTTTATTATATAGTTTTAATATAATTTTTTTGCATATACGGAATGAGTCATAACGTGTGAAATTTTGAAGAGTTGAAAATTCAATTGTATTATCGAAAAAAATTTTATTATATCCAAATAATGTAATGTTTATTTACTGAATTAAACATGATATCTTTTAAATAATGAATTTTAATTTTAATATTTTATTTTTTTAATTATTTATTTTATATTTTAAAATATTATTATTTAATTATAACATACTTAAATCTCATATAACTTACCAAACATCTTTTTTAGAGATTTAATAAATCCTACAAACACTTTTCGATGCACGGATTTACTAAATCCAGTTATACTAGATTTACTAAATCCTACTTGAAATAAATCCAATCCGTTGCCAAACACCCCCTAAGAATATCACCTTAAATCCTCTCTAGATGCTATCTCTTGATTCTCTCCAAGCATCCTCTTCTTACAAAGAAATAATCCATGGTTGTGACCACCAAGTAAGCAAGCCAAATGGCTGTAAATATGCGACCACCAAGCAACCGAAGAGGAGGAGAAGAAAAACAATGAATAGAGAATCGAGAAGATGGAGAAAATCGGCAAAGGGAGAAGGCAAAGTGGCGAACCAAAGTCCTAAGCAGCGACGGGGAGGAAAGGAGAAGCTATTAGTGTAGTAGAGACTCAGGCGATGGGGAGGAAAGGAGAAGGCAAAGTGGGGAGTCGGGAGTCGGGCAACAAAAAATTTGAGCTAGGGTTTTTAGTTTTAGAGTTAATACATAAAAGAGGGATTTACATACACACCATACAATTCTTATGTATTTATATATCTAACACTTAAAGTTAGATATTTACTTATCTAACACTTTTCTATGCTTAAAAAGGTACATTTCACTTTTAAAAAATGAATAAAATGAATAAAATGATATTTTTGATGTGATATTAAAGATTAGGATGTTATATATATAAAAATTGAAGTTTAAATGCTAGATATGTAAATACATAAGAATTATATGATATGTATATAAATCCCCCTACATAATATTATTTTTAATTAATTTAAACCTACGAAATACATTGGCCATTAGATTACAAATCGATGGCAAAGTGAAACTTCTGTATTAAATCTCAAAAGTAATTCGATTGCAGTCTAAATTAGCTTAAATCAAATATTTGAATTATAATTAAAAATTTCAAAATATTAATTAATAGGTCAAACAATCTCTGAATTTAGTATGCTAATAAGTGAATCAAATAGCTCAATGAAAAAAATCCAACAAATTTAAAATCACTTAAATTTAAAATTATTAAAATAATTAAATATTACAAAATTATTTTATATAATGTTTAAATTTTTTTAAAATATTTTTTATCAAAATATTGTGATTTAATTTTATATAATGCATATATACATAATTTTATGTGCAGATTAGAGAATATATAACTATATAGTATGAGTATATAATTGTTTATTTATTGTATTATTAAGTCAAATAAAAATATAGTGAGTATTATATATTGCAGTTATTGCAAAGTTATAAGTTTTTCTTTTTCGGATTAGGGTTTAGGGATCAATATAGAGCTCAGATTAGTTGAATACTTAATTCAAGAATATATAATGACTAATAAAAAAAATTACATTTGATGAATTTTCTTTTAAATTTCTCATACAAGTTATATAACAGAAATATAATGTTTCAACATAAAATTTACAATAGTGATATTAAAATAACTTCACATTTATATTAATTTATGTATAAAATATTTTTCATTCTATTAAATATGGTTATTCACATATTATATATTCTATTATCATCATAATTTTGTTGCAAATTCATCTCAAATATAGTGCATTTTCTCAAATTTGTTGCAAATCTAAATGCCTCTTGAATTTAGTCACACAAAAGGTTGCAAATACATTCTAATATCATCGTGAATGTGAAGATCTATCCAAAAAAAATTAAAAAATCACAAATTTGTGACAATATGAAATGAAATAAATCCTTATATTTTAAAATTGCAGTCCAATTATCCAACTATAGCACACAATTAGTAGTCTCACAATTTACAAATGCTCATAATTTTATGATCATAAAATAAGAAAAATTATTACGTGCAGAATCCGAGTGTAGAAAGCTACATCCGAACTCCAATAATATAACATCAAGTGACACTCAACTAATACATAGCTCTTATATATTTACTGAAAAGTATTATGTATTGACTATAAACAAGGGCAGACCTGCCCTTACTCGAGGGTGGGCAATTGCCCAAAAAAAAAAAAAAATCTTGTGAGGATATTTTAGTAAATTTGCTTTAAACTCCCCTACCCCAAAATAAACCCTCAACGGCCCGAGCGAAAATTCGCCTCTTCAAAAATACGAAGACGCAACTATCCGCCGATCTCCCCTCACTCGCACTCGCACTTTGCCCACCCTCAGGAGTGGATATTCCCCCTCATTTTCGATCGTCGATGCCGTCCCGCCATCCCGCCGGTCCGCCGGTCCACTTCCACCGAACCAACTTACAGATTCCTTCCTATTTAGGTTGGTTTTATTGAACTCTTAGTTTGTGAAAACGAAGTTTTCTCTTTGTTTTGAGTGCAAATTTTATTTTATTTTTAGTTATTTGTGTGGTTATTTCATAGTCTCCTTTGAATGAAAAGAATTTTAGGCATTTTCTCAACAAAAAAAAAAGATAGAATCTTAATTTTCAAATTTATTTTGTTAGTTTATTTTAGTTTGGCTTTGGACGTGAGGTGCCAAAGTTATTAATTTCTAGTTTCCATCTTGATTATTTTGTTTGTGAATTGAGAAGTTTTTTTTTGACTCAACCTCCTAAATATTGAGCCAAGGTTGTCTCGGATCCTTACCTTGGGTTTGGCCGCTTGGAATATCATGCTGGTTTGACTGGTGGCATTTGTTGGAATGTTGGTTCTTTTCTTGAATATGGATGAACCAATGTATCTTTTTAAATATGGTTTGCTTGGGTTCGTGATCACTAGCTATTGGACTTGGTTTAACCCATAGGCCTGTTGAACTAGGAGAGTCCTGTTAGAGCTTGTTGTATGGAATTTCATTGTCGCTTGGTCTTCCGCTTGTATGTCAACATGCTTAGCTAAAGATGGTTGTGCATGCCTTACTTCTGAACTTGTTTTACTAGCACAAAGTCTTGTTTGGTCTTTTGACTTGTTGAACATGGTGGAAATATCTTAAGCTTTGCTGTTAGAGCTTTTAAACTTTCATTTTATTTTATGACTTGGCCTTTGAGCTTGTTAGGTCATGGGGCTGTCCTTTGCTCAACCACTAGGGTTTGTTAAGACATTATGTTTTCATGTTTTGTGACCTATTTTCCTTTGGGCTTGATAAGTTTGTGAGAGTAGAGCATATATATAATACTTTTTAAAATATTAGCTATATTTATTCGTGGCATAGGTCTTGCACTGTTTATATTGATGAGCTGACATACACGTCTTTTGTATGACTTTTTTGATAAAGAGAGCTTCCCAATTTAACTCTAATTTTTCATTACATAATAATGGAGAATCATGGGTATTTGATGTATGAAGTCCAATTCTCTTTGAAATTCTTGAGATAGATCATGCATAATGAGATATAACCATTTTTGTTATGCAATGCATTTAATTTTGTTGATACTAGAGTTGAATTTCATCTAGAGACGTGTTATGCCTAAAGTTTCATTTCTGTGATCATCTTCTTTTCAATATCCAATTTCATTCTCCTTTGAGATTATTTAACAAATGCCACGGAATTGATGACTTTTGTGATTATCTAGGCCAAGTCTAACACATATTACAAGAAAAGTAGTCCCTTAAATTTGTGTATTAATCATTAGATTAGGGCATTCAAAGTTATTTTTATCACATGTATTAATCATTAATTATATGCTTTATGCAGTGATATTGAAGGATTACTATTCAATAATATTTTTCGCAACATTCTTCTCACCAATTAAGGAATAGATTTTAATTTTAAACATGAAGGTGTGCCTTTTTTTTAAGATATTATTGGTTTAATTTTATTTTAAAAGGCGGTGTTTTAAATATTATTGGTTTAATTTTATTTTAAAAAGGCCAAAGGTGTGTCGTTATTCTTGAGATATTATGAATTTGTTTTGAAAAGGTTGAAAGTGTATCATTATTTATTGATTTATTTATATTTGCATTCTACTATCATATTTAGGATTTTTTAAATGGATTGTTATTTAAAGAAAAAAAGAACGAGTTGATCTTGATATCGATAATCTTCCTACGATCTTCTCACGATTTAGAGTTATGATGTTAATGAGAGATAATGTAGAGCATATTTGGTAAAAGGCCACATCAACCCAAAAGTCATAATTTTCCTCAACAATGATAGTAATATGCACATATTTAATTCAAAGTGGTTTGAGGAATATCCATCTTGTTTAGAATATAAAGAGAAAGATATCGCATATTATATATTTATTTAAGCCTCAAGAACAAGTTACTATAAATCAAGGAGGTGGAGATTCATTTATCGAGAAGAATTTAAAATTAAAAAAAGAAAAGTTCTTACACGTTGGTGAACACAATAGTTCATAATGTGGCAAGACAAAAATGTGAAAAATCTAATGAAGCCTCAAACACAAAGTATCTCTACTGTGGTTGACTAAAGATGAGAGAACAAAAAAAATATAGGATAATGTTGACAAATGATAATTGTGTTAGATTTCTTTTCATGACAAGAATTATTCCGTGGTCACGATGAATCTTTTAATTGTTAACCAAGAAAATTATTTAGAATTATTCCATTTTCTTGCAGATCATAATGAAAAATTAAAAAAGTTATATTTGAAAATGCTAATACAAAATTACAATTGACTTCACCAAAGATACAAAAACAACTTTGTCAAGCTGCATCATCTGAGACTTTAGCTTCTATTATCAAAGATATCGGTGATTCTTACTTTTCTATTATTGTGGATGAAGCTCGTGATGCATCAACAAAGGAACAATTAACTATCGCTGTGAGATATGTTGATAAAAAGGTCAAGCTATGGAAAGATTTATTAGCATTAAATATGTTTTTTCAACAAGTACAATTGCACTCAAGACAACACTTGAAGCTAATCGCTAAACATTCATTGCTTGCATAGATACATATGATGATGACATCCAATATGCGAGGAATTTAATGGTTTGAAGCACTCATTCTTAATGATAATCCTCGACATTTTATGTTCATTGTTTTGCCTTCAAACTGTTTGGTGATTATAGCAAAAAAAATATTGGCAAGTGATCTTTTGAGATCACTTCAAGAATTTTAAACACAATTGAAAGTTCTTGTAAGAGAAGTGATATTTTAAAAACTATTCAACAAAAAGGTTATTTTACATCTCCAAAGTGGGATTTAATTAGGGCGTGGTTTGAATCAAGAACTAACCTACAACGAGCTTGTGACACTCGTTGGAGTTCACATTTTCATAGTTTAATTAGTCTTATGAAGATGTATGCTCTGAGATAGTAAAAGGATGGAGTACATGATTATCAATTAGTTTGTTTTAATCGGCAATGAGTTTTTTGATTTTGTATTTACTATGCATTTGATGATTGATATTTTAGGTATCACAAATGAATTATCACAATCTCTGCAAAGAAAAGACCAAGATATTGAAAATGCAATGAAATTAGTGCAGATATCCAAGCAACGACATAGATAATGAGAATAGTGGATGAGATTCTTATTACATGAAGTGTCTCTTTTTATATTGTTTTTTTTGAGATTGATATTCATATGAGTTCTACCTTTAAAACTCGGCCGACGAAGCTATACAAGGGAGGAAATGACACAAATTTGCATCACTATCGTTGAATTATTCTACATTGTAATTGATATGCAACTTGAACCGAATAATCGTTTTAAGCAAGCACAGAGTTACTTCTTTGTGTGACATGCTTAAACCCAAGTGATTCAATCTTTACTTTTGATAAGAAAAAACTTATTCGACTTGCGAGTTATATTCTCTGATTTTTCTCGCTTGAGCTCATTAAAACATCTTTTCCACTTATATTATCGATGTAGTAGTGATGATTTCATCTTTAAATAGTATTGTTGATCTTGCAATAAGACATGGAATGATGTATCCTTTAATTTATAAACTTATTATTTTGGCACTAACTTTATGCCACTACCATGAGAGAGCATTTACAATAAAGATTGTTAAACATCGATAGAAGAATGAGTGGCTCAACGATTGCCTTATATATATCGAGAAGTATTTGAATTGATTTCATGAATCTATCATACAATATTATCAGACAATGCAAAATAGATTAAGAAGTTTGTAAATATTTTTATTAGATTGATGATAATGTAATACAATTCATCATTTTGATTTATTCATTATTAAATTCACATTTTTTTTAAATTATTTTTTGCCCACCCTGAAAATAAAGGTCGGTTCCACCCTGACTATAAACAAAGGCGGAACAAGCCGCTTTTCTCATGAGGGGCAGATTTATCATTTAAATAATTAATTTAAAAAATTGAATGAAAATAGATAATTAAAATGAGAGTTTTATATTTCATCATCATCAATAAATAGAGCAACGATTATAAGCTTTTCAATCTATTTTGTATTGATTGATAATTTTGTATAATAATTTCATTTTGGAATCAAGTCAAATATTTCTTTCTCAATATAAGGAAAAGGGCAATCATTGAGTCAATCATCATTCGTTTGCCTACACAATCAATGCTTGATAATTTTCATTGTAGAAAATGTCCTCTATTATAGAAGAACCGATAAAAGTCCAAATCAGAACTAAAGGATACACAATCTTTTTTTTGTTTCACAAGTTTAAAGATCGAATGTCTCTCAAAGATGAAAAATCATTATTATTACACATATTGATGATGTAAGTGGATAGTTGATACCTAAGAATCATAAATTCAACTATAGAAAAATCTCTACGATATAACTCATCAAAACGAACTAGTTTCTCTTTATCAAAAGTAGAGAATGAATCACTTGAATTTAAGCATGTTATATAAAGAAATAATTCAATACTTGCTTCAAAGAAATGACTATTCAATTCTTAAAGTTGCATATCAACTGCAGTATAGAATAACTCAACACAATAATGATGTAAATTTATTATGTCATCACCACTTCGTATATATCGTCAACGAGTGTTGAAGATATAATTCATATCTGGAACATCAATGTAAAAAATATTACAAAAATGAGACAATTCAACTAATAAAGATTATCATCCTTTATCCCTCATTATTTGTAACATTTGCTTGGATATTTATATCAATTTCATTGCATTCTCAACTGTTGTTGTCGACATAATCCTATATTCTTTTTTATTTTTTTCACCCGTAATTAATCACTTAGTTTGAACACTTTATAAATTCATTAGATTCTTACATTTTTGTCTTGTTTTATTATGAGCACTAGTATTCATAATATGAGCTAATATATATATATATATATATATATATATATATATATTTGAACTCTTAAATCCTTCACCAACAAATGAATCTCCACCCCGCTTAACTAGCACTAATTTGTTCTTGTGGCTTAAATAAATAGCAATATAAACAATATCTATCTTTTGAATGTTATACATAGCATTTAGATATTCCTCAAAATCATTTTGCACTAAATCTTAGCTCACATTTTATCACTATTTGGATAATTATAATTTTTTTGATGTTATATTCACCAAAATTCTTCATTTTTATTTCTATCATTAACATCATATTAAATAAGATCATTAAAAGATTGTTAATGTCCATATCAACTCGTTTTCTTTTTTCAAATAACGATCCATTTATTAAATCTAAATAAAAAAAAAATCTTATACTAATGAAAATAATTTGATTTCTTAATTAAATATCTATGATATAAATAATGAAGATATCAAAAAAATTAGACAAATAAATGAATGATATATAAAATATATACACCATTTTAAACAATAAAAACAAACAAAGATACACTTTTGACCTTTTTAAAATCAAAGGCACACTTTCAACCAATTTTTTAAAAACAAAAATAAATTATCAACAATTTCTTAAAACATAAAGACACACTTTCGACCTATTTTTAAAAACAAAAATAAATCATCAATAATTTCTTAAAAGTCACACATTCCGCCAATTTTTAAAAACTAAAACAAAACATTAAAAATTTCTTAAAAAGTAAAGACACTTTCAATCTTCATCTTTTTTTTTTTAAAAGAAGGCACTTTCAACCTTTTTTTAACAAAAGAATATTCACATATCTTAACCAATTATGAAAAATATTCCACCGAAAAATATTTTTGAATACTCTGATCCTCTGAGTTCACCTGATATGAAACATAGAAGTAATAAAAAAACACATATATTCTAAAGAAGTTAACAAAACAGAAAACATTACTAAACTAAGAGAATTATACATAAAAGAAAAATTAACAAAAAACGAATAAATCTTTTTGAGTTTAATTCAAAAGTTTTCTCAAATAGATGTTATAGCAATTAGAACATATGATATTCATGTAACATTTAGTAAATCATTTTGTAGATATGAGGGCAACTGACCCTTTTTTGCGCAGGAGTAAGGGTTAGAAATACTGAGATGAAAACAGTGGAAATTGTAGACTGTTAAGTTTGAGATGGGACAAAATCCAATTTCTATATAAAATATAAGTAGTTTTTAATTTTTATAGTACCTCAATATATAATTTTGTTGTGTTTCTGATTTTTACTATTTTGAGGTGCTTGTTTTTAGCAATCATTTCCTTATATCTTCCCTTGTACATATAACTCTTTCAAAACTCTTTCAATTCATGATTTGAAAATATTAAGTTGGTAAATATAAATATCAAATTTTAGGTATTAGATATGTAAATACATAACAATTGTGTAGTATATATATATATATATATATATATATATATATATATATATATATATATATATATAAACTTTGGTGCCTTCCCTTTGAAAGTGTCATGGGAAATTCATTATTTTCTGTTATTATTGATTCGGGCTTTTATGATATTAATTTCTTAGTAAATTGTGAACGGCCGATTATATTCTTCCTTCTTATGGTAAATAATGCTTCAAAATCAGTTCTTTGATGCTACTATTTTTTTCCTAGCCTTTCTCTTAGGTTTCTTAGTAGTAAAAATAATAAATATTGTAGTTTATGAATGGATTGTTGTTTCTTTGCACATAAAAATCTAAATTTTTTATTTGCTAATTTCTCACCAAATTTTTTAATTGGATGTGGTTTTCAAATTTTAATTTATATATTTTGTATTATTCTATTATATTTGATACTTGATTACATACCATGGTATGTTTCTTCATTGTTAGCTAAAGCATACACTTCTGGTTTGGGACCTGGAAACTATGACGTTGAAGGTTTCTCTTACACTCTGTGCGGATCTATCTTTGTATCTTGCCTTGAACTCAACAAAATTATATGTCCTTGAACACGACATTAGAAGATAGGCAAATCAATAAACTCTAAATGATCATCAATAGTTTGCATTACACCAAGGAGATAAAAGTATAAAACTGAGAATAGTGTGTGGAAGAACTCAAAAAGCTAGCAAGAAGAGAAAGGGCCAAAGGGGGCTGTCGGCAGGAGGTTTGTGTGGCAAAATGAAGGAGAATCACTAAAATTTAAGACAAAACGAAGGAGAGACCAGGGATCTTCCATTACCTTGGGGTTTAGTGAGGTAAACCGGCAACGTCGATCCTCGACTATTCTTCTGAGTTCGGTTGTCTCGGGCCTCTCGGTGGCGTCTTCAGTTCGGCTTGTGGGCTGCCGAGCGTCGAGAAGCAGCGAGCTGAGCTGTCGAGGTGCGAGGCGAAGCGGCGAAGCGGCGAAGCGGCGAAGCGGCGAAGCGGCGAAGCGGCGAAGCGGTGAAGCAATGAAGCGAAGGGGGCTTAGGGGCAAAACGGTTCAGCAGGGTTTTGTTGGGAAAAAATCCGTAAATATTTCAGGTGGGTCTGCCTCTTGCTATAAATATTATCTATTAATATTATATTAATTACATAATAATAATAATATACACATTTTACATTCAATACATAATAAATTATATATTAATTAAGTTTTATATAATCTTATATTATTGAAATCTGAACATAAAATCACATAATAATCTCTCATAAAATAAATGTGGACAAAATTTGATAAGCATTAGAGATACAAATGGACAAATAAGAATATTTATAAATAGATAAATCACATTCTTATTATGCACACAAATAAATTATAATTCATAAGTGATATGATCCTGAAAATTCCTCTCCAAGACGAATCACGAAAGCAAGCCGACGAATCAAACTCATCAAGACTTAAAATATCATTGAAAACTTTGAGACATCGTTAAATTCCTAAGCTCTCAAATATGGAGTGTTTATATAAATCGATGCCTCGACGATGGTCCAACAAGCTAAAGATCTTACAATTCAACTTCATTTGAGCATTCAAATACACAAAATACATCATATGATCAGAGAATCATCATGAGTCCCATGGAGAGGAGTGGTTCGATTTTGCATATATTTACGTAGACGCCACTCCTCCAATCCCCTCATTCCTCATATGAGAGCCCAAGCTAGAGAGAGAGAGAGCTCTAAAGATCCTCCAAGCACATCGCACCACCACGGCCATCAACCACCGCATCGCCGCCGTACCGCCGCTGATCTCGCCACCGCCGACCATCGCTGCCGGTTATCATCAGACCACTCATCGCTTCATATCATCATCAACATCGTGCCAACATCATCCACATAAGTGTGTCCCTTTCATATATTATTCGTAATCCCGATCGAAAGATCTTGTACTAAATAGATACATAGGAAGCTTTTTGGCCAGTGGTTTTTCCCTTTTGAGGTTTTCCACGTAAAATTGAGTTTTATTGTTCACTCTTTAAATACTGGTGTCTGGATTTCACAACCTAAGGCTAAAACTTTTACTCTACCGCAATCACAAGACGTTGTGGCGCCATGGAAGAGAACCCTTCAATCACAATTGTGAACACCTCGTTATGGCCATAACACTTAACAGACCTCTCGCTCCAACTCCCGCCACTCAAAATCAATCTCAACCAAGCGCCAACCTTCCTCACTTCCCGATAGACGTGACTCGCTGAAGGCGGGTAAATCTCTTTAGAAGATCGTGTGCCGAATGGAAGAGTCTTAAAATGAGATGATCCGACGCGAGGAACACAACCACTACCAAAACACATCTCCCCAAGATCGATCAGGGGAGGTCAAAATGCTAATTTCCTTGATAAGTTCCTCCGCATGTGATGCCGATCTCTCGACACCGCTAGTTCTACTCATCCATCACGCAGCTCAACCGAGCTAATCCACCAATATTCCGGTAGCTTGATACATTCTCATCCTGTCAATTCACTGTTATAATGCAATTATAACGCTTAATACAAGAGAAATTTCACCTCCAAGATAGAAATCATCTTCCCTCACCGCTGATGAGGAATCTCACCTTTAAGTTATTCTTCAACATCTATTCCCGGGGTTTCAAGCTTCAACATTGATTCCTATGATGGGCGACCACCCACATGAACACATCGACATTACAGACTATCATGCATATCCAACGAGCTCGACACACCGCTTTGTCTTTCCAAGCCCTCGGGACAAGCGCATTTCTGGTTCTACTCCCTTCCAAGGGAATCCATCCATACCTTTGACGAACTCGCCAAGATTTTTATAGAACTGTTCATTGCAAATCATAGGATCATTAAAGATTCCTCCCATCTCTCTAGCATTCGTCAAAACGAGGGTGAATCACTTAAGGATACTTTCAGAGGTTCTCCTTAGAAGCTCGCCAAATACCCGAGTGTAATCGAACTATTAAGAGGAGTTTTCCTTGAGGACTCCGTCGTCCTTTTACTCATTAATAGACACGTCCGCCATATGCCGACTTGGTTCATCGTGAAGCACAAATCTCGCCGATGAGGCTATTATACCCATCGCAAATAATTTGAGCAATCTACGTGAAAATATAAAAGCCCCAGAGAATGCAATCACCCTATCAAAAGAAGCAAAGGCGCGTGATCTCCTCCACACCCCCCCATATCACGTGAACCACCAAAAAAGGAAGACACGCAAACACATCTCGTTAACCTCCTAATGGCTATTCGAGATGAAGAAAATATCAAGGCGCATCCATCAAAACCAAATTCGTGAAATCGGAGCAATATTGTCACTTCTATCGAAGTCGTGGACATACTACTGAGGCATGTAAACAACTCAAAGAAAAAATTGAGAGGCTCATTCAGCAAAGATATCTACGTCAATTTGTGAAGAATCAATCGACTCAAATAAATATACCTCCAACTGGGGGGCAACCAGGACAATCATCACAGAAATAACAAAATAATCATCAAACAAATTGGAGAAAAAACAATCGCAGAGGACCAATACTATCTAATCAAGTTCTCATTACCATCTCAAGAGCCGAGTTAAAGAAGTCTCGCATCGATCATTCCATCACTTTTAATGACTCGACTTAAAATGAGTACATGTTCCTCATCAAGATCCACTTGTCATCGCCAGTGGACGCATGTAATGCTATAAGAGAATTTTGATTGACAATGAGTTCTTGATGTCTTATTTTACTACATTTCTTAACATGGGGTGGGAAAAGCTCCAACCGCAGGGCCATTACGGGTTGATAATCGCCTGCAAGTAGAGGGGACAATCACCCTTCTGTTGTCCTTGGTGAATTTCCCACAAGTACTCATTTAATCCAATTCATGGTGGTCAAGTCGATTCATATACGCTATCTTTGGAAGGCCCTCCAATCAATTTTGCAGCCACTTCAGATCTCATCTTAAGATGAAATTTCTAACCCCTGAGTTGGGGTGGTCTGTGAAAATCAACAGATAACACAATCATGTTATCTCAGATAAGCTCAACCACGCCCTTCTATGACCTTCAGCATCGAAGATTTTAATTTTCGAGATGAAGAAGTAAGTACCGAAAGCTTTGAAGACTTGCTCTTTGTTGCATTATCGATGACCAACCATTACAAGGTAAGTTGGATCTCTCTGCCTCGACAACAGGGAAAAATATATGACTTGCAAAAAAATCAAGAGACATCTTGGAGTATGATGGACATGCCGGTCGACCAATGTGATCATGCACTCCCTCAAGATCGATCATTCAAACCGATCATCCAAGAAGCTTTTGCATTTGACCTCCAAGCTATTGAGCAAGAAGTTAACAAGCTTCTAGAGGCGGGATTCATATGAGAGGTACATTACCCTACATGGCTAGCAAATATTGTCATGGTTAAGAAAACAAACAGAACATGGAGAATGTGTATTGATTACACTGACCTTAACAAGGCTTGCCCGAAAGATAGTTTTCCTCTTCCTCAAATTGATTAGTTAGTTTATGCTACGTCTGGACATCAAATGCTCAATTTTTTGGATGCTTACTCGTTACAAATAAAAATAAACCCAACGGATGAAGAAGCTATTTCAAACATATAAAGGTTTATATCTACCAAGTTATATCATTTGATTAAAAAATGTGCTACTATCAAAGCCTTATGAATAAGGTCTTTAAAGACCAAAGCCGCATACAATGGAGGTATATATGGATGACATGTTAGTGAAAAGCTTGAAGAATCACAACATATTTCGACTTAGAAATATGTTTTAACCTTCTTCGACGTTATAACATGACTCAACCCAACCAAATGTGCTTTTGGGGTTACGGAAAATTTCTTGGATTTATGGTAACCCATGGGATAGAGGCCAACCCCGAAAATCAAAGCTCTCAAAAAATATGACTCAAGAATATTAAGAAAGTTCAACATTTGAATGGATGAATTGCTGCGTTATCCCGCTTCTAGCCCGTTCTGGGGATAGATACTTGCTATTCTTTAAAATATTAAAGGGAGCTAATAATAATAATTTTCAATGGACTGATGAATGTCAGCTTTTGAGCAACTAAGGAGTATTTAGCATCTCCACCCCTACTATCCAAGCCTATTCAAGGAGAGATGTTATACTTATATCGCAGCCTCTTCCCACGCGATAAGCTCGCTTTTAGTGCGAGAAGAAAGTGGGATACAACACCAATTTATTATGTCAAGAAAATTCTCTCGATATAGAAAGTCGTTATCCACTTGCAATAAGGTGGCTCGCTTTAGTTTTCGAAAAATTCCCATACATCCAAGCTCACACTATCGGTGTTTATACTCATTTACCATTAAGAGCCATCCTACAGAAACTAGAAGCATCTGGGAGGTTAATCAAGTGGTCTGTAGAATTGAGAGAGTTTGATATAAATTTTCTACCTCGCCCTGCTATAAAGTCTCAAGTACTCGCAGACTTTATAGTGGAATGCACTACCCCAACTCAGGAGCCGCTACATGCCTTCGCTCCTCAATGGACCCTCTATGTTGATGGAGCTTCAGTACCGGGTCCGGTGCAATAATCTTACTTATTTCCCCAGAATACCTAGAGTATGGACTTCACTAAAATTTTCTGCAACTAATAATATGGTAATATGAGGCTCATACAGGTGGTTGAGACCATCGACCGTGAAGCTCAAGACTTAGATCCATTACCCGACTCTCAACTTGTCGCCTCCCAAGTTGAGGGAAACTTTAATACTCATAATCCTCATGACACAATACCTCCACTTGGTGAAGTCTCTTCTGCCCATTTCAAGACACATCAAATCATTCACATACGAGAGAAGAATACTGAGCCGACGCCTCGCTAAGCTTGCTTCATCTCGCTACTGGGATCTTTAAGAGAAGGCATGTTGAAGAAATACATTTTCAGTATCCAAGGGTCATGGGTAATTCAAGCAATAGATGAGATAAAGGAACATTCGTGGATGGACCCCATCCGCCTTTTTCTACAAGAAGGAACTCTTCCTCAAGACCCAACTTCTACTCTCTCAAGACAAGCTTCAAACTTTACTATTATCGAGGTGAACTATACAAACGAGCTTTCTCGGACCACCTCAAATGTCTCACCTTCGAGGCCGACACGATTAAGAGAGGTCCACTGGATATGTGGAGAACACTTGAGGAAGGGCGCTAGCCCTTTAAATTATAAGGCAAGGGTTCTATTGGCCTACGATGAAACAAGACGCCTTTGAGTTCACAAAAAATGTGCAAGTTGTCATTGCACTCTAACCTTCCTCACATCGCATACAGCTCTCATCCATTCAAAGCCCGTGGCCTTTTTTTTGATGGGGATTGATATCATGGGACCTTTTTCGATAGCATCAGGGCAACGAAAGTTCATTATTTTAGCCGTCGACTACTTCACTAAATGGGTGGAAGCCGAACTACTCGCTAAAATTACGGAGGCAAATGCTAAATAATTTGTTTGGAAAAATATAGTATGTCGATTCGGTCTTCCTGCAAAGATCATCACTGACAACGGAATGTAATTTACTGGAAAAGTCTTTACGTCCTTTTGCAAAGATCTTCACATTCATTCTTTACGGTTGTAGACATCCTCAAAACTGAAGCTATACAATACTCAAAGGAAACACGTCTCGAGAAGGTAGGGGTAATGGGTTGATGAGCAATGTTCTTTGGGCTTACCGCACTACATCAGCACGGTGAGACCGTATAACTTGTGTTTCGACACATTATACTACTATATCGAGTTCCAAGTCCAAGAGTTCAATTATTCGATCATGACGGTAATGAAGAAAAACTCGGACACGGACCTACTCCCAAACTCGTGACATGGCCTTGGTTGCTTCCTATCACCAAAGGGTAGCTCACTTCAAGAGTAAAACCTCATCCCATATCTGTCGGTGACTTGGTCCTATGAAGTCTCTAAGCTGCATGCAAAGACCCTCAACGCAATAAACTCTCACCTCTTTGGGATGGCCCATATGTGGGTATAACTATGGTGAAGCCAAGAACTTTCAAGCTCAAGGATTTATAGGGAAAAACTTTACCTCGAACTTGGAACACTGAGAATCTCCGAAAATATTATCAGTAATTCCTCGCATATTATTACTTTTATTTTATCTCGCTTATCATTTCCCTTCATGTAGCCAACCCACTTAGTGGGATAAAGACTTGTTGTTGTTGTTATCATTTTCTCTTAAAACTCATATCAGGTGTTAAAATCATGATTGTATCTTATCGAACTTATCGAGTAATGAACTTATAGCTTTCTTCTTACAAACTTGTTTCTTCTTCATTTAATCCTTGAAATATACAACTCGTTATATCTCAATAGCATGATCAATCAAGGGACTTTCCACAACCTCTTCCACACGTTAATTTCGCGGCACTTCGACAAACAACCTAGATAGGTCAAAAGGTCCTTGGTGGACTCTCCGACCTCTTCCATACAGGTTAGCGTCGTGGCGACTCGACAAACAACCTGGATGGGTCAAAAGGTCCTTGGTGGAACTCCTCACGACCTCTTCCATACAGTTGCGTTGTTGGCAAACTTTAACAACCTCGGATAGATCAAAAATCCTGAGTGGATTCAATTCAACCTCATCCCTACAGGTTAGCGTCGTCGAATAATATTCCGACCAATTACCCCGGATAGGTAAAAATAAAATAAGAGCGCATCATCTAAAAAAAAAATTGATAGCATTAACATGATGATATAAGAAAGAATCAAGATTCTGATACACACTAATAATAATACATAAAAAATAAAAAATGCATCCTCAAGTGATGCTACATTATATCAGTTGGTGATATCAACGTCCTCCTCACCACTAAGAGATACTCCCTTGGACTCACTCTCAGCTCCTTCATCTCCTGAATTAGATGAAGAGTCTTCGGATACTTGGTTGGGAGACAGATCCTCAATACTAGCTCCAGTCTTACGATATGTGCGGATTCCCTTTAGGAACCCTCAGATGAAGCCCTCCTCTAAACATTGGTGCTCCAAGTCCTTCACTTCAACATCAAGTATATGATTACGAGCTTCGAACATGGTCTTGAATATCAGATAAGCCGGGAGTTCTTAAAGTCTTCCACCTTCAAGGAGATTTTATTTGCTTCCACGATTATATGCTCCTTCTCGAAAGACGATCTAATGCTTTCTTCTCAGGTTCGAGCTCTTTTCTCATTTGCAAGTGCCTTAAGTCTTTTCTCTTCTCGACCTCTCTCATCTCATCGTCACGAGTCGCTCCACCTCGACAGGAGAGAAAGAGAAGTCGACATGTTCGCTAGCTCTATCACCCGTTTGATCCTCCAAAGTCTTTCTACTTTAATCTTCATCTTCATACTCGCCTTGCAGATATTTTATCTTCATAAATTCGATTCCACTCATCTAAAGTGACACCCAAATGAGCCATCACTCTAATGTTTGAGTTATCTATAAAAAAAATCATCACAAATATTACACAAAAGAAGAAGAAAAGAAGAAAAAAAGGAAGACAACATACCAATTCATCACGTTGGCCTTGATATGTGATTTAACACCTCTTGAATGTGCGCTTGAAACGAACTCCCATCATGAGTTGAAACAACTAAACTCTCGAGGAGGCGGGTGAACATCTTCTTCGAGATATCCGACGAACACTTTAGGCGTCTTCTTTTCTTTGGGAAGAAATATTGCCACCACGATTTCATGGCGGGCTTCTTAAAGAACCTATGAATATGAGGAGACCTTTCATCACCTTTACTTGACCTCTTTAGTGGAAAAGAATGAGATCTCCGCACGGATAGAAAAAACTTTGAACATTCTATCTTTACTATATTTATTGATGTGGCGTAACGTCTTTAGCTTCTACATCGAGATACAAGAGTTGCGGGATCTCATTCTCAGACATCAACAATGGATGGAAAATCATTCAATCTTCATCTCTCGTGAAGGCCCCACTCATTTTCACAAAGAAGAATCCATTAGACCAATTTTTTAGGCGGATCCGTGCTAAAATTTTATCCAATTCTTTATAAAGATAAACATGTCCTTGAGCATCACATGAATCTACACATTTGACAAGTATGTGATGTTCAAAGTAACACGCTCTAAAGAAGAAAGGGATGACTAAAGCGAAATGAAAATTGTGACAAAGCTACACCACATGCTTTGAAGATCTCTCATTTCGGGAGCTAAAGGGAATCATGATCGGCCGAAGAATCATCTCGAAGCAGTGAAGTATCCCGAGAGCGAGCTCGATCGGATCTCTTGGCAATAATAGCCACCAACTTATTAGGGAAATGAAATTTCTTTACATTAAACTATCGATGTGACAAGAGATGGTATATCGCGTAGTATGTATGAGTTATCCTCATCACCTATGAAAATACATAATGAATAAGTAAAGAGGGGAGAAATGACAAAATCGAAAAATCGAAAATTTTGTGAAGCTACTCACTCACCCAATACTTGGGCATACCCTTTTGACTCTGCGCTCATGGAGCTTTGCTATTTTTAGATCGATCGAAAGGACATGCATACATATGAGATCAAAAGAAAAGGGGAAAGAGGAGAAACTATTCCTCCCCAATGATGCTCGAAATTACAACTTTCAGTCGTTCAAATGTGACTCTAATTACCTTCCGCCATCTTGGCAATTATCGACCATTAAACCATCCATCAAAGTTTGAAGAAATCCAACTTCTCATTACTGGTCTTGATTGCCTCAAACCCGGTCGGTCCAAGAGGTTGACACCTCTTTCGAGGGAAAATTGAGCCGGTATGACTATAGGTCTTGATCTCGCCGGTCGGTCAGGCGGTCGATTACCTCTTTCGAGGAAAATCGAGCCTGATGGTATAATCGCCTCGAGCGACCTCACTCAAGAAGAAGAAACACTAGAGTGTTGAAGAAGTGTGCCTTCTCCAGCCTGGGGATTTTATAGACCCCAGGGCAAAAGGGTAAAATCGTCAAAAGCGCCAGCGCGAATCAAAACCGCGTTTGGGCTATCAGCGCCGTAGTGCCCTGGCCATACCCTGCCCGTAGCCATGCGCTTGTCGTGGTAGCACCCGCGTGGCAACATCTGCTCCCACCGCCGAATATGACCGTGCGTCAGTTCCGCGACAGCAGGGCCGTACCCTAACCGCCGACCCGGCCGTGCGCGTGCCCTGCTGGCATCGCCGACCCGGCATACTGCGCTACCGCGTACGCCATGAGCGTGATGGCATGTATTGTATGCGGCCTGATCTGTGGCCGCCAGCGCTACCTTACGCGGCTCGTTAGATCCGGGATGGGTCAGAACCTCGAAATTTCCGCCGCACATACCATGCATATTTGTGGTATCGTCGCAGTAGTCGTAATCTTGTACTTACATAAAGATCTGTTCTTTAAAAATGTGTGGTTAATGAACCTGCATATTTCGTTAAAGAATTTGCTATTTTGACGTACTTGGCACATATATTTTTTGATGATTGAGATAATATCATCCAAAATAAGCAGGCGATATGATCCCGGAAATTCCTCTGGTGAGCACGAATCTTGATAAAGCAGTGATCAATTGAACGGTCGAGATCAAGCACTTAAAATATAATTGGAAACTTTGAGACATTAGTTAAATTCTAAAAGCTCTCAAATATGGAGTGTTTATAGTCAAATCGGCGTCTTGGCCCGGTTCCAACAAGCTAAAGATCTTTCGACTTCATTTAAGCATTCAAATACACAAAATACATCATATGATCGAGGGAATCATCATGAGTCGTTCGATGGAGAGGAGTGGTTCGATTTTGCGTATATTTATGTAGACTCCTCCATATATAAATAACCCCTTATATGAGGGGAGCGCAATAAGAGAGAGAGAGAGCTCTAAAGATCCTCACGATCGTCGCCACTCGTCAACCCGCCATCGATCGGCCGTAGCCGCGATCACCATTGTCGTGGTATTCTTGGTCATCATCCGACCATCGTGGTCATCATCGTCAACATCGTTCAACATCGTCGACATCATCGTCGTCGTCAACATCATCGTCAACTTGCATCATCAACATCGTCGTCAACATCGTCATTCGCATTTGTTGTCCCTCTCATATATTATTCTGTAATCCCGGTATCGACAAGATCTTGTACTCTGAAACAGATACATAATATAAGTTTCTTTGGTAGTGGTTTTCCTCTTTTGAGGGTTTTTTACTTAAAATTCGAACTTTATTGTTCATTTCTTTAAATACTTGTATGTCTTTGGATTTTATGAAAATTTAAAAACTTTTACTCTATGTGTTTTCTAGCACGCAACAATAAGAAAAATAATAGATGTCTAAAAATTAAAAATTTTAAAAATATAAAATTACAAAATATTAAAAATATTTATCCACCCCCAAATTCTCTACTCACACTTTCATCCTTTTTTTTAAGATATTTAAATGAATTTAATCATAAACTCGCACACATCATGTTTGTGCAAGGACTTGAACTCAAGATCTCCTGATTGAAAGTCAAAGCTCTCAGCCACTAGACTAAGATATCTTGCACCACTTCCACCCTTTATCACTCCTACCAAAATTCATGAAACTCTAGCAATAAAGAAGCGAGGAAATCATATTGAATCTACATATGAAGTTTATATGTTAATATATAAACTCTAACATTGTGAGTATTATATATAGAAATATTTTCAAATTATCAAGCATAAACTATTATAATACATGCGTTGAAAAAAAAAATACTAAAAATTTATATATTATTTTGCAATTACTCACACTGAATCAGATTGGACATCATTGAACTCATCACTCCCTTTCATATTGTGAGAGAGTTAATACTGTAATACTAATGAATTTTATATTTTTATCACAATAAATTTTTTTTTTAATCCTAGCACAATTTAACTTCTTATTCAAAAAGCCGCTCAGTCGAAATCCACATGCCCGCCATCCCTCTCCACCCCCTCCTTCAATCATGCCGCTCCACCAGCCACCTGAAACAAGCGCACGGCCGTCTCCTCAAGCTCGAACCCACACCATTCGACGGCCGCGCCGCCGCTCAGTGTCTCTCCGGCTACTCCCTCTCACATTATCCCGAGCCCACCTTCCACTTCCCAACCCCCTTTCAGTGGAACTCCCTCATCCAATCCATCTCAGCCGGCAAAGCCCCCATTCGAGGCCTCTTCTTCTTCCGCTCCATGCTCGACCGAGGCCTCAAGCCCAACAACCACACTTTCCCATGTCTTCTCAAGTGCTGCCCTTCGCTCCTCCACCTCGCCATGGTTCATGCCCATGTCGTCAAGGATGGCCTCGACGCCGACCCTTACATACAAAGCGCTCTCATTCACATGTACTCTGCCAAGGATCTCATCGCCGCCCGCCAGGTGTTCGACGCCTGCTCCAAGGCGCAGACTTTTTGTTGGAACGCCATGATTGATGGTTTCATCAAGAACGGGGAAGTAGACCTCGCTCGTTCGGTCTTCGACCGCATGGAGTGCCAGGATGTCATCTCCTGGAACACAATGATAAACGGCTACGCCATTCTTGGGTATTTGGATCAAGCAAAGCAGCTGTTTGCGGAAATGCCTCGAAGAAATAACGTGTCCTGGAACTGCTTGCTTGCAGGTTACGCCAAGTGTGGGGACGTTCATGGTGCTCGCCGGACCTTTGAAGAGATGCCGAAACGCGATGTGATCTCGTGGAATGCAATGCTCTCTTGCTATTCGCAGAATGGGCATTCAGTGGAAACCTTAGCCCTATTCGACGAAATGCAACGTGCGGGTTTCCGACCAACTGATGCCACTCTTGTGAGCTTGCTATCGGCTTGCTCTCATCTTGGAGCATTGGATCGTGGAGAGCGCATCCATGATTTCATTAAAAACAATGCGATTGACCTCGACGCCATCCTTGCCACTGCGCTGGTTGACATGTACGCCAAATGCGGTAGAATAGCTGAAGCAACAAGACTTTTTCATTCTATCGAGCAAAAAGATGTACTTGCTTGGAATGCCATCATTGCAGGCTTGGCGATCCATGGGATTGTTGAAGAAGCTCTTAGTCTGTTCAATGAGATGGTGAAAAGCTGCGCCAGACCAGATGACATCACATTTGTGGCTGTGCTCAGCGCTTGCGGCCACGCGGGAATGGTAGAAGAAGGCCGTCGGTTGCTCGCGAGCATGAAGGAAACTTATGGAGTTGATCCAAAGGTTGAGCACTATGGATGCATCATCGATATGTTGTCTCGTGCTGGATTGTTAGAGGAAGCAATGGAGTTAACTCGAGTAATGCCCATGCAGCCCAATGCGCAGGCATGGGGAGCATTGCTTGGTGGTTGTCGGATCCACGGCAACAGTGAGGTAGCTGAGGAAGTGGGAAAGCAGCTTCTTGGCCTTCAACCAAAGCACAGTGGCAGGTACTCTTGGTCTCAATTGACCTCTGCTGGTTTAGGATTCGGATCCTCTCCGGTTATCATGCTAAATGCACGAGGTGCAGGTAGCATGGTCGTGCATATGTTGCACGGCATGATTCTCTGTTCAAGAAAGTTACTTTTCTTTTAAATCAGAGAATCCAGGCTATCCAAACTGGATTGGATGGTCAAGAGTGGTAACTTACTGAGGAAGGATCTGAATCTTCCACCTTAAGAGCCAATTTGTTTTGATG